>OY756359.1:9465000-10715000 GCA_963576895.1 Ceraclea dissimilis
ATTTAGGTAACTAGTTGTTATGTTATGTTGATAAGTACATTTATACCAATACACTACACTACACATACTATATACAACACAGGATACACAACTTTACCATGTTTCAAAGTTTCCAAATATATTAGACACTCAGTCTTGTGTCAATTTCTACTAAAGTAAGTTTTGAACTGCCTAGAGAATATTATATTAGTAATCGTACTACATAATGTAGGTAAGTACCTACTTTCTTGTATACGTCAGTAGATGAGTATACAAACATATATAGATACATATCGTACACATGGCTGATGTTGTTTACTAATTAAATGAGATTACATATTTCATAACAACAGCAAAGTATTTGAATAGATGAGTTAGGGAGAAGTTTGCTTATTACGTGTGATGTATTCCTTACTGTGAAAATATGTGCTTTCAAGTATTGAGTTCAGGAACATCAACCTTCATCACGAGTGATTTAGAATTATCTAATAAACTTCTAATTGTAGGCTGGAGGTCCGTAGCGCGGGGAAATAAAGTTGTGTTTTGTTTCGTGAAAAGTGCATCACACAGATTAATTAATAAGGCTTTAAATTGTATTAATATTTGCCTTGTAGAAATTAATTTATAAATCCTTTATATATAATACGAGCATATCAATTGAAATATTTGCGTTTAATAGAAAATATTTGACATTTTAGTAACACTTGGTTGCTCCATCACCCTATCTGTATCTGTACTGATACTTAAGATAATTTTGTTAGAGCTCACGGCTGCTCCTGTGATGAAATAGAAGGGGTGAGACGTCTCCGGTTCCTTTGTCACCCCCTAAACATATCAACACGCCTATAAGACCTCACCGACTCACACCCCACCTTACAGTACACCTTACAACTTGTGCCAAAAGTTAACCACCCATATTTTCTCTCCCTGTTCTCTATATTATAATACATGTATACCCTAAGTTGCTCTCAAGAAACAGTTGCTTTGGAAACACACCAACTCACTCTCCAGTAATGAACGATTTTCATCAAAATTTGATTATTTCTATTCTTCATACCTTTATCAGCTATGTTTTATATATGTATGAACCTACTCTTGAGTAGGTACTAAAGTATGATTAAAGAAAAATAATAGAAATAATCGCCTTGAATAATTTTATATAGTAGACATACATTATACACATTTTTATTAAAATTCCAAATAAATAACTACAGGATGTGGGTGCAAAGTTGCCTAATTATTTACAGGTAGCGATGTAACATAAATGTTGATCGAGAGGGTAGCAGTGGCAAATATAAACTCAATTAGTCGCCTTGTGGTACCTACACCACTAGCAATTCCGATATGCGGGTGATATCTATAGTTATGTAGAAAACTATACCTAAACCCTGATATCGCGTCCTTTGCGGATAAGGCGGAGAGGTCAGAACTCCAGACCTGCCTATATCACTCATGCAATTTGTCATACACGACTTCCTAATCCTTTCTGCTTTTAAGGATCTGGTAGACAAGAACAATCCGTGTCAGTCTCGGACGGCCGCGTTTCTCACGCCTCTTATTCCACCATTTGGTCATCATATCATCATTCATTCTCTCAACATGCCCAATTTATAAATGAACAAGTAGGTACATATATCAATTGATGGATTAGAATTATATCTTGTGCCGTTAGGTGGTTACTGGGTAATAAATGTTATGGTTTAGATTTAAAATGTATATTTTAATAAAATTAGTGGATAACTATTATTTTTTGTCTAAACATGGCATAGGTAGGGTACGTACTAATGTGAATTTACTTGCGTATAAAAAAGGGTATATTCTATGGATTTTATAGTTATAAAATGAAGCAATCAAATACAAATCACTAGATGGTGGGCTTAGATTACCGATTTAATTAAGGAAAAACATAAAGATGTGTGTTAAAACAGCTAATGGCGTTTTAATGTAATTCCATAGACATGAAGCTAAAGTAAGTATGGAGCTTTCCTTTGAATGGATAGGTGCCTATATAATAATATGTTTAGTTTAAGATACACGGAATAATCGTAAAATTAATGTCGCATTAAATTTAAGAACTTTATACAATCTTAAGGTAACGCCTTGTACTTAATATGAGAGAAACTATTAGGTATGTGTGTTTAATGGATTTCATTATAATTTATAAAATATTCAGAAAACGACAAACTTTAAACAATAATATTAGGTAATTCCATACGTAATTGCTCAGGTATAGTATTATAATATACTTTGAGCTAATGTATTATTCTCTTTCTACAAAAACCTACAGCAATTTCTTCAAAGGATCGATGTTCTCCGTAGAGAAAACTTTATTTATTACGGTTTTTTTAATTAAGCCTATATTACCTATAAGAAAAAGACGTCTACACGTACAAACAAAAAATACGTTAAAGTGAATACACCCCCGCCACCTCAAAATATTGTTTTCAGTAATATAACTTGTATAGTTAAGTATACCTATCTAGTTATAAGTTTGCGTGTACATATATCTATTTTGTATGTAAGTATTCTAGATGAAACAAAGGCAACACTCCCTATAGGATTAGCTAACCCTTTCACGGCCCAAAACTTTCGACATGACAAAGTGAAACTGTTAAATGCCAAAGCCTTCTTATTAAGCCTATGATATATCTTAAAGCGTTTGTCTTTTACAGTGGCAGTAGGAAGAATACATTATCTGCTGCTTTACTAAATAATACACGCATAATGTATAAGTGACTATTATAAATGTAAGATATAGTGTTCAATATCTTGCTTGTTTACTTTATTATAATTTATCGAGCACTTATAAAGGGTAAAAACGATATGTCATTTTGTTGTCTCTAAAAACGATATGTCACTCTGAAATCAGTACCTATACTAACATAAAACAGCAACTAAGAAACTAAAATAAGGAAGTGGAAAATCCCAAATCTCTAAACACTACATTTTCTAAAACTTACATGCATTCCAATACTATATTTACATACTACGACAAAAGAATATTTTATTAGACTACTTGATGGTGATGGCGGTCTCTGAATGGATTGTTAGGTATTTTCATTTCTTTATACAATTTTCCTATAGCTTTATTCAGACTCCATTGCATGAAAATTGTTTTTTTTGAGTTTGAGTATGGTGAAGTATTACTACGGTGTGAATAAAAATATATAATATTCATGTTGTTAGTGTAAGTAGGTATAGCTAACACTTAACTCCACCTTCTTGTGGATGGAGCAGGTATAGATAGTTAACAGTGTACCTACTGTGTGTGTTAGTATATCACTTATATCAGACATACACATATGTGGGGTGTGTTGCCTTTATTCTCTCTCAGTGTTTCAGCCTTCCCGATATCGTTGATATTTTGAAAATTATTTTTTCTTCATGTTTCAATTAAAAACTCATCAATTTCTGTTTTGTGAGTTGGCCACAGCAGAAGGTAAGATTGTCGTATATAGACACGTTTTTTGTTTCCCTCACCACATACTTACTGTAATTATATTATAGTCGTTTCTTTCAATAAGTGCTAAGAGCTTAGAATATAGATTATATCCAAAACTTATATTGGCATAAGAGATACCTACTTATATTAATTTTAGGTATAAGTATGTGAAGTAAGCCAAAACGCTGAATTATTGGAGTATAGTGTCTTCATGTCAACTCAAATAGTATCATATAGTATAGAGTGAATCACTGATAAATATTGTTTGGTAATTATATTCTCAAAGGCCATATCGTTTATTTATTTTATTTATTCTTGAAGTAAACAAAATAATAAATCATACAATCTCATTGTAAGAAAAATGAAATAGTTTAACATTCCTTCGAATAACGGAGGAGGCTTAGTAGTTGATAGTGTGATATTAGGAAGACGGTCACATCTTTAGCAATAGGTGTAGAGAAAAGTCTTTTGAAGCGTAACAATTTGTAGCAGGAAAGGTGTCATTAGTTAGGTGTCTTTCACATTGGTGGCATAGTCCGTGGGCTGTGGTGCTAGGGGAGGGGGTGCATGCCATGGGGTCTGCGCCAAGATGGGAGGCGGGAGGCTAAATCACTAGTGGCAACTAAGAATACTAAAGATGAAGACTATTTTTATAATTTGTATAGGTACCTACTTGTACATTCAGTTGCTTCGATAGATATTAAATCCACACAATATTGGTAAATTGCAAAAAATGTTTTTAAACAAAATGTGTTCATGCGTTATGTCTGTATAGAAACACCTTTACTACGAACGGACTAATTGTTTTCTATAGTATTGTGTTATGTAGGTACTAGGTAGTTGTTGTTAGTGTAGTGTGTATGTACCAGTTGTACCTCTTTTCATACCCCTGTAGACCTTCCGATTCGTAATTATCCCTTTTTAACAAATTGAACCCGTGTTATGTTTTGTAATCCTCTTCGCTCTGTTACTTCAGAAAGAACATTAAAAATCTTTTTCAAGATTTTCATTCTAAATCCTATCGTTTTTTCCCTAGCTCCAATAGGATTAGCAAGAAACTTAACAGAAATACCGAGACAATCTTTTTGAGCGAATTACAATGTTCAATTTAACCCTTCCTATTTTTTAAAGTCAATCCTTTTTGCCATAAAAAAAAGACTCAGACGCTTCTCCCCTCGGGTAAAAAAGATTGAGAAAATTACCAATCTCTCAAGGCGAGACAAAGCCAGCTATGTCCTGTCTCTTAATCCGTGTTACTTAGTTTATTTGTACGTAGGTAAGAATAATACTATCGATTCGTATAGCCGTCAGTAAGGAGACAAATCCGTAGTTCTACACAACTGAATACAAAAGTCATTCCGTATAAATTGTCTGGATTAAAATAGGTATATGTCTATAAATAACTACAATTCAAAAGAAATAAAATATAGGATTAAGTGTAGGTGTTATATTACTTAGGTTCACTCCAGGTTAATAATTCAGTAATAATAATATTTAAAATTTCAGGCAGTCATTTCAAAGTACACTGTGACAGTCATGGGATAAACGATTTAGCCGAAAATTAGACATATAATTCAGGAGTTAATATTTAAATGTACGGCTGTATTCATAGGTAGGTAAAACAGGAAATTGTATGTTGTATTTTTTTGGAGTGAGTAGTGAAATATTCCCAAGAATGTAGAAACCTTCAAGAATTTATTATGTCGCGTATAAGAAAAAGCGACAAGGAAACCAGGAATAGGGTAGTTGGGTAGATATACACTATATCTACAGTACAGGATGTGGAAGGGTTGCAGCCCCAACCCTTCAATGTTGTTAACATTTCACTCCAAAATTTGTCAAAAATGTCATCGTATGTATAAATAAAATGATCACACTCCTCACTTAATAACGCGTTTAGGTACTACTTCAATATTTGCGATAAATACTGAAGGTATTTTTACATAAATTATTATATATCTCCCTACCATGCACATACGGATGAACTAAATATGAAGACAAAATTGCCTCCTGCGCTAGAAATAATTAATAAGTATATTAAGAAAGATAAGATAGTATAATTATACCTACCTGTAAGTCTGATCCATATTGGTAAGGTATACCAACTATTTTTTTTAGATATTCTATCGTATTTTAGAGTTTAATATATGCCCAAATTAATCTTTGTTGCCTAACTATCACAAATTGGATTCAACGTGAAGTTGACAATGAATTGATAACCTAATAGTAAGTAGTATGTAGAAATTGATTCAGTGAAGTCAAATTGAAATCATAAGCAAGTGTCACGATAGAAAGAGAATCAAAGTAATTATTATCTTTTAACTCACATTGTGATAAAACGTCCTTCAGCAGAATGAAAGTGCGGGAACATTGCGCTGGAGGCTCTAGGTTAAAAGGGTTGGGAATGGGGATGAGAATAGAGGTGTGGGGGGGAGGGGGGTGAGCCTCCTAGGATCCTGCTTAATTCTAGTTGTTAAAAGGGTGAGAGGTGATTATGCTCAGTCTTAAAGCAGACTATGATTAATGCCTCGGCTGGGGGCACAGAAATAATTTCTAGGATTAACTTAACCAGGGGTTAAACTAGACCTCATTCCATACATTAGGTAGGTGCCTATATTATATTACTCTACTTTACCTCCTATTCGATGAATTACAAGTATTTGTCTAAATAAATTTAAAGCTTTATTATACGAATAATATTAATGACTCTACTACTACTACTATATAATATGTACGAATATAATCATTATGTGGGATGCTGGAGGGTACTTACCTACACAGTATAGTGTATACCTAACATACATACTATACACTACATACATATATATCCCAGAAATCAATACCTACTATAATTAAACAATAATCGATACAGTTACATCTAAGAATTTTATTTTTTTACTACATAAATACGAGTAGCATCATGTAGCTCTACCGACCTTTATATCTTTGAGATGGGAAACCACGCTGTACCCCACTCTGAATGTACGAGTTGGTCATACTATAAGTGGTGGTATACACTATACATAGGGTTTAGTTGAATTGTTGAAATTATTAAATACATTTTTAACGGGTGAAATACTGTAGTTAAGAAAGTTCAAAATAGATAGGATATCAAATAGTATAGTAAAAATGCAATTATTTTGATTGTAGGTGTAGGTATTGCTAATGGCTTACGCGAGTGAATATCTACAAGTACCTCTTAAGGATTATTATCGTCATTTCGTTATTATGCAAGGATGAAAGAATTGAAGAATAAGGGAAGGAGTTACTCCTCAGTAGGTAGTTAGTTGGGTACTTACCTATTATTATACTCGTACTATAAGAGTGTAAGCATTTAGCTAAATAATAATGTTCACCAGTACTCTCTTGCTAGTGACAAAAAGGGGTAGAACCTTAAAATCTATTAAGAGGGTTGGTAAAATGTATTTCATTATTTTAGATTTTCTCGATTGTTACTAGGAAGCCCTTGGAGAATATTTAGGGTGGTGGCAGGATTCAAAACATTTTATACTTTTCAGAATAACGGAGTTTATATAGAAGTATAAGCGTCTAAGTATTGTCGAGTAGGTACTACAGATCTCTATGATAATAATATGAGCAATCAGGAATATTCTCACTAATGAGAATCAATGTAATAATGATACATATATTATGTTCCTTAGGTTTAAATGTACTTACATGTGTTTCAACGTTTGTCATGTAGTGAGAACAATATGTAGTGAAGATCTAGGCACCCAGTAACACTTTCGGAATTCGAACTCCATCTTCACTCTAACAAGGTTCATGATTTCAGTGCCCTAATCTAATTGAATATGGTATTCGAAAATTCCTCAGGCATTGACGACTGAAAGCCTCCGATGAGAAGATTCGACAATCAGGGCTACCAACAATACAATCTTGCAACTCCACTTGCAGCTAACCGCCGGCGGCCAAGACATAGAAAACGCACTGTATGTTTCTTGTTTAGGAAACGGGAGTTATAATAGCGTTGTATTGAAACAAATGAATTATTGCGGATCTAGTCAAATGGAATAAAATAATTTTGATTAGGTACCTACTTCTATTATGAAAGTTTTGCATTGCATAGCTAGGATAATGTACCTAGATGCAAATACGACTTACTCTATTCATCAACAGATGGTAATAGCGTGCAATATAATTAATACGGTGCTTTTAGATTTCTCGATGGAAAGTTGTGGGGTAGTCTGTTTTTCTTTCATTATATACGTATTTTGGGGTACTGAATCCGAATCCGAGGTTTGCCAACAAAATTTCGTGACGGAACATGGCGAAAAATTGGTAAAATGGCGAATATTTACATTTCCTGGCGAATTCTGGATTTGAACTTAAAAACCATCAACTTTTTGTGAGTCATCTTTTTAGCAGAATGAAAGCACATAAAATTTCCTACAAATTTAGTATATATATATTTTTTTTCTAAAATAACTAGCAGCGAAGCTGTCAAGCTCCAAAAATTGGCCAAATTTTCTTGTTATTTTAAATTGTGAAAATGGAAAATGTATGGAGAAAAGGTCACCTTGTTCGAATTATCACCAAATTTTGACAATTATTCTTCAGATTTATGATACATATTTTACCTCGTTGGAATCAGTAAATATGGAGAAAGGTTTCAGGATAAATTTTATTTAAAAATATAGTGAAGTGTTTAAGCTAAAAAGGTTTAAACATTTTTAGCCTAAACAAATTACTATATTTTTAAATAAAATTATTTAAACATGTCTAGCTCAAATATTTCACAGTGTTTTTAAATAAAAATTTCGTTACTAGCTTTCTTTGTGTTTGCTGATTCCAACGAGGTAAAATATGACTCATGAATTTAAAGAATAATTGTTGAAATTTGCTTATGAAGGCAACAAGGTAAACTTTTTCAATACATTTTCGATTCTCGTAATGTAAAACAATAAGAAAATTTGGCCATTTTTTGGACCGTGACAGCTCCGTTCCTATTTATTTTAGAGAAAAATTTTATATGAAAATTTTGTAGTAAATTTTACGTACATTCATTTTGCCTAGAAAAATAACTTACGAAAGTTGTCAGTTTTCGAGTTCTTATAAAGAAATCGCCAGAAAACGAATATTTTCGCCATATTTTGTATTTTTCGCCATGTTTCGTATCGAAATTTTGTTGGCAAACCTCGGATTCGGATTCAGCATCCCAAAAAACGTATAGAATGAAAGAAATCTCTACTACCCCACAACTTTCCATCGAGAGACTGCTTTGTGTTTAATTTCACCGGATTAAATACACAAGTCATTGTTTTATACCCCTACGAGTAGGTACGAATACAAATCACTCTATTAGGGTTAAAATAAATAAAATATTATACGAATTGTTTAGACAGATACCCCCGTTTTCACCAACTTTTACCTAAGAAGGAGACCCCTAAGAAATTTCCATACAAAAATAGAGATAATATTCTATTTTTTGACAAGCAGGCCTACCAACCACACCCTAATTCCATACAAAATGCAACACGCAACTCACCTAGCCTGGGCAGAGATATTTGGGCACCTAACGTAGGTGAGTTGCGTGTTGCATTTTGTATGGAATTAGGGTGTGGTTGGTAGGCCTGCGTGTCAAAAAATAGAATATTATCTCTGTTTTTGTATGAAAATTTCTTAGGGGTCTCCTTCTTAGGTAAAAGTTGGCGAAAACGGGGGTTTATCAGTGGAACAAACCACGTTACTCTTTGTTTCAAATAACTTGGCCACACTGGCTACATAGTAATTCTATGGAAAAAGTGTGACAAGTAAAGTGAAACGCTATGTACTTGAGACAACCTAATAGCATCTTACCACATTATCTTACCATATGCTGTAGACAATTAGTTTCGTTCTGGGTATCAAGCCAATTATTTGATGAAATTGTATTTTGATTAAACACCTTAAAATGTATTTTTTATTTGAAGGTATTGCACAACAGCTGGCTGGTCTTCCTGGCAGTGAATGGGGAGGTCTTCCACGACCGGCGGGACCATTCCTTCCTCCACCTCCTCATTTCAGTCCGTATGTCTTTGCTGCGTTGGACTCGGGGCCACGCACATCTCAACACACTGGTAAATAGCTGTGTTCTTATTATTATGCTTTGCGTATAAAAACATACAAAACATTTTCTTCGCGCGAACAAAAAATATGTTTAATATTTTAGGGTAGTTTGCCGAATTTTTATAGCTCATAAAAAATATTATGCAACACATACCTAACAGTATTTATAATATAGGTATACCTATATAATATTTATTATCAATTTATTGCTCAAAATTTCTATTACCTACCACTGTCGTCCTATATCAATAACTGTAAATGCCTATTTGTGATATGCCTATGTAATATTTTTATCTAATTTCAGATCTTCCTCGACCAGAAGCCGTATCTCTCAATTGTAATCCTCACAGTACTACAAGTCCTCGCGGCTCACCTCAGTTAGATCTGCTTAATTCTTCATCTCAACAATCCTCTCCACAGGATGATGAAATATCAGTTACAGCATCGTCAAAAGGATCTCCGCCTCCAGACGATAGACCAGGCGCATTCACTACAGTTCTTTCAAAGTCAAAAAGTAATAGCAATTTGAGTTTGTTCTTGAATAAAAAACACGACTTTATGCCAAAGAATC
Source organism: Ceraclea dissimilis (assembly GCA_963576895.1). Classification (NCBI taxonomy): domain Eukaryota; kingdom Metazoa; phylum Arthropoda; class Insecta; order Trichoptera; family Leptoceridae; genus Ceraclea; species Ceraclea dissimilis. Next base: position 9,475,059 of record OY756359.1, read on the forward strand.
ATGAATTATCAAGTTTCTTCCACCACAAAAATCAAGAGATGAATAACTTCTTCCATAATAACATCCACCAGCCTGCTCATCCACATGGAAATCTATTCAATAATGCACTGGCGGCTCAACTATTTCTCAACACTCCTTTATTACAGCCTCCGAATCAGTGGCTCTATTCACAATTATATCAGGGAGCTTATGATTGGCCGTGGCTTCAAAACAGACATCAATCACTGTTACCTTCCAACCCTAGAATAAATACTGCTTCACCAGAAACAATAAGAGTAGAAGATTCTAGCCAAGAGAGTGTAAAAAAGGATGAAGTTGCGAATAAAACTGTGGAGGTTAGTAATAAAGCAAGCACAAGATCTCACGATACAATAGAAAAATCTAGTTCTGCTTTAAATGGCATAAACCTTAGTAAGAAAAAAAGTAGTGAAAAGAAAGACTTAGAAACAGTAACAAATGTTAGTTCTAGCAAAAGATCATTAAGCCCGCTAAGTATTGGTAAAAGTAAAGGAAGTTCTGAAAGAAATACAACAACCAGACACTCAGATGTATGGAGACCCTACTAAATATTTTATTAAAAGTGGAGTGGACAAAGTCATTTATTACTATGGATTAATATCATACATATGTGGTTACATAATAATGTATGTGTTAGTGAATTAATTTGAAACAGATGATCTATCTTATTAACTAATCTATTAGACAGCACGATATGATTAATTTCTTTAGTACAAAATTAATAGATTTGTTGTATTGATTGACTTACGATATAAACCAGGCAATATGCTCAGATATATTATAGTAAAATAACAATAAAATAGTTATCTAAATAAAACTGAGGAGAAATAATCTGAACTATCGATCATCTTTTCCAAGTAACGTAGATTTGTACTACGTTATGTCCTTCAAAAATTGAAGATTTTAAAACGTTAGAATACATTTGTGATTTAGAGTTAGAAACTTAAAAAAAATCAATTAAAATCAGCATACTTGTCTATAACACTCACAATAGACAAGTCATATCAGCTAAATCATAAATTGGTCCCCTGTTATAAAAATTGATTCCCACTTGGTTTTTAATTGATTTGAAAATGATAACGAAAGAAGAGATTAGTGTGTCAGTTGTAAATAATATTTCTTTATTCATAGATCACATAACTTAATGTGAAATAGGTAGTACTCGTATTAGGTAGTGATTAAAAAATAATTGTTATAAAAAAATATAATGTTTTTGATTTGTATGAAAATATTTAAGTATTTATCAATTGAGGAGTATAAAAATGTTACTTTAAACATTATTATTATTATGTACCTTATTGATCGTAAAGATATTAATAATTTAACTCTTATATTGTTGTGTTCATCCTATAGTATGATTTTATAGTATAAGCAATATCGATTTTATGAAAATTGATAATAATTGTACAAATATTGAATTAAATGTTTAGATATTGAATGTTTTTCTTTTTTAAATCCAATTTTTCACCCAACTTCCTATAATAAAAGAGCCTAGAACTTTTTCCATGATAAGGCTATGAATATGTAGGTTCTTTTCTAAAATGGTTGTGACAGTCGCCACCATCGAACGTACGTCATAGAATGCACTTTACATGCCGAAGAACTTTTTAGTATTATTGTTTGTGAGAACAAAATTATTTCAATTCATGTATTAGAAAACAGAATATGTTTATTGAAACCTGCTGACATTTATTGAAATATTCAAAGTTGAATTGTGCGTATCAATTTATGATGGATATAAAGTGTAACAGTACCTAGTTGCCCTAGTTGATGCAGGGCATAGTTTTTGTCAGTATAACTAATACGAATGATAGATAAATTATTAGGTTTTGTGGTAGTTAGAAGCTACTTATATTTTTCCCTCTGAAAATTGAGTGGTGGTCTATGGAGGATCATCAGCTTTTGGATGGCGTCCATTATATTATAAAACCACGATAATGGGGCACCCTCATTTATATAACGTCATATTTTATAATACGTTCGCTTTACATAATATATAACTACTAGCACTATATTATAATGATAGGTGATATCTCTGCCCAGCAACCTTTATATATAACTATCCTGCATATAGATGAAGCGAATATTAACATTATCATCTATCTACACTCCACTCTACAGTCTCACACCACTGAACTGAACGTAGAGTCATACAGAGGTACCTAAACAAATATAATGTAGGAGAGTATCAATATACACTAATTTATTATAATACGCCATTAATATAATATTGCGAGGCTAATTAACCCGTCCATTATAACGGCATTTATATATTATTGTTATATTTAAATTAAAATGCGCACTGAATTTATTTACAAAGCTTCTGGCTTATAATATCTATGGATTAGAGAAATCTGCTTAGGATATGATTAATGATTATACACTCTGTATGCAGACTGCATTAGAATATTCTTGATAGATTTTGTAAATCCGTGCCACTCAGCGCCAGAGGACTTATGTTGTTTTGTATATCAAGATGTGTACCACAGAGATATTCTCAAATTTCAAAATAATAAATCAACACTCAACCGAAAGAGTAGGAAAATTGTTTTGACCGAGAAATTCGCAAAGGTTTGATCAATTCTTATTATTACCATTTTATTACCACCAACATAATTACTAATTAGCCATATTAAAAAAAAATCCTTGAATAAAAATGTAATTATTTTGATTTTATTTTAATAAAAAAAAAACGTCTGGATATAACAAACGGTGGATACTATGAAATAGGATTGCATTCTTTTAAAGTCTTATGAAAGTCTTAACATTCAAGAAAAGTGTCTCGTATCCCATTATTTACCATTTTTACTGAAAACTATGGAAGATACGTGAAAATTTGTGCAGAAAAATGAGCTTAAAAAAGAATCCTTACCAGAATCAAAACACGACGCTATTTAATAGATATAGCCCTATATTTGTCATCAAACAAAATGAATCCGTTTATCGTTACAAATCTAACAAAGCGATTTTAATAATATGTACTAGATATATGTACGAAGGTACATGTTATATAACGTGTGCCGCTTTATATAATATATTTAGAGTGCATTTATTTGGCAAGCTTTTAATTTGAAATGGCGCTAATTAGTCTGCTGATTAAATGGCAACAAAAATTACTACGTGAATTATTTTGAAATAATTTGTAATTTACCTAAACGGGCAGCATATGTGTGATTTCACTATGATTGGGATATTAATCAATGATATCATTCAATGTGCATAAATTAAACTGGAGGTATTTACTATACATTCACCTATACCTACTGACTTTTGATGTTCATGTTGGAAATATATTATGTACGTCTAATAATAATTAATTAATAATCCAATTTCAAGCATTTCATATGTGCAGAAAATCCCTTCATACTGGAATAAAAAGTTTTAACAATTGCATCTTAAAAAAAGGTTTCCCAAGACATTGTCTCAAGAGGCAGTCAGGAAGAGACAAGAGTCTCAATAGGATGGAATATGGACTACCTTTCACTGGCAGAAATGACTATGAACATACTGAATACACACTGCTTAAGCACAGCGACTTTTTTCCATGTTTTCAAGGGCAGCTCAGGGTCTATCAGAAGGGCAGCCTCTGACAACTCGGCCTGGAAATTACCCTTCGAAGTACTCTACACTACAGTGAGATAGGATTAAGTTATTAATTACCCACTATAGGACAATATATTTTAAGACAGGTTACAAATATACAAAAGGTACAAGTACAGAAAAAAAAAAGAACTATGTAGATACATACTGACATTAAAAAAAAAACTTTAGAAAAACAATAATTGTGGACATTATAAAATCTATGTAAAAATAGTAAAAATAGGAGTGTACTCATGTTTGAAGGTGCAGATAAGATCATCAAATAAAATAATTTCATCTGTATCGTTAGCAGGTATGTATCGTATTCTATATAAGCTATTAGTACGCAGCGCAATGTAAGCACGACAGATAATCTTTGTCACGTATCACCCCTGGTTGATTCCCCGTGTGATCCAAGAAAATATATGCTAAAACAATAATGTCTAATGCTTGAAATGTATGCAAAAACAATATTGTGACACCCTCCCAAAGGATGAGCCGAGGAATCGGCTTACACCGGAGGTGTTACTGTACTTAGGGTGACAATTCACTCATACACGATATTGAGTAAAATAATATGCTTCAGATTATTTTTGATATTTTATTCAAATTTAAATGACCACCTCCTTTGTATTCTTAAAAGTAGTCCTGATTCTGAATATAAATAAAATAGATAACAAATAACTTAAAAAAACGTTTTTGTCCCCCTTATACCAGCTACATATAAATATGGTGTCTGGGGGCGGCTAATTAACATTTATGTCTTTTTAATTAATATTGGTATTCATAAATTACTCAATTGTACATATAATATTTTGAGAAATAAACCGAAATACAATACAAACAATGGCAATACGATTTACAGGGATTTTCCATACTTGGGATCTACATAATAAGTTTTGGTGCCCGGCGTGTCTGCGCCTGGATTTTAGGTTTGATGCAACCACTATTACATATACATAGTAATTTTTCCGCTTATCTCCTAGTCAGGACTTCTATCGTAACGCAAAATATATATGTAGTTTGAAAGTTTTCGTGTATTAATATAAGTGAAATACATGAATGAAATATATAAGTGTAATACATAATATGGAAATGTAATGCCACCTTAGTACGGGCTTTGCCTAGTTAGGTGGCAAAATTGTGAATGTATTTATTATGTCTGTTTATGAAATAAAGTATTTATTATTATTATTAAATTGATTCCTGGATATAGGCGGTTTAGTACCTTACTAAAATACTATGGTGATTCTTACCAATTTACAGTTAGTCTATCGTGGGGCACTGTCCTAACAAGAAGTTCCAAGGGGATTTTGGGAAAATCCATGAGGTGACGTCCAAGGGCAATAGAATATTTGAGAAATATTGACGCTGAGCTTTGACTCTCAGATACACTGCACAATGGTCGCTCACATACGAGAGTAGAAGAAGTTAGGTCTCAAATTCTCATAAATACAACATTTAGGAAATAACGATGAAACAATAGTCAAAGTTGATGATCTACGATACGAATAAGGCAAGTATTGCTAGAAAGAACCAATATTATATCATTATAAACTTATAGGCAAGTAGGGTTTCTCAGGTACCTTTTATCTTTTGTAGATATTTTTTATGAACTTCAAAACATCAGGATGCCAATATTCATATTTTGTAATTACATCATAAGTAATGTTTTTACTAAAAAGAGCACTCATTGATTCATGTCGATTATTTCCCATCCAAATATTTCCTCCAATGTGACACATGGTAACCCTAAGTGTAAGCATGATGAGTCAACTCCCTATTTGATCAGGTTTACAGCGTTTAGATATTTCACATTGTAATGGATTTTCTAAGTAGCGATGGGACAATGTGGGATACGAGGAGGGGATCTAGATAAATGGTGAACCTGAACACTGAACATTGCCATGACTTCAATCAAATTATTGTCACTTTTTACATAATGTGATCAATATAATATTCAAAACACTTGTGACTATGTCAACAAGCAGAAGCGGAATGAGGTACGAGTATTTTGAATATCGACGTTTCAGTCTGAATATTGCCTTTTCTAATAATTCATAATAGAATAGTTTCAATATGATTAAAAGGTATTATTTCTAATAATATTAGATTAGGAGGTGGTCGGTAGCCTGGTTGGTAACGCGCTCGACTGTTAATCCAGAAGGCGCGGGTTCGATCCCCGATGCCGACCTACTCCACTTCACGAAACAAGCTTTTCAAGCTTACTGTGAAGTGTACAAAGGTGTAATTGGGTTTATTTAGATAAATCCAGATTCATTTATATTAAAAAAAATAGCAAATAGGTACAGCTTGGGCGTAGGTCTCTACTACCAACGAATGTATATATTCAATATCTATCTTGCATTGTTTTATTCATATTTTGAGAACCTAGACTAATGTATGTACATGCTCGATAACGCATGAGTTTGTTGGAAGGTGAATCTCGGCGATGACGACCTATGTATTTATTATAATTATTTATTTTAGGCTTGTTAAGTGTGCGAGGAAGTACGAGATCCAATCTTTAAAAACTATTAAAATGCATAGCTTAAGTGTAGCACCAAAGTCCTATTTTTAAGCTATTAAACGAATTTTAGAATTAAATCTGTATATGCCAGTCATCGATTGAAGGCTAATGTTTCCAAAAAGGTACTTACATATAGGTACTTAAATTAGTGTACGATTTTTTTATTGTATAAAATTAAGTAGGTACATTATTTCTTAGTTTTCATCTATTTCGCCAAACTGTTTAAGCAGGTCATAAAATACTAGTATAGTAAAATATTTATGTGTGTGTGTGTGTGTTTTTCTTTATTATTGGCATCAGGGAATGTGAATGTGGTGGTGTCACATGGTATCCCTCAACCCATAGTACGGAATCACCCCCACAATCGGGTAGCTTTGTTTTTCATTAAAGAGTCGCCTTCAGCCGCCTGTGAAATTGGTATAAGACTATTGTGAAAAACATTTTAACTTTATTATCACACAGAATATATAGAATAAGTATCGGCATTATTACATTACACAGATATATTAGAATAACAAATCAATTTCATATATATTTTTTTATTATTTATTTAGATTAGAACTTTGCTAATATAACTAGTATCAATTTCTGTTTTGGGATAAATTCCTTCTTTGCGTTAACTTTTATGAACTTTGGAATCTTTAAAATAAACATACCAATCCATTGTTAAGTTAATCCAATTTTAAAAGGTGTAATTATAAAAGTTTAGGAATAAATATACCTAATAATTGCTAGGGAGGTAGGCAGATATTGAAACTGTAAGTAAACACGTGAAATAAATTAATTTAACTAAAGTTATCGGTTTATATACAGAAAATAATACGGTAATTTTCCTAATTATGAAAATGCAAATCTGTACGCATATAATGTTTGGTCTAATATTTCACGAAAAATAATCTACGTTATTTTTCATCGGTGTGAGATAAAATGATAGCGACATCTCATGAAGATAAGTAGATACTAAGCTAAGCGCCTGCTGGTGCCTGGTGCCTCCACCTTCATAATGCTGTATCTCCTCATCACCATTACCACCATCCTACTAACCACCACGCACCACCTCGTCCTCTACACTCGAGAAGACACCCAGCTCATCTTATCAAGGTGTAATATTTCACTATTTTCCAGATTTTCATCGTAATGTTGATGTTAAAAATTACATTAATTTTAGGAACTACGAACACCTCTGCGGATAGACGTTGGACGCTGTAAAAATATGTATACACAGCTGCAAAAGGTTTAACTGGAATGGATACGAGATAGTACATATACGAGATATACCTACTTGACGCTTTTAGGTACGTTTAAAACCAGAAACGGGTTTTCTCGCCAATCCTCACCCGCACAATGTGAGAATGAGAATGTTTATAGATAGGGGTGTCAAATGTCTTCGCCAACAAGGCGTAAGGAATTATAGAGTAGAAGCGATGAGAATATAAGAGAGCCTCCCTTATCTAAGGGGGTGTATATGAGGGAGGAGGGGGAAAGAGGGCTTATCTTAGCTAATGCATTTACTTAAACGTTCTGATTGTCACAATATTTGGTAACGAAAACAATGTTTCAGAATTTGAATTTGAATGAAAAGAGAGTTGCACGACTGGAAGTATAGAACTTCGTATATTCTGTTAATGGAGGGGTGATTAGTTATTTTCAAGGATATTTTCATTAAGGACCTTACAATACTATAATTTTATCGTACAAGATTATTTAGTAGGAATTGAAGGAATATTGATATACCTATATGAATGTAGGTTCTAAGCAATTTGAATCTTACTTAGTCCATCCGACCATTCGCCTCACTTCACCTTCAAATATCTTTGCTAATTGCTCAAAGGAAGAAATTTCAGGGATTCGCTCATGGCATAAGTAGGAATTAAATCATAAGTAGATGTGAGGGAAGGAGATGGGCGATTCGAATTTACAATTAATACATACACATGTAATAATATTGAATGCTTACAAGGTGTATAAGTGTGCTTATATAAATATTGAGAACAACCAAAAGATACGTTATATACCATATAATCTCCTTGAACAAAAGATAGTACATTTACGATATTTTTCGAATCTTCTAGTACCCACTCGATGTACGTAATGAGGGTTGTTGGTGTACCATGTTTCAGTAAGATGGACCTATTTAAGTAATTATGATTGCTATATAGAAACTACTTCACAGTAACTACACTACCTACTATTATTTTGATGTGGATAAGTATACCTACACGCGCTCTAAATGGATTTTTGAAAAAAAGTCAATTACCAAACTTAGTTGATATCATATAATATTCTATTTCATTTAAAGGAGTAACACTATTGAGAAATACATAAGGGATCTCGGTTGTTACGTTTTGTATCTGTGGTAAAGTAATTTGTATTGCGTGAAAGGTATTTTCTTCCTATTTTCCAGTGAGTTGTGTAATCGTCTAAGCCGAAAACACTGATAAATTGTAGTAGGTAGTAAACGTATGGCGTACGCGTTATAGCCGTGCCTTGCACAAACTATGCGGACCATTTGCTAAGTTCGAAATAGGAAGCTTTACATATAGCGGGGATGTGTGGTTAGACGTTTAGAGGAATGACACGGTATGCAGTATAGAGATTCTTCACAATCTTCAATGATAGGTGATACCTAACTGAGACCTATGAAGGAACCTACAGCATGAAACTTTCCTAATATTTTACTGTCTTGATGCTATCATATTATAACACACCATTATGGGATGGGTACGGCAAGTATTAGGTACCTACCTGCTTATTATATTATTCGGGATAATCAACCGCTTGTATGTCGTGTGCAAGGTACTTCATCCCAATTATAGATAAGTACATAAAATATAATGTGATGTACCAGGTAGGTATAATGTTCATCAATAAAAACTGTGCTTTCGATTGAATATAACGCAATACCTTCAAATTAGGTTCGTTTGTGAAGTTACTCAAAAGAAAAATCATTCATTTAAAATGTCGTCTTAAATTTTCCGCTTACGATATTTTTTTAAATCCCCGTTTTGAAAGTTGATTTGAAAATTTAATTCCATTTATCGCAACCTTCTTCAGCCACTCTTAATCTCATTATAGGGTTTCTCCCCAACGCACCCCCACTTTGGGGTAAATTCGGCCAATCTTGGAGAAGGCACAATTTCTAATCAAAAAATTGAAGTTTCAATAAAGGCCATCATTAATTTTCGGTTCGAAGGGATCAGCCCTCGGGTGTTAATGCCCCGTTGGGGGTTTCTATCTAACTCATTGGAAATTCCACATAAGTATCTACAACTATTTACTCTGACTAGATACACAATGTGGATAAATTATATTAAAGGATCAAACATTATTAATTTATCTCTAATCGAAGCTGATACATCCCGCCATTTTAATCTAATTATCTACATATTAAATATACGAGTATATAAACATATACAGAATATTTACTAACTTTTCATGCCAGAACTCTTCTACTTTCATCACTCAGACCTATACTCTGAGTAAGTCTGAAAGTACTCCCGTCTTCGTGTAGACGAGTATACCTACCCAGAACCAATGTACTCGTACTTAGGAACTGTGTAGTGAAATTGAAACAATAAACTGGATAGATGTGTGACTTGCAATCTCAATAGCGGACAAACATTGTGTGAGCAAGAGTGAGAGAGCACAATATAAACCTCGGAAGAGACCTGTATCCAATAAAGGCCAGATCAAGACGAAGAAGAAGCCAAGATATGAACGTAAGAAATATTATAATTTTATGAATAGATATAATAATAACAATGAGTTTGAATGAATTGCAAGTTAGAAGCGTGTATATTATTTGTCGTAATTTAACTATAATGAATGTGAATTTAGTAAAACGTACCTATTCTAAAACTTGCCTTGTCAACTTGTCTAGGGTAGTCCTACTATACTCGTACATGTGAATATATTTGTATACAGTGGATCGCATCGCTCCTGTATAGAAGGGTGACCCCTAATGTGAACAAATGAGGCCGGGCTACGGAGCCAAATTAGATTTCCAGAACGGACGCCATAAGGGAGATTGGCGTCAACTTGAACACCTACAACGAGAATGGTTATTTTTCCAGATCTATTTGGGAGATATTACGGTCGTATTGTATCCTTACATAAGTAATCCTCGATAGATAACATAAAGTATACTGACAAGTAACAAGGCGTGGAAATAAAGACTTTACGGTCAAATTATTCATGAAACAACTAGGTTTATGTTTGCAGTTGTTGAAGAAATGCGGTGAAACATCGAACCTTTCAAACATTATGGGTTATTGAAAAACTAGTAATTAATTATTCATTACAGATGATTGCAAACAACATATAAAATAATTTACCAGCATTCATCATGGTTATATATAATATAATAATCTATTTGATGTATATTTCACAAATTCAATACTGTGTTGTCAATAGAGAGGGTGAACACATAGAGATGTCCAATCGGTTGTCTGAAGCAGATTTGTACACAAGATATATTCTCAATTACACCTGACTTGTTGTCATATGTTTGTATTGTCTCGATGTCAAACCAATGATAATGTAAACAGTTAAACACCCTCATAACATTAAGTTATATGTAGAGATCTATTTAATTGTGATACAATACCTATACACCATATCGTTGGTTACTCCGCGTTATGGAAAATTTGTGGAGAAGTTGTGGAATATTTTTACTTACACATATTGGTGCATGGTGCACGTGGTTGGCACAGTTGATTAGAGCGCGTATCTTCCAGTGAGGGTTGGAATCTCGGTATCTCCGTACTATTTATTATGTATTTCACGACAAGTTTTCGGCTCACCTACTGTATTGTTTCTCGTACATGACGAACCTATAACTAAAACAGTATATATCAGTGATTCCCACAGTGGGGCATCGCGACTCAGAAGTGGGGCACCATGCCTCAGCGGTGGGACACCACGCCTCAGATGGGACACTTCAGAAATTACCAACTATTCCACGTATTATATTTATTTAAAACATTTCTCATTCTTTCATTTCTTGGGGTTAACTGGAAGAAATCGCAGTTCTGCGATAAGTTCGCCCTAGTGAACAACGTTTTATAATCTGTACTATGTCCATTTTGTATATTTATATGTGTTTGTTGTTTACTTTAAGTTTAAATAAATAAATAAAAAAATTCGCCAGCGGCGCTGGTTATGATAGAGGTTCATGAATTAAAAGATCATATACGCAGTCATGGCCATCGGCGCGAAGGAATCTCACATTAATCACAAATTATTGGGAAAATTCATTAACTGGCGATTGTTTCGTTAGAAAAATTTGCCTGCGGCGCTAATCATAGCTGTGACTGTATATAAATCACACGAGGTATGCAGTTGTGTATAGAGAGCCGCCCGGTTTTACTACATGGCATACAAATGTATGTTATATGTATGTGTTTTGCGGTGGGGCATACGACGCGACTGTTAAAAAGGCTTTGGTGGGGCATGGCACGAAAAGGGTTGGGAAACACTGGTATATATATTCCCACAAAATATCCACGTTAAATGTTGGGTTCTGGAATACCTATAATACATCTTCAAGTGTTAAAGATGGTGATTTTTTATTAGATGCTACATTTCTTAAACCAGATTTTCACCAATATTTAGTATAGAACAAAATGAGGAAAAAATAAGAAGCATACGATTTTTTATAATTATTACAAAACCTTTCGAACGTTCTAAAGGTTCCCCCACACATTTTAACATGGGAGTGTATTTGGCTGGACCAGAATGTTCCACATTATATATATCTGTAAGTATATCTATCTATCGACTATACTATCTGAACTTCACATAATGCACTCACACACATACAAGCCCAACTTAGAATTGCGGTAGCAGGTGTTCATTCATTACAAGTCACTTTACACAAGAGACAATAATAGCATATAGTGAAGTATATATGTATACCTTCATATACCTAGGCGGAGGGTCAACAGACATCTTATTGGTTCCTATATAATATATATCTGTTGTAGATTTAGACAATTTATTGAAGAATAGTCTGAACACCATCTACTTGTGGCAATTACACAATATACGAGTATAAAACAATTTTAAAACATTATATTGTATGTTTACCTATTGTCTATTGCCTAATCTTTCCACGTATTCAGTGAAGATTGATAACTATTATATTTCTCTGGTGCAATTATTTGAGATCTCATAGGAACATTGAGGACACCTTAAATTCCGAAAGTAGGCTATGACAAACTAAGTAGTATTCCTACTTATTATGTATTCATATGCGATAAAGACCAATATTAATTGCTATCATAGATGTAGCGCGTTTGGAAGCAAAATTTTTGGAAATATTATGCTCGAAGTATCTTTATTTTTTCGTAGTCTACTATACATATGTATAGGCGTACTAAAATTCATCTCGAAAAAATCGTTACTTTGGATGTAGGCTTTTTAGATAAATTTAAAGGATTTAATAATTTCTACATATTACCAATATTAAGTATATTTATAATACTTCAAATATAAACGCTTTCCTCCATTTTATTATTTTCTCTTATAGAAGTTGCTTTGTAAAATCTCTCCTAATTAAAATTTTCGATCGTTTTATTGTTTGTGTTGGGATGTTTAGTAATTTTAATAAAATTGTTGTGTTCTTAACAAAATACCTCGGAGGCATGCAGCTAAAGATAAGGGAGGTAGACTTTGGGTGGGGGGTGAAGTGGCTACAGGGGGATTGATTGCACAGCGGGAGTAACGTAGCTTTGTTATTATGTTTGCTTAACTGTGGAGTGATGTCGGAGGCAGAATGTAAGGGGCTTCTATGTTTGAGAATCTTTCATGTTTACAGCAAAATGTTTGTTTACTGTTTAATGTAAAATCAATTAGGTATTGATAAGTATACTTTATACCAAATGGCCGCAACTCATTACCTAATCAGTTTATTGTACAATCGATTACTCTGTCATTTTAACAAAACAGCTAAAAAATAACGCTTTACATTCTCAATGCTTGAGAAAGTATAAGTCAATTTCTCAGCATAAATTGTAGGTGAAATAAGTAAGCAGAAATAATATGTAGAATGTCTAAATAGAATAACAAATTTACTTAATTTATATAAAAGATGTAATTCCAAATAACAATAATAAGTAGCATTGTAGTTTTGATCGTGTTCCGGTTCACCCAATTCACCCCAGCAATCCACCCACTTTTATGGGTGTTTTTTATTTGTTCTCATTGCTCCCATCTTCCTCTATCTGGATACATAATTCTTATTGTCTTTTTATTGGCGAAAATCTGGTTAGTAAAGGGACAAACCCTATGTAGATGGCTTAACGCGGATTATACTACAGAGAAAGGAATGTATGTTATATTCTAACTATTTTTTATTTTAAGATTGAAAATATTATTAAATTATAATTGTTTATTGAAAATATCGATATCATACTTGTATTCATCGTACATTTAATATAGCTTGTGTCTCCTAAGTTTAGATTAATTCGACTTGATAATGGACTAAATATTTGAGAATGGACATAACATTGTTGGTATTATCATGTTGTCTCTAGAAACATTAAATAAACTATTAAGGTTGTTTATTTCCGTCCTGTAAAATTCATGTCATTACGACCACTCTCCTTATTATCTATTATTATACACAATATTACTGAAACAAACTTCCTTGATAATTTCAACATATTTATGCTTTGCTTTCAGAAGATGAATAGGCTTATCAACAAAAGTTTCACGAGCCAAAAACGTTCCCTCAAAGCATAAAACAAACCAAGCGAAAGTAGAAACTCTGAATTCTTTCATGCGGTTAATTTATGCCGTTTCCCCTTTATCCCGAGTGTCCCCGCACGCCTTTATGTTAGACGGGTCACTGAAAACTGTTTATACCAACGCACACATTATACAAGTATTATCCCTAACTGCATATATCTACTGTCATACTAAATATAAACAAACAATCATTTTATAACAAGATGATCGGGACTATAAAATCATGATTTTCTTAATCACTGGCATTAAAAAATGAAAATATCTATAGGACATTGTTTCAAACAAAATTGTGAGGTTACAAGTGTTCTGCACTAATGCATGTCATCAAGATCTATTATTTTTAAAGGATTGGTTCTTAATCATAATGATGTCAATAGCGTAAATCTTGTAGTAAATAGTATTAAAAATCACACAAGACATATCTCATGACTTAGTTTTTGGATGATGTTGGAATCTAGTCGAGGTATTTTTGTAGCTTTTTCGCATGGTGAATAGAAGAAGTAAAATGTAACATAATATTGAGTAGGTAAGGGTAAACTCTATACTCTAGGTACAATGTACATATGAGAAGTAGGTGTAGGAGGGATGAAAACCTTTGGATACCAAACAACATTCCTCCTCCAGGCACAACTCAACTCACATACATTTGGACGAGATTAAAAGCTTCGCTGTTGGGCTCGTGAATATTTTATGTTTTCAGTAGAAGTTTTGTAATTTATTCATTTCAAACAGGGATGCTAAATGTTGCGGAACGATATACAGTACTAACTATTGTGAATAAATTATACATACTAGGATGATAATTTTATATTATTAGTTAATTTATTCTCATTTATATGTATGTAAACCAACCTATAATTTACATTAAGTCAACCTGTTTAAATAATTTCAGTCTGTTAAATATAAAATACCAATTCAGCTACACTAGTATGCTTTAAAAGTTGTTGCTATCGTATATTATTAAACCGCAATCATTTATAGGTAGTAGGTATCCATGAAAAGATAAAACCATTCGAGTCAGTTGAATTAAGTAACATCCGCTTTTCTCATCATGACTTTACTCCAATTTCTCAACATCATTATTGTATGAGAAAAAAAAATTAAGTACGTAGGTATATCAGTTTTTTTCTAAAATAAAATTTGCATTATTAAGTATTTCATATGATTTCATGGAATGATTTTTGTCATCCTTGTTTAGAAAGGCATAGAAAATAAAACGGCCACCGTCTGATAAAAGTTTCCATCTCCTCCTCCGCGGGTCTCTTGCAAATTTGGGAATCTGATTTGTATAAAGGGACACTTTTTATCTCAGTTTACGTTCTCTCCCTCCCAATACAATTTAATTATTTATATTTCTACCTAACAGCAATGTCTTTTTCTTTCGCGCGGAAATAAAAAGAAACATATTTTCACCTACATTAAAATATTGCAAATATTATATTAGCGAATATTCCAACCGAGCTTGACAATAATAGTTTCATCTGAAAAATGCAATTGGATCAATACCTGCACATCTAGTATTATTTAGTTTACTGGCAATCAGTTATTCACCACCCTTATAGATTTTTTATTGAATACAAACATGAAAGAGCAGTAGTACACTTCATCAATGTCACTATGACAGGTGATGATGTTTGATGTTGTGTTCTATACATACTAAATCTGACGAGACATCACAACACAACATACCTTCATTCAGAAAGAATTCTTGTACTTTCTCCCGGTAACAATACAATAGAATCACCTTCTTCCTCCCTATAGTACCGAGGCACTGCCAGTGATGTGATTGATTGACACTTCTATTGAAATGATACACCGATCTTTTATGGTTATCTTCTCGTTACTGCCAATTTAACGTTAGGGAGTGAATCATTACTGTGCGCATTTTTTTTTTCAATTCATCGTCACCTCAACTTCAAAAAATTAATGAAAATCAATCAAAAAACATAATGGAAAAAAAATTCAAACTCGCACGTGAAATTTGATAAGTAATTACAAATCATCGATTTAAATGACTGTTTAATGTTCATCTTCAGTAACACAATACTTACTGTATTCAAATCATACATATTTCCTCAAGATGACCATTTTATTAAAAGAAAAAAATCTAAGTTTATGAAACAATATAATATAATTTTCCTCGCATTTTTACTGACGTTTTTTACAATAGATATAAATGTAAGTACCTAGGTCTGATATTATTTGAGTGGACGTCATTTGGCCTTTATAACGGACACTTAACACGAGAAATTGTTGTCAATCGTAAAAAATCAATGATCCCCTTCTGATTGGGAGTTGGCCTGAGTATCGCTATAGATAATGTATTGAAGCGTAAGGGATGACCACTTGCGGGGCCGGGGCCTTGCCATGTAAGGCGGACATTCTAATTTATATAATTCCTTCTCGTAGGAAGGGGACTCAGTACATCCTCAAGGGGTGAACTACAATGTGGTTCAGATACAAGTTGCGCAGTTTTTATTGTAGAAATTATTTAAAAATATTTAAATAAATATTTATCTTATCTACTGTTTTTTCGTTCTTTAGAGAGACTGCCGCCTCAACCAACTGCGCCAACCATGTACTTCACCTGAAATGAAGACCATTCGAGACGATATTAACGACGTTGACAATGGCATAGTCGGTGGAAACCATTCTCAAAAAGAATAATAAAAGTAGAACCATGTGTTAATTACCGTCATGAATCATATATATGTGTTTGAAAACGTTCTAAATAGAGGTTTACCTAGTCGGGAGTTGAATATTAGATGTGTAAATAAAAAAAGTACCCCGTCCAAAGAAAAGTCCCCGTCCATGTAGTATAAACATTAAACATACTAGAAAAGGTATTCATAAAGAAGCTCACTGTTCACATGTGCTCAGTAGTTAATGGCCACCTTGTATGCAGACAAAGAGATGAAACCTATCAGCTATGTATTTCTCTGACCGCTCGTTCTGATAGCCAATCATTCTTGTCCTGGCCCCAACTGCAGATAATGGGGTAATGCTTCTTGCCCCATAGACTGTGGACTATAAATATTTAGACTACAACGATTATTCCCAGAACATTCCATTAGGCTAACCCTTTCTCTCTCGAACATTTTTTACCCCAAAACAATGTGTATTTGAATCATTGTTCTATTTTTATGCATCAATTTAAATTTACATGGCACCTCGTAAAAGATCTTTTCTTTTGTATATATCAGAGGAAGAAGAAGTCAGCATATTAATTCGTGTTATTACATACATAACAATAAATAGGTAAACTAAATTTTATTAGATGTTGGATGTTTGCCAATTTTTGTGTTGTATCATGAAGTTTTATAACAAAATAATTACTAAATGCGATAATTCATAGACCTATTTGAAATGGTTGAATTTACTCAATATTACGTTTCTATTCCAGGTACAGCAACAAGAATTCTACTGAAAGATTTTTGTGTAAATATTCCATACAGATTACTAGTGAAGCCACATTCCAACTCTATACCGCTGTTCGTTTCCGCCCTTTCCGGTACAGATTTGATTTCCGGTTCCTACTATTTACATGAAGACCCTTCCCCACATCTTTGACTCTCCAAAAACCTATCCAAATATGAACCTCGTCTTTCTATTTGAATTGAAATTAGGTTGTCTATTTAAATATTTATACCATCATGTCGAGTGGGTGAAATTTTTAGCCTCTGACCATCACAATGTGATACATAAAAGGAAATGTTAAAAGAAACAGTGTATAGAGAAACATCGGTAAATAAAATATTATTTTTTTATCTCTAAAGAACTCTATTTTTTCATAACCAGTACAGCAACATAAAAAAGGCTAAGTACTTTATAGTAATCACCTCAGTAAATTGTAAAATACCTATAGGTTTTATTAACGCCATGATCTCGTTATCATATAGGAAAGACGCAGGATATTTTTTTTAAACTTTTACATGAATAGTTTTTCCTTTAATTTGTTTTATTAAATTTTCATCTTGCACTTGCAATTTACTCTTACTATATAGAGATCTGTACAAATTACCTATTATAATATTAGCTACATGTATAATAACAATATTGTACAGCAGTTCTCCTATTTCATATTAATTTACCCTTGTATGTACGTGATATCAGCTAATAGTATTAACATCCAACACTCTTAATACGGAGCGTTTAGTGAGAATACTGTAAGTGACAATCGCGGATTTGTTAAAAATCGTATTGGTGAAAAATCTACAGATTGGCAAAATATCTTCACTTACAGTTTAACGGTTTCTTTCAAAATGACAGTTTAAATATCATAATACTTACTAATCTGTGCTGTGAATATGCTCAAGGAGAATTGCTCCTGTTTTTTTTCAAATTTTGAAGTGTTCATAATTCAAGTTATAGCGTCAATTTCATCAAGATTTTTTTCATATCTCGATTAAACTTAGTACCTAGTCAATTTAGATTTGTTTCTTAGGTCCGCTAAATTTGTAACTTACTGAACTTAAATAAGTGTTTTCTAAATTTATTTCACTATGAAGTAATTAATTGAAAAAAAAAGCTTCTCATTTTAGTTAGTACCTACACTCAATTACCTACCAAGTTACAGAATCGGACCCAGTGCATACATTATTAACAAAAGATATGAAAAATGTGAAAACAAATATAATGGCACTTACTGTGTTTTACATCGAAACGTCTTGAATGAGGGTTTGTATAAGTTGTGGATGTAATCTGCTAATGGAATGTTCACTCGCTCATGCCAATAATATGGATTAACCCATTATTTTCAGACGGTAGGAAACCTAACAGGAGATGTTCTGCTCTGAAACTTCCCGTCTGTCCCTGTATTCTTCCACACCAACTTAAATCTATGTGATATTCTGTTTTGATACGTTGATACAGGTGCCATCAGGTAGTGAA
Organism: Ceraclea dissimilis; assembly: GCA_963576895.1. Lineage (NCBI taxonomy): Eukaryota > Metazoa > Arthropoda > Insecta > Trichoptera > Leptoceridae > Ceraclea > Ceraclea dissimilis. The sequence continues at coordinate 9,493,825 of OY756359.1, forward strand.
AAATACAAGATACATACAATATTGTGAATATGTTTCCAAATATTGGGTGATATTTTCACTTCCTACTAGTAATTCAATATTTTTATATACCTGTATCTACGTGTGTATTTCTTGCACATTTCTAAACTAGAACTGTCGACTTGGCAGTATATTCACACATGTATTAGGGGACCATCTCTACAGTGTAAGATTCTTATAACACTTAAAGAATTATATCCCCTCGATTTTATTTTGGGGTGAAGTTCTTAGTATTCAAGATAGTGAACGATAGTTGCCTTAGGGCTTACATACTTGTGTACCACGGTGTCCTTTTCCTCTTCCCTGGACATGACATGTAAAACATCTTCATGCAAACACTCTCCCTAATCCTTACAATATGATCCTCCTTATCTAAATCTGGATCAAAGCTTTTACTTACCATGTATGATGATGAGGGCTCAACATTATCTACTTGGAATATTTACCCATACCATCTATAATACTTATACTCTTAGGTACGCAGGCTTGCTAACGCTTATACTACACATATTAGTATCCACAAACATATGGTAGAGGTATATCACATCATTAACAACTCATAAGATTTCTAAACATCTCAAATTTAAATATTTTGTAGTACCTGCAAACACTGAAAAAGAATAAGACACGGAGTGTATCTATTATTCACAATGTCATATGTATGCAGGTGTAGTGATGTACAATGTACATACATGAATAGCATAGGTGGGCACCGTTAACCAAAAAATTTAACTTCGTTAATCGATAATCCGTTAACAAAAAAGTTAACTTCGTTAATCGTTAAAGCGTTAACTTTTGAAAAATGTAACGGAAGTTAACGTTAATCCGTTAAAGCGTTAATTTAAAAAATCGCGGTATAATGTCGTGTAATAGTAGTACCTCCTACAACTGTCACACTTTTACGATGTTTCCCAACAATGGGGGTACATAAACAAGTGCAACGTGCCAACAACAAATAAAACATTCAGAATGGGTGACGAGCCTTATTATTGAATAAGAAGTATAATGTTTTATTACGCCCGCCGAAGGGCGTTGCCAGCTTCAGAGGTTGAAAATGTGATATAGCATGTAAATAGCGCCGTAGGCCAACTTTTTTTTTTGTGAGACAGAGTGAAGAAGGTCTTGATGTACTTTGGTTTATTTTGTTTAAATGATTTATTTTTTCATTAGACGTACCTTAAAGAGGTCGTGATATACCTAAATCTTGTTTATTTTCGTGAAATAAAAAATCTAATACGGGGTAAAGAATATGTATCACAAGAATATGTATATGTATTAGTGCCGCAGGCAATTTTTTTATGAAACAATTATTTTAATAGATTTTTATACCATTTTTTAGTAAATATATGATATGATCAGAAAACGTGTGGTAGTATCATTTAGTACGAAAAGGTAAAATAATGAATTAGATTTTATGCCATTTTACGTATTCGACATTCGATTTTAACCAAACAAAAAGCTGATATTATAGGCTAACGTTTGGCGAGTTTATTGAAAAATGCAATTTCTTCCAACCAACCACCCAACATCACGTTGAGTACATTCCGATTACAATAATATTGGATTGGATTCCCTACCGCCAGCGCCGCCATCTAATGATATCAATGCAGACAATCGAATATTAACGGACTAAATTAACGGAAGTAAAATGTAACGGAAGTTAAATAGTCCGTTAACGATTTTTGGAGGTGAGAAAAGCGTTAAATCGTTAACCAAAATGTTAACTTCGTTAATTAACGATTAACGGATTAACGCTTTTCTGCCCAGCTCTGATGAATAGTATCAATATATACCTACGGACGTGACTGAGTTGAATTCCGTTTTGTAAGGTATACTCTTATTGCAGGTTGAGTAAAATAAGATGCAGTCCAGTCTAGTGGCTGCTGAAGAGAGAAGAAGGATGGAGATGGAGGGAGAGACAGATAGAAAAGACACGTAGTAAGGAGGTGGGTGGAATATGTTGCATCTGGCGCACTCTCACCCCTATTCTTTTTAAGATCCTTTCCAATACAAAATTGTTCTCGCAAATTCACTTTATTGACCAATAAAATCTATATCGTGTAGATAATAATCTAATGCAAGTAGGTACTCATACATTTCATTATTATTTTGTTTATTTGTATTTTTCAACGTTGCCACATACTATAAAAATTGAATTTTTCTAATTTGGTGTGGTTTATATGGAGGACATCCGTATTCGTTTGAACCATAAAATGACTTCACGACAGCGTCAAGATACAAAAATTTTAAACACTTCCAGCCTTTTTGAAGCACATGTATTTTGTGGAATTGGGTACCTGTATTTTATGTGTAGCCAGAGGTGTTTATTGCCAACTGAAAAAAAAAACATTACCACAATTTGTCTTCTGTTTTAGTTTATTCCTGTTTGAGATCACTGAGTTCTAACAAAGTAATCTAATAATACAATTATTATTAAGTAATTTGGTTCGTTGTAAGGATGAGAGTTCTCTCCGCCCGCCTCCTCCCAGAGCCATAAATTTTAATTTAGCAGCTTCCGAAACTTTTTCTCTCACTTTTCTGCCGCGCCGTGAAGATGAGGCTTTTAATTAAGGTTATGAGTGGCTCTCAGAGGACACCCCACCTCACCCCACTTCACCCCACCTCATGCTTTATCACTAATGGTAACACCACTATGTAGAAGATATTCATTTCCTTCTCGTGAAATATTAACGATGTTATTTTTAAATACAAAAATGAACATCTTTCACTGCTTATTGCTTAAGAAGTAAAAGGATTATATTTATGTGTGCATCAATAAAAGTAAAAAAAAATATATCTTGGTTTCTCCTTCTGACTTTCCGCATTTTTATTAAAATAATATCTAAGTTTAATGTAGTAGGTATATTCCTACAAGAGTTTTATTAAAAATATTAATCAGTATCGACGCGCTTCAGTTTTTTTTGTAACGACTGTTTATGTAGATAAGATACAAACAAATTTCGCCAGCGGCGCTATTTACACGGTGCCTTTCCTACTACATAGTACATACATATAAAGAGTTACCAAGTTAATCACTTCACCAACTGTTCTAAGAAATTTCGCCTGTGGCGCAAATTTTTTGATACACTTACTACAAGATAAAAAAATGGCAAAAAACCAGTGCCTACACATGGGAAACTTCTTTCACATATAGTTGTGTGATTTAATAAATGTCCCCCCCTCGAACCAAAAGTCTGGATACGTGCTTGATGTAAAGGCAACTCATGTACTTGATCGACATCCAGTATTTACAGTATGTCTGTTTATTCGATCATACGAATTCATTATCTATTGATATTATGATTGAATATTGTGTGTGACATCCATAATGAAGCATGTGAAATCTAGTGAAAATGTCTGTTATGTTTGTTTAATATTAGCTCCTATATGGATAATTTACCTAGAATCTACCTAGCTGGATTACAATACCTATATGGTACAAATATTACCGCGGATCACGCATTAATAATTAACACTGTTATAATATACTAAGTACATATTTTAATATGTGCTTTTTTTTTAGTTCAAATAAAAAACTTTTAAGGGATAAAAATAAAGTTAAGTATTCAAAATGTAACGACTTTGACAACAGATCTGCATTTGGACACATATTTATGGATTCTGTGATATTTAATATAATGAAAGTATAGATACCTACTTACCTAATTTTGAGTAATAACAAGTATAGAAATAAATCGCCGCTAAACAGCTTATAGTAAACTGTCATAGAATATTTTTTTTTGATAATGAAGAGCCAGTTTTTGCTTGTTTGTGTGGACATTTGCTTCCTAGAGTTTGGTATTTGGGTTTATATGGAAGGCACGCCGCGTCATAGGAATGGAATAGATACAGGTAGGTACTTGGCATATTTCACACAACAGTGGAATTTTGATCAAATTAATATCATAACATAAAACATGTTCATTTGGTAGATATTCCTGATGCCTCCACACCTTCACGAATTCCTGAAATATCTATGTGAACAGGTCTGATATTGTAAGCATATGTAGACATTATAATACACATACCTACGAGAATTGTGTATGCTACGAGTCATAATTATTGTCTCATCCGATTAATGTTAATTTCAAAATCAATCCATCGAGGATAAGTAAATTTCATTAAATAATTTCAGGGGAATAATAATACGCGAGTATTAGGAATTACTTATACAAATTCTATGTTCGCCATTACGCTGGTCCTCTTATACAAAGATTATCGGTATTATTTGGAATGACCGGATATGAGATAACAAAATGGTATTGAATGAGGGAGCCCTCTATATCTAATATGATATAGTCTCTCTATTTTCACTACAATTTTCGCTGACAAACTTTCAATTATAACCCAAAATCAGAGGAGAAAGATGAATACTAAAAATAGTTTTGTGTATATTTACGTGTGGCTTGAGTGCGCCCGATGCGATGCTAAGAAAGATATATGGGTATGAAATGGTAGCTAGATGTGTAAAGTTCTTAATAATATGTTAGTATGATAATACAGTGTGGCATAACCAAATGGTGATATCGAGCTGTGAAAACTGTGTACATACATTAACTGTTCTTAGCCCTGTGTACTTTATGTTATCCAGTAGTTACATAGCTATCATATGTACTCATGATTGTAATCTACTTTACTCAATGCCAGGGTTATTCGCATGTAGAGAAATAATAATTATCTGCTAGGGAAATAGGAATATGAGCAACCGAGATATTACGTATTTAAATTTCCCGTATTATCTTCATAAAACTATTGTGTACCTACGATTTTGCTGTCAATATATTAATATGATTTTCATGTACACAAAATATCTGACTTTTTTGCATTGCATGTACGGAACACGGGCTTACTTGTATTGACTAGAGAACAATCATGAACACAATTTTGCTCATTAGTTCTAGGATAGGAAAACCACACGAGTTAGAGATAAAGCATCCCTAGAATTCCCGCATTGAATGATATTTTGCAACCCTAATAGATTTAGAGACAAGACGCTATATAGTATTAAGCTGCCGGTAAAAGCCCTGAAAGCTCCAGGGTTAATTAATAATTACTAACGAAAAGCACAAAAGCTCAGGTTATAATGTATACTCAGATAGGAAAATAGGTTTTAGCTCCCATTATATAATACACCCACTTATATGATATTACTACTGCTGTAATAGTTATAAATATATGTACGTATTAAATTTAATACCTGCCTATACCTTCTATTAATTATTCAGAAAACAAGAGTTTATCCTTAAGTATTCAAATAAAAAATATTAGCAGTTTTAAGATGAACTCTTGTAATATACATAGTTAGTCGGTTTATATTCTACGGTTAGTACTATTAAAATTAGTTCACAAAAGACTCATAAAAAAATGGGACACACAATGTTATAAGAACGAGTCCTTCAACGTTCGTCAGCGATGATAGGGAAGTCATAAAGTTTCTCCATTTAATGATTTGTCCCACGCCTTTCCTATTATATTGACCTCCACATTATTTTACTTTTTGCTATGAATTTATGGTCGATTACTATGTTGCGTCTCTTTTATTATACTTTACGGAGTACTTAATTATACAATATAATATGTTGAAGTAATCTAAATATTTAATTATATTATAGATTAAGAGAAAGTTTCCTTTCTTGTGAAGAAACTGGGTGAAGCTATGTCCCCCTGGGGAACATTCATTAGTGCTAAGGCGGCAACATAATGTAAGGTACTGTAACTGATAGTACCTACTCCAGCTACTCACCTACTTACAATAAAGGGGAAAGTAAAGTTAGGAGGTGCCTTTATTACAGACTAACTCAATAAGTAGAAAATCGTTTGCGTAAGAATTATCGTTTGCCAGAATTTAACTAGCAGTGATACTCCTACCGCATTCTGTTCAATAAGTATTGAAGGTTTCTTCTTTTTCTCTACCCTTCATCTCTACACTGCTCGCTGTCTTGATCTTCCGTATCTTCCAGATCTTCAATAGCGATCTGGATAACGTAGTCTGTCCATTTTTTTAGTGCCTTCCAACACTTCCTTCTTTAATCCAGGGCTTCCCCTACAATGTTCGTGGGGCCCATATATAATTTTACCCTGCCTAGGCTTATTGCCACTTTAGTTTCGCATTTCTTTCAGTAAGACGGAGACTATCCCAAGTAACAATTTACCTCCTAGATTGGTTATAGAATGGTTGTAGAACCGCTATCTATAGAAACCAAATTGTCACCTGAGCAGATACTCAGACTTCATCATTCAGCATATTGTTGTAGAATTACTTTATTAGACAACGAGATAAGCAAAATATTAATCTGAATCGAAACAAATATTTGTATAGAATATTTTGTAATGATTTGTAGTCGTTTCTTTCCACATGATTGGTTCACGTCTAATTCTTCTCAATTCCTTTGTCTGACAGGTCAGCGATATCTAATATGAGAAGACGAGGCGGACGGGAGGTAGAGTAATTCATCTCCCGCTCCGCAAGTTCAGCAGCGGAGTGGAGTTAGGAGTGTTGTTAGTGTTTTGATTTATGAGGGTCAGTTGTAGTCTGTAGCTTCCTTCACACGCGGCTCACGAGATAATATTGTTAAAAGGAAGATAGAGAGCCTAAGCTATTTACACACTACAGTATAACCATTGAAAAAATATTCTCTGTTGAATGTGAAAATGAACGGTTTAGAATTTGAACGGATAGTCGTACTTGAAAGGTTTATTATGAGAACTTACATATATGTTTGGTATTTTTTTAATATTCCTTTTAAAGTAATGTTATAAAGATTTTAAAAGGTATGTGGAAAGTGGGATTTCATACCAGAGATCTTAGAACTCACATACAAAATCAATAAAATTACAGGCAGTATTAAAAAAAAACATGATGCGATTATCGTAAGAATGAGAGAATATAATAATTATAAATAAAATTTTACTGATTCTGTAAGAAGATAAGTTTAATATTCTTGATGCAAGATACTTATTAAAAATATTTCAGAGAATATTGTAGAGCATATTTTCTGATACAGTGATATAGTATTTATTAGATGTATTAGAGTTATAATTTATATCCTTTAGCAAAGTTAAGAAGCTGAGGGTCGAACATTGGATTTTAATCATGCTTATATTCCCTCGAGGGTTGAGAAACAAGTCAATGTAAATAAATATATCTTAACAAACAACCATTCATCAATAATATTGCTGTATTATTACATTTCAGATATAATTCCTTAACTGCTCCTCACTCTTTCAATGGATTTTTGAGGTTGCCGAATAATTTAATTATATTATTGGTCAGGTTTAATGGAGTCACTATACATTTCACTATTAATAATTATTCTCCTAGAAATTTTGGATTGGTGGGTACACAGGACAATTTCTATATAAATATCTTCGCAAGCCATATGTTCTTTGCGTTGTAGCCAGAAAGAACTGAACGCCAGGCTACCCTAGTCCTACACATTCTTTATTGCTTCCGTATGATTGTGGATTAGTGATTTTTCACCACTTATATCGATGAAGGGAGTAGTACAATTTTACAATTTCTTTCAGATTTTTGCCCATTAATTACGGACGCTTCGAGATTATTCGTACAAAATTAAACAAAATAGGAAATCGATTATTAATTATTTTTGGATTAATACTTCATCTTGTTGTAGAAATAAAACCTGATTATTTTTCACGGCGTATAATTACGAAAAACATGTTTGTCCACTGATTATAGAATTTTAAGAAACAGAAAAGTGGTTTTATACCTTTTTTTGTTTGAAAATTGATTATTTTTTTATATTTTCGGGATTGTTAAAAGTGTATAGCGATTCAAGCGAGTTTATTAAAACTACCAGAGATATTTAACCATATTGTGGGTAGGTAGTGTAGGTACTATACTGCAATATCATGATCAAACTCTTACGGAGTCCTGAGAGTTTCCACACCACACACAACCCACCATAGTACGAATATTTAGCACCACCACTAACGTAACCGTAACTATATAGTGTACTACTGTAACTAGTATTGTACCTACTTATATCTTGAGATAAATAAATAACTATACGTATCTAATAAAACTTCTCAACTTACTGTCTTGGGAAAGTATCAAACAACTTATAAATATTATGCTTTTTTATTTTAATTGTACCTATGCTGGTATCTGATGGCAGCTCTTTCGCTGCTACGCTCACCACTCTCTCAGAACAAGCTCTCTCTACGTGATCTATCGAGTAACGCCTCCTAGATCTACTCCATCGGACAATATCTTCGACCTCGCAAGTCCTTCGTATTTTTGAATTCTTCACTCGGTCTCGGATTGTTAGTTCCGCAATGGGTCGGAGAGTCTTCATCTCAGTACTTCTGATGAGATTTTTGCCCTGGAAGTGTCAGCCCTTGTCTCGTTACCGTACGTTATGATTGGACGAACACACGGGTCTTAGGAATGTAAAGTGAGAATATATGACGTTATTGTCGAGTAAGAATCATATGGCGTCAGAAATAATCAATAAGTTAATTTGGTTGGGTATAATAATATAATGAAATTTATATGTAGCTGCGTTAGAAAAGTCAATTGAAAATGCTGATTTTCTATAAGAAATATAATCTTGTTTGTGTAGGTAAAAAGTAGTAAAAATAAATTGGTTGACAATATAGATCATCGTTACTTCGCTACGTGATATAGTGCTCTCCCCAATACCACGCCACACCGTTCAGGCTAACCTCTACGGTTGCCGAGAAACCTTCTGGAGGGATGGGAAGTGGGAAGGTGGTAGTGGAGAGATACAAGGAGAGATGCGAGAGTGTGGGAGGGGGTGGGGAGGGGGGGGGGGGCGATGAGAGAACGAAAGGAAAGATTAGCTGGAAAGGGAGGAGATGATAAATATAATAATATTCCAAGATGTACGAGGCTCCCGTATGAGAAGACTGAAATGTAAATTTCTATTGAGAATATTAAACTTAATGTTTATATATAAAAACATCATTATTTTTGTGTAAGTAGATTAAAGTAACTAACTTTAAGTACCATGTGATTATTACGAATACTCTTAAGAACATTGGGATGCTGCCCTTAAAATCATATTTGAAATGGATATTATTTGTAACTGAATGTAAGACGATGAAAATATTAGGAAGCATCCTGAAAGTATGAACGTTTGTTTCTATTTAACAGCCGTAGCGGTGTGTGTGTGTGTGTGTAATGTGTATTTAGGTATCTACTAATATACACAATATTATACAAAGTACTGTAGGTACCTACTAGGGGTGCGACAATAAATCAAGGGCGGGGATTTAATTAAATCTTGCATTGAAGGCAGCCTTGGGTAGAATGCCGCTATTTTGATATCAAATCACCCCTGAAACTTAACCCTCTGCAGCGGAAATGAGGTCATGTGTTCTACCATTGTAGATTATTAAAAATTAACCCGACGATGTTTCTCATAATCATATCTAGGTATTGATGTAATGTTAGGTAACAGATGTTTTTTCTATTGGTTACCTTATTAATGTAATGAAGAAAATTATTCACTTTTATATACCCACGAGTTGACGATTCGGTATATTCAATCTGTATGATGTTTAAAATTTTTTTTATCTGTAAAATGGCAAGGACGTAAAATCTCTTTGAAATATATTTTTAAAATATAAACTAATTACTTTCGTATTTGTCCTGTAATTTGCCTTATTTTTTCTACACCCACACACAAATTATACCTACTGCTCCATTTTTTGATGCGATTTAGGTAGTTGAGAAATATTTTATAATACTTCGTCGTTTTTAGGAAACATTCTTATATAATAACAACTGTAGGTATTTAATTCCCTAGTTAATTTATTCACTTCATTTTCTTTGGATAATTGTGTACCTACCTAATCTTCCAGTTTTTTGCACATTTTCAAGAATAACAAGTTCGAAACAAAATACTTTATTTTTTATACCAATACTATACGATGGCAGCGTATGGTTTGCTTTTTAACCCCATCGACTCATTAGGTAGGTACCTAAGTGGGTACAAACAACTCGTACACACGGTCATGTCGCAGGGACGGGGGTTGGGGGGTGTCATTGCACCCCGACCTAACCGGAAAATTATTTTATTTTACGGTTAAATAACACCAAAAGCTTTTCATTACAAGCACACCCGCCGCTGATTGCGCCTTTTGTGTGAATATATTTTCATATTTATTTGAAAATTTTATTAACTAGGTGTGTACTGTGGATGGTGAGATGAAAAGAAAAGTTTACAGTTGGGAAATAATATTGAGAAACCTTTATGAAATATCTATATAATTAATCTATGGAACATGATGAGTAAGTAAGTATTGTCCAATTTAGTTTTTTGAGTAATATTTTTTTCGAATGGTTTGTACTCGAACCAAAAGAAAATAAGTAATGGTTGAAATGTATTATATGTGCTAGAAAAGAGAACAAAGTGCGGCTGGTAAAAGCGACGTTCAAGACAGGATAGCTCCGGATGCATCAGAAGGATTTTCTTCGTGGTGTCCGGAGACTGTAGACCCACTGATTTTTTCGAGTGTCCTAAAGACACTCATTATTCACTGGTTACCCCAGATACCGTGGTGATATAGTGGAGCAATAACTACCTAAGGATTTTTCAGACTACCATTATAGAACATTGTGGTGCGATGGTACACCTACACACACAGTTAGATAGATTCGATATTTATATAAGTTTTTTAAAGACGTTGTATTAATATCCCTTAATGCATAAATGTTTCCCCTGTGGTAAGTAGAATAGCGGATGTTTCCTTAGATATCGAGTCTTTGAATAGAAAATTGGTAAAGTTATAGGTTAGTCTTTCTGTATTGGTTTCCCTTCGTCTAAAAGGCAAATGAAGATGTTATCATACTAATTGACCGATCTTACTTTCCACGTGAATCCCCATTGAATATTTGCATATAAAGAAAACTCTCTAAATCTTTCCCTAATTTAAGACTTCTTAGAGGTTTACAAGGTTTACTTTTTGTGTGTAATATATAAGTCGGGGGTACAGTAGACATACGAGTATATCCACTACTTACCCTCTACTTGGTAATTTTCTTAAACATAGGGAACTTTTAGAGAACTTTTATGTACTGCTGTGTTCTTTAGTACCTATAGATTCCATTGATACGCTGGCCTTTGAGTAATACACCCGTCTTATACGAGTACCAAGTATAGAATGTATTCATTCACTTGGAAAATTAAACGAAATATTCTCATTTCATTTCACTTTACAATAAGGGTCTTTCTATGCTTGTCTGTGACTCCATATCGTAATATATGAATGAATATGGAGCTACAACTAATATATATACTCCTATAGGAACCTATAGGTATTAATGTCAAATAATCGCAAAATACCACTCCTAAATGTAATAAATTAATACTACAGAACTTTCAGGGATGATAGACATTAGAGTTTATATTAAAAATCAAAATTGAAATACCAAAAATAATCTCAATCGATGCCTGGCGTTCAATATATGTATATACACGTTTCTTCTCGAGTCAACTACCAACCATCGGTACACGTAGCAGAGCGGTAGAATACCGACTTGTTAGGTTGGAGGTCTTGGTTCCATTCTCGGCCGCGGCCTTCTTATTTATATTGGTGTTCTCATGTGAAAATCCTTTCGGAAGGTAAATTCATATTACATGCAGGTGGGAGGTTTGGTAGAGTAATGTAGTCTTATGTTGTACCTAATACGTAGTACCTACATTATGTACATTCGAAAGGTTTTCATTTTTAAGTAGATGTAAAAGGGTTTCATGTAATATTTATACAAGACGTTGTACCACATGAGTCTGATATACTCTGTGCTCATGTGCCTGTAAGATTATAGTATTACCGTAGCATCGACCCCCGTCGGACCGAACAAAATCCTATTTTTAGAAAGTCATTAAAGACTGTACAGAAGATATACATGATGTCAGGGCTGAAACTAGGAATACATTTCGGGGGGGTTCTAGCTCTAGACCAGAGACAAAAAGTATCAACCACGGGCGTTAGTAGCGCCGCAGGCGTTTTTTTTTAAATGGGTGAATTGATGAACCTGGTTGACCTATCGAAGCTAGGTGACCGCACTGTACTGGTATTCTGATGGGCATTAAAAAATAGCTGACAAAAATAAAATACGACTGACTATATATTTGCGGGTTGACTGTAAGATATTGCTTTTGCAATAAGTCCGCCTTTAGGCACACTGCATTGTCTTGTTTTTGTTGTTACATATATTTACTGGCCAATAAAGTGTTATTTATTTATATAGGGTTTATAGGTACAGAGAATAGAATTAAACCTGATCAATTTATATATTTGCACCTGATTACATGCAACCTCAATAACTTTTCATAGTAAGGTGTTGGGTAACCACGCTGACAAATATACAATTTCTTCGTCCACTCATTCTTAAATAACAATGGACCGGACACAAAACCTATTGTAGTATAATATTACTGGTATCATACAAGTGATCATTGTCCATCAGTGCCTATTTGATCATGTGAATGTGGTCCATCACGAGCTTAAATACAAATGTATAAAATCTCAGGAACTATAGCACGAAAACCATGGAAGGACTTCTACGTATTTAGAAATAATCTCAATTATCACAAAATTAGTTATAAATAAAAATGCAGGATCGTGAACTTTAAATTCTATAAACCCAAGCGGCGAGCTCTAACTTGTATATCTACTCATCTTCAAAAGGGCAAGGTGGGTAAATTGAGGCATAGGGGAAACGGAGCATATTTATGTAAACATGTCGAACGTAACTCAGATTTCAATCTGCGAGAACCTAAGTTAGGGAGTTTGTATATAAATATATAACTAGCGTTCAGCACAGATTCGCCTGAGGATTTTTAAAGTATTAAATACCTTTAATAAATAGGAATGTTTGATTTCCATCCCGCTTCATTATATTCTAATTATTATTAATATACCAACGAAGATTCACAATGCACATATACACGTATTTAGCTGGTTTGGCATGGCATTAAACTGATTTATAAACTCGGCCCTTCTATAGAAATAAAACATCGAAAAATGAATAGATGACTGACCAAATTATTTAGTATGTTAGTTAATTTAACTATTTTGTGAGATTACCTCACATAGATGGATGAGCTATCTCTTTTTGTTATAATTCTATCTGTTTACTATATTAATTCTATGTAGACAGGACCGAGTTATAATATTAGTATGTAGTCTATACAGAATAAACCTAGTTTATTATTCATATGATTGTACGCCGCCCGCCGCGCTATTCGCTAAGAGCATGTTTGGGTATGTTTATTTGGTCTGGTTGTAAATGTCGAGTCACCCTAATAATACTCCTAGAATGTTACAATATGATCGACATTATGTGAGATTTCAATCACACGTATTAACATATTATTCATATACCTTGTATACAGTTATGCTTAGAAATACATATGTTTATATATCCACTCTACATAATTATAATTATATGACTTGCCCTCTCTGTAGGCGGAGCAAAACATGACATAATTTTACATTATTCTAAAATAATAGGTTAACAATTTCATTTCTTCGGAACTGTCTCAAAAAGTGAACAAGGGAACGTACGGTTATTATGTGTGAGGAGGACCAAAAGGCGGTCTTCATGAGACATATGTCATTATTATAGTAATAGATAGGCACCCAGAAATACGGAAACTATCTACAAGATGTATATATAGATGTAGGTACTTACTTTTAATTAATTAATTTATTTATTCTTAAAGTGAACAAGGAACATATAAAAATCGGACAAATTATTATAAAGCATTGTTCACTAGGGCGAACTTATCCCAGCGCTGCGATTTATATTACTTGTTACCACAGATTTATATTACTGCCTACTAGATTTATGATAATATGATTAATATTCTACATAAAATTTAAGCAATAATCGTAAATATGTGATGGAAAGTATAATTAGGTAATATTATACTAGTATTATATAATATCTCATAAAGTTGTGCACACTTTACTAATGAATGTTAGCAGAGTGTCATTAATTAGTCTTATTACCCAACTGGGAGGAATTTACATTCATCTCCCCATTTCTATCAAGCCACTTATAATTTTCACCAATTTTCTCTAGGAGTGTTTATGGTTTTAAATAATATGACTCTGCTTAGTGAAAGGGTAAAAGTTAAGACAACGATAAAGGGTCCATTACAAATCATTTTATATTCAGTTACATACAGAAGTATAAGAATAAAAATAACATGTCTGTTGAGTGGTAAATAGATGCATAAATATTGAATACCTTACTGTACTTATTACATCTCTGCATTTTTTTCTGTTGTTCATTTTCTGCTATGAGAAAAATATAAGCTCGCAGAAAAACAAATAAAGTAATCATAATACAAAAATAACCGTGAAGTGATGAAGTCAATATAGTAAGTTTCATTTAGTATTTCACATTTCCAAAATAGTTACACAATAGGTCTGATTCTGTAAGTATTTTAACTTAGATAAGGTCGTTCCAAAATTTTAAATTTAAGTCATTTTTAGTTTGATACCCTATTCTCTATCGTTGGCCCAACTTAATTCTTAACAATTTTTAAAATAAGTTAACCAGAAACAATTTTAGTTCAATATTATTGTCTACTGTACATCGGGCATGCGCGTTGTTATGTATCCATTAGTTACAATATTATTGTTATTTTGACTTGACAGATGGTATTGTCAATATTACAAAATGAAACATCAAATCGAAAGCAACTCTTCGAAAAATTCCCAGCAATTTCGAGGAATTCAAATAGGATCATTGTAAAACTTCCGCGGAGGGATAGATATTAGATAATCACGGGTAAAAAACGCTTTACTCCTCTATGTGAACCTGGGATTCTGAGAGAAGATGCGGAGATGTGGAATTAATCTGGAAGACGGCTATATCCGTAGCTAGGCAGTTGGTAGAAAGAGGGTGATGAGAAGAATATTTCGACCTGGACTAAATAAAAGTATATCGACAGCTGATGGTCAATCAGTTTCATCTTCTTCGTGTGTAATAAAGTTTTATTAATGCTTTGTGTTATTAGTGCTGCCAGCCTGTCCCCTGAATTCCTCCAGTGGCTGGAGGCGCTGGATGTCAGACTTTAACGATGTGATAATACTTCGACGTTGCCAAACGATAAATAAATAAATAATGCTTTGTGTCGGATCACTTGCACAAATATCGTATTCGCAGACGGAAGAAGAAAAAGTCTTATCAGAATCATTTACATGTTGAATTTTCTATTTAGTACATAATACGTTTGTAATAATTAATTGTGTTGTGGGTAATATTTACAAAATAATACTTATTATATTTTTGTTTGCTATATTTTCTTATGAATAAATGAATACCTTTGTAGGTTTTTCTTTTAAACTAATTTTGTTCAAATCACTTTCATCTTACTATAAAATAATTTCGTAGATAGGTATATTTGAAGGAAACCTATCTATTTACCCATCTTCCTATACCCTCACGCCTCATCCTTTGCGGGGTAGGCATAAAGGACATAAAGCCAGACCGCTCTATTCTTACACACACACTTTTTACTCCCAAAACATTAATACAATATTGTCATACACCCTTCAACTTCTGCTTTTACTCAAAATGCGTCCGTCCTTGAGAACATAATCGGCCAGGTCAGTCTCGGGTGGTCTCACTTTCTCGCATCTCTTCTTTTATTGACTTTTTGGCCATCTTGTCTTCATTCATTCTATCCACATTCCCTGATTTCTTAACTTTCACAACCCCAGTTTTACAGTTACTCATTTCTCTAAGCACGCATTCTTCTCAAGGACCTCAATTTCACTGCGTTCAACCCTGTTTCGTCCTTCTTCAGCCCGTCCACGTCTCACTAGCATAATTAGGGTTGGAACCAAGACAGAACTGTGCACCAGCACTTTTTCTTTCGTAGACACTAACAATTGGTCTGAGCGCATTTTCAATCCCATGAGGCTATTAAAAAAATGTGATTGGAAGACGGGTGTAGTGACTACAATGATTGGACGGTTTGCGTATGTTGAGAATGAATAATAACAGGAGGACTTAAAGTATAGTAGTTATGGATGATAGAAGAGGCGTGAGGAAATGATGCCATCCGAGAAAGACCTGGACTGATCATGTCGACCACATCCTCAAAGACGGACACGTTTTAAATAAAAGAGATCGTAGAGCAAATGACAAATTGCTTGAATGTGACGGAAGCAAGAAGTGTGTGTAAGGAAAGGGCAGTTTGGCGCTCTGTCCTCTCTGACAACCCCGCAGGAGACGCGGCCTAGATATACAGTTGGAATAGCTACTTTTCACGTTGCTGGGATGAAATGAAATTCTTCCACGAAGGTCTTGGTGTAGGCAGCTGTAGAATATTTATTTTGCTACCCTTTTTTGATTATCAACTTCAAAATAACGTAACACATAAGTACTTAGCATATTTTTTTGTGAAACGTATAAAATTCGATATTAAAACACACGTATCAGAAGGTAGAATTAATAAGCCGCATGCAACATAGGTGCGGCTAAAATAAGTTAAAAATTAACTTAAATAAGCACATTTTGACAGAAAATTATTCCAAAAATAAGTTACAGAATACGATATGAGCTTATGTTGAACTAGTGGCCGTACTATTTCAAATAAGAGAACACTTTAAGACTTAACAAATTAAAATCAAAGTTACAGAATAGCAAATGAACTTATCTAAGTTAGTGCGTTCTAATTTTAGTTTAGCTCATGTTTAAAAGATAGAGAATCAGACCTAATATCGAAATGTATATAAGTAATGAAAAAGAGGAGAAATTCGTTTGAATTTCTAACACAAGACTATGACATTAATATTATAGAGGAGTAAAGTATATTTTTATCCATTGGCAATAAGTAATAAATAATATTTTTGTCTTATCTCTACGACAATTCCTTTTCCTTTTTGTCTCTCTCTTCCTCTCTGCTAGGAAGGTGTAGGCTGCAGGGTGCAGGGGTTGCTAGGAAGCCAAGCCTAGTCTGGTGGAACCTTCATCCTGTTATAAATATACTCTGCCCGCTTCCCATATAAATATACTCGCACATTATCGTGGAGAAAAGAGGATCTACATTCTACGTTACCTTTATTCTGATATTTTATTATTACCATTTCACCCTGCAAGAGAATAATAATTGTCACCATAAATTATTTCAAATATGGATACATAGATTTATACCTACTGATATACTTACTTACATTGTACACCTAGTCTTAGTTATAAACCTTTTATCTGATAAAATGCCATCAACATTTATTGACTTTTATATAAGTAATGTGTACAAGTATGTTAATAAATAAATATAAGTAATGTGCAAAATTTACTACCAATAATTAAAACCATTAAATAATACTACTTCAGTTACCTACATAATGGCAAAAATTACCCGTTGTTTAATGGGTAGAAAAATTATATATATTTTTAGAATAAAATAATTCAATGTGTTTTGTAAACTGTTGTCATAACTTTGGCAATTTTTTGGTAAATTATACCTGAAACAACTGCAAAGAATAAAAAAAGGGGTAAGAACTGGAATAGGATTTGAATTGGAGGACGATAGAGAGGGGGTCTAAATCAAAAAAACTTTGATATGTATGCCCGAAAAATATTGTTGAGCTTTGACAAATCAAAAAGTAGCGCAGGCAAAAATAGCTCAAATTGTCTTTCTAAATCTTTTGTAGATTTGACTATATACTCGTAGTGGCAATTATATAGGTTTAGTATATTTTTGAAATGTAATTATTATTGTATTACGATGGCAAGAGTCGCAATAGACTTGTAGGTACGTGCCACCTGGTACATGCTTGCTAATATTAAATTTCTTTCTTCAATGCTTTGGTAATTTTGCTCATTATCGAGTGCACGGAGATTCATTTCTTTGTTGTTCGCCTCAGATGGAGGGTGGTTGGGTTAGATAGAAAAATAAATACGAGTGGCAGTTTTTAATTAAGGGCGTTACCATCGCAGCCGGCTCTTCATGGTGGCGATGGGTGGCGGGCGGCGGGTGCCGGGTGTGCATGGTGGGTGGTGTTATAAAGGATGGGGTAAGGGGGGCATGATTGTAAATAACACCCCTATTGTGGAATGGTGAACCCCGATAATACAAGGGATGCTCATTCGCGTGGATTCATAAAATCAACTTTTGATTTGTAGAAGGAAAGTATTAAATATTCAGAAGCCAGCCAGGTTCAGAAACTCCGCGTGGGGTTTAGTATTCGTATGTATCTAACATATAATTATTATTTTATCTTATATTACCTACATGTTTAAACAATGCACAGAAAGGGTTATATTGAGGTGGTTAATGTGCGTGCCTAATTATTTTCACTTAAAAGTGAAAACCGATTCTCATAGCCGCACTTCAAACTTTTTCAAAAACTCAATTGAAATTTAGATTTTACGGTTTTGCTTGTCCTGAATTATCTATGTACACTCAAATTTAATTATTTATTTTGGAATAACTAAACAGTCGTAAAAACCTTCACAAACCAATAAAAAGCTTCAGAAGTTTAGCGATGTGTGTATGTTATCTGACGTCGACGTTCTAATTTCACTAAATAATAACATTTCCACTCCTATAATCATTAACACAGAGATTACTATTAAGAATACAATCTATACAATCACGTAACAGTAGAAACCTTTTTACTTTCCATTATGTAGGATATAAGAATATAAGAAATTCAGATAGACTGATGAGAAAAAATATTTAATATAATATTATAAACTATCTATTTAACAACCACCCAACCCTTGAGTATTTGGATTCACGAATGATGTTTGACCGTTGCTTATAACATTTTGTATTTCGGAGACTGAGAAATTCTTGGAATTCTGAGTATGAGATCGGATGAGTTGGAATAGACATTGTGTTGTCTTATGTGGGTATATCTATAAGGTGTAGTGCTACCTCTTACTACTTGCTCACAAAATAACTAGTCTGTGGTAGGTATGCATTATAGTGTACTAATACTTATTTCCTCAGTTTCAGTTTTATTTATTTCCGATTACGAAGTATAATACTGTTGTGTATAACATATACGTACCTATCTGCGAAGCAATAAATTCCTTTTATGATGATCATGTTGGTACATTATAATTGATCGAAGCTTATCCCAGTAGTAGGTCACTACGTTCTTCATTTTCCTCACCCAGTTTTCTTTACATTAAAACGGGAAGGGGAAGACAAAAAGAAGAAAATCAATAGAAAATCCCCGCACACTCACACTCCTGTAAGTACCTACTTATGCGTAAATATATGAGTATAATTACTTTATTAGTAACTTTATCCTGCGATACATGTTTAATACTTATTACACACTTTTCGTTTTTTTAAAGGTACATATAAATGGTATCAGAGTGGATTGTATGAGTTTGTAACTTATTTATTCTTTGAGTGAATATTACAATTACACACCAGAGAATTTGACAAAATAATTCACATACATAATTAATAATTAGTAATGCTCGCTAGAGCTAGGTCAAGCTTATTGCTATACAGCGAGCCTTTCCAGGTAATCCAAGTGATAAACTAAATTAGAAACAACTATTCATAGCTTAGGTACGCCTTTTTCTCTTTCTAAATCATTCGTAAAGTTTTGATCACAAAATTTCGTAGCCGATATTGTTTTGTAAATAGTGGTAATGAATTTAAAATTTCGGCTCATTTGATTCATTTGATCTGATCACCATATGGGACTATATTGAGAGACTGCAATGTTAGGTGATGTGAATTATATAACAAAGAAAAAAGTTATTAGTGTATCAATATATGGAAGGAGTAGATTAGGTAGGTCCTTGGTACTTATTTTTATTATGAATATGAAAGGGGGAAATTCTTGACTATAAAAATGACAAATGATGTGTAGTGTTTGTAGTGAGGAGGGTGACATTACATTATAATATATACTCACAGAGTTAGGAAAATTTATTCCCTTTAGTAAATCTGGGATCGTTAGATATCAGCCGTCTCGGCGCATAAGCGTCGTCTTGCCTCGCGGTTGGTTTGTGGTTAAAAAAGGCGGGGCCGCGGTCGGAATGGGACACTCTTATTGGTTATCACCTACCCCTGTGGTTAACCGAATATCACGATTTGCGGTTTATAAGAAAATCGACATTAATGTACTTTATCTCATATAGTTCATCGGGAGGGTTTTTTTCTCTATGTTGCTATTGGTTAATGTATACATGAGTAAGGCTTGTTATTGGTCAATCCATAATTTACCTAATGTATTAACTGTTTGTGGTTTAGTATGATTTGCGGTTTTCAATTGGATGTCTGGTTATTAAGTTTATCTACCCTTGATAAAGAATAACATAGAAAGGGAGATACCTATTATAGAACAGAAAGTTCCCGCTATTAAATGGTTGCAGTCAATTGTGATTTCTATATTAGATATGGTAGATATATGTGTATACTTTGCCAAATAAGTCTACATGAAAATAATAACGATTTTTAATTTATCTGTTTATATCTACCTATAGTTATGATTCATATTACGCTTACAGAAAAAAATTAATATGGTTATTGAATCGCTCAGAAATCATCGTTAGATGAACAACTTTTGGCTTTTGGTATCTATCTCAATGAGTACGAAAGTACCTATACAATATTAGAACCTCTAATAAAAGAATGATGAAATATAAATTTATACTTATTTAATTTAAAATATAAAACATTTAATGCAATACAACTAGCGCACTCTACACAAAAGCATTCAAAGTTTATTCCAATTTCAAAATAAGAAAGTCGTCTTTTCTACCCTTCTTAAAGAAAATTTTCTGTCGTCTAAGAAAATCCCTCTCTTTTCTTACACCCCTCTATGACTTATCCATGCAACGAATATATACACACACTGTCATAGTATGAGTGAATGAGACGAGATACAAATTCAAAAGGACTTAAGGACGTATACTTTCCCGACAACTTACGTCTTGAATTAGTTCGTATTCTTCAAAAGTACTTCTCAATTACACTTACAAAAGGACACAAGTGCCAATAAAGAGGAGTTATAAAATATCCCTTCCACGCACGACGATAGGGTCTAGAATAGAATTCATTATGAAACGGAAGAACGAGTTTTGTTATTATCGATTTTCTTCCTCACACTCCGCGCAAGTGCGACCTCACAACTACAAACAAAACAAACTTATTTTATTTTATAACATTTTCTTTCTTAGTTGAGAAGGGAAGGAAAAATACTTCCAGTTACTCCACTCGACACTTGCAAGAAAGTGGCGCTGTAAACAACGTCTTATTTCTGAAATAAAATTTGTCGTTTCCTCTAGATGGCGTTGACTTTGTGGTTTTGTAAGAGGTTTGTGGTTTATATGAATTGGATATAGGTATGAGAAAATATTACATGCCTACATACTAACATATAACATTTGATCAGAATGATGAACATAATTTGGAGTGGTAGGTAATATTATCATTCAGCTAAACTAAAAAAAAACAATTAGGTACTTATAGGTAAATACTGTCTGTTGAAACAACCTTTTGAAAAATTACAAGTCAATACGAAATGCTGAAAATATTTTGTCCTTACATGATATAAGCTACTTCACAGTACTACGTGTAGATAGAGAGTTTTTCAAACCATAAATCTCTGCAAGATTATTCATTTTTTAGTCCTATTATAATCTAAAGGTAATACAATAATTTGTCATCAAATAGAAGTTCAAGGCAGAAACATTAGGTACCGGAATGAGTTATATGGAAGAACTGCAGTTGTGTTCTTCATCCCATCAAGATAGAAATGTTTACTCCAAAGTAATCGATGTTGGAGAGACCTATGTGAAATAAAGAATGAATGCGGTTTCGGGTTCGAGTCCCGGTGTTAAGAACTGTAGATTCTGAACCTTGTGAAACAAGTAATTTTCTAAATATATAGTTATTATATTCATAATAAATAAAAAAAAAAACATTTCATAAATTTTTAATGAAAAATCTTTTCGACAAGAACAATCTCAGTAAGTGAAACATTAAATAAATTATTATTCTTGGGTCGTAAATTAATTTTCGCCTCTCTTTATTATTATTATTTGCGTTAGTGGAATCATTGCGATTTCCCTTTTGTAGGAAACAAAGATTTAATTATGTAATACATTGTTTACCCCTTCACCACTTGAACGATGCTAAATGAAAATGTTGCCTTTTATTCGTTTTGTTTTTATTATCATTGAAATCGGCACATCACAAACGATCCCCTTAACGTGGAACAATTCTCTAAACGCCTTTACTACTTCTCACAAGTTACTCAAGACCAACATTATATGTATAATATAGTACCTACTTATACATACACAATCTAGTATCTCCTCACTCTTCTCAGCTCTCGTTTCAGCGACGCTCTATAAGAAATATTACTCTGTTCTCTCTAACGGACAATATTTTCAATGAGAGTTTTAATAACACCGTAATTAATAAAATTTTGTCCCATTGTGCATACATTAATAAATAATGTAAATATGTAGATTCACTCCTTAAATGTGTGTTTGAAACAACCTACAGAATGTATGTTTACTGTGATAAACTGAAAATATTACGACACTGATTTCATGCAATTAGTATCTCTACTCTACCTATCATAAAACTGGTGTCTTGCAACTAATTTCATTGCTGTAACGTGAATTCGACTGAATTCTAAACCACTAGTAGATGGCTACCTGCTACTAATGTCTTAACGTCTTCATTTTTTGAAATAAGTATTATGGGGACCAACTAATAAAAAGTCTGTCAAGAAGTGTGCAAAAATTATCTCATCCCGACCTTTCGCAGCTAACGACTTCATATTTTTAAGAAACAATTATTTTTTTTTTATTATTTTTTATTAATAAATGCATTTACTCGAATTGAGAATCCGTTATAAAATTCCCAATGTACTTTGCAAGTTTCTGAACATTCCCGGGAAATCCACGCAATAGCTACCCTTATACAAGCAAGGCGGGTAATTAATACCCGGCCCCGCTAAGACTTTCAACCCCCTCGGGGGCCGTTTTGTGGTTGTCGGGCATGATTAACCCCCCTCCAACTGGGTACAAAGGCTTGGAAGAAACCATTCATCTTTTCCTAGACACACTTTTCAAGATTTTATACCAAATTAATCTACAGTATTTAAAATAACTTAATTTAATCAAAACGATTGGGAACTTTAAGAAAGTGATCACCTCCCAGCACGATTTGATTATAGGTACTGACAGATATGCATATTTATATTGAAATCGGAGAAAATACCACAAAAGGCAAATAATATAGTATTTTTTTACGATATTGTTGGACGTCTCTTATTCTTAGTTATGACAACTGTTTATTGGAATGTTTTTTCATCATTCAATCAAACTTTTTGAAAGAAGTATTTAAGTGCATCGTCGACACCAAGATTTGAATCCACCACCTCCCGTTTTAAGGAAAGACTCAATCATGTACTTACTGATTATATTATGATCAAGTTGATAACATCATGCTGATGTAAGAATCTGTAACAGTATTGTATGTATGCACATAGATTATTTTATTCTTCAATTCCAGTACATGCCGGTAGATTCTAAATGAAGTATTGTACATGTATGTATGTATGCGTTAGAGAGTAATACATTAGAATACCTAAGTAGTGAACGAAGTATGTTCCTCTTGGGAGCAATATTCCCTGTGTCTTGAGTAGTATCCTATGAGTAGTATTCTATGTACAATGTACCGGCCCCGCACCTTACACTTACACTGGCCTCTGAAGGAGATAAATGCGTTGGAGGCTTATAGCTTCATATAACTGATTCCTATTCCCCGTTTTAATTGTTATTCTTGTTTCGACTTTAAAGTGAGTTTCACGCGAACACTTAAGGTGTGAGCCATCGCCATATAACTTATTATACGGGAAGTACATACATACATACGTTCTATACATTCATATCTAACTGTAAATTTGCGCATAGAAGGGATGCGAAGATATTATAACAAGTACCTACCTAGTTAATAATTATAGGAAACAATAAGTAGTCGTTAAAAAAATACTCAAGATTTTATGACTTTACATCCTACTCGTAGAACTGTTTTTCGAGTTCTTGAAAAACCGATTACAAAATTTTATCACAGACAAAAACTACAGTAAAAAAAACACAGTAGGTAATCAACGTAGTGAATTTGAATAAAATCTTCATTAGGTTTTTCATACTATTAGCTTTGGCATATTATTTTCTTGATCATCAATTTTCATCGTAACACACAATTCAAGATAGTAGAGATTAGGTAATAAATATGTACGTATATTAATAACTAGCTGACCCAACGTGCCTTGCTACGCCTAAATCTGTGTGAAACAGTCCAAAAAAAAAAAAAATGTGATACATTTTATATGTAGAGGTCTGAATTGCTTTTTTGACGCCCTTCCATATGATACCGAACATGACCACACACACAACCCTGGGATCCCCTCATCATGACATCTCTCGGTGTCTCCCGTTAGCTAGATCTGGACAAAATGTGATTTAATATCTGAATTTATTTTTTAACGCCCTTTCATATGATACCAAACATGACCACACACAACCCTTGGATCCACTCATCTTCATGACAACTCTTGGTGTCTCCCGTTGGCTAGAGCTGGACAAAATGTGACTTAAGATCTTTTTGCTATCATCAATTCTTAATTAATATTAGCGAAATCGATCAATTTTAAAATAAGCTATTGAAGAAGAAGAATAAACCTAAAGCGTTATAAAAAAAGCTTATAAGGATTTTAATCGCTTTTTGGTTTTAATTTTACAACGTTTTTTTTGCACTTAGAACACCACTATAAGTTCCAGACATCTCTAAAATATTTTCAAAATGGCGTCGAATCGTGTTACTATTATTAGCAATTTTCGGGCAAATGGATTACATGATACACAGTGATTTTATTATAACGGGAGATCATTTTATTATGTTAAAACTTAATTTAACTCTTATACTAAGCATTGCTATATTTTTCTCCAGCCCAGGGCATGTAAAAATGCTTGAATAGTATGTTTTTTCACGCACTGTTTTTGACATGACACAGCATTTTCCATACAAAACCTTAGATTATATATTACAAAACATTATTATTGAAAATGAATATTTCTCCTTAAATTTCAGAATATTGGAAAGTGTGCGTCATCTAAGTTAATCTAATAGTTTTATAGCAAACTTTCACAAAGTATGAGGTCTGACAATGATTTATTCTGAACAGATAAAATGAATGTTTTTTTTACGTTTTTTGTAAGATTATGACAGTTACAGAGAGAAAGGGACAAACATGAGTAATAGGGATGGCGATACATCGTATAGGTTCCCCTTGATTATAGAATTTCGTTTGAAAAGGATGCCATTTAAAGCCTTTTTCTGAAGTTGTCGATTAATATATTGGAAATATTTATAGCCTATGTCACCCGTGAGATTTTAAAGATTCTAAAGAGGTATAACATGATATAATTGGATGCTTGGCTGAACGTACAACGGCTTGCATAGAAAAACAAATGACTATCCTCTTTATAAGAGTGTAGATATCTTTGGTAAATCTGGTCCAGGTTACTAAAGTCAAGAAATCATTTCGCACGTAAGTGGGAGGTACGTAATAACCTAATAGTTCCTAGCATTCTAGCATATTATGTATAGAAAAACCTTATTCACGCAGTTTTATCATTTTAGTTTTCTGTGTTAAAATACCTATTGGAAAGAAGACATACGTGTCTAATTTATAAAAAATCTCTAGAAATAATAATTGTATTACCCAATGTACTTACAGCTCCATACTTTCAGCTCTCAGTCAATGAACCGTCCAGTTGTATGCGAATGCGACTATTCACCATATTATTATTATATTCACCATATGTAGGTATTGCCTCAAAATTCAAAGTAATTTTACAGACCATTAAATTCGTGCACTCATTTTGCGTTACATTATCCATACATACGTAGGTATATGAAATTATTATGTTCCTATATAAGTTGATGTCATTATAATATAGATAATGCTGATGGACTTTATGTAAAACTATTTTAATTATAGGAATTGTATGTAGAATGTATGGATATTTAATTGCACGAGAGTAGCTTTAGGTTGATATAATATTACACTATGTAGTCTGGGATTGATTCCCTTGTGTATATTTTATTCGCAATTAGGGGAAAAATTAACTCGCACTATTGATAGGTATTACTCTATTTTAGACTTTAGTTTAGAGAATCTACTGTATGCCTACGAGAAAACCAAATGTTTTTCACCATTTCTCTACATACTGTAGTAGTAAACCCATACGATATATTTTTATATTCATATACATATTTACATACTTTAATATTTATATATGTTTGTTACATCTTTCGGGGTTGACTGTAAGGTATTGTTTTTGCATGAAGTCCGCCTTTTAGCACACTACTTGTTATGTAAGTCTTTAACATTTTTTTTTTGTTAAGAAAAGATTCTTTATTTATTTTTATAACGAATAACCTTGAATAATCTCAAAATGATAAAAATATTACATTGATACTCTCTATCTACGATAACTAGCAAATATTGCATTTTTTATTATAACGTACCAAGGTATGTTTTTCAAGAAGACATTGAAGCTAATTAAAAAATGTTCATGAATCGGGTAAAAATGTTTTTCCCAAAGGTAAGCTTTAATCTGGATAACGATGAAAAGAGAATTGTCTAAAAAAAGTAGGATCTCAAATTACGAAATTTTTCGATTTTTACATAATTCATGAAATAACCTACCAATCTTGAAAAATAAAGATTTTAACTAAGGACTAAATATATGTATTATTTTCTGGTCAATCGTGTTTTATTCTATGAACCTTTAACCCAGTGGATTGATGAGATTCCAATATCTATCGAACCTTTTCTTTTTTTTTTTTTAATAAAAAAAGGATCTGGGCTTGCATACACAAACCCAAATAATTTCCTGCACACCTTTCACAAAAAAAAGCCTGTATCGCAAAGTGTGGAATACATCGCCAGCGCCGGGGTTTGAACCTGGCACCTCTCGCTTGAGAGACTGCCGCCTCAACCAACTGCGCCAATCATGTACCTTACACGTGTATTTTTCATCTGAACATTAAGGGCTTATATGAACTGAGCAAAAACCGTTCTATTTTTGCTTCAACTTTTTCAAATTTTGTATGAGAATGTTAGTGCTCAGTATAAGAATGACGTAAGCGACAAAGTGAATTATACCTTTTTAAAAGAAACCTGGGCAGAAATTTAAAAATCTAAAACAGCAGATTTGTTAAGATTATAATTACCTGTATTTTGGCTAAATTATACTTTTTTATCTGAAAAATTGAACGGAAATTCTTTAGATCCCGTAAATTTTAGGGGTGCTTTCGGAAGACTTTTTTATTCAAGGAATTTCCAAATCCTGTAATTCTAAAACAGCAGACCTGTAGTCCGTACTTTCATCTATCACTGTTTTCAGTTTCAAGATGATTCCCTCAGTATTGGCTGAGTAAAATTCAGGGCGCCGAAGCCCCCTGACAGTATATAGAGCCTTAACCATACAATATAATCGTGAATTTATATTATTAATATACATAATCATTTACAATATTTTTAATTAAAGTAAAGACATTCCCCCGCTGGTGACATGTTGTTGTTTTTTGTAGTACACAGAATAAAAATAATAATAAGAGTAATAATGAATTCTGTTTTTCCGTTAATTGGAGTAAGTTATGGTGGACACGGCCGGCAAGTGGCTGGGATTTACGGCTATTGTTACTGCCGGGATGACCGCCATTACTAGGGCACTTTACCGTTTGAAAGTAGCGAAAGCTTTTCATTACAATTCTAAATTTAGTTAGATTGTAAAAGTGACTTTTTTTTCTTCCTCTTCTTCAGCCCGTAGTCATCTACTCCTGGACGTAAGCCTTTTCCATCCCTTTCCATTCCAAACGATCTTGGGCCATTTGCATCCATGTTGCACCGGCATGCTTCACAATGTTATCTTTCCATTCAGCTATGGTTGTCCGGGTTTCTTGTGGTAAAAGTGACTTATGGTAGAGAAAATGAAATGTTTGATATATGAAAATTAATATATTGCAATTATCTTTATATCGCTCCTTTAGTCTCGAAAATACATTTTTTTTTATCTTAAAGTGTTGCTAACCTGGTCACCTAGAATCCTGAAGCGGAGGCCGTGGGACAACAAAAAAGGCGTGTAGGAAGACACAAAAATGGTGGACAGATGACATTGTCCAGCTCACGGGTCGTTGATGGCAGCAGATAGACTACGACAGAAGACAGTGGAGAAGTTTAGAAGAGGCTTATGTCAAGCAGCTAGGAGTTGCAGGCTGTAATTAAGTCATTGCTGACCATGATATACGATATGAATGATATTTTTTCAAGGCAAACTTATATTGTTTTGGGATAGCAGCAGATTACAAATTACAAGTAATTTATTTTTTTAACATCACTGCGTTACTTTTGGTCATATTATTAGCACAGGGCTCTGGTGATTACACGCACTCACGTCCCCATAGTAGCATATTTGTCTAAACGTATTTTTTCAGTACAATGTTATAAAATGCCTTGGGTATATGAAAGCCTGGAATATGAGGGCGAATCTTTATATTTTCATCGATTCTCTGTACTGAGCTTAGATCTATATTCTATTTTGTTTTAGTTTTGTCTGTATTTTAACAATCCTTAATTGTGTACAGAACTACGATGAAATTTCGAAAAAAATCTCTACAGTAACCGGCTATAAGTGTATACTTTTGATAGTACAGAATTACAATGTTTTATACAAGCTTCATTTTTAAAGAAGAACAAAACATTTTTGTGGTAAAACTTACAAAAGTAGTGCTGTAGAATGTAGATAATTTAACAAATTACCATAAAATGAATTCTCGTTTAAAAATAAAACATTTAACTTATTTTCAACGGACGTATTGAATAAAATATATTTAGAGATACCAATAAGTTTTTTTTTTTTTTTTTTTTTTTTTTTAGGCATTTCACCCATAAAGAACGAGTGATCTCTGCCGTGAACTATTTAACTATTTAAAAGTTGTCGGGAATCGAAGCATATATATAAAAAGGGCCGGCCCCTCAAACCAGTTTTTGATTCGAGTTAAGAAATTTCAGAATACAAAGGTAAATACCGATATCTCTAGTTGACAAAAGGAATTGTATACTCACCGGGAATGTTGTACACTTTCTTCTTATTTCACGCTCGAAATCAACACGATTCATCAGTGGACATTCGAAGAAGACATGGTTAATTGTTTCTTCCTCTGCACCACAAGCACAAGAGGGAGAGTCGATTACTTTAATTCTGTGGAGGTGGGAAGCCACACAGCAGTGGCCAATACGAAGTCTACAAAGTATAGAAACGTCCTGTTTGGACATTTTCTTGCCCCGGAACCACATTCCACCCGGAAGGTCACATTGGATGCTCTTGTAGTATGCACCCTTGGGAGAGGAGTGCCATTCATCAAACCATTTCATTTTAATTTTGTCCTCGAATTTTGTAAATGGTTCGTTAACGGGAGGAAGAAAATCCTGAGGGGAAAGTCCTGCACCGCACGCATCTTTGGCCAATTGATCAACATATTCGTTACCCGTAATACCCACGTGAGATGGGATCCAAACGATATCCACAGTACAATGCATAAGTGTTATCTCGTAGAGCAGGCTCTTTATTTTCCAAAACAAATCGTCGTGGGGATCATGTTTAGAGTTACATCGAAGTTTTTGAACTAGGCTGAGAGAATCTGTAAATATGACCGATTTCGGGATGCAAAGATCTTTTATATTGGAAAGCGCCTCTCTCAGAGCCACACATTCCGCCGTAAATATTGATGCTCCCTTTGAGAGTATAAATTTTCGATCTATGCGCCGTTCTGGAATGCAAAACGCGGCCCCACATGCACCATCGGGGGACCGAGATCCATCCGTATATATTCTCGTATAATCAGGCCATCTGCTAGACACCTCGGATGCAAAATATTGATTTACCATTGAATGATTCAACTGGGCCACCGTACGATCAATACCCATAGATTCTAGTATATTGCATCGGTGGATTATTGCTTTGAATGGGATTGCAAACATTGGGACAGAAACATGCGCAGATGAAACAATAGGCGGTGAGATGTCCTGATAGTAAGAACACAAATTGGGGGAGAGCCGAGACCACCAGCTGCCTCGCCGAGATTGGATTTTCGAGAGGCTGTCAAGTTTGGAGAAAAACAAGTGCGAACCGCCATTTTTCTTTTTAAGTATAAATTTACTAATCAAGAGTTCCCGACGGAGGTGGAGAGGCATTTCCGCGCATTCAACTTGTAACGAGTTTATGGGGGACGACCTCATGGCTCCCACAATCATTCGCAGACATTTGGACTGGACTTTCTGTAGTTTGAATATGAGATACTTTGGTAGCGGGTCCATAAGTTGACAGCCAAAGTCCAGATGACTACGTACAAGGGCAACGTAAAGTAGTTTCATAGTTTCCGGGTGGGAACCCCACCAAACTCTAGAAATGGCTCTTAAAATGTTAGTGCCTTTTTCGCATTTCGTGACTATACTATCTACGTGCAGCTTCCATGACATTTTTCTGTGCAGTATAACACCCAAAAATTTTATCGACTCATCTTGCGGGATTATGGACCCATCCAGCTTGACAACTACATCCGGGATTTCATGTTTTCGGGAAAAAATAACAATTTTACTTTTTGTTGGCGACAGACTCAGTCCACTTACACTTAGCCATGCATGCATAGCACTTACTCCATCCTGTAGCCTTCCAGCTGCAACGGGCACCTTTTTATCTCGGGAGTACACAACAAAGTCATCCGCATATTGGAGAATGTTACAAGTAGTGGGAATAACATGCTGTAGGTTCGAGGTATATATATTGAAAAGGAGTGGGCTAAGAACCGAGCCCTGCGGTAAGCCCCTATATAACGTTCTTCGGATTTGTCCCTCTGGACCCTCCAACACTATACATCTTTCCGACAGAATATTGAAGATAAGCTGTGAGACGTTTGGTGGCACACCTATGTCAAGAAGTCTGGTCCTCAGTAAAGGCAAAATAACGTTATCATACGCACTGCTAATGTCAAGAAATGCTGCAGCAACGCTGGCTTTGGTTGCGAATGCGATATTAATGTCAGTTGTGATGACGCTGAGGCTGTCCAGACAGGATCTGCCCTTTCTAAACCCAAACTGCCACTGTGGCAGAAGGTTTTTATTTTCAGTGTACCATTCGAGGCGGAATTTTATCATTCTTTCTAGAATCTTAAGAAAGCAGCAAGACAAGGCAATTGGACGATAAGAGGAGCTCTTTCCAGGTTCTTTTCCGGGTTTTGGAATAGGAACAATGACTTGCTTTTTCCAATCTTCTGGGACGATTCCCTTTGATAGAACAAGGTTAAAAAAGTTCAGCAGGTGGAGGAGGAGGGGTTCGGGGAATTTACGAATAAAAACATATGGGATGAGGTCCTCGCCTGGAGAAGAATCTCCGGTTGCCTCAATAGCAGACAGTAATTCCTCCAGAGAGAATGGTGCAGATAACTCAGGTATTGATGAAGAGTTTTTAGAAGTAATGATAGAAGGTAATTCAGTGGAATGAGGAACGTATGAGGGGGCCAGTTTATCAACGAATTCGCTGATCCAACCACCTGAATTTTGAGAACTATTTTTATTGGAAAATGTTCCACGGAATCGTTTGATAGACTTCCAGACTTCTGAATTATGGGTATCAGGGGATAAACTAGAGCAAAAATTTCGCCAGCCTTGTCTTTTTTTCCTTTTGAGTGTGCGTTTTGCCGCAGCCTGTGCATTCTTTACGGAAATATAGTTTTGGAAATTCATCTCCCTTTTGTATTTGCTCAGAGCCTCCCGCCTTTCCTGAACTACAATCGTGCAATCGTTATCCCACCAGGGAGGGTTTGGAATATTTTTGTAATTAGGCCTGTTTTTAGGAATAGAGACATCGGCTGCCGCAGTAGTGATTCGACGTAATTCATCTGCCGCTAGTGGAATTGATGGATTTTCAATAAATTCCTTCAGAGAATCAAGATTTGAAGAAAGTGACTTTTTGAACTCTTCCCATTTGGCTTTCTTTATATTGTAACCTCGACTTCTACGGGAGTGTGAGCGATTATTAATATTTTGTTTATTACCCAAAGATAAAAAAATTGGGAAGTGGTCACTGGAATATAAGTCATCGGAAACCTTCCAATCACAAAGGGGAGCCAAGTCGGTTGTACACATGGTAATATCCACAGCGCTAGGTTTCTGGTTAGGACGGCATATTCTAGTCGGTTGCCCATTATTGAGAATACATAGATTATGATTGTCAATGAGATCTAACACCTTTTTTCCGGAAGAATCCGTCTTAGAACAACCCCATGTCTTAGAATGCGCATTGAAGTCTCCCAGAAGGACAAATGATGTGGAAAGCATCGGAATTATTCCACTCCAATATGTCAAATCAACGGGAGTTCCCGAGGGGATATATGTCGAAACAAAAGTCACTCCATGGATTACTGCCGCCACTACTTGACACGATGGGTTTGGAGGTAAGGTTATTTGGGAAAATGGAATACCCTTTTGAATAAATAAGGCAGCTCCAGCACAGCCGTCCCATCTATCGTCCCGAAGACATGTATATCCTCGGATTTCAAAGTCTGACAGTGGAGGAAACCACGTTTCGGATATAGCGGCAATTTGAATGTCATGTGATTTAAGCAACTGAATTATTTCGAACTTTTTGGCGACAGCGCTTTGGCTGTTCCATTGAAGAATTGACATACCATTACTTCTGAGGTGATGTAGAGCCATGGCGAGAGAGAAAAGATTTGAGGTTATCAATAAGAAAAGCAGCGTTGGACGGTATCGAGTGTTGTGAAGATAACAATTCAATTAACATTGTAATCATTACTTCAAGGAAATTGGTATTATCGGAGGATAGAGTTTTAGCTAGATTTTCATTTTGAGGACGGGAATCATAGTGTTTGAAGACTGACGATTGATTTGAGAGAGCACATCCATCGGGAGCTGATGACCATTCAGTTCCGTTTGGATATAGAAGAAGTGAATTATGTTCGGATTGGTTATAACCTGGGGTCGAAGCCGCTTTTGGGATTCTGTACCTGAATTTGCCTCGAGAGGACGGCTCGTGACGAACGGAAGTTGAGGAAGGGTCTGCGAATACTGTTTTGGAAGCAATTTCTGCATATGAAGATTTGGTATCAGGGTGGCGCTTGGTAGCCTGGAAGAAGGAAATATTTTCCGAAGCCATTGTGTGTTTGATCGCCTTCTGGCGAGCTAACTCGGGACATGTTAAGCTAATCGCTTTATGGGCACCGTTGCAATTTAAACACTTAATTTCAGATGAAGTACAGTTTTCAGACGTATGATTATCACCACATTTAAAGCATTGTGGTTGAGATCGGCAGGCTGCTTTGGTATGGCCGAATTTACAACAATTATAGCATTGAATTGTTGGGTAAAAATACGTCTCAACAGGGAAAGAGCTGTAAAATAAATATACATTTTTCGGAAGTACCTGTCCCTCAAAAGTAACCACTACAGTCTGGGAGGGTTTCCATGTAGGTGTTGTACTAGATTTGTCCTTATAGTTAAGTCGTCGAACTTTGACAGGTTCCCCAGCGTTCGGGTTAGACTGACGCAGCGAAGACAATAATTCGTCGTCAGTAATACTTGTGGATACGCCTCTGATGAGGCCCATCCTACTGATGTTAAAAGTCGGGATAAACGCTTTGTACGCTGCGTTTGATTCTACAAAAATATTCTTTATAAAAGAGTTGGCACTGATAGCGCTTGTAAATTCTAAGGACAACTTATATCTGCCCTCCGATTTGAGCGACCCATTAACTACATTTTTATTATTTTTTGTGAAAAGGAACTTCCCAAAATCCATAGGATGGATTGGCTTGCTCGTTTCGGAATGTTGAACGTGTACAATAAACGGTCCAGAAGAGTTTGTTGAGTAGAAATTTGTACGAAGAGGAGGGTTAATAGGGTTGTTATAGGAGGAAGGAGTAGGAGGGGTGTGGATAGAAGCGGGGGTAGAGAAATGGCTCTGAGAGGAAAAAGAAGATTCCACTTTGTTATCATCAGAAACGACTAAAGATGTTTGAATGTCCAATTGATCCACTTGCATTACCCCATCGTTCACCCGTCTTCTTTTAAGGTCCGGGGGGTCAGGGGGGATGGGGGGCAATGGGGGAGGGCGGAGATCCATAAATCTTTCTTTATAAAAAATTAAGGAAAAAATAAACGAAATACAAAAATAAAATAAAAAGGTAGGAAAACAAAAATTAAATTATAAAAAACTCACCCTGTAGTTGAAATATTTAAAGAAACAAAAATGAAAACAATAAATGAGAATTTTTAAATTCTTACGGAGCTATTCGTATCAACACGTCCACACAGCGCACTGTCGAAAGACTAACTGACCAATAAGTTATTGAAATATGTTTTAGTAGATTCTTTTATTTGCCTTTGACTCACTTAAGTATTACTCTTGTTAATTATTAGATTAGAAAATACCTTTATTTGACGCCGGTCTTACTATTTTCTGATAAATTCTTTAGCACATATACACACGTAGATAATAATAACAGGAGCACCTGATACTAACCTACTATGTTTTATGCCTGAGTTTGGGACAGTAGTTTTACATGTACTATGTAATCGTATCTACACACAACTAAAAAGGATTGTAGCTACTAGTATGTAGGTGTAGATATATTGAGAGGGGAAGGATGAGAAATTGGGATATAAAGGAGAAAAGAGAAGGTGTGAGGTGGTTGTGTGTAATTGTAAAGCTTCATTTGTATAGTGTCACCGTCACCTCTATTCCTTTAAATCAGCATATTTTAAACTTTCCATACAGCCGACGGGAGAGTATACCTAAATTAAACACTAAGCTCAAATTATTTCTTAAACATATCAATGAATTGCATAGTCTGGCCTTGCCCAACATGGTCAACGTCTAGATTTGAGCCTGGCACCACAGCAACAATAAAAAATTCTTAACATTATTAATCTTCTGAAATCAATTCATTCCGTGACATTTCTCTAAACTGTCAATATGCTGTCTCAATTTTTGTCTAGGTACTTCTTCTTCTTCTGCGTCGATGTCCTCACTGCTGAGGGTCGTGACCATCCTCTCTCGTTGTCCGTATCACGTTCTGGATTGTTGTCCTCCACCTGTCCCGACACACCACCGTACGTATTGCTCCAACCACTGATGTACCTGTGGCAGCCTTGATTTGGTCAGTCCATCTAGTGGGGGATCTTCCTCTACCTCTTCTGCCTTCCACTCCTCCCACGACCATCAGTTTTTCAAGGCTATTGTATGTCTAGGTACAATTTACATTAATTCTTATTTTCAGGCTTTTGAGGTTATATTGACAGGTAGGATCCATAATTCTGCGAAAAACACGTATTCAGGAATGGGAAAATTTAAGCGATATGGTCGATGTTTTAGAATGAAGACAAGTTAATACAAAATATAGTCTACTTCATTAGGTACATACGTTGGTAATGTAATAAAAATATTACAATAAATAAATTGCGTGTTTCGAGTGAAAGTGAAAGCTTTTTACCCAACATTTGAGTAACATTGCTCTACATTTCTCTATACCAGGCACTGTATTTCAGGGACGGGACATGGAAATAAAAATATACGTATTAAATTAGTATTAAAATAGGATCACCAACGAGAAGCATAAAAATGATGTAGGATTAGTTGGAAATTATAATGCTATAAGTCTTATACTAGTAATGTATACTGGGGTTAACTGGAATAAATCGCAGTTCTGCGATATGTTCGCCCTAGTGAACAACGTTTTATAATCTGCACTATGTCCATTTTGTATATTTATGTGTGTTTGTTGTTTACTTTAAGTTTAAATAAATAAATAAATAAAATAATTGCAAGTTACTAAGTAGGTAGTTATATGTTATTGCAATTTTCTACTTCATATTTTTTATCAATATTATTTATCTATTGTTTTATTAATATTTATGTACCTTCCAACTTTTTCAGCTCTTTCCTTTATCCACTTCTTGAATATATAGAGTGACTGATGTTGATCCACATTTTCGACCAGACTTTCGCGAGTACGCGAGTTTCATTATGATTTTTGGTGCCTATATTTTATGAAAAATTAAGATGATACACACTTTTTATTCCAGAATTAGGAATGTAAAAATAGTACCGCCACTCCTTTGAGTACTTTATCATTACCGTACTGCGGTTCTATTTGAAGGCGAATGAATGTAGGTAGAAGTATAAGAGGGATAGGATGTAAGGGAGGTACCGAACTGTATAGAGGTAGGGAGGTAGACGTATAGAATCCTGGGAACACGAGGTGTCTTTTGTCTCTGACTAATTGACAATTCAAAGAAACATGTCGATCCAATTCTCCAACTCAATTTGTTTGTATTCATTTAACAACAGAACTGATTCTACCTTCTCATTACTTTTACGTTTCTGTTACTATTGTCTTTTCATCTACCCTTCAAATAATTCATACAAGTATACAGTTATATCTTCTACAAAATACTCTTATATACCTACTGACTGGGGGTGAGTTGGGGTAAGCTAATTATTCTTATTATCGTCTAGTGTATCATCAGAGAGACTGTGTAAAATATCAAATTAATGGTACCTAATTAATTTATTTGACTAAAATAACCATGTTGTTCAAATAATATCTACCTACTCTACCTATATTACTTATAAGTAAAGGAAACGCCCTTTGAATTCATACTGTTATTAATTTGTAAATAAATTAGACGATATCATATAATATTATTTATAAGTACTTACCTACCTTTATGTATTGCCCGTTGATTATAACAACCGCCGTGTACCTGATTTCTATTGTAATGTGCAAAGAATAATGATTCAATCATAAATTTAGATGAGGCGTTGACATATTAACGTACTCTATGATTTATTATCAAATACTTCATTAAATTAATCAATATGCTTTCATGCAATAAGGTGAAGAGAAATAGTCATAAATTGCGGCGTTTTTATATTCAATTTGTAGAAATTCTCAACTAAAAAGCTACTATTCTAGTTTACCTATACCTATTGATACTAAGTAGGTGAAGTATTTTAGGTCTTGTATAGAAGTTGTTAATGAATATTTCTATCTACAGAAATACATTGAAGAGGTTGTTGGATAAATATAAGTTCATAATACATCTAATGAATACTCATAGATAATAATTATTCATATACTAAACGCAGTGATGATGACTAAGATGATTAAATTCATAATATGCTCTGCTTGTACATACATTCGTTATACAAATAATATATAGGGACTGAGACGCAGAACGTTCATAAGGGGGAGTATTTTCTTCAAAGACTAATGATGTTTTTAATTATCCTACACAATATTAGGCACAGTTCTGTACTGTACAGTGTACATATTACATATGGAAGACAAAGTATATTGTGTGAGCATATTTACATAATGCCTACCTACACATCTTTAAATATGTTCTAGCTAATACATTAGTTATTTACATATGTAAATAATTGACTTTAATTAACTAAATATTTCGTCTACAAATACTAGGTATGTATAATTGTATACTTCAAAGTATATTAAATTTGAATCATTTGTACGTATATACTTATATTATTATATGAGGTACTATTATACTCCTTTTCTCCAGGTGGCGTCGGTCTAGTATACATAGTTTCTATCCGTCGTAAAATCTTTTAATTTAATTTTCATATGTAAATCGTTTCGTATTTCTTGTACTACACTATTGTTTTGATCTCACATATTATCTCTTACATATTATCTCTATAGTTTCATTCCTTCTTCACGAGCTGCACTTTGTATCTCAAGTCAGATATATTTGATTGATTGTTGGAGTCCCATCACTACCGTCGATCATTTTGGTATTTAGTCGTATTTTTAAAAATTGATGTGTAGGTACCTACTAATAATGAAAAAAACTCGGAGAATTTGATATTTTACAGGTATTTTGGTTTAAAATTTGATAATGTTGCATTAATATATGATAAATATAAATTCATATCAGGTATATTGGAATAATTGAAATATTTCATAACGCACCCAGGTGGGACCGGAAGTGAAGGGTGGATGAAGGCAGAGGATGTAGAGGGCGAGAGAGGGGGTGGGTATAATGTAAAATAGCTTATTTATTATCATAATTACGTCTAGGTTATGTTATTATTATATACACCACATGCGTGTACCATTACATTATGTGGATATAGACAAGCATCGGGTACCTGCTAAAAAAGCCATTATTGATTTCTCCTTCTGGTGCAGTAGCTTTAAAATATCTCAATTTAACTGTAGATATGTAAAATTGTTAAATTAATTTTAGTAAAATTATAGGATTTCTGACCAAAAGTTGTATGATCTACATTGTACGTCCCTATTTCTAGATGTTCACTGTTACTAATATGACTGTACTGACTAGAAATAAAAAAAATGGCACCTGATTGTATGCAAACACTAGGTCATTTCATTTTATGTATACTTACATACAATATATTAATATTATTATTATTTTAGGCGAGTATTAATTTTACTCTCTCGTTTATTAGTCGTTTTAAATCTGAAGTATCTTGCTTCAAAATCAAGTAGAAAAAATATTATGTATTATGTATTTATACAGACACATTTTTCTTTTGGCGTATTGCCAATTAATAAATTCCAAATTTTACAACTATGCTGTGTCTTTAAAAAGGTTTAAGTAGGTGCCTACCTACATAAGGGAAAAAAATAATTTCGGAAAGATGCAACGATGACGTGTACTTGGCTGTTTGTTATTCCGTTTAGGCTTATACTATTAATATTATTATATGTGTTTAAATGTTGGAAGGTGAAATCGCCTCAAACCAGTAATTTCTTTTGCTGACTATACGAGTAGATGTTTTGTTTTCTAATTGTGTTCATTGTCTTATTTGTGCTGAATTGTGTAATATTGATGCATAAATAAACTTACCTACCTACCTAATATGAAACATGTAGTATTCATTTAATTACAGCACTGAAATTAAATGATTAATTACCTAAAAATCTGATTGGTACCTTCCTATACTATTGTACTATTTATTTCGTAGGAAGATAGGTACACTAAAAGTGCAGGATGAGTATTGAGTATAGTTTAAATATACTTATTTTAGAAATGTAATTAATTACTGAACAGATATTTAATTCTGTACTACCGAGCGAGAGCTTATTCGTAGATATACCTCATGTAGGTCTATTTTGGGTCTGTGTAATTAAAACCAAATACCTATAGAAACAAACATAGATTAAAAAGTCGAGTAATATTCATGCATTCACTTAAACTCGTACCTTGAATCATTTAAAGATTATGGCTAAAATATTAAATTGAATACCTATTGGATTTCGTTCACAATGTTGTAATGGTATTTCATGGTTGAAAATTACATTTGGAAATATTTTGTTTGCCTCTGGGTAGACCCTCTTGCATATTTTTTTATCCGCTTTTCATTATATCATCATAATTCCTCTGATGCAAGCTATTATACTCTGGCAGAACAATATTTACGTGGGTATCTTTTATTTATTCTTAGGTATTGATAGAATATTTAAAACAATTAATTTAATTGATTTATTGTAAATTTGCTATGCATAATTGTCTTTCTTTGTAATTATAATCTCTTTCGAAGTACACTTTGGTGTTTCACAGAAAGGATTGGATAATTTATTGTAAGTAGGTACGCTACCTACTAAAATTAACTATTTTAGATCAGTAAACACTGTGATTGGTATGAAGCGATGATTTTCATTGAACAATTGTGAAAATGCTGAGGGAGAAAATATATTGATGAAGATAAATGTTCGTACAAACGTATGTTGGAAAAAGTAATAATGAAAAATACTCGTTGATAATAATAATAGATATACCTTTCTAACATCTGTAACCATCCACAGCTGGTAACTGCTACTGGTAAACAGAATGAACTAGCCGCGGTTTATTGTTTGATGCCAATCCCTCCTACTAACCATTACATAGCATCGGATTGATTGTCGGTAAAAAATGAAAATAAAAAAAATATCTACTGAATGAACAGCGATTTATACACGAATCTAGTAAAATATAAACTGGATGTGAGGATTTTAATAATGGGAGCGTTAGAGAAAATTCCGAGTAGGTACATACCTAACAGTGACGAAGGGTGGATTTCTGCAGAAGGGAAGCCGGGGCTAACATTTCTTACGGGATTACGTCAGATTAGACACTCTTATACCTATATTTTTTTCCAAAAGGTAACTCGATGGGAATCGTGTTCTTAGGTACCTTTGCGCCTGATATCTAATCAAGTGAACCAATGAAAAAATATAATGTCATGATAATCTTATCGCTTGAAATTTTAACATGCGTGTTTTGTATTTTCACTTAAAGAGTGAATAATGAAATAAATCGCTAAACAATTTTCTTTGAATTTTTGTACTTACATCTTTTTCTTCTCCATGTGCCGAATCAGGTCCTACTCATATTAGCAATCACTCTGTCAGAGGCTAATTCTCAGTTTCGAGCAAACCGGAACTTGCCGGAACAGCTCCTTCGCACGCCGTACTTGGTCCAGTTTCTAATGTCACATATACATAATATATTCATTAAATAATTATTTACTTCTACATATCTTTTATTTATATATACTCGTAATACTGTAAAAATTATTCAAAGTAATTTTATAAACCTTACATATTATTGTTATATCTTTGATATTTTTATTCGTTTCATGTTGTTCTACCTACTATTATTCAATCCTACGAATAAATTATTAGATTCATGGCTTTCACATTCGTGTATCGAAGCAACCATGTTTTTATTTCCCTTTTTTACAGAGTAGTTTATACCTACACTGAGCACACGTAGAACCGACATCATTGGCTTTTTCACTCGTCGACTATTTCAGTTATTTTATTATTTTGATATAAGTACCTATGTATATTATCGAATAAAGTGTTTTGTATAAACCTGTTATTTAAATCATATCTAATATTTCAGGTATTTTTCGTCTTAATTTTTTTGTATTTCGTTCGTTTGATTTTACATATAACCATGTACTTCAGGAACTTCTATTATCTAGGGACACTTTTTTTGAAACCCCTAATATTTGTTTATAACACGATGAATCTGACGTATTATGATGAAGATCGGATCACTTATTAAATCTCTGGTCTAAAAGACAAAACCAAACGGCGCTATTCATCTATCTACCACCCTCCAATAAAATGTTGATCGTGCAACGGGAAGCACAGTGCGTTGATTTTTTTGCAACTTCGAATTGTTGTGTTTCGAATCTAATATAAGAATGGCCGATACCTTCAACATTTTCTTCCGATGTTCATGTTTGGTCATTCAATGTGTTTTTTCCACGCTGGATAAGTTCCTACAAAGAGCCGCTGCACTCTGAAACATGACTTCGCGAATCATCAAACACTGCACTGTTTACTATTGCACGATCACCATTATATTGGAAGGTGGTAGATCAATAGCGTCGATTAGTTTTGTCGACCGCGCAGTTAGGCTGCGCGTGCGCTATTGTATTACATTGTGCATCAAACAAAACTGACATTCATTAGTTACCATACAGTGAAGGAATCTTAAGGGAAGTTATTCTTCTTCCTGTGCCTTATCGGGTCCCCCAACGTTGGCGATCACTTGTGCGAAAGCCTCTCTGTCCCGGGCTGCCCGGAGCAGATCTCGTCTGGTCCATTCTCTGATGTTGCACAGCCAGGACATTTAACTTCCACCGACTCCCCGTCTTCTTTCTATCTTGCTTTCTGATATTAATCGGAGGAGGTGGTATTTCTTCGTGACCCAAATAAGAAGCCTTCCTCAGTTTAATATTCGACAAGGCCTTAGTTCCCTACTGGCTCCAGCTCTCTGAAGTACGTTCGTGTTATAACCATAACAAAGTTACACCATGATAACCATGACAAAGTTATACCTTTTTAAAATAGGGTTCATATTTTTCGATGACCATGTATTATGATGAATATGTAAAGATTGGTTATGGATAAAAATAAGTTTTATTATAATTCTGTACAGAAAATGTGTTATATATATTTGTTAAAGTCACGATATTTTTTGAACAAATAGTACTAGTGGATATGAATGTATAAAGGATTAATGCCCAATCCCACCAACTACCACCTAGGAATGAGAGCCCTAAGAAATTTCCATACAAAAACAGAGAATATTTTATTTACTTAGTTATACAGCGTTAGTCCTGCAATATTAGAATTAAAACAAATTATTGCAGGACTCACGCTGCATAACTAAGTAAATAGAATATTATCTATGTTTTTGTATGGAAATTTCTTAGGGCACTCCTTCCTAGGTGGTAGTTGGTGGGATTGGGCATAAGTATTTTAGAGTAATTTGTTTATAATTTACAAAAATGATAATATCATTCGATAGATAATTCAATGTTTTATATGTAGTAATCCAGTCATAGTATTAATTTATCACTATCAGGTATACATACTTGTGTGCAATGTAATGTACTCGTAGAATATAGGGATGATAGAGTTGTCTATATGCTATATAGGTGGAGATTAATTAATATTACTCTAGGGAATTGGTCGTTTTTATTTGAGTGAATAATTATCATGCATTAGCGAGTATAGTTGGAGGTAGTATGGCAGAGAGAGAGAGAGGACACAATACAGAATGTATAATTCCACGTGAAATATTCCCAAATGCGTTTGGATGATAGAATTAAAACATAATACCTGCCTGCATTATGTGCATTTACGATTCATTGCGTGCTGATGACGCAGACAGTAGCAGATTAAATGAATTATCTACAATATTATCTACTAACTACCTATTCGTATTAACTATAACACCATAACACCTATCAATACTATACTCAATACTCATATCAACATAATATACACTACTCTATATAGTAGTCATTATTTTATAATCATTATGGATACCTGCTAAAATTGCAGTTCAATAACTTTACATGATCAGAATTTTTGTATATTTCGTTGATTTGGATTATTTTGGTTTTGTGTTACTTCTGAATTGTCACTCTGGGATAGGCTAATGCAAGATATTATTGTTATTACTTTTTATACTAATAAAGATTTATTTATAGAGAGAACCGAAAATATGTATTATGCCAATTAGCGCATACACAATCCATTTGTACTCTCGTTCGTAGATACAGGGTGACACAGAATAACGGGAATTTTTGAAATGCGTAGTGGCGGCCTTGAGCAGATGGAAGCACTGCGGGACAGTGACTGTGAGCTAGTAGTTTTGCCATTTAAGTAATCTGTATCAGTGGAACGGACAACAATGTTTAAAAATGTTTTATAGAAACAGCGGTGGTTTGAAAGCTGCGCAGAGGGAGATCTGACCTTTTTACAACTCAGGACTTCATGGTGCAGTCCCATAAAAAAAATGAGAAATTTTCCACACGTTCAAGAAATCTGGTTTCAACAGGACAGATTAACATCACACACTACAGGCAATCAATGGAAGCTGTGCGAGAATTGTTCGGTAATCGTGTGATCTCAAGATTAGGTAGCGTTACCCTGGCCGCCTAGATCGCCAAGTTTATCCGTTTGTGATATTTTCTTGTGGGGCTATATCAAGAGTAAATTGTACAGGACTTAACCAAGAACTCTGAATGAGTTAAAACAGAGGATGAAATACACAGTATCCCAGCTGAGATGTTGCAGCGATCAATGAGAAATCTAAACAGCTGATTCGAGAATCTAGAATGCATTCATACAGGGGGACGGCATCTAATAAAAGGATGTAAATTTTATAAAATGATATATTCCATTAATGTTTCTTAAATAGCAAATTTTAAGGTTTCACTGACTATGAATAAAATGTTTTTCTTCCATCACTCTTGGTTTTATCGGATTTGCAAAATCTTTTCGTTTTTTGTGTCACCCCGTAACAGAAATATGTAAAAAGATAGTTCGACGATAAATAAGTAAAGTGATAAAGATCTGTA
This sequence comes from Ceraclea dissimilis, assembly GCA_963576895.1. NCBI lineage: Eukaryota > Metazoa > Arthropoda > Insecta > Trichoptera > Leptoceridae > Ceraclea > Ceraclea dissimilis. Next base: position 9,537,854 of record OY756359.1, read on the forward strand.
GATTCTTCTGTGACATTTAAAATAGCGGTTTTATTATATGTAGTTGCTATTTCATTTCATTAAAATCTGGTGCACTTATCAGTTCTGTAGTTAACTATTCTCTTTAGATTTGTAGTACTATATTATAGCCTCTCTAATACCTACTTACATTCCTACATACAAAGAAGATTCCCTTTACCAAGCATCTGAAACACAGCGTCCAACTTATAAGTAGGCATCTAAGTACTATTGCTTGTGCATTAAAACTTTTTTGCAGCGGTTGTAGTGTAGATATTGCACTAGATAGTTCTCAACATTCATCCGCTGTGTGAGCAGAAAGGCAGGGTAGTGTAGAAATTACATTGTTTTTACTTCAAATCAATATTTATTGTACAACGAAAAATTAACAAAAAACATAAATAAACATTTTATTTACACAATATATATAATTGTATCTACAGTTTATAAATAAATTACTTAGGTATTGAATTATTCGCTAACGTTTTCCGAGTAGATAAACCAAAGGTTTGACAGCCAAGTGGGTGGGTTATGTTTATATGAGTGTTAAAATGCGTCAAATTATTTATCTAATCTAATGCAACAAATAGAATCCAAGTTTCTGTTACTTTTTGTAGGTACGCATTTTTTTAAATTAGTTATAAAAATGAATCTGTACATTTTGTACACTTTGTAGTCAGCTTGAAAAGCTTGTGTCGTGCAGTAAAGTAAGTCGGCAACATGTTTGTTTACTGACGTTATATAGTTTAGTTATGTTTATAAATCGACACTAAAACCGAGTATTATTGAGTTACTCTAAGTATCATCCATAGACGATTTTTTTTAATAGATAGGTAAGATGTATTACACATTTAAAACTAGGAACAAATTTTATTCTTCATCAAATAATTGCACAATGATAATAACATAATGTATAAAGTTACAAACTTAATTGAATTAAAAGTAATTTATTTCACACCAATGCAAATTACATATTATTTAGATCGCTCGATTGCGAGTGCATTGTATAACAATATAGGTCTTAATTAATAATATTATCTATACAATAAATTAACATTTAGGTACATTGATATGTTTCAGAAGTATACTTCTTATCATAGGTTACAAAGTAATTTCTCCATTATGTACAATTATTACCCAATAAGAAACATTGATTTTGGATTGTATTTATGATACGAATATGGGTACCTATACCTACCTACCTAAAAAGAAATATAAATCAAAAATAAAATAGATGAAGGCTCCCGACCTAACTATGACATCATGGTAATTTCCCACGGCATTATGGTTTAAAATCGCATGATAAAATGGTAAAAAAGCGTTTTCTCAATTTTTTGGAGTTGATATCGCTTCAATCAAAAAACTTTTACGGTTATTTCCTAGATTTTATTGCATATTATCAATACAAAAACATCTTCGCGACTTTCGTGAAACGAGATTCTGTCTTTCGAAAAAAAAGATTAGAGATGTTATTCACATTTTTTTTTTTGCGAAATCTATACAAGATATAAAAAATCTTTTACGGTTATACCTTAGATAAAGGTTCATTGTATCTAATTTATTTTTATCCAAAGCATATTTAGTAACGGTGTAGAGATCTAAGCTCTCCCGTTTTTAGAAATGTCAATATGCATACTCTTAATGCAGACTCGAAACCTAACATATTCATAAAAAAAGGAGTTTGGCTGGCACCTATACACAATATCTACATACAAAATAATTAGAATAGGTATTTTCCTACATATTCACAATAACCTGTGAATCGAACCTGTCGTTGTCATTACAGATTGGTTTCTGGGGGAACATAGGTTTTATCACTGCATAACCAAGGTTGCGTTTTCATACACATCTATATTTAAATGAACCTTATTCAAAATAAATTCATATGAATTACCAATCACCACCAACAAGTTGATTAGATTATAGGTAACTAGAGTAAGTTTTAGATAAGTGGATATAAGATACATATACAATGATTGATACAGTATGTACAGTACAACTATAACTTATTAATAGAACGGAATATAGGAACTACAAAGAATTGAGGTTTTTAGGTAATTCCTGTTTATCTATAATTATTTCACAATAAAACACAAATCATAGTTTTACATACTTACGAGTATATAGTCAGTTAAAATTAAATTTTTGGTTCATATAGTTTGAATATTTCATTCACTTCAAACCTGTGGCAAATCGTTGGGCATACTTTTTAATTCACTCTTTATTTCTTCTGCAATATGATTTACTGATCTTCTAACTTTGCAAAAGTAAAATGTATCGAAGTATTCATTAGTAATAACTTAATACACAATCCTCGCCAATAGTTTTTTAATGTATAACAATTTTGCTAAGATCAGTAACCAATCAGATCAATATCTGTACACGTAAACAGTACAGTCTAAACTAATAATATTTTTATAGAGGATAGTAATAGATATGTTTATTAACATTTTGGTACATTTATAATTACTTGGGTAATTTTTATATTTACAGGTGACTGTTGTTTTCATTTATTTTCTATACGGAGTTACAACGCGTAGAAAATATGTGTACCATAGTTTCAATTCTTTTTAGAAAATTTGGAGGTGCAATTATAAATACCTATAGGTATTTATCTAAATGAGAGATATGTACATTGTACAATAGGTTATGCTTATTATTAGAACAATATCATCTACGCGCCGGATTCTAGGAATCATGTTAACTGTCTAGTGTCCATATGTTGCAGTCAGGTGAATTAATATGGTCTCCAGACTACAGCATTACTGTCATTCTGAGGCTGCCCCCTCTGTAGTCCTCCCCTCCCATCCTCGCCTCCTCGAGCTGCCGCCGCTGCACAGGAGCCTCCCCCCAGCAGATCACCCCCGCCTCCCACACCCCCCTGATTTAACCCCATGTTGTGTTGTTGCCTGTGTCCTCCTGTGGTGGAGGTTATCTGATCCATCATTGTCTGCAGATCGTTGTGATGATTTTGACTGGAGTGAATTGAATTCGAATGGAACGGATGGAAATTATGTGTTTGGTTTGCCGCTGTATAAAGTTGACTGTAAAGAAGACTGGCTGGGAGGACGGGATATAATGAGTTATTACAATTACCTGAAGAATATCCAGACCCATTCTGATGCCCTGACATTAGAGAGGGAAAGTTTGATGAATTAGTATTGCCTATGTGAGATATTAAATTCGATGAAGGGTTCGATGATAGAGGATCATCTTGTACAGGTGATTCTGGTTGAGAACTATTATCGCTCAGAGAACGTGGCCCTGTGAGTCCGAAATCGTTACCTGAATTGTTATTTGGATATCTGGGTACTAGGAGACTGGAGGAGGTAGTGTGGTTATGCGATGATGGACCACTCACTAGCCCCGATAAGTGTTGGTCCAATTCTGAAGCTGTGGTGTCCGGCAGTACTGAGAACAAGGAAATAATATAATTAATTATCTACATGCTTACACTTACATACTCCACACCTCTTACCGTCGGTAAATAGTGAAATGCCACTTCAACCATGTTTTCATAATGCAAATTGTAACATATACTCGTAGATACATAAACATAAGTAGCTATTTAAGATTGTGTTTATATTTATACTAGCATTGCTTTAATATTTTAGGTAATTCATGTAAAGGTTTATCTAATCTAACTACATGATAATATTATAATGCATGTTCACAAAGCAGTGGTTTTGTTTATTCAACCCAAACCTGTGAACCTTTGTGTCGATTTCATATGATGATGAAAGATAAAACATTGCATTAAGCGAGGGTGGAGCTAGATGAATAAAAGGTTGTTTTAGTATTCCAAATAATAAATGTTAATATTATTGAAATAAATTCGAATCACGAATTATTGAATTAACAAAGTAATAAAGCGATGTAAAGCGAAAAGCTTTAAAATACCTACGACTTGGTAGAGGACCTACGTACATTGAAATGTAGATAAGAGTTGATTCAAGTCTGGTTATAATTAAAAAGTAGAAGTAATATGCAAAAAAAGTGGTCCATACTCACTAGTGTTTGAAGCAAAATCTTGTCCAGTATTTTGTTCGGCAGAGCCTCCGAAGGTCAGAGGTGGCGCCCCAAATTGAGGTGCGGGGGCCGCAGGAGCTGCCGGGGCTGCACACGAGGGTAAGTATGCAGGATATGCCCCTGCACCACCATAACCCCAGGAATTACTTGAACCTAAACCAAATTGTGGCATATCTGGAAAAATATGATGCATTAAAGAAATATAGCATTCCTGAAAAATTGTAAGTATCTACTTATTACTGAAAGTCATGTTGTATTTCATCAACTTCTTAGGTGAAGAATAGCGGTGATAGGAGCCACCTAGCATAAAATACAATATTTGTAGATATTCTTCACCTAATTCAATATTCCTCATCAAAGAAGTTGGTGAAATCCAGAATTTAGCCCGTTTATTATTTAACCTTATCACTTTGCATAATATTAATTAATTGAAGGCAATCTGTGTATTTCCAAATAATGTTTGAATGAGTTAGGTAGTATATTATGGATAGCCAAATAGGTAGGCACATTTGGAAATAAGTAAAACATACTGGCTTGGAGTAACTCCAGGCAATGTTCTATTGTTGGTAGTGTGGATAACTTCAGGTCAGCTGTCGGTATTGCGGGAAACTTCATTGTGTGGTAACCGTTCGCGGATTAGTCGGCAAGCCTACAGCTTTGAATACTAAACTACCACATCAAGTGAGTTGAAATGTACCACTTCCACTATCCTACCCCAGCGCTATGTGATGCAACTACCATGTTGATAATTGCATTAACACTGTTATATCTGGAACCTGGAAATTTGTTACGTTGCTACTTCTTGTCATGTTTGTCCAAAACTTCAATTCCTACTGTCACAACTGCTGTTGTGATGGTCAGAAAATAATACAGCTGGTATATAAATGATACATCTCTATAGATACAGCCAACTATTCAGAATCAGAAAGTGTACTTATAATTACAATCACTGCTGGAAAACATGTACAATAAATTAATATGAAGAAACTCTACTTAAATAAACTCGCTAGTTCCAATGTTACTTAAGGCTCTTGGCAGACAAATCTGAAGAAGCACGTCAAGAAACTTAAGAAAAGTAGAGAGGATTATTAATTCATCGCAAAAGATGATTGGTTAAATTGAAACAATGCAATGGGATCTTTGAAAAGTTTTGAGTGCTTAATAGAATATTATTAGCTCTAACTCTTACTAAAAAGTAGGTAGGTATACCTTCATACCGTCGGATGTATGATAAGCAATAAGTAATATGTACAAGTAGATTGCAGAGAGATACAGATAAAACATTTCTCAGGGGATAGTACCTACTCGTATACATATGAGTGTTTAAAGGAGGAAGTCGAGGGAAAAATGGGTGGGAGAGAGATTCTCAATCGTGGATTAGTTTAAAATAAAATGAAGTGATTGCAAGATTGAAGAAATACAAGTGAGCATACCGACGGCACATGGTGGAATTCCTTTTCTCAAGATAAAAATTAAAGACTAAGATAGTTTGCGTGGATTTTAAACTATACACTACAGTCTTTTATTTTTACCTCCAAAAGTGAGCAAGTTGAGATGGTTGGGTAATTAGGTTTAGTAGATGGGATGAATGATGTAAGGTCAAAGGGTGATTAATAAAATTTATCTGAATAAAGAGGTGTAAGGAAATGTGGCTGTCTAAGAACTACTTGGCTTGACAATGCGATCAGATCTTCAAGGACGGACGTGTTTTGAGTTAAATGAATCGTAGAGAGTGCACGATGATTTGCATTAATGTGACGGAAGCCAAAGTGTATATGTGAGGATAGGAAAAGCCCAGAAGAAAAATGTATTCACGTTGATTTGTCAGACAAAAAGAAGTATTTGATTTTAGAATGTGAGTGGTAATGGCTGATGTCTGATGTAAAGTTATAGAAGGTGTTGTATAAAAGAGGAACAATGAGAAGGCCGTGCCAAGGAAGGGGTATACCTACAGCTACACGCGCTTCGCTTACTTCTGCTTGATTATTAATTAAATTTCAATACAACTAAGAATATTGAAATTCCAAGAAGAGAATTCACAAACAACATACTTCTACTTATACTAGTACACTCATACAACATATCATCAATTTATTAGGGAGAAGGCTAATTATTTTATACATGAAAGCCTTACAAAGGAATTAATGAAACTTCTTGTATATTTTAATTGAAAAATGTTAGAGCGAATAACTGAAAAAGAAAAAGCCTAGTAGGATTTAAATAGTACAGGTTATAATATTCACGGTGTACATATTTTCTAATAATTTGAAAAAGGCCTTATAAAATACATTAATAAACATTCACCACTAACAAAAAAATCAAAGACATCATAAAATTCTAATCTACCATGAATGCTTCCGATTTTCGGGTGAATCGTGTGTAGTTTTGTTTTTATCCTCCTGCACTAGCGGATCCAGGTGGGGTCTAGGGGGCTGAAGCCCCCTCCAAAACCATGAGTGACAGTACTTTATATACAACAAATCTAGGGGTTTCAGCCCCTTAGCCCCCCCCAAAACGTTGAGTGATAGTACTTTTTACCATGTGACGACATTCAGGCCCCCCAAAATTGAATCCTGGATCCGCCACTGCACTCCTGATGGTGTCATTTTCTTCAGATTATGACACCAGCAAGAGTGTCGAAATGTCGATAAAAATAAAACTAGACAAGATTCAACATCTTCAACAATTACTTGTAATTTAACAACTTGTGTATTGGAGGATAACAGGTGATATACTTCTTAGATGACATACATATTGATACAAGTAAGTATCTGATTACTCCACGTTGAGGGATATTTTGTGATGGACGGATGGATATAGAGAAATAATAATTCATAAACAAAATGTATGTACTTACTTTGACAGTTGGTGATTGGTGGCATCCTGAATCCAGACAATGGATCCGGTGGAAAGTGGAATGGACGCTGACCAAAGGCGAAGTGGAACTGCTGTTGTTGTCCTAGGAGCGAAAGCACTACCCATTAGTACTATACTACCTGCTCTAGTACAATTTTACACAACTAATTTTACAATGGCCTAATGAATAATTCCGAGCACATATAAGGGCAAAACAATATTACAATTAAATCAGGACAACATGTGACTTAAGATCTGAATTGCTTTTTAAACACCCTTTCATATGATACCGCAAGCATGACCCACACGAATCTTGGATCCTCTCACTATCATAGCACCTCCCAGCAAAAGCTTTTTTTAATGGCGACGTCAAAACCTAAAGCAGATCGGTACGAAAATTTTTGTGAATTTTCACAGCAATCAATCGTGAAATGCGGGAGTTATGCGAACACTTACAAACCATTGGTTCGAATGGTTTGATTGGAATGAATATCATGTTATAACATGACATTCATTCTATTCATTCAACATAGTTCAAACGTAGATATGTATATCAAATAAGTATCTACATATAAAGATAGTTGTAAAGTAGAATAATATTCTACTACGTGTTCTACCATAATATGTTTCTACTTAAGATACCTACGTATTTATATTATAAATATCTAGTACATCTAGTACATCCCCCATATAAACTTATGTTGCAGGATTAACTTTGTTCATAATGCACTGACTTATTCGAAGATTACAATAAATTATTATTCTCGGTTAGATAAAGCAAACTTGGGTTATTTATTCGAATTCTAGAAGTTTCATTGTGAAATTCCAAAGAACTTAACAATATTGCTGGAATATGCAGTGCAAAGCACCTTACCCATATTATTACTGAAATTATTTTTTGTATGTGCTGTACCTATGAATATTACTTTCTATCGCTACAGAGACAAAGTAGTAAGTAATAAAATATTACACTACCTTTGGCAAAAATAGTCTACAAAATACATTATTCCATAAAAATTTCACAAGCTGTAATAAACCGATGTACGTCAAATTATCAACAAATAGGTGGTATATTTCGTTTACAGGAAATTCAATGAAATATAATAGAAATAAAAAGACTTTGTTTGAAGTATAAAATAATACAAACACGTTTTCCAGGTAGGTTTAACTCCTTAGATGGTAGGTACATTGTGTATGGTCACAAAATACAATACAAGATCACCCTATGGCCCCCACCACCGCGCACCGTCCCTACACTAATTACACAGAAACAGACCATTACGTCACGATCAATGTGATTCAATGACCCATCTGGGAAATGTACCGCCCAACATGTTCATCTACAGGTAGATACTACTCTACTATTACTACGTTACATACTCTTCAATTCAATGTTCACTCACAAGGCAGCATTTGAGATTCACCTCAACACGTAGGTATAAATAAGTTCATTCGATGAGAACCCGGGCTCATTCATTAGACCTGTATTGAATTGATCTAGCTTGTACAAGTGGACAAAATTTTACGGGTGAAAATACTTATTGCTTAAAGGATTATTTCGAAATGATTTACCTATAAATCATCAATCAGGTAAAACCATATGATAATAAATTACTACGGGTGAAATAAATTATTGGTAAAATAATTGATTAAAATGTTCTGCACATTAGTGTTAGGTACAGTGAGTCAAATTATAATGATTATGAAGTGGGCAAGAGTTGATATAGTTTCTCCCAGTTGATGAGTACAATAATGATCGTAATATTTGTTGACGTGTTGATAAACAATGCCGATGGTTGTTAGAGTCATTAAGTTATTTCTGTCGAGATGATTTAGTATGATGGACCACCCAGTAGCCATCGGACAGCTATTGAATGTGTGTTTATATTGGAATAGACACATTAAATTTAATTAAATAACATGCTTCTTCATTGTGTATTAAGTCGTATAATGCATATTTTTAGTATCCTTTTCCATATAAAACTTTGATGAGTCTGAGTAGAGAAATAAAAACAATTTCGTTCTTTCAACTCTACAAGCTAAGTCTTTCACAAAAAATAATAGAATAATGGTTCCTTTTAATGCTTTACTACATGAAAGTCAGCATTTTAAGGTAATGAATAATCTAAACAAAATTTTGTAGAAAATATTCAGTATGCTTCCATTTCCCACGATACTCAAAATAAAGAAAGCTTATAAATAAACACCCACATACTCGTATATAGGGATTGATTTTGTGAAATTGTTAACTTTTAATAAAAGTGATTATTACGTAATATAAAACAGAGTAGGTAAATACATAAATATGTACTTTTACTGTCTAAAGTTTGTAAAGTTTAAAAAGCGAACATCGTGCGGTCAGTGAGACGGGTTGTAATGGTGGAATATTTCCAGAAAGCTATTCGAAAAATGTAAACATTCTCTGTGTAAGTGAAAATATTTCTGTAACTACGTATTTACAAAGGAAATAACAAGCTCTTGTTGTTATATCTCACGTTTAAGAGGAATTCAGTGTTGCTATGTGTATGTGTATGAAAATCATAATATTACTTATTATTATTAGTATTACCATACCATGCATGCGCTCGTAAAGAGTTCTGTGTAAGTATTTTAAAAATAAATATTAAATCCCTTGGTTTGTAGTTTATAAATCAAGATAATTCCGTACAATGTTTGCTCTCCTACTGTTGTAAAGAATTTTCATTTTATGCGAAACTCTTTCATTTGATACTTATATCTACCGGCTTATATTGTATTGCCTAATAATTTAGGAATATCAGATACAAGAAGATGAGAAACAATTAACAAACTGTAACAAACTGTATTATTTATTTTACTTTGTGTAGTGAATATTTCGTGTCAGTAATATGATGCTTTTGATATTTGCATTGAAATATATTTGAATTTCTATTTTCAAACGGTCGCCAATTTCCATCGGTAGCTAATGGGGGTAGTGCATAATATTATCTTGTGTATAGTTTAAAACATATTCTATTATTTAGTGAGGGGTGACCCTTATCAGTGCACAGGGAACAAAACATAATATAAAGGGTTGAAAACTGCCCTGTGCCCTCTGTCCTCCATTACACCCCCGACCCCCTAAACCTCCCTCTAAATAACATCTATCTACACTCACTACCACCCACGCCAACTTTAATTTCATTCATTAATTTTAAATTGAAACAATACGGCATTATTATTTATCACTCATGTGCAATTTTATTATTTTGGTAGCAGGTCTGGTATACCCAGCAATGAGATACATACAAAGCTACTGCTGGACAAAGGAATTAATAACGAGATAATTATAAAACAAACCCAAAAAGTTATTTATAGGTACGAACAATAATCACAGAATATCATTATGATGCTAACACTATACCATATACTATAAATTTAGATCGGCATTGCTGTAAGACACTTAGTCAGGAAATGTAAGGAAATTTGGGATTGCAAGAAAAACGCCCAAGGAAAAACAATACCTAATCTTTTTATAATCTGGTTTTTTCACATTCACAACATAAACTTTTCTAGCTTCTATCAATAATATGCTAAGTTTAGTACGAAAACTGATGTTCATTCAAAATATTCTAAACGGTCAACTAGTTATTGTGTACTTTCTAAACTGAAATTGCCTCCAACGCCAACTGAGAGATTCATCATAACTGAAGTGTCTAAATACGTAGAATATTTTCTCATTGGCTGGATACATTTTATTACACAATTAGGATTATATTATGACTTGTTATTTTATACAAACCATCAAGGTGTGCCCCACCATAGAGCCCAGTACTACAAGTATACAATTGAAAACCCTTTACTAGAGTTACTTATGTATGTGTCTACCTAGAGCCCGTTTAATTAATCAATCTTGTTTCGTGACATTTTGTAATTTTGGTGTAGCACTTCCTCATTTATTTGTTCTAGCTTTGTATTATTATGAAATTGATTAATTGTTACTCCATGCTTGAAGTGAAGATTTAAAAGAACAACAACGCACGACAAAGAGAAAGTGTTATATAGAAATAGAAACAATAAGAATATACTCTTGTTAAAGTAGGTACTCGTTTATATTCTACTAATTTATTTGACAGAAGAACTATCTAGTACTATTGTGTGTACAGAACTAAATGTAATTTTGTAATTATATTTCTTGGTGCCTCTTCTGCTTATCGAATATTGTGTAATTACTAATTACTATTATATTATTTCAGCACCTACGGCTATCATCTAATTATTGAAAAAAAATACTATATGAATGAAGCATCTGTCATCTTGAATTTTAAGCCTTAATGAAAAGGTTCTAAAAATGTTACTCTATTTTTTTTTATGTACCTTCTTACACATATTTTATGTACTAACAAGATCCAGTGAAATTTTGAGTTCTGTGTATATTGTACAAAGATTATTAATGTGAAGAAAAAAAAACTAAATTGTCACTGAATATTTAGTAACTATATTGCTGCTAATTTTACTAATGGCGTCAATTCCATGTATGTTCTAAATAAATAAAGAAATTTTGATTTTTAGTAAAGAAATACACGAAATAATATATTTTTGAGAATTCAGTTTTCATAATACCTACCTACGCTTCTATAATAAAATTTACTTTGATTGCTCATCAATTTTCCACCCCCTTTTAGTTTCCTTAAGTACCTACTTTTACTTACAAGAATGAAAATTATATCCTCATTAACCATAAAGGTTTATGGAAGTTTCTCTCCCTGCAACTGACACGCTTAGTGCTCGCTCGCAACTCTAAACACGGACATCTAAGCAAGTAATGTCTATTGTAATATAATTAGTATCTAATCTAACCAGGTGAATAGGCATTTGTAGCATGCATATGTAATGTAAGTAAATAAATAAGTAAAAAAATAGATTTACCGGAAAATTTATACATAAAAATGCAAAAATCGGTAATTATTAATACTTGCAATATTGTAAGACGATTTCTAAATACTGATATTTCAGGCACAATGCTTGTATTTTAGGCCCCGCGCATCTGAGCCTAATCCTGTGATATCTGGATAGGTTAATTTTTCCCAGTATAAGGCTGATGAGTTTATATGTGAATCATGAATGATAATATGTAGACTCTTCTGGCTGATAATACTGAGAAGTGTGTTGGCAAAGTCATGCCTCCGCGTATAAAAAAATTGTAGAATTCATATGTATATACAGGGTGTTTGATAGATGGATACAGATATCTTCAGGAGTGATAGTAGAGGTCATTTAGCATCTTTTGAGCCAAACTTAGCTTAGTCAAAAGTCGCACGGTTCTCGAGATATTCGAGATTTTACCTTTTTTTCGAAATACCCCGAATTACTCAAGTTTTAGCCCGATAGCATCGTAAGTGAAGGTACCTACTTAGTTCTATAATTCTTTTTTGTTACCTGAATATGTGTTTAGTCTATTTAAATCATAAGTTTCAATCTGAAAAACAATCATGTTAAAAAAATAACGGATTGAAGTTTCGAGAAAGAGATATTTCAAAAACGAGTTACGACTTTGGAGAGGATTTTAGATAAGAAAAAAAAAATTTCGAAGATTCAGAAATCTGGAAAAAACTTCTCTGGTTTATGCTCTTTCTAATAATATACAAAACATAATAAAAAACAGTAGTTTCGTAAATCTATGATACAAAAACTTAAATAGATCACCTCTAATTTAAGCAAATTTCCATACAAATTCGGAAACATTAAATTGAAAGGAAATGTGTTTTTCACTATGCAACTGTACCTATAGTAAATTTGTATGGAAATTTGCTTAAATTAGAGGTGATCTATTTAAGTTTTTGTATCATAGATTTACGAAACTAATGTTTTTTATAATTTTTTGTATATCATTAGAAAGAGCATAAACCAGAGAAGTTTTTTCCAGATTTCTGAATCTTTGAACCTTTTTTTTCTTATCGAAAATCCTCTCCAAAGTCGTAACTCGTTTTTGAAATATCTCTTTCTCGAAACTTTAATCCGATATTTTTTTAACATATTGTTTTTCAGATTGAAACTTATGATTTAAATAGACTAAACACATATTCAGGTAACAAAAAAGAATTATAGAACTAAGTAGGTACCTTCACTTACAATGCTATCAGGCTAAAACTTGAGTAATTCGGGGTATTTCGAAAAAAAGTTAAAATCTCGAATATCTCGAGAACCGTGCGACTTTTGACTAAGCTAAGTTTGGCTCAAAAGATGCTAAATGACCTCTACTATCACTCCTGAAGATATCTGTATCCATCTATCAAACACCCTGTATACTTTTGAATGATTATTCTAAAATTATTTTCCGTATACTGTGGCAATATCATCACACTGAGGTGATCAATGTACTTGTATTTACGAGTAAGAGTATATTAAAATCATACACACACAACTAATAAAAAATAAAATTTAGTAGTGCTAGGTTTTTGGTACTTTGTTACCCAGTCGGGACTTATGTACCTACATAGTATTAGATAAGATAATGAAGATATGTGCGTTCCTTATAAAAATAAGACAATGAACTATACATAGAATGTTTTTTTACAATATATAGGAATAGATCATAAATATAAGAAAGTTATCAATTCAACAATTCAGTTGCCTTTAAAAGTTTAGAGTTCATATTTATTTGGTACAAAAGGCTGTCATAAAAGATGTGCCCAAATCTTTGTCATATCTACAAATATTGCGATTATTTTGAAAAGCATAAGTTAATTTAACTATGTGATGTTCGCCATACGATAAATAAATAAATAATTTAACTATTACGTACGTAAATGTAAATATCCATACTTAATGTACGTTTTCATACGTCATTTTATTGTATGAATACCTATTTGTATATAAAATTTGGCTATCCGTTTTAAAGCCGAGTAAAGCTGTGTAGTGTGTATAGGGAGGTAAATAATATGTACCAATATATTGTGAAATATTCCTCTAGGGATGTAGTTGGGGCACGGGGCTTGGGACATTGCAGGACGGTGCAATTTATATTGCAAGCGGGGAGTGGCAATTAAAATATACTGCTTTATGTATTATATCATTATGTGTTTTATTATACATTATGTAACAAAACTAGTTACAAAACTACAAAGGCTAATGTCGCACCAACTTTTCTATAAATTTATATACGATAGGATAATTTTAACTATTTGGAAAAGACTTTCGATGCGGAACCAACAACTATTCTCGATTGTAAAGTATTACTTAGAATATTTAATACTTCAGTTTTACTAATTAATATTCCCGGTTTCAAATAGATATCATATAAAATTAATTAGTTTAAGGTTTAAAAGAATACCCATCAGTACGAGTATAAATGTCATTTTATAACGTTTTCGTATATGTTTGGACACTTTTCCGTTCGAATGTAGGTATTAAAACGCAAGATCATGGATAACTTACTTCCTAACCATCAATTTGAGATTTTTATTTTTTTGCCCTGTTTTACATTGTACACACATCGCACGACTATATAATTTTATTAGAAAATTAATATCTAAATCTAAGTGCTCAGTCCAAGTAAAAAATCGTTATTATATAATTTAGAGTTTTCTTCTCTTAGAGTCTTAAACTTTATAGCATCGATATAATATCTATAGAATGAAATAAAGTAGATGTGTGTGAGTATGAAAGGTAATAAGAGTATTACGTAGGTATACGAGTATGTACTGGTACTCGTATAATGTGTTAGTGAGACAGTCGTTTAATTATAGAGGTGTCCCGACAGATGTCACTTGAGTGGTGTGACCTCCTGGTAGTCATGTGCACTGTGTCCCACACTAGGGTGGCTACTGGCTGGGCTGGTTACTTCCAGGGAGATTTCTATGGCTGTCTTTCTACTTGTTATTATCTCTATCTATCTCACCCTCTACTACTAATTTATATTACGGTGTGGTATCAACTCTTCGATATTGTCTTAATAATGTGTTTTCTCAATTTTACTACCACGTCTGTATTTATTCTGGAGTAGAAAATTTTATTTTTGCAGAAAACAATCTACAAACATATTGATCATTAACAGGTGTGGGAAGGCCTCATAGAAAGATGGGTCGACAACGTAACTTCAGTAATACTGAGAAGGGTGAAACAGAAAAAAATGAACCGTGTGGAAGATGTCAATGGCGAAATCGATGTTGAAGACAAAAAAGTAGTAGTAGTAGTATTGCAGTAAGTAATCAAAATTTTTAAGAATGTCACAATGCTTAATTCACTATTGAATATTCAAGTGGGCTGATAGTACTAGACAAGTTCTATGAATAGCTCGAAATGGTCACCCATTGTCAATGGGCCATTGAAATACTTACTGGTTTTTGATCTTGGCTCTCTAGGTCCATCTACTGTTACTTTGATTGCTTTGTTGTACGTCGTCACTTGGGGTGGAGTAGTTGATATTGTAATTGTTAAGGTGAAAGACTTCCCTGAAACAAATAAAAACTTCGTAAATATTTGGAACTTAATCTAATAAAAAGCTAATCATAATGCTAACATTCAAGTAGAAGGAATACCTAGTTATTTTGATAAAAATATATATATATATTTTAATAATAAGATTTAAAATTGATTAAAACGTGTTTTCACAATTCTAAGGCTGTAACTTATATTTAATAGTTCTAAGACTTATAACTTTAAAGTTGTGTTTTTCTTTAGTTTTTAGTAGTTAGTGGGTACACAAAATTTAATTGTGATAGAAAAATCTGACATCTTCTGTACAAGCTATCAACGTTAAATAATTCCAATAAGCTTTCCGTGTGTCTTTATGAAGGGTTTCGGTTTTAGTGAGTGTTGAACACGCAGCTTTGCGGGCGAAAGTGCTAGAGTAAGGTTAGAGGTGGCCCTAGATCTGACGGTGCCCTGGCGAATCGATTTTACATGTAGGCACCGTGGATTAGGTATATTTTGCAAAAAATCGTATAGTTGATTGATGGGCGAAAATATATGAGAAAATAGAAAAGGAAAGATAAAATTAAAAGATAAAGACGATGTAGGTATACCTACTGCACTTCACGACGAAAACTTACTGTGACATGTGCACGAAATTATGTAAGGCCCGCTAATTAAGTAATATTTGAGTCTTCATTGGTTTATTTGCAGATGATATTGTAATTGTTTATATTATGTGTAATAACGGTATGCACTCTTAAAATAAATAAAATAAAAAATAAATACAATATTGGTTCTTGGCGATCGCTACATGCAACGGTAAAACAAAAAAATTAAACAGACAAAGAGAGGAAAAGGATATTATAATCGACGAGAAGAACCAGGAAGAGGAAGAGAGAAAAGTTATTTAAATCCAGGTTTTTCTAAATCCTTGTTTCATACTAAGTCACTGGCTCTGAGGAAATGGTAACAGAAACCTTTATGTAAAACTGACGAGTCGAAGTGCCCGATATATGGTCTAAAGATGATCAACAACAATCAACTATCACTGTTACCTAAAAATACAATATTATGACAGAGAGCCAATTTTTAGGTTCGTACTCAAATAGTCTAAGTAATATTTCCGGGTTATCCTCCTATTGTATTTATTGCTGAGTGCAGGGTCTCTACTAGTTCGGGGTCCCAGGCGACCGCCCAACTCGCCCAATGCAAAGACCGCGTCTGTGCGAGGTAAACTCTCAAGGATAATAAAATGTTAGAACGTATAATGTATATGTACTCGTAAGTAGGTAGCTATCATATAACTGGGAAATATGATCGTGTCTTAATAATGAGATTTTCAAATGGGAAAACTTTCTAACTATAAACGAGTAGGGAGTAAACAATGAACATTATCAAAAAATATACATTATGCCTACAACGTGTTTATTTCCTTTTCCGTGAGCACTTAAAATAGGTACTGCCTAGCAGTCTTCATGATTTACTTATTTTATTACGGCGCAAGTCTTTAACAATCACAATAAAACAAGTACAATCTAAATTACAACAAAACAAGTATGTAGGTACTGTAGGTAGGTACAATACCTGAAACTTTAACAAATAACTTGAAATACCAAATTAAAAAGAAGTAGGTACATGAGAAATGGAATAGTTTGAAATAACCTTTGATTACTGAGGTACCTAATCAAATTATTCATGAAATAACAAACAATTAGGTAATTAGTATTAAATTTTATAATGCAAACTTAAATTAAGGGAGGAAAATTAATTACCTATCTGTTTTATTATCTGCCCTCGTCACGACAAAAAACGAGCTTTCATTTTTTCTGCATCAGATTCGTTATATTGGGAACATGCGTGAGACTTTCTCAAATCGTAAGTTATAAACATGCAGTTTCTAAATATAAAGAAATTACAGACATATCTGTGATTGAACTGTTAGTTAGAGGTAATTATTCAATAATATTTATCGACGATGTAGTAGGGTAGGCCAACAGTAGTTACTTGCCGGGAGCAAATCAAAACCCCTGCGGCTGGCACGGGGTACCGCGACCCCGCCGCCAGTTCCGACCGGAGAAATGTAGATTATAACAACCATCGACCGTCAGCCCTCAACTACTATACTCAATACTCATGCATCACCAACAACCGCTGATTCACGCCAACATACTTCACTTGAATATCTACTTCCATCTAAATGGATACCTACAATCTACATCTACAATACACTTTTCAGAACTTGATCTAATTTTTATCAATACGAAAATGATTTCAACAGTTCACCCCGGGACTAGATGGAATTAGGTACTGTCTGAACTACTAAATAATAATTACGAATTTTCCTTGCATCATTGACCAAAGCATGTGACATTAGGTAGGTATAGGTGTGAGACGGACATTCGGACCTAGTGAATATGAGGAAATTGTAATTACTAGGTATGCAGGAAAATGTCCGTAATAAAAAGCAAGCAAAAGGTACCGAAAACTTCTTTATGAATCCTTTTTGCAAATCGATATCTTAAATTACTATTACATATATTAGTTAATTAACATACATGTATACCTATCTAAATTCACAAATGAAGTAATTCATTGCTTAGGATTACAAAGTTTTTTCAATACATCTACAGGACTTTTTACGTAATAATATAATGATTTCAAAAACACTCGACATGCCATCAAAATATCATAAAGACCGCAAATATCGCATCGCATGTTCCCATCACTGCACATGACACGTTGTTAAAGCTGAGAGTACATAGGCCATATTATTAAAATATCATTTTCATTTTATACAGATTGGTAGTATTAGGTAGGTACCTATACCTACTCGTACAGTAGCAAATACAATAGGATTTCAAGCTGTTTTTATATCCATCAACAATGGAAGATGAAAGCATGACAATTTTTAGTAAAATGACTATAGCCTCGTAGATACAGTTACACAATTTAAGTGATTTTTGTATCAATCGGTGTTGTTTCTCTATTCCTTACACTGGATGACACTTTTCCATTTTCTACGTACATATTAGATTATGGTATCAAGATATAAAATGTCGCACTAGGTGTAAGTATTACGACTAAATACGATATTTCAATTATTGCTCACGTTAGAAATGTAGGAATATCTTAAGCGCCTGTCATAGAAGTTACCCCTGTCTTGATTATAAAAGTCATAAATCCTACAAGTATTACATACTACGTGTGGTATTCACAATATAAATAAACACTAAACAACTTCCCGAATATTGCGTGTAAAATGATTCTTGAGTTTTTTATTCGGTTGTGTGAATGAGTGGCGCGTTGTATGGTTACGAGTATCCCGTGAGTCGGGGATAATTACACGGCTACCCGCCACCACATAAAATGCTAACCGAAAAAACCAGAAATGAAAATAAAGAACCACCAAAAAGCCAAAAAGCGCGCCGTCCAACCAGTTAGTTGGTGGAGGTATTAGGAAGAGAAGGGTGGTGACTGGTGATGGGTGGTGTAGCGGGATGTTTATTTTTTCATATTTCCCTCTGACCGGGATGAATGATAGCTGATGTATTTACGTGGTCATTGGAATAATGAAAGCTTTCATGTTGAGAGACCGATGAATAAATTGGACTACTTTTCAGGGGGTTTCCAGAGTTTTGATTGCATTTTATATCAATTATATATGACTGTGTTCCATTATTTTTTATACTATGTGCATTGCTTTCAATGACAAATTTAGTACTCTGTATTCTCAACCGAACAATTTTAAACTTTTTGAGAGATCAACTAAATCGTATAAGGTGTACCTTTCAAATCCCAAACTGTTTGCTCATTTCGATCAAAATAACTTGACTTTGAGTATTCGTTTTCTTTAACGAGAAATTGGAAGAATTATTGAATATCTTAAACGTAGCTGACAAATTGAATTTTACAATATCAACACAGTTTCTGAACTAGCAATGTTAATCTCGGTGTTAAATATTTCATTTATGTGCCGACGCAAAGATGTCAGAAGGAATTTATAGTGAAATGTTTAACATAGGTATTGAAAGGGTTTAAAGATGTATTGCTACGTTACAATCTTATAAGACTACCTACCTACACCTACATAATATATCTATTATTCTAGTTACAAGGTACGATGTTATCTGTTCTTTGTATACAGTAGGTACAATGTACATACTACGAGTATAACTCTTGTACAATATATCACGATGGGGTAATCCATTCTATCCGTCTTTCACTAAAACCCTGAATTGGCTCCGAAACGACTTCTCCACTTTGAATACATTAAGATAAATTAGGTGACAATCCTAACTTGTTCAATAATTTATAGAGAATTTTCTTATATCAGAGTCTATGCCTACTTCTATAACTAGTTCAGTCTTGGAAAACTCGATAACAAAATAGTATTACAGTATTAAACTGTCACCGAAAACAAATATGTGTTCAAGTTTCAAGGTTGTGGGACATTAGGAAGCTTTTAAAATTTGAACATGAAAATATGGTCGAAGATATCGGGAAACTACAGGTGAAATTGAATAAAAGCTAAAAATAATAAGAATTCAAAAATAAAAAGTTTGTTGCCTATCTATAAAATTTGCTATTCATTAAAAACATTATTCAGTTAGTATCAGTTTCGTTTTCGTTTTGAAGAAGGTGACATCGAATTTTACGTTTTTCTATAACCATATGCGATGCGAGTACGTATCCAGAATTGGTTTTATTTGTTCCAAGGATTGATCTTGTTTGGTCTGAAGCAAAGGAGGAGGTACAGGCACCTACTTAGAATGTATTCTCAGAAGTCACTCTGTAGGACGGGCCTGCGTAGAAGCGTGGGAAAACTCGCGAATAGAAAGAATACACCCCTAATATTTTGTCCCCACCCTCTTGAGAAAGTTTTCTTAAAGAAATACACGCGTAAGGAAGCGCGAAACGTAAAATACATTAAAATTCACTTACACCCATTTCAGATAATTGTTACGTCTGTTTATAATATAGATATTTTTCAATTTTCTTATGGGATTGACTTAGTAATAGGTAATCTTTTCTTAGTTTTTCAGCATCGTTCACCGAATAACAATGTTTGACGCACGACTGAGGGATAATTTTACATTTATTATCTGTCCGCGTGATACAGGTCATCGAAAAAGAATGCTTCATTTTTAAAATGGGATAACTTTGGAACCATCTACGATAAAGATCACTAATTAATTGTTGTTAATGTTGATACTTAATAAAGTATATGGTTCTGTATTATAGATAAGTTATTAATAATAGTTATTATAGTAATGTATTGTGTTATTTTTGTCTTATTCTACTGGGTTAATATTTATATTTTCAATTGACTTTCTTAACTTGTTATTTTTGAGGATGTAATTTGAAATTATTATTGTTTGATGACTGTAATATTTTAATTTGTAAAAGGCCTTGCGGCCGTTTATGACTGAATAAATAAATAAATAAATAAATAAATTAATGTAAATTTTCTTTGATGTGTGATACAATGCATTGGCGTAAGCGCAGAATGGAGCAACTATATGGTTCCAAAGTTATTCCATTTTAAAATGGAGTCATTCTTTTTGGATAACCCTGATACTCATATACCTATTTTTTCCACTCTGTTAACTACCTACGGATTTGTGCAGAATATTTCTATCGTTTACGCTGATCTATAATTTACAATGATCATACCTGTTTCTTCATCCGTTCAATCCTCCTCCAACAAACCCAATAAGGTTTCTATCTAGACTAGACTAAACTGTATATATCTACGGATTTACTACTGACAATTATGTTATTATAGAATGTCATATCTTAATTAGTAATATTTGTTATTAAGGGCTGTGTCGGTGTATCTCACACCCTCTCCACTTCACTTCATTGATGACGAGGGTAAGTTAACTAGTAGGTATGTATCTTCCACTCATCAGACTTTGGGGTGAGGGAGGGGGAACGAAAGGGAAGTAAACTGCGGGTGACACATGTCACACGAATATTCTCTGCCACCTTTCACTGTTATAATATAACACTATCGACTACTAGTACCTATAATAGGGAACACTGCCTACTAACTACTAGTGCTACGATCGTAGACAGAAGCTCTACACTTATCTTGTCGTAGACAATACTCTGCTGCTTGCTACACCACTCTACATTTCCTCGATAAATTACAAACTATCGAACAATTTCAATGATTTAACATCTCTATAATAAATAGACTCGTTGATGATTTCACATAAATAGAATAGTCTATGATATTCGCTTCATAATAAAGACAACCGCACTAGGATGTGTTTCATATTTTGTTAGTTAATATTACCAAGGTTTTGGAAAGTTTTCAGGATGTAGTATTCTTCCGTTACAAATTGCCTAAGGGGCTGAGTAAAAATCGTTGTATTATCCCTTAAACTTTTTCCTTAATTTCGTGAGAAAGTGTAAGTGTAAAATAATAATAACGTAAGTGACAAAAATAGTTTTGGTTTAGTTTATAAAAGGTGGACGGAATACCAAAAAATACCCACTAGTCAATGCGTCTCGCTTTAAACAACCAAATATCAACCAAAGTACAGCATTAGGTGTATCCAAAGAGAATAACCTCAAGTTTTAGTAAATTTCCCAGGTAACTTTGGAACTATTTTCTATCGAGAAAATTTACAAAATTTGCCGCTAGACCCACTAAAATATTTTCTCACTTATCCATGTTTTAAGTCTTAGAATTATACCTTAAGTATTATCTGAATAATCTTACTTTTTCTAGCGCGACATACAGATACGAGTACCTCGAATAAAAAGCACGAATGTTGATTTTGAATGGACGGATGGTATGGAATTTGAGGAAATATTACTACTAGTCAATATTTTTGTAACTTCACTCACGACAATTTTAATGAATTAATCGATCTTTTATTTAAGTACAACAGTTTGTCTCCCTAATAAACTTTCTTCCAAAACTTTTCAATTGATACTTAAGAAAGTTTGTCAGGACATGAGTAAGTCGTATAGAAAGTTTTTCAAAGTTTAAGACCTAACGATCCTTTTAAAAGCGCTTAGGTGTAACTGTAAAAGACATGTAGGTACCTGCTTAGAGTAAATCAAATGAAATCGTTATTAATTATTTTTTAGTTACTTGATTATTCTCAACAAAAATATCTAATGGATCATGTAGGGTGCGGAGTTTATCTCCCCACACACGTCCGGAAGTTCAGTTAACTGAATCGACCGTTTGCAAAAAAGCTCCGATCAAAACCTCTCTCTGAATTCAGTGTTAACCTTAATTTTGAATTCAGAAAGAAGTTTTGGTTGGGGCTTTTTGCAAGCGGTCGAAGCCTTTGACTTCATCTTCAACCGAATATTATAATCAGATAGGTATATTTTCAGAATTTTAAGAAAGGAAAATCAAACGATCATACCTATAAAAATAATAAGAAAACGAATCTGCAATTGTTTTATTCGGTGATGGATTCCAATCTCGCTGTAGGGAATTGTGTAGTTCCTAAGTTCAATTGTTTCTGTTTCGATATTTGGGAATCTATCATAATGTGGGGTAGTTAGTAACAGGTGTGCGGCTGTGTGACTTGCCAAAAGATGCACGACGCATGCATGTGTATTGTATATAAGTTCATACAACATACAACTGATCCTTGTTCGCACTCATTTATTATTCAGTAGTTTTATTTTAGAAAGAGGCTAATGAATGATATATCGATACAATGTTAACGATAAGAATGTTTTGAGGTTATAAAACAGACCGGCAAAACACCTAAGTTGTGTTGGTAAAATATCGGTTAGGTCTCCGGTTAAATTTTGGTTTTGGGCTTCATGGGTACCCGCGATAGTTAGAGGTTTGGTCACCTCGGGTCTAGTATTGCCATCTGCGGTAGGTAGATAGAGAGGGAGTGGAGGGCTGTAGGAGGGATGGGCCGCGGTCACCCAGACCCACCCCGACGGTTAACCGAGATGGAAGGCCGCTTTAACCTCCGGACTACAGGAGTCAGGTGACCGCTTACCTGGGACTGGGATGTCTTAATCACCACAATGCTTGAAGGGTATCACTGAAATTGTTTATCAGTTATTTTCCTCCTCCCTATACACTACTTATCCTAACCACTAACCATATATGTAAATGTGGTGAGGATTTTAATAGCTGGTAAACCATACACACGTACATAACTTCATAATGATAATTACATTGTTAACATCAACTACATACTCGTACATGTACATCAAATTTACTAATTACCTATACCTAGCATAATAATTTAACATTACCATTCATTAGTTGAAGATTTTGTCTAACTATAGAATAATAATTCTCGAATTTTCCTCCATATAACTGAAATTTAGAAAAATGTCCATGTTTTTTACTTTCAACAATATTTCCCCAGATAATTCAGAAGAGCAATGGCTTATTCTTACATCATAATTTGTGCGATTTTACTATTACTCGTGACTTCCTTTAATTTTTCCATCGATTGAAAATTCAATAAATCCGTACCTTTATTATATAGATACCTAGTTTAGTTTGTGTTAATGTTGTAGGTACGTATAAAAATCGTATGAATAAACGTCATTGAATCAATTTTTATAATACGAGTACAATAATATTTTCTGTTACCACATTCGCGGGCCAAAACAAATTTATAGGCAATTAATATTTATTTTAGTTTTATCTCCATATAACAATAATACAATGAAAGTTGGATAATCCTCGTTAATAAAATCAGTGATCAATGATAATAATTTATAAATTGCTTTCATATTTATTCAATATACACAATATTATACAAAGTGGATTAGTGGAACTCCACTTTGCCATAGCATACCTATTGTTTGAACACACAGTGGTCTATGGTAGGCAGGAGAGAATTCATCTCGATGCACTCTATACAAATAACTATAATAATTAATACGTTAGTATCAGATACCTAGTTATATTTTTGTTTGAAGCGTTGATTACGCGGAGGCATGATTTTGCCAACACACTTCTCAGTATTATCAGCCAGAAGAGTCTACATATTATCATTCATGATTCACATATAAACTCATCAGCCCAATTCTGGGAAAAAATCACCTATCCAGATATCACGGATATCACAGGATTAGGCTTTTTATTTGAAGCATAAGTACATAATTTAACTACAGACACAAAACTTATAATTAAAATTATTAACCTTTAACACAAAGAAAAGCTATAGTACTTAACTACTTATTCAAACCCTTTGTGACTGTTTTTGTTGAGAGTGTGAGATGACAAACAGAGTTTTGCTTTTTTTTAAATAGGAAATAAATTTCATCTCAGGAACGAAAAAACTTTGGAGGTTTTCCTCTTGAGAAGGAAAGGATAATGGGAACGGGAAGGGAATAAATTGTATCTACTAAGCGTTCTTAAAATTTTGAATAAAATAAGTGCTTAATTAATTAGTAGGTATAAGTAACTATATTGAACATATGAGATAAAGAGCTTCTTGTAAATTCTTCTTACAAAGTAAAGAAGGAGGATTGGACGTGTGCTACAAGATTAAAAAACAACCGCAACAAATTTAATGCTAAAATAGGAAGAGGCCTATTTCAGTAAATCACAGCCTCCTATTTCTGAGTGTCATATGAATCATAATTCTCTAAATAAAAAGTTAATATAGGACTATAATAATTTCCTCACCTCTTCCACTTCTCCCGACGAACCTGAGATCATTAAACTTGGCCACCTGATTCTTCATGACGGCTGTAGAGTTCCTCAGTTCAGCGCAGTAGTTCTCATCATTCCCTGCACGCACCGTCACCACGGTGCCGTCTCCTACATCTCCCAGGGCCACTACCTTGAAGGCCACTGGTAATGTCTTGTTGGATCTCCAGTGGGGTGGAAGTACAGTGCATACGAAATGAGGGCTACCTGTTCGAACAAGTTCTCCCGGATGTTCCGATAAGAAATCACCTAAAGTTCTTTCGGCCAGAATATCAGAGGTCATCTTCGTGTAAGACTCTTGCAGTAGACTGGTGGCGCCATCTGGAGATGTGCCTGCGCCAGCGGCTCCACTGCCTGTTGAATTGTTGTTCGTAGTGAGGTGCATCTTCCCTCCAGATTTCAGTCTCTGTGTAGTACACATAAGACAGCTTCACCTCTTTCCCCCTGGCACTTCTACTTATCCTTATTAATCGTCATTATATCACTAAAAACATTATTTATTATCTAGATATTTATTTTTGACTGTCAATCTGATTTATACTGAAGGTTTTTATAACACCAGATAATTAAGGTATTAAAATCATTTTGATGAGCATTTTAATTAATTGCAATTCATTTACCGATTAACTTCTTTCCTAGACACAGGTGCAGAGATATCTGTAAAAATGAAATCGTTAATTAATTTTGAGAAATTGTTCTTAAATAAGTCACCTTGGTTAAAATAATATTCTTTGTACACAATAAAATAATAATATGTTGATTAATACGAGTAGAGTCAGCTGTTAGCCACGCGGTAGTATGTATAATACGTATTATAATACTCGCACTACGTGATGAGATGGTTGAGTGAAGAGCCGACGCCGACGGTAGTAGAAAGCAGAAAGGGTGTCTCGCGCTACACGCCATGTGACATGATTCAATATGGATATGCGATCCACTATTACACCTCTACCTATACCTACCACACCTACTTCATACCCGTGGCCTTGCCACACATTTTTTCATTCAATGAAAAGTTTTCCGCGGGGGTGGGGTGGTATTTTTTTCCGGCGCGCGCAAGGTTCAGGGGTAGGCGTCGAACTTTTTCACCAGTTCAATGACAGTTTTTTCCACGCGATATTTACTACGAGAGGCATGCCGTCAAAACTTTTAATTGAGTTTCAATGGACTGTTTCCGGTTTCAGTTTATTCCTGGAAGTTAGGCACGGCGAGAACCTACAGAAACTTTATTACTAGAAAACAAAATCATTTTTTAAATTGTTTCTAATTATAAATACCTATGTTATGGTGTACCTTATTTAATCAATGTATTATTATACTGAATACCCTAGTCTAGTACACTAACACTCTACTATGGCTACATCACTTCAGTAAAATAACATAAAATTTTTGTATTGTTTTGAAATCACTTCTCATGAATTAGTGCTTATATTGGACTTGGATTAAAAAAAACCTATGACATAGATTATATTACAAATTTTAGTGGGCATACCATAGCATTCTACTTATTATAATATGTGAAAGTGTTTCAGAAATGCAGTGTTGTCTAGATTAAGTAAGTATTAAGAAGATTTCGTAGGGAACTCGTAGTACCTACATAATAATAATATGGTAATACATTAGCAACTAATCCTACAGCTTTCAACAGATACGCGTATCTTGATGATTATACATCATTATGCTTGAGTGATTTATCATTGTACAAGTTGTATCTCAATTATTCCTCTGAAAAGAGAGTGATACTGAAAACAGGACCGTGTATCTACTAGCAAAATAAGTGCATGTTGATTGAACAAATACAGATTAGGTAGTTGACCACCTATAATTTACTCCCAGGGTTCTTTTTATTCTGTTTCATTCCTGTGTATATTTATGTTATCACAGTACGACTACTGTTTAACATTATAAAAGTGATACAGGTGCCTACAGAATATAACACAGAGTATGTTATTGATATGCGTTCCTTTATATTCTGATTACAGATTGACTATTTAAGATGTCACTATTGCCTACACTTTTTCTAATTTTTATCTGACATAACATCCGCTGTATCACAAAATAGTTGATCATTTACTTAACGATTGAACTTGCCGTCTCTATGTCTTGTTAAAGAAAAACATCATCATAAAAATGAAGGATAAACAAACATCCAAAAATGTTCCAACAACAATTTGTATTATAAAGCTAACAGACAGACTAATGTGTCAGGATTTATGTCTCACCCTCTCTTTATTTACTTCCTTCCAGCTGTCACAAATTACCGGAGAAAAATATACGTGACTCGAAAACATATGATATATAACTTTATATTACGTTTTATTTCACGAGACACATTAATTATAATATGTAAACCATTACATATATTCCCTATAATTTGATTTAGATCACACATACACAATTTATTGTTATTGTTAGATTTATTTTGTTATGATACTGCATACGAGTATATCGATGTTGTAAAGTTTTCAGGAAAAGTTTTTCACGAATTGATTTCACGGACACATCGCGGTTTCGGGTCACCGATGTGGTAAAAATCCCAAATGAATAATATTTAGAGCGAATGTGGTGTTTGTAATAGAATGTGGATTTGTGTCGTGTGGTCACCCGCTCTGTAGACCGCACCGTACCGCACTCACCGGGGCACGGCCGCACGTGGGATAGCCACTGAAGGAATGCTCATTGCCCGCGTCGCGGCCACACGCAGCCACACACGCAACCCTTTCCTACACCACTCACGTATCCCACTTCACTCTGTACACTACTCACTACACTACACTACACAGTAACATTACCTACGAACTCTACGGTGTTAGAGTTACTCGTAGCTACTGCTACAGTCTTGTTGATCGCGCGGGAAACGTCTCTTCCTACCTGTACCTGAAAGTACCAACAACCACTGTTGTAGTGTCCTCAGTCATCACGTTGCATACTACCACACGACACTAGAAGGGCAGGTACTGTATCTACTTACAAACACTTCATTAGTTAATTACCCGATGGACCTGTATTATACTCATTATGCCCGTCAAGTTATGTCTATAGAAGGAGTATTAGTAATTGGAATGACGAGAGAGACATGTAGTTTTTGAAACTGTATTAAATATGACTGAATAATGTGGGAGTATATTTTAAATTAGATCTATTTTCCACGCCCGCTAAGAATTTCAGGCGGCATTGTAGCTGGGAAGACAGACAGGGATAACGATATAACAAGGTCTAGAGGAAAGAGGTAAGGCCGCGGGCGCTGATTAAATGGGAAAAGTGGAAAAGAGATGGCTTTCTATATTTGGTGGTAGCGGGAGGAGCGGAGCGGCTGCGGTTTCAGAGGGTTGGGTTTAAAGCCGCCGAAGGATAAAACGTACAAATAAACATGTGTTTAAGTGTGCAAGAGAAAGACAACACGATAATTTCCCTTCAGGTATGAATGAGATATAGCTACAGCAGCTGATACAGATTTGGTAGAGCACAGTCTCTCGATAACTGCGGCATTTGTTCGATGTTAGCTTTGAAACTATTTCATGAGTATCAAGTGGCGGGGAAATGTTCCCTGGATGACCGCGTGCCATTATACGGTTGTTTCCTACACAATATTATTTTACCTGAAATTGTTTTCTGTCTCGCCATAATAATTATTATATTTGGAAAACTCCGTAATATAGGAGGTTTTTCATAAATTTTATATGAATATAAGTACATAAGAACTTGTATTCAAACAATAGGTAGGTATGCATTTACGTGAATGTGTTTTGTTTTTCCATTTCAAGTGTCATGGTCGTAATAAGTTTCGCCAATATAAAAGTTCAAGAGATCTTGAAAATCTGCTTTGCAACAATCGGTAAAATACATGCAATTATTGACAGGTATATTCAATTTAATACTTATTATATTTCTATGCCGAGTAGATTATTTTCTAAGAGGTATTTTTACAATCATTTCTAAAATGTTAGTCTCAAGTTTCTTTTTAATATTATTATATATATAGATATTTTTAAGAATTCACAAAATATTGTATTACTTATAAAACTTTTGTATTAAGATAGTTTTTTGACAGAAGCTCTTGGTGGAAGTTTTGGAATCAAATATGTATATTTTTATTATTGAAGGTAATCCACCCGACAACGAGTGATTTAAAAATTAATCACAATAGTAAGTATCTCTTAAGGACCTATACAAATAAAAATATCAGATAATGTAATTAGGTATGCTGGAAACATTCTTAAATTTGTACTATGTAATTATACCTGAAAAATACCGTGATAACGCACATGAACTCCTCTAAGATTTATTAGGTATTTCTTCTCTGATAAACATCAAATATATTTCGGTGGATACCCCTACTACCTTTCAGATAAATTATGGTCTGAACTCTCACAGGTATGTATATATACATATAAAGAGAAGCTCACAAATAAATGGAGAAAATTTTCATTGGGTTGAAGTTAAGTTGATTTCGTTAACATTTTCTCCACACATCGTCTATTTGAAACACACCGTCTATTAATCAATCCGTCTTGCTAATTAGTTCTCCTACTCTTCTTGGATGCTTCAGATGAATTGTTCCAGAGGAATTCTCATTCGAGTGTTTAATACTCTTCCTCTACAACACGATTAGGGGAGGACGAATAATAATATGTCCCATACAATATGTTTTTGTTCTTATTTGACTTCAGACAATTCTAATTTATTATTCACTTCCACTACGTTTACACCAAATTACAATGCAATAAAAGAGGAATGTCGTTTCTTGAATATATTTAATTCTGGAATAGTTACAAGCGATGTGATAATAAACTATACTCATAGATATTGTCATATTTGCGTACAGTTATTCCAAGTATTGCTTCATTAGAAGGAAGGTATATCGCATTGAATTATTGTTTCAATTTTCATATTTATTTTTAATTTGTAAAGTGATTTCCTAACTGAAATAAAGATTTTATTATTTTCTGGAATCAAAAGTACTCAATAACATAATTTTATTAAGATGATAAATGTAAAAATGCGATTAGATTCAGTTTTGAAATTAGGTGGACCTGACCTTGATTTGTAATTGAAATTTTAGAATAGGTACCTATAATATACCTACAACAATCTCATCCAAGGTGCGTTTTCCTTAAAAAATCTTTGGAAAATCCAAGCAAAAGACAAATATTTTTCACTTAATCATCATAAAAATTCCAGCTTTTAGATTGTCTTTAACTTGCATTGATTGTGTGGTGATGAGAAGAGGAAAGGGATGGTGTTAAATAGATTATATTGTAGTAGAGTGTAGACAACTACTACTGGTACAATTTCGACAACACAATACTCTGCACGGCTCTGAGGGTAAACAATGATGTCTAATGAAAATTAACAGAATAGCTCAGGTTCACAATATGGTCCAAGTAAATGAATACATTATGTATTTACATAGGTATCCCCATATAATGTAGTTGATATTTCAATACTGTACCTGGTTTATATTAACAGGAACTGTTCCTGATATATTCAGTCAAAATAATAATCAACGGTCTCTTCTTGAAATCAGTTGTGCAAAAAAATTGACTTTATTATTTAAGAAGGTAGAAAAGGAAAGTGAATGGCCTTGTATTTGAAGATGATAGAATAAATTCTCACACGTAAGAAGTAGGTATTAATAATGTTCGCTTTTTGTAATACATGTAACAATGAGACAATTTTCAAGATAAATCTACAAAATCTTTCTGAACGTTTCACAGTAAGCAACTCACTAGCGCTACTGAATTTTGAACCAGAAACCACCCACTTGTATTGCAACTTAGATAACCCTGTGATTTCCGTGATCGGTGATTTAAAATAATCTGGTAATTGTTCCTTGTGATTGTTGCCATCATCCCACAGTAAGTACGAGGTATTTATAATGGGCGAGAACTCTCCAGATAACAACACTCACGGCTCTTGTCAGTGAAGAGGATTGTGTCGATGCGCTTAACAGAACATCAGCAGTTACATTGTGATACAATGGGATAGGATATTATTCCTACATCGATTTTAGTGACTGTGTCGACATGTTTTATGAATATGTTCTGCATTACGTAAAGAAGTATGATCTGAATTCGCCCTTCTTTATTTATTTTTACAAGAGTTTTTTAGGAGAGAAAACTGAATGAAGGATTCTTATCATTAAAAAAAGTGTTCTTGAATAACTCGATTAATGGAGAATTACATGGTCTTAAATTTCAAGGAAAATACTGCTCCTATATCTGGTTCGCCGGATGACAATTTGATTTTTTTTCCTTTGTGAGTTCATATTCAAGTCATACGCTTATGAAAATTAATTTATTTGCATAGTATGTTGTTTTTTTTCCGAATCGAAATGTGACAAGTACTTTAAATAATTATAATACTATTTTATTATAAGCACGTTTAAATTCGTCAATTTATTTTAATTAATTTTATATGTGGAGAAATATCACCATGTTTCTTAAAAAGTTTTTTACTTTTAACTATTCTACCGGTCTAAAACAAGTTGAATCTGAGATAATTGCAAAAAAACATCTAATATCGCCCATATAATTATCCGCATATATGTGAATTAAGGGGGTTGTAAAATTAATGGGGTTGAGTGCAAAATTTCCCACTTTTTAAGATTGAAATATTTGTATCTAATGTTGAAATACCGAAGCAATAATCTAGTATTTATGTAGACCACTACCAAATATGTAAGTACCTACTTTGCAAAATAAGTTAGTTGGTTGTTATATGATTAAAGCTAGTACCTATATGTATTGTAGTGGAACTATCCAAATGTCAACGAGTTGACATGGCAAAACTTGTATCTAATTGTGTCAATTCCTATTGTACTCACTTTAGTGGGTAGGTACTAGGTACATGAGTCAGTTAGTCGCAGAGTTACTTTTCAATTCAGTTGGTACAAACCTCTACTAATTGTGTATTTAGTTTGTACAAAAACTCCATTTCATTTCATTTTCTGATGTACAAGTTTTCACATACCTAAGTAGTTATTAATTCCTACGAAAACAATATTCGTTAATTACGATTACCTCGTAATATTAATTGTAATCGTAATTATTTACCTCGTTCGGTTTGCAATACACATTTCGGATTTCCTTTTTACTGAATTTATAATGAAATGAAAATGTTCGTCGATTATAATATTAACTAAGTATAAAACAAGAGTTAACATATACCTACAACCATTCCGAAATTTGAATATATGGCATTGGAGAGACCAAAGTCAGAGATTGAGATAGTAAGAGTTCAGATATTGAAGTGTCTCAGGAGAAAAGTTGTGAATGTCTTCCATTGTGCCGCTGAACCTGTGAGCAATCTTCGACAATAGTCCATTGTTAAATTTAGAATGGTAGATTTTAGTATGTATAAATTTTCTTTTTTTTTCTCGGGTTAACTGTGAGATACTGCTTTTGCAATAAGTCTGCCCTTTGGCATACTACTGTGTCCAATAAGATTTATTTGTTATTTATATTTCGTATGTGGCTAATAAATATTTATTTATTTATTTATATAAAATTCTAACCTATATATTTTAAAAATTATTTCAGAAACGATGGATTTGTTTAAACTCTTGATTAATTAAGTACCTAGTTATTTTCGGGACCTTGTTGAAAAACTCAGGCTGTCACAACATTGACACTTGTCTTTAACGGGCGCAATTTTATAAAATTACTTTCAATAAAAAGGCATACAATAAAATAAATTGTCTAAAATGGTTCACCAGGGCGAACTTATCGCAATGCTATGATTTCTTTCAGCTAACCCAGTCTAGTTTGATTTATTATTTATTTATTTTTGATATGAACAAAGTACGTTGGAACCTACATCCAAAAACAACATTGCGCTTCAAATTATATCTGTTTATAGTTGCTTGAAAGAACACAATAAGAGAATTAATATTTTATGTAATATTTCTAATCAAAATAGCCTCACATAATATGTATTCGTTAAGTGTATATGTAGCTATACTTACACAATGCGAGGCGATGACCTCCAGTTGACCAATGTGTTATTCAGATTGTAACCCTTCTATATAATAAAACCTACGATATTCCTTCACAGGATCAGGCATAGGATGGGGTGGAAAATGCCGAGGGATTCTTCTTTCTATATATCCTTTCAGCAAATCTACCCCTTTAACCCATATGAATAGGTACTCTGAATACCCAAACACAGGCTCATCAGGATCAGGGGAATAGTAGGTATTCAAATTAAAGAACTTTACGCAATAATTTTAACTTGCTTTTTATTGATGTACCACCGACATTAATTCAATGTGCTATTTTTTAATTAGAAAATATGTACCTACATACTCGTAGGTACAATGATGAAATGAATACCAATGTACCAACTGCATGTAATAAATGTCCAATTACTTGTTTCCTAAAATATGTATTACAAAGTTTCTTACAAATCACACTTCTAAAATAAAACAAGAACATTTTTTGTAGTAAAACTCGAAAAGAAATGTGTCTAAAAGATTTACTATATAGATGGCAGAATAACAGATTTGTTATTTTCATTTCTCAATTTGCTCACACATTAAGCTCCTTTCAGATCTATGCTGAAAAAAATAGGAAATAGTTTATTCGGGTAATTGTTTAGACTTGGTCATATTCATATAAGACTCTCATCTATAACCCAATTCATATTTAAAACTTCGATATCAGAGAAAATCAATAAGTGATCCTGGAATAAAATCATCAGAATCATGGAGTGGATCAAACATCGACAACGAGATGTATCAATAATGAAATCAGAAACATTACGTACTTATACCTAATTATAGTTTTAGGTTTTAGGTATAATAATATAATGATTTACTCCTATTAGCATAATCCTGCTTTGTTTATTTCAAAATTCTCATGACACAAGTTCATGTAAGACGCGCAATTAATGTGCGGTCATTGGATGGAACATTAAAAGCCTATAGAATAGCACTAGAGGCTAGAGGGATATGGGATGGCTGGGAGGTGGGTCATTGTGTCCGAGGATAAGACCAGATTGGCATTAAAGGCCTACAAAAGGGTTAAGAAAATCTCCACATAGATGAAATTAAGTGGGTGCATTTGTTGTGAAATATCGGATGTGCCAAATTAAACAGCGCTTTATAAAGTCGATTTATAAACGATATTTGAATGTAAATTTACTTGTCTATTCAATAAAAATTGTACCTACCTACTTGAATGTGACTTGCATGACATGTACAAGTAGGTTTACATGACAACGGGATGAGGCGTGCGGAGGAGCTGTTCCAGGTTGTACAAGATAGAGAAGCCTTTGCCAGAATAATTGCCAACGTCAGTGGACCTTACACGACACGTGGAGAAGAAGAATGCCTTCAGTCTAGTTCAGGATCATGATAATTGATGTTGTCTTGCCTAGTCGAAAGCTTATAGCCTAGCCTTGTCTTGCTATTCACGAAATACCGTCTTTCACATCGACTAATCCAATAAATTACCAGGAGCTCCGTTTCTGTTTCATTGCCCCGATACCCTTGCAAATATATTTTTTAAATTATATTCTCATTGTAAGTACATATGTTGTATATGTATGTCCTGGCTTGACAGAGGCGAAACCTTAATAAGATGAGGCTGGTTTATTATCCATCCTACCTACTTACATGGTGGTAGGTATCTTATATGTTAAATCGTAATTACATCTCATATTACTATCAAACTACAAATAGAAATATGATTATATTCACCCCAACAATACAAAGAATTGTGGTACCTATTACAGAATCTTTATAAAACATCAATACCTATGTCTATCAATTTATTGATTCCAAACTCAAACATTTATAATCTTTCAATAAAAATCTAATTGGAAAATAGTAACACTTATAATGATTTGATCGTGACATATTGGTTTCCAACATGAATGTGATTTTTATGAAAGTTTTTGAACTTGGTCCACCCGATACATTATATGAATGTGGAATGTAGAAGACAGAGGGAAGGGAAGAATTAGAAGGAGAAAGGGTAAGGATTGGGGTAGTTTATTCTATGTATTTAGGGATGAAAGACTAAAGACTTACGGTCAGTCTTCTCCAAACAAACGACGCTAAATGAAAGCGCTTTCAAAATATCACCCCGAATTAATGGGGTGAATTACAAAGTTTATTCGTATACAACGGGACCTTGCATCATTCAATCTATGTAGATATTAAATATCAAACCTTAAAATCATACACGGGGTTATTTATAGATACTTAAGTGGGTATAAGAAATACCTTATTTAATGAAATATTCAAGGGTATGATATTTTATCTATTGTTATCATATTGTCGATATACTTTATTAATTAAAAAAAGATAGACGCCCAAATATCTCAAGTGTAAAATATCAGTATGGACGTTCAGATTAGTGATGAGCAAAATCAGTCTTGGTCTTGGTCTTGCAAGACTTGACCAAGACCAAGACCGAGATTGCTTTTTCGTTGCAAGACCAAGACCAAGACCGAGTACGCAAGACCAAGACCAATACCAAGACCACCCCGGTCTCGTCTTGGTTTTGCAAATGCTCATCACTAGTTCAGATATAATATACACAATATTATATCTGAACTAGTGATACACATTCGTGATAAGATTGCTGTTTCAATAGTACAGGCCAAGTATGTACATACCTATATTGAAATGGGCGATATCGAAAACATGTTATATTGAAGGGTGCGAAATACCTTTCTGTTGGAGTACCTAGATACAAATGTTACGACAAGTTGAACAAGGTACATAATTTAATTGCATAATTATCCAATTTTCCTGCTGTTTCACTCATATCCTGCGGCACTTTTAATACAATCAACTTACAATGTAATTATTCAACGTCAACAACGAAATAACTCATTTTACAAAGACGAAGGGGTGACAGTTAGCACAAAGTTATATCTTCAAAACAAAAACAGGTGAGTAGACACCTATAGCATGTAGGTCGTAGGAGGTACCAAAAATATTGAAATAAATTCTTAATTTACATCATATCTGTTATTAATAAATTACCTAACTGTAGGTACATAATATACGTACCTTTACACGAATAGTAGACTATTCTACGTGTTAAAAAATGGTAGGTAAGTATATAAAAAATAATAAGCCTAGAGTAAATATGCTGAATGGACCAAGCGAACCCTAGAATAGGCTACAGAAATCCAGGCAGACTACAGGCAACATGGTCTGATGACCTCAAGGAGGTAGTAGGACAGCAGTGGCACTGACTAACGATAAATAGAGAAGTGTGGAAGTCGGAAAGGGAGGCCTCTATATTCAACACTGGACGAGTGAAGGCTGATGATGATGATGAAATGTTAATATTTAGTGGGATGTTTAGATTTTTACGACAGGTGAGTGCATTTTGAAATTCTACAACCTTATGAGATTATTTATGTTTGTTTTAATAAAATAAAAAATATTTCATTTTAGGCACGCCGCGGAGTAAAACCTAATACTATCATAAAACACGTGCTGAAAACAGGTGTTTTCAGACTATAGTAGGAAAGAGCGTGTTCTCTCTGTGTTGTTTCAGATACCTTAATACAATAAAGTAGCTGTATATAATATTACTATGTAAATCAACGCCGATGTAGTCTTCCGACCACTTCCACTATTGATCCTAAGATTCGATGCAGATATCTACCCACCCATACATATTCCCTAGTCTTGTTGAACAAATTACAAACACATTGTTTATTTCCTGTCCACCAGCGACAGCTAACCAGTGGAGGGATTGGATCAGTTTTTTCTACTTAAAGTATACGAAGCTAGTTGTTAAACAGCACAAACAAATAGGTAATTACATTTCTTATTTTATTACGAAGATATACTCGTAAGTGATGATAGGTACAGATTTAGGTAGGAATATGGCATTGTCAACACCTGACAAAAAATGAGTAACTACCACAAAGTTCTCCTCGTCTCTATATGTAGTACTAGAAGAGTAAGTTTAATTCTGTAACAAATTAATACGTTCTTAAAGTAAATTTAAAACAGTTATAAGAGTTAGTGCTTAGATTGTTACAGTCTACGTAACAATCTAAGCACCTGAGTGCTTAGATTGTTACAGTCTACGACCAGCCACACACTAGACGGAAAGTTATATTCTAATATTCAGAAATCTGAACCATAGAGCACGGTACGCATACAATTTTTTCAGATCGATCATAAAAAAATTTAAAACGATCTGCAATAATTCAGATTGATCCGAAAAAATTGTATGCATTCCGTGCGCTACGGTTCAGATTCCTGAATGTTAGAATATTACTTTCCGTCTAGTGTGTGGCCGGCCTACCATGCCAAATCCTGTGTAACTATAATGTATTTTACTTATAATAAAATTAATTATTTTAGTTCGAAATTTAATCTAATGGACCTACTCCTGAATAGATAGGTTGTTTGGATTTTTTGTATAAAAAACTACTGCCTAGTTCGTATCTGTAATGAAACGGGAAACTTCTGTAAAACCCAGTGAACAATATTATTTTCTCGAGTCATTTAATAGATGGTGGATCATATATCAAACTGCACAAGGATCGACCTGTTGGATATTAGGATGAGACTTATAATATTATTAGGTGTAATGTAATTAATCACCTCCCTATTAACGAAGGGTCAACTGGTGTTTATAGGAGATTCCAGTCCATATCCGGCGGATACCACGTGGCCTCACCATGTTGTTAACAATCCAAATAAATATTTCACACAACACACACGATGACCACACAAGGAGAAGAGAATTACTACGTTGTAATCAATATATTTCATTTCATTTACTATCCAATAAAAGTACATAGAATATAATAGATGTATTACATATATACAAAGTAATGGATTTTATTGCCCCACTAGGCGATAGCCTGTTTCGGGGCAATACTAATAACAATATTGAATATACATACATTGTTTCTTGGTTTTTCGGGTTAACCGTGTGTAGATAAACTTAATCGACGTTCGGTACTCCTACGTCCGAAACGTCGATCAAGTTTATCTACACACGGTTCACCCGAAAAACCAAGAAACAATGTCAATCGCACACCGTGAAAACCTTCAACATTTACTAATATACATACATGTAATTACATGGAGCCATACCTTATAATTAATTATTTGATATCAATTTCAATTAGCTTTTAGTAAGGAAGTACTATTTTGGTAATTTTAAATATAATAATTCTATCATGAATCCAATCAGAGTTAAATAAAAAATGTTATTCACCCATAACCAAAACTTAAGTATTAAACACGTACATAGTAGTAAACACTTACAATTTACATACATACTTGATGTTGTTGGTTCATGCGACAGGTACTGTGAAGTAGTGATGTTTTCATTTTCTTTAAATTGAATTATATTCCAATTGAAAAACCCCAATGTCCGTGCAGACTGCATACACTGACATATCGGATGCAGGCATTTTTTGACGGGGGATAAGATTTGGACTGGACCTCAGATTAAAGTCACCAGCACAAGGACATGCTTTCCCCTTTTATTGAAAATTGTTTTTCTTCATGATACATGATTTCAATTTAAAAAATCAGATCATTCTTTATGAAGGTGGAAGAACTGAATCGACAGCATCTCGATAAAATTACATTATAAGCATCAACAAAATTATTGTTTTTTTCGTATGTCGTATATTTTATGGTGTTACCTTTTTTCGTATGTTTAAGTATATGAATATAGAGGAATGTTTTTTTTTCACTCGACAACGGGTGCTTTGCCAGAAAAATAATTGAAGTAAGTATGTATATGAATATCTCATGTCACTGTTTCTTGTTCACCGAAAGTGTAAATAAATAAATAAAGTTATAGTTTTTGGTAAATTATCTCCAAAATTCAGTAGACGTTTCATTGATCAGAAAAATCACGCGTATGAAAAATGTTCTACATGAAAATGTTCATCTTACCTACAAGTACAACAACTAACAAGTACATCACAAGCGAAATAAATTATTATTTTCCCGACGAGACTTTATGTAAAAGTTCAGTCTGTGTTTTTAAAACAACTTGCAGCGTCGACTAAAAGCGAAAGCTTTTATTAACAAACGAACATTGCTCGCGTTCTGTTTTCACGGAATTTCGCTAGATGGCGATGACAAACAAATTACAAAAATATTATTTATTTTGTTATTGTTATTAAAAGCTTCACAAATTCAAAAGGTATATATGTACCTATTATTTATAATACTATTATGTCCTGTTAGCCATATTTTGCTCCAAATTATAGATTTTCC
This sequence comes from Ceraclea dissimilis, assembly GCA_963576895.1. NCBI lineage: Eukaryota > Metazoa > Arthropoda > Insecta > Trichoptera > Leptoceridae > Ceraclea > Ceraclea dissimilis. The sequence continues at coordinate 9,576,997 of OY756359.1, forward strand.
GTATTTGTTTTGATGAAAATATTAATGAAACAGAGAATCTGTTGTATTCAAAACTTTTGTATTTCTTAAATTTGTAAGGACATTTAGGTTCTATATTTGGATCATGGTATCAAGAAAGCAGAGGTACCTGCTTACTTATTCGGTTTTCCATTTATTCTGAAAACTTAAATACCTATTTATGTAGATACTTATAATATGTAAACTCGTAGCTACCTAGGTACTTGGTAAAAGGTAGTTGTCTAGTAGGTAGGTGTAAAAAGAGGCATCAAAATATTTAACATTGTACAAACAGTTTATGATAGACATATTGCAGAACTTCTAGTCTCATTCAAAAGGAATTTATTCTCAATTTTAAACATTAAGCACTTAACATTATAATCTGAAGAATGAGCAACAATAATTGATAAATAAATAAAGTTATACAACTTTGAGATATAAATAATACAATACAATAACAAGATTTAAGTTTGATTTTGATTTTCAAGTAGCTGCTATAAAATAAAAACATAAAATAATACAATATGTGTAACACACCCCCAGATCACTTCAAACATTTCAGTACCGAAGAAACCATAGGGTGTCCAAACAATGGGTGACAACATTTTACAACATAAAAATGTTATAGCGTCGTAAATCGCTTTATTAATAACTAAATTTATTGTGTTGATCCGCGATGCTTGTTATTATATGAAAAATGTTTTCGATACTAAAATTATGTTTTTGCGTCTTTAAAATGTATCATTTTTTTAGAGGCAAGGGCATTAAGGATTGGACGGCGCACCAACATTACGACCCGCAAGCTGCTCACTTTTATCGAATTTTACTCTTTGTAATTTTTACCGCAATATTTCAAGCTTTCCCTCCTGATGAAAATTACTTTTCCTGATTAGTCATATGAATACCTACATTTAAGGCAAACATGCAGACAAAGTGTACATGACTTTTTTCATTCAATTTCAATCATGCATTTATGCATTTACCTGTATAGTGTATACATATTATTATTACGACTTATGTGATAAAGATAATTCACCCACATAACTAATATAATTTGCAATTTTTTCGTAGAATTTCACTATGAATCGTTATGAAATAGGTGACAATCACAATATGTAACTAATGGGACATGGAAACTTCAACAGAAGGTATATCGAATGGGTAGGTACAATGTCCTTCTAAATATTTGATAACACTATAACAGCTGAGCGTACACAAGGAAGAAGTGCTTCTGTATCACATGAGGCGTGATAAAGGTGCAACATTCAACAGTCATAAATTACAAGTGTCTTTATCCACGAAGTATTAATATTAGAAATCCATAGTCGGTATGGATTGTGGAGTAGTTATTATAGGTAGAGGTAGAAGTAGAACCCCTACGGCACATGGCAAAATATTTTCATTTCTTTTCACACATGTGTATAGTGTGTTGTGTTAGACCAGCCTACCTAATATTATTACACAAGAATTGTTATTATTTAACGTATTTCCATTACAGTTCATTCAAACAGAAAGGGATCGAAAACTATACAGTCATTTATTATATACGCTACGTTGCACAAACACCAATGGTCCAACACATCTGTTTACAGAAATTATTTTGATTTATTATCTACCATTGCTCGGTATTAATAGTATGATGTCAATTTTTTTTTTAATTATTTAAGAACTTTTAATAAATGAACTGAATAAATGAAATACCTAGGTGCAAATTCACAGAAACGAGTATTTTAGGTTTCTTTTTTTATGAACTAACATATCTACTTACAGCACAACGACTAAGAAAGCTAGTAAGTACCTAAATGTCTCTAATTGTTTTTTTTTATATAAAATGAATCTGGGTTTATCGAAATAAACCCAAATACATCTTTGTACACTTCACAAAAAGCTTAAAAGCTTGTGTTGTGAAGTGGAGTAAGTCGGGGATTGAACCCGCGCCCACCGGACGCGTTACCAACCAGGCTACCGACCACCTCGATTAGTCATTGATTAATGATTAGTCATTACAAGAGAAACCCGAAAGAATGGTCATGAAAATAGCTGCCTTTATAGATTTTGTAAAGATAAAATAGATCTATCTATCTGTATTCTGGAACAATTACCTGTTTTAATTCATCATGCAATTTAATTAGGCAAATACATAATATGTAGTATTAAATAAATAGGCATAATTGCCTGAACCACTACTCTATAACTTACTCGTACATAAATTCTGTATTTCTGATATTTTTTTCGTCTAACATCCTATGTTTTTGTTACTCACCTACTTAACTGTAGATGTCCTAAATATTATATAATTATATATTATAGACAAACATCTCATTATCACATACAGTATATTATGTAAACCCTATGTAAAGAGATTTTAAAATAAATACATCTTGTGGTATCTATACATAGCAAGACACACACATCGGACTACATACATTATATGAAAGACCTAAAAGATTTTTACGCACTGATAATAAAAAAAAATGATAAGCGTTGTTATCACATTTTACTCGTGTTAGCAAACTTGTAAATATTTATTGCTGAAACGAATTAGCGGAATAATCCTCGAACTAACACAAGCACGAACCCTGCGTATGACCTTATTTAGTGGAATCTTTCTTATGATTCAACGACACCTTGAACACTCAAACACATCTTGCCTGTAGGTGAATCTCCATGTGAAATAAAATAATGCAAAATCTGTCAGGTAAACGAGATTCTCTGGGAATGACGTAGAGATATAATTTAAACATAGTAGGTGCTTGTATTTTAGGGTTCCCGGAGAAAAACTCATAGGAATTTGCCTAGGTGAATGAACCCCAAAATTATTTATAAAATGTTGACTCCATCCCATTTTAGATTAACCTATTTATTTGTTTATTTTCTAATCTTTGGTTGTTTCTAACGCACTGATAGAAATCGTATACTAATCTATACAATTAATTTTATTTTCAAAATCCAATTAGATTTGAGCTTTTGTCCCTTGGGCAAATTTCTTAAGGTCTTTCATCTTTTTTGGAATTTATTCATGTTGAGCAACGTTCTTGTGGGTTTTTGTCCGATCACGGTATTTTAGTTCTTCTCTACCTCTACCTGCTTAAAACTGTTCGGATTATACATTAAACCCTAATTGCATATTCATAAAAGTACTCAACATGTATTACAATGTAGGCATATTTTTTGCAAAACATTTATTTATTTATAGGTAGGTACATCTGTCGCACGAATTCGGAAAATAGGAACATAAAAGACCCAAAAATATCTGTATGTAAAAAATCAATTGTTATTTTTTTATTGAGACGTAAAAAAGGTCTGTAGTTATTATGAGGACCCACTTTTTTATTAAATTACGTACATAATAACCTAACAGAAGCAGTGATTTTAGCATTGAGTAGATGAATACACAACCCCATTTTTTATGGGCTGGCATACTAACCATTATGGCCAGGGTTTGTTATGAAGAGGCTGATACATAGTGCGGTGTATACCTATTACCAGGGCCATACTGGCAGCTAACAGCACATGCTACAGTATTAAACCTAGGTAGGAGATTACTAAATACTATATAGTATGTGTGTATTAACACGTAGCACAGTGGTTATTTTCAGAAAATCATATTCTCAATCCACAACATTGTTTTTGAGATCCCTCGTACACGCTATTTTAATATTTTACATAAAATATGAAAACTTTGTGATTTCTGCAATTCATTTTTAACGTAGCAGTGTTAAAATACAAATGTCTACCCATCATGTGATATGAGAAAATAGGTTAGTCTGTTTTAGTTTGCACGCATATGTGGAAGCCCGATGATTGAGATTAATTTCCTCAGGATATGTCGTCACCGTCTTTCTATTTTCACTCACAGGCGACATACCTTCCATTCCCCAGGCTTCACCACCTTTGGTTAGTGTAATCCTTTCAAATGTAAGTGGGTACATTCATGCCAAGTGATCTCTCCTCCACTGGGATTCGAACTCGAAACAGTTGATCTGGAACATCAATATGCTCTGAAGATTGACGCTAATAAAATGAGTAATGATACATTATGTCATGTGTCTGTTTTACATAAAATAATATTAAGAGTTGGCCGACAATGGGTTTTATTTATGAGAACATTTGAAAAAGTAGCTTTATTTATTCGCAAATTCGTTTATAAAAGAATTAATAATAGTTCCTCAAAGGGCGATAAGCGGGATGTCTTTATTCCATACATCAGCCATAGATAACGATCTGATCAAGAAAAATTGTGGAAGAGAACAATCTATAAAACGTTTAGTTAAATAAATAAAATTATAGGAGGAATTCAGAAATCTCTCACAGTAGGTATTCCTAATTAAGGCACCTATGCTATGATCCTTGGTTGCATTACATTTGCATTGCACACATGATATAATTTGTTCAAAGAGTAAAACTATAGTACATATTACTACACATAATTAGTAAGTAATCTATTTAGGTGTATCCTTATTGAGAATAAAATATCATATCATATGATTCATATGTTTGTATTTATGTTTTATATGTATGTGAACTATTTTTGTATTCATTTCAGTGCATGAATTATTATATTCGCTGAAAATTCCCGTCACGATTCATGAGCACGTGATCGTATCATTTTACATGATGATTTCTGACAAAATTTGCACATTTTCACAATACTGTTATTATTTTTGTCAACACCTATTACCATATCAACATTCTCAAATACTTACGCCCGATAATAATATAGGTGTCTCCATATTACAACTTTTTTTTTTATTGTAAAGCATCTTTCCAAAAGTCTGAACTTGATGTAACCTACATATATTTAGGGGCATATGTTTAGGTTATTGGCATATCTTGTAACTTGGAATAGCTACTGGCCTAACTTTGGACTATGTTATCGCTTCACAAATCTGTTGGAAGAATAGAATCTAGATCATTTTCATTACTGTATGAATAGACACGTTCTGTGATATCATTATACTTAAAATCGATTTTGTTGGCAAATATCGTGAAAAATTAAAACTCCTGAAATACTTAGAAGTGTGATAAAACATAAATGATTTAATAAACGACTAAAAATTATTTCACCAACATATTATTATTATGAAATATTTACCTAAATTGAATGTTGCCTGTAGGTTCATAATAATTAAATATGCATGTTTACTGTATAAATTTGATTATTGTGCTTTTTTCATACGTACATTCAATGAATGTTTGCACTTGTATTGTGTATCTACTTGCTTGAATAATGGACGGGATTTCGCCAACTCACCTATAAATAATCAAATTATCCTTTGTGTAAATATTTACCCATATACCTCCTTCATACACGTACACAATAACAACCTATAGGTAGTCGATTCGACTCTTGTTTGCATTGATAATGCGTATACTCGTATGTATTTATACGATTTTGATAATATGGACCATGGGCCACCAACAGCACCATACTCGAAAGCGGAACCATTAGCTACTCTAATGATGTTCTCTTCAGACTTCAGAAGCATAGTGAATCATATACTCTGTCGGTATTTAGGATTTCCTATAGAAATATTCGTCGTAAAACGGTCTTTAAGATGTTCATTAGATTTTCCACCGAATTCGGGGCTAAGAAAAAATCTAATTATAATTTTACTTTAATAATTATATTCTCAAGCCTCTATCAAAAAGCATCTAGTATAGAGGAATTAGGACATTTTTCCTTCTATTCTGTCAAACTCAAGATTATAGTATGCATATTTCTTTGTTGCTTGCTCAGCTATACTCGCATATGCATAATAATATTTTATTGAGGTTGCTATATTTACATTTTATGTATTAAAAATATATGCGCTAGTCCCGGTAAAAAACATTCTTATCTTTTAATCTATCGATAATCCAGTAGATACATTTTACATCTCGATGCACACATTTTTTAATACTTCGCCAGATATGCTATATTGTATAGAATTTTAGTATTGAAATCTGCTGTTTGCTGAACAGGGCGTAGATATGTTTCATACCAAAGTTTTGTGCATAATAAGATAGTATATCTATAGGTTAATATCTAATGTTCAGTACAAGAGCATTTTTTATTATAATAGATTCCTAAAGGCATTTATTATCACAGTTTGGCGAAGCAAAATGACCGGTTGATACAAAGCATCGATTACCCATCAAGGAATAATACTATTATATCAAATAGAGTACAATGGAGATATCAAACTTATTGTATTTTGGTATTTGGGTTAGTATTACAAGGCCCTGGCCGGCGCTGATGTTGCACGGTGGGTTGCTTATGGAATATGAACCCATCAAATCCTGGGACGTTGATTAGACATGGGATGTATTGTTGTTGGCTGAGATTTCGACACGGTTTACATTTCAATATACATACGGTGGTAAAATTTGCTTAAAAATAAAAATATATAATTTCAGTGGTGGATCGTATGACACAAAACTTTTCGCAATTTTTTTTTAGTTAAACAAATTCTGATTCAAACAATTATGTTGGGTTGACTGTAAGATATTGCTTTTGCAATAAGTCCGCCTTTTGGCACACTGCATTGTCTTGTTTTTGTTGTTACATATATTTACTAGTGGCGAATAAAGTTTTATTTATTTATGTAAGTTTACAGAAATATACACATACATAGGTAATTGTGTGAAAATTGTAATTGTGTGTGTTTTTAAACATATTTATATTACTTTTGATAAATTCTTCTTCTCTTTGGCTCTAAAACTCTTGTTGGGTCTTGACTGCCTACAAAATACATCGCCATCCTCTCATATCTAGAGCAGCAGTAAAATATATTTACAATTCCTCTTATTATGAGGAAATGCTGTGATACTTTTGGTGGATAAATGGGATCTAAATAACCTCCGCCACTGTCCTAATCTAAAATATCAAACGTTATCCAAAGACACGCCGACAATGGAAGTTGTAAGTTGTACCCAATGCAAGTAACGTAATACAAAAGTGGTCTCATTTGTATGTTGGCATTGCTTGATGGACACCAACAATGCGATATATTTTATTCAATTTGGATTGATACGAGTACCTAGGAGTATTGAAAACCTACTACTATATCTGAATATTCAATGTTCCGGAACAATAGACAGCATGCAGTTAGTGTGTGCGAGTATTATACAATAGTTACTAATATTGTTATGTTGCATACTAATATGGAAGTGTATTGTACCCCACTGTGATTATTTTGATAGGCATAAAAATTCAGTTTTTAAATCAAATAAGTACCAGCCTATGCATGTATATCTATAAATAAAATTCAATAAAAGATATAGGTAAACAATGTATTGCAGGTATAGGTAATGTATCTCTCTATATTATAGTCGTACCAATCCGGTATTTCATAAACAAAAGTTTAATTAAAATAATATAAATTTATTTTGTATGATGTATGAATCCACTAAATACGTACCAATAAATGCATATAGCTATGCAGTACAATTAATACCTAGGTTTGTTGATTCGTACCTGCAGACACGAAACAAAGGGGTTTCCTCTTCTTGTGCTTTTAAAGCTCTATTTGCGATGTGAGGAATGAATCCTCAAAGAGTTCAGAGAGTAAAATCCTTTTCTTAAAATTATAAAGACTAACGATAACTTCAATATTTCAGTTCATACCATTTACTTGACATAAGAACATTAGTTTCTCTCTACGTAAAACTGACTATTTCTTATTTGAAGCCATGAACGTTTTTTGAAAATCAAGAGCAAAATGTGTCTTCTCACATAGTTACATATATTCCGTTTTATTTTTTATTAATTCGTAGGTAGGGTATATAAAAATGTTTGATGGGTAGATATGGTATTTTGCAAATTAATCAGCAAGTATCAAAATATGAATTACAATATATCGGAAGTAGACAACTTCATTCGCCTGTTCCTATACCAGCAGGAAGTGAACCAATACGTATTTGTACACAATAAGAGTAAAGCCATGTTGCTACTCCTATCAGGGACGATATGAGGAACACCAATCCTTGCTGAGTCTACTTATTTATTGAATGCATTGTGAAAAATACAAAATATAAGGAAGATAATGACATCCACGATAATGAGTAATGCTCACTATAGAGCGAGCTTATTGCTATGCAGCGATCTCAGCGATCTTCAGCTAACCCAAAATTTTCAATTTACTGGGCACTTCTTAAATTCTAGTGTACGTTTACTATTATTGAATTTTGGAATGCAATTACCGGCATTTACTTTAAATTTCGTTTGATGACTGCGCAATGCGGAGTTTTCATAAAATCACTTTTCAGAAAGTGATCAAAGACTGTTTTTATCCAAAACCTGTCATAATTGATGTTTAACTAAAGAGAATATTGTGTGCATATATGGTGATACACACAAACACCCAGCATTTACTGGTTACCCCATCATTGGGATTTACCATGACGATAGGTATACTTCGCAATAGTAGTTTTATAGGTAAAATTCTCTAAGGCTATATTTTTGGCCCTTTTTTAATTTATGCGCTTACAGCCATTAGCCTATTTGCGACTCTGGCACGCATAATAGTACATACATATTAACAACACGCATCGATTCTGCTGTATGACATAAATACATCATTGCATAGTTCCAATAAAGCAATAAAATACAAATGGACATCAACTAGATTATTGTAGGTATACCCACACTACCCACACATGTATGTAGATTGTATGTAGTTGTAGATGGGGTTCCTGCCTAATGCGAAATGTACCTACTATTCGCGTCGTTAATAAGAGCGGAAATGCAAAGTTAATCAGCTTAAAAAGTCTCCAATTTACCCACATGTGGATTTTTTCGTATTCAAAACAAATACAGTCGAACTTGGTTAAAGCGAACACGAAGGGACCGCGTATATTTGTTCACTATACCCGTGAAACGCTATAGCCGTGAAGTAGGTATACTATGTAGGTACATCGTTCTTACCTGGTTATATGCCAACATATATGTACTAAGACAGACGATTGTGATGATTTCTACATTGTTCAAGCCAATCATTATTACGCCTGAAAAGGTTTTGTATGCGGGGGCGTCCGAGGCTAACCTGGACCGACCATGTCGACCAAATCCTTAAAAATTTACGTTTTTTGAATAAGAGAAATCAAAGAATGTGTGTGATACGGAATTAATGTGACGGAAGCAAGGAGTGTGTGAGAGTATAGGGCGGTCTGGCGTTCTGTTCTCTTTGCCTGCCCCGCAAGAAACGCGACGTGAATTAGATTAGATAAATTAGATAGCGGAGGGTGGTAAATTGTTTTTTTTGGACGCATCAACATTTTTCACTCCATGTTCAATGTCATGTAGACTTATTTTTCGGGTGTCAAAGGTACAAATCGATAATTTAAACTGACCGAGTATCTAAAAACAACTTTATTACTAAAAACAAAACGAGAGAGTGGGATGCAGTAAAAAGATTACAATTACCCAAAACATGAAATTTTTCTATTGGCTGATGCACTATAGGTAGGTACATTGCAACAGCCAATAAATTGCCCATGTATTGTATTCAATCGATGTTTTGAAAACATTGAGAACATACCCCCTTGAACTTTTGAATGCCTAATGTCGATTATTGGATGAAAGAGTTGAAAAAAGATGGAGTTTACTAAAACAATGGGCGGAGTTAAGGGATTAGATTTAAAGAAAACTTTCCTTTTTATTATCACCTCATAAACATTACAAAGTAAACAAATGAGTAAATGACTATGAGGTAGCATTGTCTTCTAATATGGGGTAATTCCCGCATTATAAAAACAATGGTCCCTAACAGTTTGCGATGTTTAAGCTTACGAAACATAATCCTACAATAGATCTAGGATTCATTGTTCTTTTCCGTGCAACAATTTAATGCCGTATTTGAAGACAATGGTAGGTACCTGAACCTGGTCCCTATCTTATGATTTCGACACTTAACATAAACATTACGATAATTTAGTTTTCTGTCCTTCCAATAATCCAAGTAATCGGTATGTAACGTACATAGTAAACTGAGACAAAAATAACCTAACATTATATGAATTTTTGTGTTTTTTGAATGAGAATATTGTTCCGGGAATTAAATTTGTGCGCTATACCCGTGAAGCGTCTTCGTTATAGCCGTGACGATTTACGTACAAAATACAAAAATTCAAACGAATGTCGAGCATTTGTTCGCTATGGCCGAGAATTCACTATACCCGTGATCGCTATATCCATGTTCGACTGTAGTGATAAATAAGCATCGTGGGCAAAATTAATTAAACCCCTTATTCAGTTTAATGGAAAAGTGGGAAACGAAAGGAAATACATCGTGATCTTTCTTGCATGGGGACTATACCAGAGTTCACAAGATCCCAGTAGTGTGTAGCGTAATGTCTGTATTGATGTGTTGAAATGTTTTCTGATGATTTTGGCCGTTTACAAATTTCAACAATTTATAATCGCTTTTAAAAATATCTGAACGGATCATTTTTACATCAAAAAATATATTTACTTTGTGTAAAGAATAATTGTTTAAAAACGGCAGCGTTCTGAGTTCTATAAATATATGTGTTTTTCATTTTATTCTCAGTGAGATAACTCGTAAAAGCCTCCAACAAAGGCTCTAAAGATAAGAAGTTCCGTATTCCTGATACGGTATTTGTTTCCACCGCATGGGTTCACCGTATCGTTTGGGCTTGCGGATATATTCTTTGCGGAATAGCTGTGGGGCAATGAGGTTGTGTCGGAGGGGGGTGGTGACTCACATGGGATGGTGGTTGATATATAATGTTACCACCACTGGAATAAACACACATACCTACCTAATAATATAGTCACTGTATAAAATAACATTATTACTTTGTTACTGTATAACATATATGTACTAAAATTGAAAGTTGGTATAGCTGATTGCAATAGGTATGTGAAGATTTTGTCATGGCTCGAATCTCAGTGCTGACGTTGTATTCTACCTACATCACGAATGATTTCAGTTTTGTATGTTACATGGCAGTACTCGTATTTAAGTATAAAGGTTATAAGGCCCGAATGAGAAAAAAACGTTTGTGCAAGATGCACGCTAAAAACGCTTCCACTAAGCACTCCAACTGAGAGTTCTATAGCGGTGCATTTCTCATATAACACGAGTTATTTAGGGAATCCTAAGATCACTCGCAGAGTAGTTGGGGCTTGAAATAGAATGAATGAGTAATTTAGGGATTAGGTATTAGTAAAAGTCACATATTCTCATATTATTTTGATGAAATATGTAGATACATTTTATCTAAGAAAATATTATTAAAGGTTTCATCCACTGCACCACCAGGGGCGCCACACGAAAGCTTTATAGAAATCTGTGATCGGTGACGTATCGGCGGAGTTCAAATCTCATATGTGATCTTCATCGGCTCACTAATATATCACGCAGGAGAAAGCAATATATTCCCAAATAATTAGGAATTAAATGTTCACAACAATGTATTCTAATATATTAGTAAAAGCTATATAAATAGGCAAAAAAAGTGTATGAAACAGTTTACTTTATTATTTATACAATAAACTGTTACATGATTAATTTAATATGCCTCATTTATTTATTCACACATTAAGTGAACAAAATATAGAATTTCGTTAACATAATAATTCATAGCTGCTATAACAATTTTGTTCACTAGGGCGGATTTATCTCATTTCTGCGTTCTCTGCCAGCTAACCCCTAACCCACCTATAAACGTTGGGAATGGAAGCAAATGCATACATATTAGACACTTTAATTTTTCGAAACTTTCTCGATAAACTTTGCCGAATTTCAAAATAAATCAGAGGACCTTGTTTTTTCACTACAAATTGCAATCTTACATCATTTCAGTAGGAAAAAAAAACAAGTTTTTTGTTAAATGTCATTATATCGTTTTGTATGATCTAAGATCTTCTTAATGATTCCCGACTCTTGTCACCAGCTAATTCCAGTTATCGTCGATGCTCACTCTAGTAACATTACAGGAAAACATTATATTTAGTTTTATGACAAACTGGATGTTTCCAAAGATCTGTTCCTACGAATTATTATATATTTTTTATTCCATTCCTCCTCCTTGCAGAGACTGCGAGCTTATAGATGCTATTGTCACAGGAAAATACTCAGCAAGAAAGAATCGATGTTGGGTAAGTCTAGATCCTATCAGCGAAGTCAATTGCCCGTGCCAAGCGTTGTTCTTAGAGTCGGTGGGAGATATTGTGTGGCGCCACCCACAACCCAATGATCTCCGCCAGAGGGAGGGTGTTAGGTGTTATGGTGGTGGGAGGGAGATGTCCCAGTCCCACATGGAATGAGATCCTTGGAGAAGACTTTACTGTGGTACTCTCCAATATTCAATATGACATTCAATGATTATGCTTCAATTGTTTAATATTTTTGCTTTCTTATTATCACGTTACCTACGTAGTTAAAATAAACGCGATGAAGACAACATGCACCAGTAAACTTGTTGGGATTTTGATGATCACCCAATAGGTTCAATTTTCGAATCCAGACACTAAGTTGACGAATTACTTTTCTAACCATAAGTGACAAATATCTAAGCAGTTATTTATTATTTTTTATTAGATTCCTACTGAATATATCAGGTACTTACTAACTAAATACTAGCTTCTTACCTATTGTAATACATGATCAATATATTTTTTGTCTAATTAGGTATGCATGGCATACGAGTATAATAGTGTTGAATGAGAATATATTCATGTCGTGAACTAAAGTACCCACTACCCACCTAAAGGATGTTATACCTATGTGCTATGTGTATATTGTGTTGTATAATAATGTCAGCCCACATGAGAGATAGAGCCTACGCCACTGATAGGCAAGGCAGGAGATAGGTGTGGGTGCGAGTATGAATAGCGCCGCGACGCTTTTTATCTTCTCTGATCTCCTTGATGGGATTTGGGTGTTTGTGTCTTCTGACGTTTATAAAGGCATAAACTGGAATTGAAATTTTGGTTTAAGGGCGCCTATGCCCCCTAAATTGTTTTCTACATGATATACATGTAAATCTTCAGACTTTTATGGAGTTCCTTTATGGTTAGATATGAATCTAAGCTAGTACAGATATCTTTGATAGCTGTATGTATAAGTTCCTATGTGTCTGTTTATATTTCTACATAGTACCATGCATCTGTATACCAATCTATTTTATTTCAAAGAGTAAAAGTTTTCCAAGGATAAATTTTTTGGTATAGGTATTTTAATACGTAGCCAGAGTTCACATAGGCGTGGATAATTTGCACAACTTTCTAACTTTGCACAACACAACTAGGTAAATACGTATGTATTTTAAAGATAATAATTGTGTCAGATTTTCGTCATTCTGTCATCATTCATTCTCTCCACATGTACTGCATACGCTTATTTCGTCAAACTGACTCGTAACTCGTGAGTCAGTGAACTGTGACCTGATACCTTCAGTCCACCGTGTCTATAATTAAGTATCTACCTATAAATTGTATTTAAATGTTTTGAACTTCTACCTGAGGACGTCTGATGTGATGCGGAGGTAAGAAGGTGAGGCATATGTAACATAAGGCAGACGATGCAGTTGGATAAAGTAGGGACCATAGACATTAAAGACCTCCATCATTGCAACTCACGGCTTGGCACAGGTAGACATTTTTTTTTTTGTTTTGCCTAATTATAATTAGTACCTTCTTATCAACGTCAGAGTTGGAGTCGGAACTCTTTTGACTTTATATTCAAATATCTCACAAAATATGAAAACATTGGTAGTACGACCCACACATCGTTAGAATTATAGGGGTTAAAGGAGTACTTAATATCTTCCTGATACATTAAAAAATACAAAAATTGTAAAAAGAATGGGTTAATTGCTGCATCAGGTCCTTCGGTCAATATATCTACTCTGTCAGACTAGAAATCTCTTTATAGCAAAGGCGTTTCTGTTTTTCGCAACTCGAAACAGCACCTCCACAAACCTTATCCCGGACAATGTAGTATCTTAGGTTGCCCAGTGCGTACTTACTAAAATAAGACGTTCATTTTCAATTATCTCGTGGTAAAATTAGTTTAATAAGCACTTTTCTTAGTTCAAAAAAATATAGAATTGGACCAATTGTTAATTTAACAAATCATTAAGTATATATTAGAATCGTACCTAAGTGCGTACCTTACAACTTATTAATGATATAAAAATAGTATGAATTTCTATTCAGTAACTCATAAATAAATATATGACATAGTCCATATTATGTATAGGTAGAGGTACTATGTAATACTATTCCTAAGAATATATATTTCTATTTGGGTATTCCGTTACACCTGATAAGCAAAAAAATATAAATATGACGAATATCCGGTGCATTTAAATCATCAAAATTAACAAAAAATAATAAATGATATTTCTAATGTCTAATGTATGTTGGCCAGGAAGAGAGGATGTAAGGTAAATGGTTCACCGCGGAAGATAATAAAGTCATTTGGTGTAATAAAATCGAGGGAGTATTTTTTATTTTATTTATATCATTATTCTTGTGTGAATTTTAAAACTGTGTCATGCCTATAATTATATAATGACTTTACAGGGGTAATCATTTTATTTACATTTGAAAAGTAGTCTCTGGTCTCAACAGATATGTTTAATACTGAAGGATAGACTTACATATTTCCAACAGGCTTATGACTGGTAGATGATTCTGGTTTCGATTCCCGAATGGATTGGAGATGGTGAATGTTTCGAATGTCTGATCGCATATTAAACCAGACGACGATCAGTCATATAAGCCTGATGAAAATTCTATTCTTCGCTGTATATCTGTTGAGATAACTGCTTTTTATTCCACTGGGTGTAGAAAATTCGATACTCTCAAAAAAAAGTTATGACATTCTTAAAAATATTTAAAAATTCATCGAATATTAAGATAAGACAGGTAATAATAATTTTCTCTATCAATCCACTTACCTACTTCCTTCACATCCATAAATTTCGGAGTATTTTAAGCAGAGCGAGCAGAACACCAGAATACTCCGCTCCTAGATACTCATCTTGCTTCCCCACACATGACACTATTCGTAATGGATGCTAAACATCATTCAGAACTTTGGACGTTCATCTGCCTGTACCGTACCTATTTATTATTTTATCTCTTGCATTTTCGAATGTTTACACACTACACACCCAATCACCTATACACAACTCAAGTATTTTGTAGTCATGGAGCGCACATTTAAAAAGATTCAAGGCATTTTGACAGATTCTGTTCCTAAGACGGTGAGAGTAAATACTGTTTTATTAAGGTTTAAAAAAAGTTATGAGTCGGGCGTGATGGTGACCCCTGGAAAAATGTTATTGATTTATAATTGCCTTATAGAAGTTATTCAACGCTAATTATAATTTTATAGACCGTGTAAACCCCACATAGTGTGATGGGTAGGTACCTGACTAACCTAACCTATCTACAGGCACATTTCATTGCACTGCAAGGGGTATGAAATGGTTTTTGACTTTCAAATAAACGGCTGTAATTTATCTGAAGTCAAACGAATAGAGTAACGCTGCAAAGTGCACAAATTCTATTTTTATAAGTTGCTGAACTTTCCTATACATTTGACATTTCAACTGATGTGCACCGTAAGATGGGTCTGCACTTGAAAACATAATACTTACTAATCTGTGGTCGACACCGAGCAACGCAAAGGCCAAAACTGTAATGTTACTCGCTGTTATTTTAAGGTCATAAAAAATATAATACCACCCTCGGTCATCGGTAGCTTTAAAATGTTTTCATGATTAGTACTCTCGAGAAAATTTAGTTTCTTTTTATAAGTGAACAAAGCGTATATACATATAAAAAAATAGATTATAAAACATTGTTTACTAGGGCGAGCTTATCGCAAAACTGCGATTTCTTTGAGTTTACTCAAAAAATTGCCAAGAACGAACAAAAAAAAATTACGCAAGGTAATATACCTAATGCAGATGTAGGTAGTAGGCATCTAGTAGGTTATCATAACTACCAAAAAAGCTTCTGACAGAAAGGAGCCTCCAAATTATCATACATAAGTAAGTGGCTATGTGACGAGGTCTGTTATCTAATTAACATGCTAACGATTCTCAACAGGGACAAAATACTCTTTCACCAGAGATAATCAACAATCTTTTCTGTCAACGTGTTTTCCAATGTTTGACATGAATGATAATGAAAATAATTTGTAAAATGCACCATCAGACTCTACGCAACTACAGTACGAATTCGCCAAAGTTCATAACGCTTGTAATTGACTATAATGTATATGGATGAATTAGTAGTAGGTATCAGACAGGCCAGGATGATAATTAATTTATAACCTATGTACGAAGGGCTAGCTGTATGACACTCATCTCATCTCTATTATGAGGTGTCCGATTATTTCTGTTGATATTACATTTATTAGGGGAGTAGTTGAGTTTCTCTGATTTCCACAGCAAAATAAATTAATTTCCTTCTCTTATTCACTGTTTCAAACAACTGGCGTAATAGTCCGTACTTAGCTAGCGGAGGTAGACTGGCCTGGCACCCATAATGGGTATAAAAAATTACAAGGTAACCAGAATAAACGAGCTCAGTTAAACGACGCGTTTAAAAAATGTTTCACATCATTGTTACCCCTTGCGGACTGTACATTATTTTAACGCTTGTAAAACACGCGATTGTCAATTATACGAAACTGCTTTCCTTCCTATCCTATTCTATACTCCGCTGTACTCATATAATATACGGCTTTCATACTTTTCATGTAATTATGTAGTCATTGTTTAGTCGTTTGGTGGAAATATCACTCATTCATTCGCTTTGTTCAACAACAGGCTGAAGGTTGATTTACTGCAGGTGCGTGAAAACTGTCATTAGGAGTTGACATTCCGTTTTATTATCTTTGCAACGTATTTCACTCGTACTGTGAGTTTATTCGATAAAGTTTATAATAAACTTGATGCGTTTTATTTCAGAATTGCTTACCCGTACCATTGTAATAAAATACACAAAATATTAGTCTCAGAATCTGTCAAAAATTTATAAAACAACGAAATGAATCTGCGTATGCATGTCGCATGATATAATCGATCTATTTTACCATCTACACCTAAATAATTGTTCTAACCATCAAATACTCTAATAATAATTCTTACCGGTGTTCACTTCTACATGATCTTAACATTTTTAACAAAAAAATAAATAACAGAAGGTGAACTTTGCCTTATATTTTATAACTATGAGTCAATCTATAGATGGACAAACTAATACATAATACAAAAGGAACCAAATTAATGACGATGTTACAGATGATTCATAATATACGAAAACACTGCATGCGAAATATTCTAAGGGCATTAAGTATAGATACCTAAATAATACTTAAAGGTATTTGAAGTACCTAGTATCATTCTTCGGACGTTACCAATTAGTCATTCGTCGCATCGAGGTTTATCCCACAGGATAAAATAATAATAATATAAATCCCACCCGGAACAAGATAGATGGAGACTGTAAATCTTCACTCCAGATGTTTGAGCACGCGCGTAGATCTTTGACTTGATCCTTTGACTCCACGCGACACTCGTTCTATGTTGAAAGAAGTATTGGACAGCAGATGCAAATGCGTATGGTAGAGTCAGAGAGCATGATAAGTCATCATTTATATCTATAATAAATATAATCTTAAGTTGTTATAATATAACTACGGCTGATTATTACCTTCTTGGACTGATGAAGATTTTTCTAACAGTTCTGCAATATCGCAAGAAATTAATATTGTTAAGCCTAGTCATCTAATTCGAATGTTGCCAAGTGAAGATAGTACTCATTAAAAATTGAAAGTAACTATTTTCACATGGCAACATTCGAATTAAATAAATAAAATGCTAAAAGACTCTTATAGATATTATTATACGTTATTGCTTTCTAAAAGGCGAAGATTCGTGATTGCTTCTGTGAAACAATTAGCTACTCGTACTTTATTAATAAATTACCAATTTTATGAGACTCCCATAGACTTAATTTAGGTCAGATGCTACTAAGCTCATTCATTCAACGCCATTTTAATGGATATTTATGAGTTTATGACCACTTCTTTACTACTTTTATATACTTTGTGATGTAGGTACTTAGATAAATATATAATTGTGTATGGTACCTACTGCCCACATAAATTATATGTCATCATGTTACATGAGAAACTATTGAGAAAAAATAGTATTGACCAGATATTTTGGCTTGGCATGGCTTAAAGATTGGAGCACTTGCATTTTAGATACACTCGTACATCTTAAGAAAAAAAGCTGATGCTGCAACTGGCATGAGGTGAGCATAGAGCCATAATTATTCAACATCTACCAACATAGGTAAGTGGCTACAAGTACTAAGTACCACACTTACCTAATTGATGGTAAGTGACTTTACAGAGGTAAGTTCCTAATCTGCGAACGAAATAAATAAAAACACAACGAATATTTAGATTACAAGAAAAGGACAAATTAGAAAACATGAGTTAAAATGATAACTCTACATAAGATTTGAATACATGTGGTCCGTATGAGATTTTTTTCGAATCGATATAATATTCGACATCGATTTGAACGATATAAGATTCATTGTGCATCATAATACTAATATACCTAAGTATTACTTAATTTCCCTTCAATCTTAAATTAGAACATAACACATAATAGATATAGGTATTCATAAAAGTTAATATTATGTAGATAATCTAGTACTTAGGATAAACAAACAATAATAATATTGTGAGCTTAAGAGATTTGCGTTATAGTATTATGTGATGTTGTATTGAAGGGAGGATTATAAAAGTGATTCTTCAGATTAGAAGTCTATCTGCCTCCGCTGCCTGGAGGGAAACAGGTTGACGCAGGACGATTCCATCCAGGGAGGTCTACCCTCCTCTCGAATCACTCCACCGTCCGTAGAGCGACCGAGAGGGCACACAAATATCAAACAACAAAATCAGAACAATGTCCAGAATTGCAAAAACAACTAACAATTCCACAGCAGAGATACTTCACTTCGTGTCTGACAAATTATCCCTGAAAATGATGTTAATTAGGCGAATGTGTAATGCAAAATTCAAAAAGACATATTATACATACATTTATTTACATTAATAAACAATAATACAATAAAAAATACAAGTAGTAGGGCACACTACAATTATTACAACAAAACAAACCTTCCTTACACACGTAGGTATCTATCATACCTACCCCGACATATACAATAATCAATTATAAAACAAAACAAGCAAATAAAAACTACAACAAACTATTACTATACATTTTTCAATCTTACGGGTCTCTCATCGTAAAAGTAATTGTCCTTTTCCACTTATCTGTCGCACACAAATTCACTTCTACTCATTGTCCAATTAAAAATTCAACATTTAATAATCAATAACATCTTTCATACCCCTTCTCGAACACGAACCGCGTTCCATGGTGAGTTGGAGTCAGCCTTCTAGTCCAGGCATGACTCACGGGTCCTTTACGTCCACGGGGCTCTTCCACGTCGACCAGTCTTCCGCATGACACCTCGGCCTCGTCACAGAGCGCCTGAGGTCTTCGATTTACTGGAGGGGGGGGGGGCGATGCTTACCCACGTCATCCAGAATTCGCTGCATCCTATGTCACCCAGTAATCGCTGCATCCCATGTCACCCAGTATTCGCTGCATCCAATGGCCGCATCCATCTCTGCCTCCACTTCAGGATAACGCTCCATCAGTCACCATGACGGCCGCACACCATATCTCTTGAGCACGGACAATGATGTCGCCGGCAGCCCGAAGGCGCCGCGACGGCGTCTTCACCGACCTTCTCTGTTGTCAATCTCCTGACGTATGAAATGGGAATCATCTCTTCGCTGCCTTGCAGCCTCCTTTTGTAGCCAACGTCTCCTACTCCACGACTAGGGGTGGAGTTGAAAAAAAACTCGGTGTCTCCACCCTTACACTTCAATAGGGTCTGTCCATCCTTCCACTGCTGATTGGTAAGCGAGGACACGCCCCTGACCTTCCAAGACAATCGTTGGTTACACATTTTGAACAATATTTACCTACTTGTATTAACAACATAGAATTTTAAGATTAGCAACAACATAATACATAGGTATCTATACACGGACTACCCTTTATTGCTTACCCGTGAAGACAATAGGTGTCGGCTGCTTCAAAACAATCAGTCTGTTACAATATTTGTTTACTTCGACTACCCTTTCAGAACATTAAACAATAGCCCCAATATAACGTCCCGACTAAATAACGATTTAAACATCAATTCTCTTGTCTCCAAGACGCGACATATTTTTGAATACAGGGCCCGGCATATTATTTTATTATTCAAGTGCGTCTGTACTTTCTAAACGGAATAACCCAATTACAATGCTTGTCGTCTCCTTTCAAATCTTTGCAAATCCAGCGCACTTTTACAACTCTCCCTAGATTAGCGAAATGCAACAAAAAAAAAATAAAAACAATCTGTCTACAGATTTTATTACCTACGGAGACATTGCATAGTCCCATCATAACTGACTTAATTATAGAAATATTATTTTTCGGCACCATGAACCAAAATCCCCGTATCAATACCACCCTACCTATTTGCCGAAAAATAATAATTCTATTTAAAATACCAACATCTATTTAAATTCCCCGATAAACCTAATCTTCATTTCACATAATATCACTATATTCTATACAACCTAACACAGATATACGTACATTTTTCAAACAATATAATATTACAATTAGGTACATAAGAAGGTACATGGAACACAGTTATTATTTTATTAACAATCTCGCGACATCAATATTCAAACGATTTTTCAAAACATAATAAATTCAATAACCAGGCATACAGTGCAAATGAGAGTACCCAATCAATACCTATCAGTTCGACCTCATACAATCTCTCTCGTACCACTCAACTAGTACCTACTCTCTCACAACTCGGAGGACACACTCCTTTCACATTAACTCCCTCCGTCCTCTCACGCAGACCTCTCTGCACACGGGCCTCACTACCCAACCAGTAAGCGTCTTCCAGCTTACACTACACTTCGGACTTCACTGTCCCTCACAGGATCCTCTCTGACCCTCACACTCCGCCACGCAAGCTACTCTTCAACACAGAGTGGCTCGGGCGTTCTACCTATAACACGACTTTCACCTCTACCCTCACACGTATGTCTCAGGCCAACTACAAGCGTATCAATTCTCTCTGTACCTCTGCATTCACACTGCTACCTCTGAAAAACAAAAATTGATTAACCCCAAAGGCTCTAAACTCCCAGATAAGTACCCATTCAATGGAAACATTGGCTGATCTCCACTTGACCAACCCGACAATGATTATTCCAACCATTAGTCACCTAGCTCCACAATAGATACCTAACTCAGCAGCCTTTCACCACATTCACACTCTTCGTTTTTCACACAAATTCTCACATTTCTTTACAAAAAAAACATTACGTTACAATTCGATCGTCGCATGTACCTACTTTCAACACGTACCTACCTGCAAATTTACACACATATATCAACATAATATTCAATTCAAAATCTTATCAATACATCTTACATTATTACATAAAAATACAACTATTCTAAAACAACCTAGGGCGCCAATCCGTCTTTGTTTTCCAGGCTAGACGGATAAACCTAATTTAACTCCAGGCCTCTTTGCCTACCCTACAAGAAGATCACTTCTTCCTACTTCAAACATTTACAATATTTGATCACAACACATTACACATTCATTACACATTCGCCGCCATGGATAACTCGTCAGACACGATACACCCGAACAATCTGGATTACAAAAACCTCCTCCTGGAAGGAACCACGTCAACTCAGGGCGTAGGTTCTTTGGATATTCTCGGTATAAAACCTCAAACGAATATGCTCCACATTTGGGCGACATTTGACGCAGGACGATTCCATCCAGGGAGGTCTACCCTCCTCTCGAATCACTCCACCGTCCGTAGAGCGACCGAGAGGGAACACAAATATCAAACAACAAAATCAGAACAATGTCCAGAATTGCAAAAACAACTAACAATTCCACAGCAGAGATACTTCACTTCGTGTCTGACAAATTATCCCTGAAAATGATGTTAATTAGGCGAATGTGTAATGCAAAATTCAAAAAGACATATTATACATACATTTATTTACATTAATAAACAATAATACAATAAAAAATACAAGTAGTAGGGCACACTACAATTATTACAACAAAACAAACCTTCCTTACACACGTAGGTATCTATCATACCTACCCCGACATATACAATAATCAATTATAAAACAAAACAAGCAAATAAAAACTACAACAAACTATTACTATACATTTTTCAATCTTACGGGTCTCTCATCGTAAAAGTAATTGTCCTTTTCCACTTATCTGTCGCACACAAATTCACTTCTACTCATTGTCCAATTAAAAATTCAACATTTAATAATCAATAACATCTTTCATACCCCTTCTCGAACACGAACCGCGTTCCATGGTGAGTTGGAGTCAGCCTTCTAGTCCAGGCATGACTCACGGGTCCTTTACGTCCACGGGGCTCTTCCACGTCGACCAGTCTTCCGCATGACACCTCGGCCTCGTCACAGAGCGCCTGAGGTCTTCGATTTACTGGAGGGGGGGGGGGCGATGCTTACCCACGTCATCCAGAATTCGCTGCATCCTATGTCACCCAGTAATCGCTGCATCCCATGTCACCCAGTATTCGCTGCATCCAATGGCCGCATCCATCTCTGCCTCCACTTCAGGATAACGCTCCATCAGTCACCATGACGGCCGCACACCATATCTCTTGAGCACGGACAATGATGTCGCCGGCAGCCCGAAGGCGCCGCGACGGCGTCTTCACCGACCTTCTCTGTTGTCAATCTCCTGACGTATGAAATGGGAATCATCTCTTCGCTGCCTTGCAGCCTCCTTTTGTAGCCAACGTCTCCTACTCCACGACTAGGGGTGGAGTTGAAAAAAAACTCGGTGTCTCCACCCTTACACTTCAATAGGGTCTGTCCATCCTTCCACTGCTGATTGGTAAGCGAGGACACGCCCCTGACCTTCCAAGACAATCGTTGGTTACACATTTTGAACAATATTTACCTACTTGTATTAACAACATAGAATTTTAAGATTAGCAACAACATAATACATAGGTATCTATACACGGACTACCCTTTATTGCTTACCCGTGAAGACAATAGGTGTCGGCTGCTTCAAAACAATCAGTCTGTTACAATATTTGTTTACTTCGACTACCCTTTCAGAACATTAAACAATAGCCCCAATATAACGTCCCGACTAAATAACGATTTAAACATCAATTCTCTTGTCTCCAAGACGCGACATATTTTTGAATACAGGGCCCGGCATATTATTTTATTATTCAAGTGCGTCTGTACTTTCTAAACGGAATAACCCAATTACAATGCTTGTCGTCTCCTTTCAAATCTTTGCAAATCCAGCGCACTTTTACAACTCTCCCTAGATTAGCGAAATGCAACAAAAAAAAAATAAAAACAATCTGTCTACAGATTTTATTACCTACGGAGACATTGCATAGTCCCATCATAACTGACTTAATTATAGAAATATTATTTTTCGGCACCATGAACCAAAATCCCCGTATCAAGGTGTTTAGTTAAATCAACTTGGGTTATAAAGGTACATATGTATAATGCAGTATGAACGTTACTTGTATATTGTTAAGTTAAGTATGTTTATTTTAAAGGTAATACATTAGATAAGGAACTAAGATGTGATACAATATTGAATTATAAATTATTCAAATTGAAAATTAGGAATAAACACTTATCCTTTTTTCGTTTTGCTTATTTTTATTTATCTTTTTTATTTTAGATTTGCTAAACATATTTCTTTCACATTTTATTTGGGTGTACTTCAATATAATCCTTTCCACCTTGCGGGGTGGGTAGCAAAAGCACAACTCAAGAAAAGAGCCTCGTATATCGGGAAATCTGTGGGTCTAAAACACAGATTTTTATTCCAACATTTACAACTATCACCCGCCATCTAAAATATGAGAGAAGCATCTGGAGACACGAGGTTACCGTTTAGAATGAAATCATTCGAGAACCTGGGTGTCTAATTCTGTGTACCTATACAAGTTGCATACGAATACGTTAAAATACTAACGTAAGCATGGTGGACAAAATAGTAAGTAATTCAATTTGCGATTACCAACAATGTAATATACCATTCTTAACTTTTCGCCTATTGGATCTTTGTTGGTATTTGGTAGGTAGGTATCAGTGGCGAAGAGTGGATTTCGTAAAAGGGAAGCTGGGACTAATATTTTTATTGCACCATGTCAGATTAGACATAGTATTATATTACATGCCTACTTACTATTAAGGTAACTCGATGAGAACCGTTTTCTTGGGACCCTTCACTGCTAGGTATTTATAAATTGTCGATATTTCTCCCCTAGTACAAGATTACATTGACAAAACAGTCCGGTTTACCATCATGACTAACATCAGTGGCTACATACGAGAATATTACTTACCTTGTATGTACAATGTACATATCTAGTATCAGTAGTAGGTAAAGGTATGTATTCAGTAATCAAACAGCTGGATGTTATTGTGTGAATAAATCAGATTGGAGATATTTCCTATTGTTTGCTTTTCAATTTCATACAACCAACCATTCTGCGTATATTGAGGCATTCTAACAAAAAAGAATAATATTATTAGGTTCAGGCATTCATATAAAGGGATAAAATACATACAAAAATCATATCAAGATTATTGGAGCATATTATTCGCTAGTGTTGTCTACATGTCAAATATCTTATAGGAACTAGGAAGTAAAATATAGGGAGAATATGAATACATATTATCTACCACTTATATCTACCTATAATAATTTATTATAGCTACGTAAAACTACGCGATGTAGGTACATATATTAATTACATAATTAGCAATAAATCAAACAATAGTCAGCGAATATAACATATAGTTGTAGGTACAATAATTGGTGAAATGCACTGAAAACGTTTAGGTTCTTTCGAAAGAAGTTTTGTAATTTACAAGAAAATTTGTGATAACCTGATGATCAATCAGACATACTTCATTATAAAATGTCATATTTTAAGTTCATCATTTCGGATTATTTATCAACATTTTTTTTATTTATTTGCTGAATTATTATCACTACTACATATAAATGATACATTAGCGAGATTTTATTTCCAAGAAGTGATAAATATTTTTTTATTTAAGTATAGAGCGCGATGTACTGGTAACGGGCACAAACATTTTTTAATTAATCAGAATGCCCTCGGAATGAATACCCGTTTTCAACAATAGTTTTTGTCTCTGTGCTAAATGGATGATCACAGCACAGTATGAATAACTTTTTTTTCCGCCTTTCAAAGATACTTCCAGCTGAGTGACTCCGGAACCAGGAACAAGGAAGCAATGTGTTTTGACATGTCACTTGTTTTTTATCACAAGAGAAAACGAAATGAATGAGAGTTGGAGGCTGGGGGTGAAGAGGTGATGTTATAATATCTAAAAGCTCCATGGAACATTATCTGTTGTATCTCTTATCTATAGATAGGTCTTTATGATATACTCGCACGACTATTGTTGGATAAACAATGTCACACTTCAATAAGATACGAATCTATATCTCGAATTTTCTTTATTCGTATTTAAGATTAAAAAAACATGTAAAAGCGTCCGCAAATGGTGCATAAAGTATCTACTAGACAGGTATCTAAATAAATACTGAATTTATAAATTTGAGGACTTCACAAAATTATATGTAAAATGTGGTTACATACTTAGAATATGGTTGAAAGAAGTGCTGTCTGAATCGCGAATACCTCAGAATCAGCTGGATCAATGATATCAATATCTTGTGTATTGACTGACGGGGCCCCAATTGAAAGGATTTGATTAGGTATCTGAGAAAGAAAAAACGGGCAAACATAGCAAAAGTCTTGAGTTGTGCTCTCGCTACCTATCCCGCAACGCGGAAGGGATGTATATTGAATAGACTAGGTATACAAGGAATGTAGTACATAACAAATTGGTTTTGAAGTACACCCAAATAAAATGTGAAAGAAATATGTATAGAAATATGTATATCATATCCCTCTGTCATTACGATAAAAATCTTTCTCAGCTTTGCGATTTCAACACTGTGTTTATTCGAAGCTTTTACCTACCTACATACTCGTATGTACCTATTATTTACATAAACAACATTTTTTCCATGTTCTCTCCTTCGCAAGAAGACGTTTTTCTTTTGATTTCTTCAGGCAGACTATTTCAAGTCTAAAGCATTACTTATAATTTTAATACTTTTTTTTTGTACTTACCTATGTACGTAACATTTTAATTTATACTTTCTAATCGAAAAAAAAAACTATAGGTTGATAGTCTGACAGACGAGACTCGTAAAAGTGGATGAATGGAGACGGAATTTACCAACAGAGATAAAATAAAATAATAGTACTAGCCGACTAGAAATAAAGGGACTTTACAACTTGGGTCTCTCCTTATCTTCCAGTAAAAACTTTTACGAAGAAATTCATCGACAAAATGCAAAACGGTAGCAAATATTTTGTTCCTTATATTGGGGGGCAATAAAATACACAATAATACAATAAAAACACACAAAAGTATAACATAGCTTTCCAAATTTGCCGCAATGCATTGCTGCCTAATTATATTGTTTATTCGGGCAATGTATTGGGGGCTGTAAAACTTTATAGGCAGCTTTTAAAAGCAGAAGTCGTAAATTACGTGCCACGGACCATATGCCGATGCGTTTAGTTTACCAACGCTGTATTTATTTTTGTTTGGCGGTACACATCAATAGGGGGATTCGCTTTACCTAATGTTGTTACAACTACATACTTTATGTTAGATGAAAAATCTTCTCTCTTCTGTGAGTTGTTTGTTTTACAAATAAATCACGGAAGTATAGAATACTCTGCACTGCATATTGCGTAGTGAGTAACATGAAATGCATAATCCCAATAGGTATACGTAATGATGAAAAAATTACTTATATCATTACTTGGAGGAAGCATACCGACAATTCAAAAATTTCTAAAAACGGAAGACCTTATATCTCGGCAACCGTTACTAAATATGCTTTGGAACAATATGTGGTAGATTCATTGAACATTTATCTAGAGAATAACCGTAAAAGATTTTTTATATCTTGTATAGATTTCTCAATTTTTTTTTTTGAGAAACACCTCTGATTTTTTTCCGAAAGACGGAAACTCGTTTTCCAAAAGTCGCAGAGTATTTTTTTTTTGTACTGATAATATGTCTTAAAATCTAGGAAATAACCATAAAAGTTTTTTGAGAGACACAAAATTAACCCCAAAAAATGGGTAAAAACGCAATTTTTACCATTTTATCATGCGATTGTTCAAGCGATTTTGAATCTCAATGCCGTGGGAATGACGTCATTCTTGGTACCAAGGCCTTAATCATTAGTATTACTGTGCTTTTCAGTATCTATAACATATGGTGTCATAAGAATGTGTGATTCGATTTGTTCCCTAAATTTTACCAACAACGGATATTGCCTGTTGCAATCACATTTTCCATACTGCCCCCGTTCCACCGTGAAATCTGAACAATGAGAAAAAGAAACATGAAATTATGTACTTTGGGAAAAATGAGTCCTTGTGACATCCCTGTGTTCCCATAAAGGGAAATTGAAAGGCGAAATTACTCAATTTAAAAAACAACAAGAAAATGTCTTATTCATAGAAACTTCTCTTGAAATGAACGAATAATAAAAAAATATCTGATCTGGGTCGTATCAATTAGTATGAGGATTTGATCAAATTTAATCTTCGGCTGGATTCACCCGATGGACTCAGGAGATTCCTACGTGTGTATGAATAACGAATAGCAAGTTCTAATTTAGGTACCTACACTACCTACGTACATAGTACATATAAGTACATGGAACTATGTATGAATTATGTTTTTTATCTGATTCGTACCTATGCCATTCTTTACATTGTTACTGTCAATTGTCTAGTCCTATTGAAAGCAGTACCTCATTATATCAAGTTCCTATGCTACTATTTACCTTTGTACTATTATGGAACTAGGTACCTATTCGAACGAATGAGGTGCTATGTCGAGACTCAAGAGGTATGTACATACTAGATACTTGTATTACCTATGAACTCTCATCCATAGCATTAAAAGTACTCATTAGTCATTATCATTATCACACACGACGTCAAACCTGACAGAAAGTTCTTCGGCCGACTGACTCCTGGTGCACACCCCACCCCTCCCACCACAGATCATTGGTGGGGGGAAACCAAAACCGCGTACGCCATTGGCCAAACCCCAAACTGACTCTTTCCGCACCCGCATAATTATGTCCGTCTCTTTTACTCGCGAGCTTTTTCATTGTGGAAAGCTCTTTATTTCTCATTCGTTTCGCGGTAGTTTTTCCTTTTTTATAATAATAAAATATTATATTGTATATATTTTACTACCGTAGCGTGACGCGACCAAGCCACGAAATGTTCTGTGACGAGGTGTGGTAGTGTTGGTTCCTCTTTGTATTTCACTCTGTTAACATTATTATAGGATAGGTAGATACGAGTACGTCCTAATATGTTTAGATACTCAACTATAGGAAACTATACAATGCATTGAACACTATAATAAGGAGAGAAAATATTATGGATATGACTAACACACACGTTAGGAATGTGATCTATGTGGGTAGAAAATTTCCCGCGATTCTAATTAGATTCTAATGACAAACGTTAAGACATCAGATTATTATTTCACTAGGATTGGAATCAATGTAGAAGTATGTAAGTATGTATATTACGTTTGGTCCGAAGTTTTTCACCTCTCCTCCAACAGAATTAATTAATTTGGCGGTATAAGTACAGTCGCCAAGAGGGCAACAGAATACATGCCTCAAGAGGGCATTGTTTTAAAGATATCTTGTATCCAAAATGATCATACACACTATACTTACTAAAGTAGAATATTTTTAAAATATTTTTTGTATACAAGATCTGAAAACCTGAGGAAAAACTTAAACATAATTGATTTCATTGTATTATATGATCAAAAAACCTAAAGCAAAATTTTATAAACACTTTGAATTTATCATACATGACCTGAAAACCTGAAAAAAAACTATAAACACGTGATGTTTTTTTTAGGTTCAGTCATACTTATTTGTGACTAAACAAAAAAAAAGCAAAATACTTAACCCTTCAGTAATTCAGTTACTCAATTGATCTCCTCTGTGCATAATCTGAAAGAAAATTATCTTTTACTTTTTACTGACAACATTTATTTATTTATTTATTTATTTAAGATAATTTACGGCCCACGGCCTTTGACAACATATGATTTAAAATATTCGATCACAATTCATGATAATAATATAAATGATACATAATAAGGCAAAACAAGCAGTAATACGAATAGTCATATTCAGCGCAGATACAATAAAAAAAAAAAAGATTGAAACAATAATAAAATACAACTGTAAAAGGCTTAAAACAATTAATCATTGAAGTAGAATGAACATTGAAGTAGATATGCTGAATAATATTAATAATAATGTGTAGGTGTACAATAAATTAATTACATTTAACTACTCGCGGATAAAATAATGATACGCCACTGATAATAAGGAAATGCAAAAGGAATTGGTCTCACCACGCATTACAATAATTTTATTATTATACCTACTTGTATAAGTAAAGTCATACCATACTTATCCCCAGTAGGTACAATACAAGTTCACATCAACTCACCCGAGTTGGAAAACAAAATGAAAAGTTGTAAAATGTAATATCATTTGACAGGAGACAGGGTAGGTGGCGTGCCGGGTGCGGTTTCCCGCCACAGCCACTAGCTCCGTCCTTGTCGCCCCCCGACACAATCACCTCACACCGAATGGAGGTTCCACAAAAAAATCACCCGTCCCACTCCAGATTTTTTAAAAGTCGTATTCGGTGTATGCGCCATCTCTGTCTTTCCCGTATACCGGCCCTGTCGCGGCAATCGTCGTCTCGGTCTGGCGCGCCGGTTTTTACGAGATGCCTTTACCACAGGGGGACGCCGCGGGGTGGGGTTCACTCTGTTCACGCAAAATATTGACCATCGGAAAAAGTTCTGTCACAGTCATCAGTTGAAATTGGGGCTTTGAAGAGGTTGCATGGGTTCCATAAGATTCCCGTAACTTTTCTTAAAAGTTCGTATAAAGTTTTACGACTTGCTTTGGTGCGCGCCAAGTATTGCGCATGCTTAGAGAGCTTTTCTTTGAATAGTATGAAACTTTGTTAGTAAACTTCAGATATCTTCGCACATGGATTGTAACGTGTCTACGAAAAAGTTCTGTAAATAGTTGGAGTGTTTTTTTTTAAGTTTTATGTATCTGGATTTGTATATTGTGATGTTTGTTTAGTATAATGAGTTGCAGAAGTAGTACGAACTTAAAAGCATTGTTAATTCTTCGTCAATTTCAAAACACAAGAAATTTTCTAATTGTTTTTCTCAGTACAAAGTTGTATTACTAGTTGGGACAATGTGGTGGTGACATATTATTATCTCGGAGACATTAATATTGTTAGTGAGAGATTGTGTTGTGTCGAGTAGTTGTAGGGTGGACTAATGCACTTACCAGGAAGTGAGAGTTGTGCGCCTGCCATGGCGGATATGTTTGCTAGAGTGCAACAATATTACCAGGCGGCACATGGAGACTTAGTACAGACAGGCTCTCCAGCTGTCTTGTGCTCTGCTCTGCCAGCACACTGGAGATCCAACAAGAGCTTACCCTTAGCATTTAAAGTTGTCGCCTTAGATGACGTTCAAGACGGAACAGTAGTCACAATTAGAGCCGGTAATGATGAAAATTGCATGGCTGAATTAAGAAACTGTACAGCAGTAATGAAAAACCAAGTAGCTAAGTTTAATGATTTAAGATTTGTCGGAAGAAGCGGTCGAGGGAAGTCTTTCTCTCTAACCATCACAATAGGAACATTCCCTCATCAAGTTGCTTCATACACCAAGGCGATAAAAGTCACTGTCGATGGACCAAGAGAACCAAGAACTAAACAAAGTATGTCTTCCAATTTATTATTATTATTTATTAAATGTCTATTTCAAAATAATGTACGCGAAATGTCGCTTAGTTCATTCAGTTGAATAATGTACAAGTAGTTAGTAGATATACTCGTATATAAACAGTAATTACTGAAAAGTAGCACAGAAATATGTATGTCATGTAATTTTTACTTTTCTGATACTAATCTTATCACTCGAACCCGGGTGCTTTGCCTAAAGAGAGAGAGAGAGAGAGATAATGATCATTCGGTGAACAACCCTTATAATCTTACCTTTATTTCAGACTCATCTACTTATTCTATTTTTGATAGATACAATTCAGATTTCAGAATAAAGAATTTCCAGTATAGAAATCATATTTGACAAATTTGTGTCGCTCCTCTGAATGATTTTCACCGAGTTATCTTGGAGCACTGTTATGTCTTTACTTCTTACGTAAAAAATCTTAGGTATTATTGCGTATTTTAGTACATACTCGTATATATCTCGTAGTATTTTTTCACATAACAACAAGTTTTCTAATACATGTTTTTAATCGCTATCTGGCCTTGCTTTTACAATATGGATTTTACGATTAGGTATATGTATTACCATTTTGACAAAATATTTACGTAACTTGAACAAATTAAATTCATCCTATGTTAGGTAACTAAGTATTTGATCAACAGTAAAACAGAGAGCCGCAAGAATAACCACTGCAATGTTATCAGGTTATCTCAATAATACTATAGACGCAAGGTTCCAAGCTAAGTAGGTACCTGCTTGTGATACTATCTGACTGTATTCTGTATTACATACATCTAGGTATGGTACTATGCGAGTAACTCCACTTTATTGTGTTATATCAGATATTAAATATTTACATGTGGATCTATTTGGGTACATTTGATGCCAAATATTTTGTGTAGTTTTTCTTATCTACACACCGCAAGCTTAATTTGGTACCTTTATTTACATTACACTGATTCTAAAATATGACATCAGAACACGTTCCACAAACAACCTATAAATTAAGCTTATCTACAAAATGTACACACTGTCAATAGACAACCATGAACTGTCATAAAAAGTAAAAAAATATCTGCTTAAATCACTTATGCCTGTGTATCTCAGAGGGAGTTCGAGAGCAAAATCACCTTGATTTGGCACTTCTCGTTTCATTTGTTCAGATGAGTAATCGGACGAATACTTACCAACTATGTATTATCAACTTAATGGTAGCCTATGCATAATTTAGTAAGAATATGAAATATTTAATTCAAAATAATATAACACCTTATACGGGTATCTGTATAGTGATAAGATAGATAACGCCATTCTTGGAAATCGTGGGATATTTTTAAATAGTTGACACAACTCTTGTCAAACACAATTTTGATTGTTTGGTTAAAAATAAGTTCACCATTTATTATTTAGACACTTACGATACGTGCAGTAGATAGCATCCTTACTTGTCTGACTTTAAAATTACACGATAATCTTTTAAAACCATTTTATTCACATTTACTTTTCCACCAACGTTCAGTTTAATCCAAATTTATCTCTGTTTACTTGAGTCGCTCTCCACACTGACAAAGGGAATATTATATTATATTTTATGATTCGTGGATTATCTATAACTTTGGTCGCAGAGCACGGGACGGTATTTATTGGGATTTATTTACCTTGGCAACATTCGTACATATCCGTATATCCACATACTTATACCCGACTAATTAAAACGGTAAAGGCGAGGCCTTTAAAACTTGAACATTATGATTTTACCGTTTGCGATTTATTTTTATGCTTTATGGTAGGTAATGATTTAAATGATTAAATGAATCCACATGGTTTTCTGTACGATCTATCGTTTAAGTCGTCATGAATTAGTAATTCGTAATGTTTTTACAAGTACGATTTCGACGCACTGTCCGAATATCCCAACGTATTGTGGAATGTAAATTTGGGCTGTTACTGTACTTTATACTTACTGTTGGTAGGTCTAGGTATAGATCCACATGTTTCATTGCTCGTATTGTGGTAGCGGTGCACTCTAACGAGAAAAGCGTCCAGAACTGAAACCGATTTTCTCGCAGTAACAAAAATACATACGATAAGTCTATTTACACACTATTTTCATATTAGTTCATCTTATAATGCACATCTAAATGGGAATATGTTTTAGGTACATACTGAATTCTTATGTCTTTGCAAAAGGTTTATTTCAATTGGAATTATTTTTTTCACCTAAATGCTTTCAATGACGTCATGAGTCCCCAATATTATACATACTATATACACGCCAACTACATTATTATAATGTTTAGATTCACGCGTTGTTCCAGAAATAACTGAAAGCAATATTTATCTGAATTCTCTTATGTTCCAAACTTCACTAATGCACTGCAAGAATGTGTCATCTTCATCACTCGGAGATATTTATCTTCGTATAAAAACACAATATTTTGTTTTATTTAAAGTAGGTAGATGCGTAATAAATTACTGAAGCTTTGTCGAATTTTCTTTAAAAAAGTAGATTTGGGTTAACAGATACATACATGCATAATCTCAGTACAACGAGTATACCTAAGTCACCATATACGAGGAAATCTTATTTGGTCTTTTATTAATTTTATTATATACTTACGTCCTCCACCATACAGTATCTGCGGAAAAATACTGTTGTGTACCTAAATAATGCTTTTAATAATTATGTTTATTTTATATAAACAGACCAACATTATTAAAATTCTCTAGAAATAGCAGTTTTTTCTACTCAGGAGTACTCAACTGACAATCGTAATGAAATTTCAAAGAACCCCTTGAATGCAACCCACAATAAAATACGACCACAATAATATTTTGGCACAGAGAGTAATATAAAAAAATGTTTTATACCTGACAAACAATGTATCACACATTTCGAGCATTGTATGCGGGATGTTGCGGCCTCTTTGTGTTCTCATGTGGTCAATTTGTGTATGTTTATTCGAAAAGTTTGACATTAAAAACAGAAATAACATAATATTCTAGTTATATAGGTTGGTCTATTGTAATACTTACATTACATTAGATACTTGACATTAAATGTTCTGTGATCATTTATCGTCCCACGCGTAGATAATGAATCTGTATGAAGATCTAACAAATTTAATATGTGTTCTAATGTAGCTATACGTGTGTTTCAATAGTGTACATATGATTCAATAGTGAATTGGGGTGAAGGAAATCATGCTACGAGATTAATCATAACATAAATAAAACTTATATTTGATAAGACATTAAATCTTGTAGAATCTACTTTCCTATGCGCGTTTAACTTGATATAAATTATCTTAATTGGCTCTATCCCTAAAAGAACAGTCGGGTCATTAATTAAAATGATCTTACATAAACAGCCCGCAGCTTTCCCATTTGTTCAATAAACTTTTTAATCAAATACAATTACCAGAATACATACTTATAGCAAACGATAGAGATCAACTTTACATATTATCTAGTTATGTCTCTATCGTATCTACATATTGCATTAAAAATCCAATCGATCTTTCAAAATCCTCCCTCGTAGATTAAACTTTGCGGTGTTGAATGCAACTCCCAGTGTAGACCATAACTTACATATGCTACCCTGATACGAGCTTATTCTGACGAATTTATTGCAAATTTGTATAAATTTTTTAACTTGAGGTAGAAAATTCTCCAGAATGAATACAATACGATATTTAACCCAATCATTGTCACGCCTAAGTTAGTGGTGTATGGTGTATGTTCAAAATGTATCCCTCTGCCTGATATTTGGGTTGTATCTACTATGTAGTTGTAGTATAATGATTATTACGATGATAATCCATGGTCCATGCCTGTTTAAATAGTAACAATATTTTCCTTTGATGTAATCAAGTGCTGGCATTAATGGCTTGACACACCAACTTCCCGCTATAAAATTGTTTATTTTCACATTAGCATCTTGCGTCTTGCGGACGCGCACATTGCCCGCTTTTGATATTACCCGACAAAGAAAACTTTCATTAAATTATGTCTTAATAATATTATCGAGTTTGAATAAAAGTTTTATGATATCATGAATACAGTCCTATCATACTGATCTAACTCAAACAGTAGTGGAGTAGTTTACCCTGAAAGAAAACAAAATGCCGTCAATATTTGACACCAAAAAGTGAACTTCCTCTCTCTCTACAGAATGGAACGTGGTGTGAGGAGAACATACATGTAGTATTGAAATACAAAGTATGATATAGGTATTCTACAAGACATGATAAATTGTCTTATCGTTTTCAAGGTACTATACTCGTACATTCATACATTCAGTTTAATTGGCAAGGTGCGTCCTGTGCCAAATATTGCCAAAGAATAATAAACGTGTATTGGATTTACCCTATGAAACTCTAGAAATGATATACCTATTGAGCATCGATAGTAACTACTGTTTATACAAATGTACATAGCTGTAGTTTAGATATAGTAAGTAGTATAATCAAATTGTATCTTGTTATAGGTTATAATATGTACGAGATTACATACGAGTATATCGGCTTGTAATGAAAGACGCCGCTTGAATTTATTTCAGTCATGTCTAATAACACTGGAAGTCCGCAGTAAAACTTTGTTTACAAATGAAACGTTCTTTGAGCGCTTTTTTAAAGCGCGGATCATTTATTAGTACATTTTCGGTTTACACTGTGTATTCTGCCGCTGTATTCTAAACAAAATGCACTGTCAGTGGATTGTTACAGCAGTTACTTCTTGTTTATTTCCAAACATTTAACATACACTGCACACCTAACTATTCTAACTAGCATATCTCTATACCAATATAATCTTGTTGTAGTAAGATACCTCATAAAACATTTGCTTATCTTGTAAATGCATTTATCTGTATAACCTACAACTAACATAACAATTCGTTTTAATCAATCAAATGAGCCAATCGTCATACGAATGTTACTAGAATTCTATTAATGTGGAGGTTACGTGATCATGAATGAAACACACAATAAATATAAGAATTTTATTTAAAGATTAGGATTTATAAATACTCTAAAGCTCCATAAATTTAGATTATGAATGAACAAAACCTTTTAACTGAAATTAGAAATTTTACCTCTTTTATACCAAAAGATTCATTTGATCGCCTGTTAAGATTCTTAAACCATTCTAAATAAATAAGATATCTGAAAATATTTCTGATAGTCGAATCTTTTTGCTCTCCTAAAAAAATGGATAGCTTACAGATTTTTACTTGTTAGTTCTTGATTGCTATGTATTTTCAGTACCTAATATCTATATGTGTATAGTCTATCGATGAATAAATAAATATATAAGTAATATAATATATCAACTAATAATTACTAACCTGTTTTAGTGTTTTTCCCAGATTTGGGGTACGGCCATCCGGGAGCTTTCAACCCCTTCTTGCTGCCTGGTTGGTTGGATGCTGCCTACATGAACTTACCCGCCGCCTACCTTCCGGACTACTTTAGACAGCCTTCAATTCACATACGACCTCCCGGAGTGATGCACCCATCATTAATTAAAGGTATGTAAATATATTTTAATAATAGTATCTAATTTATGAATAGAGTATTGCGATATTACTTTGTAAATTTTTTAGTACGCACACTACAAAGGAACATACTTAATAGAAATACTATGTGGATTTACCTATACAGTCGTTGATTTATGTAATAATTTTAATTAACGTAGCATTAAATTTATACCGTAGTAGATATTTACATTCTCAATTTACTTTCTAAACCACTTATTACCATTAAAAACTTTATAACATTTACTTTGATATATTTTTTTTTCATGATATCTAACGAATTTTGAAATATTTTTCCACGAAAATAAAACCAACGTGTAAACCTTTGTAACCCAAGTTTATGTTCAAATAATTATCTGATCCCATATTATATTTGCACTTCCGAGGATTTCATTTTTCATACAATATGAAATTCATATAATATTCTTCATTGATTGTATGAAATGCCATCTATAACTTAACTCTGAAAAGTATCTACTTTCTCCCTACCTATATATAACATACTTTTATGTATCGATATATTACGTAGCTTTCAAATCCGTAGATATATTATTATGGTCATGGAGTTGGGGTGGTAAGTGGTACAAGTG
The DNA here is from genome assembly GCA_963576895.1 of Ceraclea dissimilis. NCBI lineage: Eukaryota > Metazoa > Arthropoda > Insecta > Trichoptera > Leptoceridae > Ceraclea > Ceraclea dissimilis. The sequence continues at coordinate 9,614,260 of OY756359.1, forward strand.
TAAAGCGGAACCTCGCCTACACTTCACACTCCTCCAAGTCTCCTCCCCCTGCCTAGAGTGGACATAGGTTTTTCATTTTGTGCTTTCCCTCAGGGCGCCCTCTTCTCAACTATAAATATTGCCACACGTTAAAAATCAAAGCTTTACTTTTTTCATATTAACTCATATAATTACAAATCTATCTCAAACTATGAACATCACATTTTTTACAACAGTGCTTAAACAATAAAAGGTTCATCCCCATGGTTAAGTCCCATATTTAATACCTATACATACCTAGTCAAGATTCAGCCACATTATGGAAAAATATGATAGGTATTACAGCTAGATATAAAAGTTATAACCACTCATTATACAGGCATAATATTTAAAACAAAATCCAGATAGATAATTATAATCAGAATTACATAATAGAATTTAGTGGGAGATATCAATGAGTATAGGTTATCTGTTGCCAGTATATCGTCTAAAAATAACATGTAGAATATCTAAGGGAAAATTATGTCTATAATAACAGTTAATTCAAAACATTTGACTCATATTATACTAGTGCTTACACGAGTATGTACTCGTTATTTTCATTCGCGAACTTTTCAATAATTACTCTGTACCTATTTTTCTACTATCAGCACTTCCCTGTTCTTTTCACCTCCTTATAGGTACACAATATTGAAGTAGGTAGTTAGTGTCCAGTAAAGATGTAAAGGATGTAATAATGGTACAAGTGCAGCATGTCGCATTACATAATGAAACTTAATCCAGGTACAAACTGTATGTATTAGAGGTATCTATACAGTATATACGCAGCGGGAGGGTGATGAATGCCTAATGTAAGTAGATATTACTCGTATGTATGTAGCCTGTGTCCACTCACCACTCACCACTGTGATTGTGTGCAGAAGAGATAGAAGTGAGAGGTGTCCACTGTCCACTATCCACTATCCACATTACCTATATCCCCATATAGCCACTACATCTCACTCTCACACCTCCGTTTCTCCTCACTGCTACCAAAGAGAATAAGAGTCTGGAGCTACCGCACCGCGCAACGTTCAGAGGTCGGCTAGTTTTTCACTTCTCTTTTCTCCCATCCTCCGACCCCGACACCCAGCGACCAGCGACCAGCATAGCACCAGCGCAGGTATTGAAACGTGAACCCTCCACACGGTCACTCGGAAGTATGTAGCCACCACTTTTATTCGCTTTCTTTTTCTGTGACCATATTCTACTACATACAGCGTGTTTCTTTTACTTAACATTTTCTTATTGAAACCAACCGTTGCGTTGCATCATCATAATTATTAGATATATTCTATCCTTATTACGCATCCCCATGCGGGGTAGTCAGAGAGAACAGATCACTGGACATTCCTATCCTTATAAACGTCTTACTTCCGTCACATTCATGCCATTCGTCATCCACACTCTACGATTCGTATTACTCAAAACACGTCCGTCCTGGAGAATTTGGTCTACATGGTTAAGCCTCGTGATTCTTGGACAACCGTCCTTCCCTAGACCAGTTCTTCCTCCCAGGTAGGTATATTTACTTCGTTATCTTTTTATCATTCATCCTGTCTGCATGTCCCAACCATCTCAACCCATATTATTTCAACAATTAGGTATTAAGTACATACGACAATAGATTTTACCTACTTTTGTTCAAAGATAGAATATTTTTATTAGACTTTATATATACAAGTATTATATGTCAATCGGAGTAAGCTGGCAGCACTGCGAAAGGTCGCCATAGTAAACTAATGATATAGCATCTTTTAGTGTAGGTATTTAAGTCAATGCGGAATCAAACAAAATAATACTTGAGAGAAATAATATGCGTTTAATTAAGTACTGAAAATCAAAATAATACTCAGTATTATAAAAGTAGTCACCATGTATAGTTGAGCAGGGGCTGATGTAGCCACATGTATGTACCCACTACCCACACCATGCCCCCACCCCACCCTGGCATAGAGACGACCATATTATAAAAAAAGCAAAGCAAAGCGAAGCGAAAGCTTTTTCTCTTCCACTATGTCTTTATTCTATACGATACCCTTTGGCTATTCGTGAAAAATACACTACACCAGAATAATATGTAGGTATTCATTACAACCATAATGTATGGAGTATGGATATACTCGTACCTCTCTAGTCTCTACTGAAGCACATATCTATTTTGTAGTTGCAGGAAAATGTGCTTCTTACAGAACGTTACCCCACCCTACTCGTACCTACAGAATGTTAATCAAGCGCATCATATCTCCTTTGTGAGCTTATAATATTGCCTTTAATCCTTATTGATTTTCTGAAATAATTAGCCGCCTTAGGACGTGACTATTTGTGATTTAAAAATTACGGTACATATTTGCATCTTCCGTTTAGTTTACTTGCTTGTAAAGTTTTTCGATAGGAGGTAAAAGACGAATGATTGATTCTGTTAATTAGTTAGGAATGTACTTCTGAAAAAAATGTTGACAGCAAACGCTTTTTTTGTATTTTTGTAACAAAAATCCCTTTGTACATTATAAGTTCTGTTCGAACATAAAAATACTGTTAGCATTTAGATACTGAAATTCTAATGTATAACACGAATGTTAAGTGTCGGGGTTGTACCTACATAATGTACCGACGTGTATTTCATACATTAATTATGTACAAAATATTGTATCTATGTGATGATACTGAACAGTGAACACACACACATACATTCAAATATTTTTTTCCAATTTTTGTCGGATTTATTCAACCCTCTTTCAGAATACTTGAACACCTCTATGTTAATTTTATGTGCTTTATTTTCGTTTGCGGCTTTTAAAATGGAAATTGATGTATGTTCCGTGGTAGTAAATTTGTATGTGCCTGTACCTGTAATGTTATTTGGATTCAACGTAGATACCGGATTGACTCCATAGTCCATATTGATGACTGCCTTTTAATAGTCCATATTGATTTTTGGCTATAAATGTTAAACATAGTTGACTATACCTAATTCTCTCTAAAAAATACTCAGTAGTTATCATGAAATATTTCCTCATGTAAAATGGTAATCTCTTCATCGGGTTAAACAAATCTTATTTCCCACGCATATTTTATGATTTTAATGAGAACGCTTTATAATATTATGTAGAGTAGGTATGTCTATGAACAGAACATAATAACATCAGGGGAGGGTTAGGGTCAGAGTATTAGTATTAGCTGTACTGTAACAATCATAAGGGTGAATCATCTACTCTTGATGTGTATAGAACTAACAATCACTACAGTACAGAGCGTACTTACTTGCTTACTTCCAATACTTTTATACGTTGATCATTTTAAAGAATAGTCGTCGGTCAAAGGACGTCCAATATGCGCATTGATATTACATTTCATAAAACTATACATATAGTTATGTATCATTTTTTGTATCAATAATTGTACTCTGGTTCAGTGTATTCTATTTTATTATATTCTGCGATCTGTTTTCTCTGCCTTCGCCGCATCCTTTGCGGGGTAGGCAGAGAGAACGGATCGCCAGACTTTCCTATCCTTTCACACTCTGCCTCCTTTTACTGAAAACGCGTCCGTCCTTGAGAATATTTATCTAACACTGCATTTCATTTCAATAATATTGTCAAAATTAGTATAAGTAGTGTATGAATTACTAAGTAAAGTAACATTCGTAAAACTTTTTAGTAAGGCATATTTTATTATCGCTTAAATTATTTTGATTACAAATTTGTACGAAGTAGGCGTTGAACTCCGCGCCTTCTTCTGCGGGTGCATAATTGCACAACGATAGACTAGAGAGGGTCGCTCCAATAGATTGTAGAGGGGCAGGGGGCACAATGTACAAGCATGTTGCATTGTTAGTAAGAAGGGATGCTCATTCGATACGCCTCCCCCATCGTGTCACACAAACAGGGAGATATCGGAGACAGTGAAAATTAATTTTACAAATCATGTAACATCTACAAAATCGAAGCGGGTAGGAAATTGTTTCTGTGATAATACTGGATTGTACTTTTTTTCCAGAATTTTCCCAAATCATGATGATATTTGTTGTTACCAACTGAAATAAATAGTATTTTATCATTTATTATGTAAACATTCAATCTGATTGTTGTACGTAATAGTATATACAGATCTACTAGGTACATTCATATATTATAAAGACACATACATTACAATATGAGTGGTGTATTATGGTAGGTACCTACTATGTACAATAGAGGTACCTATAATGAAAACAGGCAAAGCCGTTACCGAGCAATACGTTTCACCCGCGGCAATCAATCAATTCACACAACATTTTTGCAAAATCCGTTAGGCGGTTATCCCCAGACCCCTCCTCATCATCCAACACTCCCGCACTTTTCTCCCACCACGACCATCATTTACCAATACATTTTTAAAACTTTACATTGTACCTAACCTACCAAGTACTAACTTCATAGGCCCTAGGTACCTACCCTCCCCAATGTTCTACATAATAAACTTTTCCATTTTGAATATTACTACAACAAATATAGGAACGAGGTAATGTCACACAATACAATTTTATTTTCTCTTTGTTTCAGCATCTCCAGGTGCTCCTATTGGTGCCAGAGCTCCAGGTGTAGGGACAGACATTTTCAGCCTCGCAGCCAGTAGTCTGAATCCATCCGGACTATTACCCCCTCCTGGATCTTTCCTACCGCCAGCTGGATTACTTCCGTTTGCACCTCATCCTACAGATCTAACCATGGATCCATTGAGAACAGATCTAGCCTTGAAAAATCCATATGACGCCTTCGCGACGTTAGGACGGACTTTTAGAAGTGACGTGTCGTCAGGTGAACTTAGTATTAGATTATCTCCTACGAGTAGTGGTAGAAGTGCAAGTCCTTCATCGGGACAGAAAAAAGAAGAAAACAAAACAAATTGTTCGGAAGTTAATTCTACAGATGATATTCATTCCAATGCTGAAGATTCAGATGATGAACCTATTGAAGTTGTCAAATCAGCATTCCATCCCGCAAGATCCGCAAGCTTAGAACTAAGAGAGTTGAAAAGGAAACAAAGTGCATTATCTGATAGTATACAACATCCTGACTCAACTGTTCAAGACAGACCTAAAATAGCAAGAACTGAAATTCAGAGTTCGAGAAGTGATTCAGTTAGTCCCACATCAACGAAATTAAATAATGCTTCTGTTTCAGTACAAAAGAGTGTATGGAGACCGTATTAAATGTTAATGTACCTGTAGAGTGGATAGGTAAATAATGTGTTTCAAAGCGTATCTTTGTCGATACGTGTAGTCAATTCTGTGTCATGTGAACGTTTAAAAAATGCTGGCAATATTGTCAGACAGCTTCGAATAAAAGACTTGAATAGTGAAAAAGACAGAAAGTGAATTAATTCTGAGATCTGAGACCATAATGAATCCTCATGGTCTCATGTATTGATACGATAAATTGTATATAAAGTAATGTAGCTACAAGTGATTAATATAAAATATATTCCATGTAAATATGTACCTACCATAAAAACTGTAATATACCAATTAAATAATTAAAATTAATGACGTTTGTAGTTTGCTTATGGTCCAATACTTTGTGGGCCAGAAACATCAATGACTGTAATAATTATACTAAAAAAATCCACATTTCACAACTGATTATGGATATTCTGAAAGCCTGTGCTATAAAATAGTGCATATTATTATATATACACAATACCCTAACGAATATTGTTGTTTATTTGTTGAAAATTGTAATATCACGGCACTCCAGTTGTGTCAAATTATTCGACATATGATAAGTTGACTATTTCCAAATTAGTTTCGCTGACAATAACTCTAATGGCTTCATCATTCATTCATTAATTGAAACGTGAAAGTTTTATTACAGTTTGGAAAGCCACTAGATTATTAAATTGGATAAAATGTATGTTTTGTTAACTCTTCGTGTGATATCAAAACAGTAAAATGAATTAGCTATTAATAATTAATATTAACAGTCAGGTATTCCTAAAACTTCTACAAGACACTTTTTCATCAACGAGGTTCAGCACCCATTCTAAATGTCGTATAAATGTTTGGGTAAAGAGAATGTTTTGTATCCCATTAATACTACAGTTCGGAAGGCAATTGTGATAAGTGATAAGATAACTTCTATCTATCTATACCCTCACGCCATGTCCTCTAAAGACTTCTACCAGTAGTATAATGATATGTTACATGCCAACATTTCTGCCACACATCTTCATTAATCATTCTCTAAACCTATATTTTAGCCCAGTATTAATGTATCATGCCAGTATTCGCCAATAACACCGTATTTTAAATACCCGCCACTTCTATCATATTGTAAAAATGATGTATGTATTGTACATAGAGTATATTTATAGTGTTCAAACGTAATGGCGTATAGTAGACAATTGTACATAAAATTTAAATGACACACATTATGATCAATATGTTGAAACTTAGGTAACTCGACTTATGCAAATTGTAAAATGTAAGATTTAAAAAGTCACAAATCCAAAAGCATTGAAGTATGTTGAATATTGTTGAAGTATTATGAATCATGCGATTTTTCAGTATTATCTATTAGGCAGACGTTTTGTGATATAGACATTTTTATATTGTACCTATAGTTATACCTACAAGCGGTTACAGTGTAATGTACTATTATTTTATGATTTAGGTGATGACATACAAATTATATTATTACGATTCTCTTGAAATATTATACCAAATATTTAATAATGTGTTTATTCAATTAGGTATATGTAATTTGTATGTTATTATAATACATAATATATAAGGCAATGTTTTTTGTGAATAAATATTATTATATACGTTACCACGAATAGATATATTTTAAAAGAAATTATTATAAATTATGAACGAAGTAAAATATACCTACGTATTAAAATATAAATATGACTTTTTATTGTATTTAATTATTACTTCTTCGAAACATGGAAACGATCTAAGTTTTGCATCAGACGAAAAAACGCATCTTGAGACTGGTGGGTTTTCTATTTAAATACCCTCATACACCTGCACTACATCACATTTCTATCTATGGGATAGCTCTGGAGTCTGGAGTAAACCGAAGGTGCAAGGGAATGAATAACGCAATGATGATACAGAATGGATTTAAAAGTACATTGTTTTACCAGGTTGGTCGGTTGGTATTGTTTATGTTAAGGTGGCAGACGGGTCTCTGATACTTCAGAGAAAACAATGGTAAGTTGCATAGGAGGATGCAAGGAGGATGCATTTCTATCATATCTCTATGTCACTTCATATGTCTGAGGGCCGAGGGACTAAAAAGGTAGGCCCTAACTACATCAAAATATCATATACAACGTATGTATGAGGCATTTCTGTGTTTTGTATGTTTTGATAGTATTGAATAATATGTACATAATAATTATTACAATAGTCGATATACGTTCCACATATTCATTATAACAAAGTGTAGTATGTAGGTATGTATGTACTAGGTTCATCAGTGTCAGCGTCAGCCATCATAATTACGTGGTGCCGGACTGCATTTCCACGGCGACTGCACACTTTGAGCCAATTATCCAATTATATTTAACGGATAGGCGCATTTGGAAAATGGTTGTATTTAAAGTCGAACATTTTTATACAATTATTACGGATGGCGTTAGGTAGATGTTCGCAAGAGTATATTTACAGAAATAATTAAATACCTATCTGTATGTAACCATATATTTGAACAATACGATAAGCTGAACATAGTCACGTATTACTAAGTACCTAACTGTGGACTATAAAAAATAACTCGATTTTCGGTACATTGGGTGATTTCAATTAATCGCAGTCTACTTCACGAATATCTTTCATATCATAAGACACATGTTTTGAATTTTATTGTAAAATGCTCAGAGTCTAGCTTCATATGTAGGTTTGGTGCCTAACTATTTGTTATTTCGTTTACACCCTACAGAAGCTATAAGAATAGTCTATTTTAGTGATTAACCGATTTACCATATCAGCTCGATTCAGTTGATTTTGCATCCCTGGTTTACGGTCAGATCCACGCTATGGTCGCTATGTATGGGGCATGGGGTATGGATGGAATATAAACTCAGCCTGCCGCCCACTAGTAGCGATCACATATCACTGAATTTTTCGCATGGTCGAACTCTTTGTGCTGACCCGCCCCCATCCTCCCAACCCTTGCTCTCTGCACCTGAGCCGAACCCCCCCAAATTGTTTGGGAAAAGTGGCAGTTAATTATGTCGAACCCCGCAAAACTTTCGTATAAAAATGACCCCGCTTATAAACCGTATATTTTTTGACAACATTTGGGTGAAACATTACACACTATTATATACTTACCTAGCTATCTATGTACCTACAATACTTTTTAGTCGAATGTTAACACAAACCTACCCACCATAACATATAATTATTTAATCGATTTTGTTGAATTAAAAATGGATGTACATCGAAAATATTACGTACATATTTTTATTAATGCTTACAGTGTTAGAAACGACATAGCACGTTATAATATGATCTGCTAGCTGAGCATACAGAGGTAGACCCAAGCATATAGAGCAGAGAATTTGTTAGAGAACTATGAATCCTGACGTCGAAACTTCCAAGATGGGTTAACGAAATGTATATGAATTCAATATTAATTTGTTATTAATTGAATAAATACCTTCACTTCATATTATACATACCTACGTGGTCACGTAGTGAAAATCGTCACGTCATGTAGGTACTTCAACGATTGTGTACAATTTTGGAACCATCTTTAGGGTTGACCCTTGTTCTACATAATGCTTGGGTATGTTAAGGGTTGAAAGAGGAGACCCAAATATGTCGACACGAAGTAGTCAAGTCTCATTCATTCATAATAAATAGAAAATGTAAATATTTTTTACCCTATTCTATTCACATCGTATCCGTATGGAATGATTTTGGAAATATGATTGTTCTATGCACCGTTTATGTCAGACAAATAGTAGGTATGTTGAACATGGATAGGTATCTATCTATTTAGACCATTGTTATTAGTTATTGTGAAATGTTATTAATTATTAGAGAGACGAGTGGCTATAATGAAAGTGAATATGCTTAGATGGTTTGGGCTGCCGAATGTTGCCTATGTAGCAATAAGTACTTATAAGTACGAGTAGGTACTTGCCTAGTGCTAAGCTACCTCTCTTTTAGACATGTGCGCCGGCTGCAAAAAAGCCGGCGGCGGCGCCCATGTCTAAAATTGCCGGCGGCGGCGCCACGCCGGCGGCGTGGATACAAAGTGGGGGGGGAGCATTGGATTTTCTTGCACTATTGTTATAAATGATTAAATACTGAATGATAAATGATAATGATAAAATCGATTTATTTATTTTGAAAAACTATGATTATTTCAATAACAAAGTAAAATAAAAGCTCATATTTGAAAAATAATCGAAAATTTCATTATTGCTTTTTCATGGTGCTGGAGGGCAGATCAAAACAACTTACTTACTTACTGCTAGCCACTTGCGTTCCACTGCTGGACATAGGCCTCTTCTAAACTCTTCCACTGTCCTCTATCTTGGGCCATCTGCTGCCCTCTACGACCCGTAAGCTGGACAATGTCATCTGTCCACCTTTTCTGTAGTCTTCCTACGCCTCTTTTGTTCTCCCAGGGCCTCCACTTCAGGATTTTAGGTGTCCATCTGACACTGTCCTGTCTCGCCGCGTGTCCCGCCCACTGCCATTTTTGCTTTGCTGTGCAACTTTTGTTCGACGTCTGATCTGACGCCCAACATTTGTCTTCCCATTGCTCGCTGAACACATTTTAGTTTTTGTACGCTTCTGACAGTGAGGGACATAGTCTCTAGGCCGTACGTGGTCGCTGGCAAGATACACGAGTCGTAGACTTTAGCCTTCAGGCTTATTGGCACCTCTTTGTTCCCAAGGATGTATTTCAACCTTCCGAAGGCAGCCCAACTCAATCCTATTCGACGTGGTAGCTCCGCAGTTTGATTTTACTTTCCTAGTTTTATTTTGTGCCCCAGATATATGTACTCATCGTCGACTTCAATAGTTTTATTGTCGATGTCAATTCTATCGTGGGAAATAAACTAATCCATAAAGTCAAACGCGTCAGAATGAGCCTCACTATGGGCAGTGGTGCAGTCGAACAGGTTTCTCATTTGGCAATATTTGGGCTTTTAAATTGCGATGACAAGGTCGACCTTCCACAAAATGCAAAAACTCCTAAGCTGTAAAAACATATGTGTTATATGTGCTGTTGTTTGGAGTGGAAGGGTAATTTAATAAAATTACCTATGTAATCTTATAAAAATGTCTAATTTGCAATGTTATTTTAGGCGTAAAAATAATGAAAATTAATAAATAAACATAAATTGTGGTGTTTTTAGTCATTAGGTGCATAAACTAATAATGATTTCAACCAAAATATGTAATGTTTATCGGTGGAAAGATGAATTTCAATTTGAGAGTAGTCTGTAATCACAGTCCGAGAAACCACGTTAGGGGATAGTAATTTATTTTTTTATTATAACGCAGCCTTAGGTGAGCGAAATAATTGGTTGAAATAATTTAACCTTAAAATATCTAATTATTATCACATTTTGACACTTTGAAGATCGTAAACGTCAAAAATTACCAAATGAATATCAGTTTTTGTCGAGAGAAAAGGAGTCATTATTATTTCCACAGTGTTGTATTGAAACAAATGAAATATAGCGAATCTAGTCAAGTGGAATGAAAATAATTTTGATTAGGTACTTCGATAATCAAAGGCTAAACTAATGAAAAGAGAGAACGGTTAGAAAAGAAAAGACGAAAGGCCGCATATTTTGGTCAGATATTCTGCCAAAATTCACGTGGTTTAAAAATTTCAGCGTGGTATGATAAAATCGATCAAGAAACCATAAATTCTGATTTTTTCTTATGATTCCCAGTTACATAAAATACCTAACGTTTGTTTTTCATTTAATTTCCACCATGAAGAACCAAATTATTAATCCCTTGTGGCAGTCAAAACTATAAATAAATAAATAAATCCCATCATATTTCTTGTTTTACAATGGAATAAATAAGACAGAAAATATCCCATTTTTTTTTAATGCAAAACCAAATGAACGAAATATGTGAGACGCCGGAATGGGTTAACAATGCATTAGTTATAACTCGATATTTTATATAAATACTGAACCCTAGCGTTCCCACAGCTGAATGCTTCAATTTTATTACCTGTAAAAGTACTTATATTTCGATTTCTGGCTCAAGAAACACAAGATAAATACTTTTGGTCACACGGATCCCACGCCGCCGGCGTGAGCGTTTTGTCGGCGGCGGCGCGCCGACCATGATCAGCGGCGGCGCGCCGGCGCGGCGCTCATGTCTACTCTCTTTAAATTACACATGGAATCACAGCCTAGCCATGGTGTAACGTGGAGTGGGCGGAATGGTCGTCGAATATCCACACGTTATTAGAACTGAAGTATAAAGGGCGGCAAATTTCCGTCCGATGGTCATAAAGTCAGGTTATGGGGGGGATTTATATGATTAGGGATAAAGGGGAGAGGACTGTTTCAACGACAACTGGACTTTGATTTTCACCCCTTTTCACGTTTTCAAACGCATGGAAGTAAGTTGTTATCCATTTTCTTGCGTAATTTTATTATATGGGGTAAAGGGAGGTACTCAATACACCCACATTATAAAGAAATAAAAGAGGAAGCTAATAAAGTAAATCTTTTAATTTATTTGCTCAATGATTTTTATTGCAATAGTAAAGATAGAGTCGACATAAAATTTTCCATATTGTGTTATCTATTCGGTTATCATATGTAACTACAGTCTACAATACTAAAATCATAGTTATCCGACGGATATTTAACTATAGGTACATGGAATACCTAGTAGACATGTGCGCCGGCTGCAAAAAAGCCGGCGGCGGCGCCCATGTCTAAAATTCCCGGCGGCGGCGCCACGCCGGCGGCGTGGATCCAAAGTGGGGGGAAGCATTGGATTTTTTTGCAATATTGTTTTAAATGATTAAAAACGTATATGTGAAAAGGATAATGATAAAATCGATTTATTTATTTTGAAAAACTATAATTATTTCAATAATAAAGTGAAATAAAAGCTCATATTTGAAAAATAATGGAAAATTACATTATTGCTTTTTCATGGCGCTGGAGGGCAGGTCAAAATAAACTAATCCATAAAGTCAAACGCGTCAGAAAGAGCCTCAGTATGGGCAGTGATGTAGTCGAACAGGTTTCTCATTTGGCAATATCTGGGCTGTTAGCTAAATGTTGGGTGGAATTCAAACTCTGAAATAAATTGCAATGACGAGGTCGACCTTCCACAAAATGCAAAACTCCTATGTAGCTGAGAACTACAGTTGAGCAAAAGCTGTAAAAACATATGTGTTATATGTGCTGTTGTTTGGAGTGGACGGGTAATTTAATAAAATTATGTAATTTAATAAAACTATCTTATTTGCGATGTTATTTGAGGTGTAAATATAAGGATAATAATTATTCAATAAGCATAAATTGTGGTGTTCTAGTCGAAAGGTTCATAAATTAATAATATCAACCAAAATACGTAATGCTTACCGGTGGAAAGATAAATTACAATTTGAGAGTAGTCTGTAATCACAGTCCGAAAAACCACGTTAGGGGATAGTAATTTCTTTTTTTATTATAACGTAGCTTTAGGTGAGCGAAATAATTGAATTTTAACCTTAAAATATCGAATTATAATCATTTTTTGACACTTTGAAGATCGTAAGCGTCTAAATTACCAAATGAATATCGTTTTTGTCAAGAGAAAAGAAGTCATTACTATTTCCATACTGTTGTGAATTCAAACTCTGAAATAAACTGCGATGACGAGGTCGACCTTCCACAAAATGCAAAACTCCTATGTAGCTGAGAACTACAGTTGAGCAAAAGCTGTAAAAACATATGTGTTATATGTCCTGTTGTTTGGATTGAAGGGTAATTTAATAAAATTATGTAATTTACCTAATAAAACTATCATATTTGCGATGTTATTTTAGGCGTAAAAATAAGGATAATTATCAAATAAACATAAATTGTTGTGTTTTTAGTCGAAAGGTGGATAAATTAATAATGATATCAACCAAAATACGTAATGCTTACCGGTAGAAAGATAAAATACAATTTATTTATTTATTTTCAATCCCATACGGCTTTTAAGGCCATAAGTACAAAATATACGAGCATTATAACAATAAAAAAGTAAATCAAAACATAAAAAAATTGAGAGTAGTCTGTAATCACAGTCTGAGAAACCACGTTAGGGGATAGTATTTTTTTTTTTATTATAGTGCCGCCTTAGGTTAGCGATATAATTGGTTTCTAACCTTAAAATATCTAATTATAATCACATTTTGACACTTTGAAGATCGTAAACCTCAAAAATTACCAAATGAATATCGTTTTTTGTCAAGAGAAAAGAAGTCATTACTATTTCCACAGTGTTGTATTGAAACAAATGAAATATAGCGAATCTAGTCAAGTAGAATGAAAATAATTTTGATTAGGTACTTCGATAATCAAAGGCTAAACTAATGAAAAGAGAGAACGGTCGACCGAAAAGATGAAAGGCCGAAAATTTTGGTCAGATACTCTGCCAAAATTTACGTGGTTTAAAAATTTCAGCGTGGTATGATAAAATCGATCAAAAAACCATAAATTCTGATTTTTCCTTATAATTCCCAGTTACATAAAATAACGTTTGTTTTTAATTTAATTTCCACTATGAAGAACCAAACTATTAATGCCTTGTGGCCGTCAAAACTATAAATAAATCCCATCCTATTTCTTGTTTTAGAATCGAATAAATAAGACAATGCATTAAGTAGTTATTATTCGACATTTTATATAATTACTGAACCCTAGCATCCCCACAGCTGAATGCTTCAATTTTATTACCTGGAAAAGTACTTATTTCGATTTCTGTATCAAGAAACACAAGATAAATACTTTTGGTCACACGGATCCCACGCCGCCGGCGTGAGCGTTTTAACCGGCGGCGGCGCGCCGACCATGATCAACGGCGGCGCGCCGGCGCGGCGCTCATGTCTAATACCTAGATATGGAACGAGAGTTTGAGCCTAATTCAATGTTGTACAAAACTCTTTCAAAAGTTTATATCATGAGTATAGATCAATAAGCTCATTATGAAATGTACGCCGGGAGAGTACAGTATAAAGATCAGTGTTTGGTTCATATTTGAACATTTAAAATCGTACGATGTACGAATAATGAATACAGAAAAACTATGGGTACTGAAAATATAGTACGTACTACGCACCTGCAACTACGCATCTTGCTTAATGATTATGGAGTATGGTTCTTCTAACACGAAGAACTTCATAGATAACCACTGAAGATAAAGCATTAGCTTTGAAAGATCTCTGGTGTATGTACTCAAAATAAATAGTGGAAGTAAAAAACAGTGTTTTTATTTTTACAAATAATTTTACAATGTCCTTCTATAAAGTTAATCTTCAAACAATCAATAAATTAACGAAGAACATATTTGAATCACATACTGTGCTACCTTTGAAACTTGTGATACAAACCATTCTCATTTACGGTATTAATGTTTTGTATTTTAATTTATATCTGACAATCTCAGTTACGTATTAACATCTTTGAGATTAATGTAGGCACCTGTGTCTATACTGTCACTGGCATAAAAATGTATAGGTATGTGCGAATATCTCTGCATCATAGTATGAGTGGAATAATATGTGTTAGCAATATTCCCTCATAATAATATGACATGCATACATTGTAGTATATTTCTGCATGAATATATTACATTACTATAAAAGAGGAAAGGTTTTTGCAATCAACTAACTGAATCAGTGTTATTCCAACAATAAACCGTTTGTTTTATCATTCTCTATAGAATGTAGATAGCTGGGCATATAATACATATAACGTAATGCCTACCTAGTACCTAATCAGTCACGTGGAAAGAAAAACGAAAAAAAGGTACTTGTTAATAAATGAGCCTACGATTTTATTGCATTAGTTAACAAAGCTTTCTCCACGTCCATAGGTTTAGCATTGGCTTTTTATGGTTGGATGTCTACGTTATGTTGCGAGCTTGATAAGTAGGTACAATTAATTTGATGAGTAAACAAGCCGTTTTGATGTTGTATAGTCAAAACTCTTGAACATGCAATAAATGATGAGAATACTTTCCAATTTCTATCTCCTTGCCTTTATTGTTATGGAATGATATTAAAATACGGTTTTATATATTTTTTTTGGGTTTTTTTGGTTGCATGTATATTACTTAACATTAACAATATTCAATTTTGACTTTATTATTTATATTTATACTGGGTGCAATAAAGGGTATAAAATAAAGCAAACCAGAATATGTGCTTTGAAAGCAATATGAACATTTTTGTAAAAAAGAAAGACAAACTTTTTTATTATAGACCCAACAAACAAAGAATGCAAAGATGTCAATCCTAGCCCACAAATTGTTTTATTTCCATACGTCCCTTGGTCTTTATGATTTGCCGACAAATGTAATAAAGTTGTAAAAGTATTAAACAATATGACAAGTGATAAGAAAGATTATAATGTTAGCATTTTACCATATTTTGTCAACAAAATAAGTAAGTTGTATAACACAGATGTGTTGTTCAAATTATTTATAAATAGTGTTGAATTTCATCAGGTAGAAAGTAGGGTATGAATACTTCTTCTTCTTCTTTCTCAGCCGTTTTAATTCCAATGCTGGATATAGGCCTCCCCTTCGGATTTCCACTTACAGTAAATTCTATTAATATTGCACAGTTTGACTACTAACGAATTTTGGTGAGTATCAGGTATAATATAACCTCTACTTAGACATATATATCAAGGAAAATAATTCAAATTACCTAAAAATTCAATACTATCCTGCTCATCAATAAGATTTGGATTGCCTATCATTCACCATCATACCCAACAATATAGATTCATCCACAACAGGTGTGCAATGTGCATTAGCTGGCTATTTCTAAGTATAATATCATTAATACAAGATCAGTACATAACTTGTTTATCATTCGATCTGGAAAAATGTGTTGAAATTAATTGTCTGAATAATTGATGTGCAAATTTAGGTTACTTAAAGGGCAGAAGAGTAATCATTTGAGATGTGCTATGTTGTCTGGAATCAGTTTGTAAATTTCAGAAAGAGAGATGTATTGAAATTATTTTGTAAAACGTAACAAGTCTGGATGATGTTTTACTTCTACCTATAACTATTATTAACTCAGAGACGTTATTGTAAACTATTTAAAACCAGTAGGATCCAGATCTTTGTGTTTTATGGTGAACCTAGAAATGAGCACAATAAAGTTTTACTACGTTTGAGGGGGCAATAAGCTATAGTAATTGCAAAGCTTTCAACCATAAAACTATATGACTCCATGTTATTTTACCTGAAATATTATGGCGGGTACTTGGTGAAAGCTCTCTGAAAATTCTTGTTTGTTCTCACCGCTTATATTCACAAGAAATATTAGATACTTCTATTACGATGTTTATACAAAAGAAAACCTTTATCTTTTTTTATAGTGGCACCCTAATTTTTGTCTTTCTATATAACCAGACGGAATTCTATAAAAAAGTTTATATACCATCCGGAAGACATATTATTTACTTTCTAATATTCCATGGTAATATAACCATGTTATATACTTATATATGATTTTGCTAATTTTACGATAAGACCAGGTAGAAAAATGTTATATTCGTATTGCAAAACTTCGAGGGATTTCATTATCATCAATATCATTCATTATTTCCAAGGAGGTTTTATGTAATAAAATTATAACTAAACTAAACTATAAAATTTATATAAATATTGTAAAACAACATATCTACAATTTAGACATGATTATTTCATTAAATCATTAGATTACATTACTTTGGATTATTTTATTCAGTACGACGTTCCTTAGGTACAATGGATTATACTTCTTAAGAATCAAAATATGAAATATCACCATCATTACCCCGTATGAAATCTATCAAATTGCCACCAAAACAGCCCCTTGACAGCCATTTAATAACCTTACCATACTTCATTTCATACCCTCGAGAAAGTGTTTTCTCAATTCCTGGTGCAACTACCTAATTTAATTCAAAGACATTTTAACACCATCTCCCTTACAACGAGGGGTTCACACTGCACACCTTCACTTATTAAAGACCTCATACCTTTGATATACCCCCACCCCCACTACAATATTATACATACTTCATTAAAATTTGCTACAAGCAGAGAGCTAGTTAGTTGCGAGTAGTATGTACTTACAAGAATCAGTAAATAATGATCGGAAATGTTAAAAAAGGACTTTAGAAAGCTTCGTCATCCAGATTTATGTGCAGTGTTTTTCGTTGAAACTCTCCCCAGATGTTTTTTTCGTCTTATTTTTAATCCCAAAGTAAATAAAAAAATACCCAAAGGCTTGCAACAACTTGCCCTAAATGGGAAAATCATGGGAAAATAAACTAGAGATGAGAATTTGAAAAGGATGCCGTGAAGACCGCCAAAAATATGGAAAGGAGCTGGGAGTCCACATCACAAGAGGCGGCAGACTCTGCCCGCACAAACACATCCGAACAGCATTCGGCTAGCCGAATAGCTAGTAAGTATAAGAAGATGTAAAATTTAATTTGTCGCGGATTTTTCATGTGAACTCTAACGTAGTTCGCAAACTCAAAAACTAGAAAATATACAGGAAAATCCACCTAATAAATATAGGTAGATAAGTACCTACTATTTGGCGGGGAATGAATAGTTAATAGGTATTAGGTATGTATAGATGTAGGTGTAGTGTAAGTATTGTATTAGAATCTGTGAAGAAGGTACCTACCGACCGACCTACCTACACCTCCGTACATCCCGTGGACTAATTGCTGGGAGCGAGGGAAATTGGTCTGCATGGACAGTTTCCGTCACTTGATGAAAATCATTTAGAATCGTCGAGTGCAATTGAAGAGATCAATCTTTAGTTGGCTCCAATATACGTGGTATAGTACCAATACCAGTACATATACAAGTAGAGAGGTATAACGTACCTATACAAGCCGAAAATATACGAGATTTGTATTTTAGGTATCGGTTATGGCTACCGGTAATTTTTAGATTATGTACGTACAACTCGTAATGGACCTAAAATTCGAAATATCTGTGAAACAAACCGACGCTAATTAGGTTCAAAAATATAGACGTTGAAGAGGTTATATACATAAACATGTTTTATTTATGATTATTTGTATTCAAAGGACGAAGTGAAATAAAAATATTCCTTTAAACCTCTCAAGACGGTTTGTGTTCGGAATATTCAATAGGCAAGGCAAGGCACCTAATATTCTTATGATGTAGGCACGAGGCACGAGGAGGATTCAAGTCTTCCCACTTTCACAATTTTCTTTTCTCCTTCAAATTCAAATCGGTACACCTGTTTATCCTAAAAATTGTATTCAATTTGTCTTGAGGTGAGTGCTGCCACCACGATGGTGAAGGGAAATAAAACTTAGCGTAAATTTTATTATCTTTTTCATAAATTTATTCTTTTCACAGTTTTATTTCTATAGTATTTTATATTTCGCGTCACCGCTCGTAGTTCCAGTTTTCATTCGACGAAATGTTGGTTTCTACCTAATTATTTTGAAGGTATTTCGGAGCAGAGCTATCCTCTCATAGAAATAATGTTGCATTATGGATTATTTTTAAGTACTTCACTACTTGCAAAGATTTTATAATTTAAAGAGAGGCAAACCTACATGTTATTTAGCATTTTATCTTTCTGTGCCATATATCTATCAAGGTCTCAGAGCGTATATGGGAGGAGCTGAAAGCATTTCATTTTCCGATACAACTTGTGAGAATATAAGCTTCCTTATGAAATTTTATTCTTCATATTTAATATTTGTAATTGTCATTATCGAAATCGCCAACAGGTGATAAATCCGCCCTTTGTGTATAAATTTATGTCCAATAAAGTTTTTATTTATTTATTATTTTCTTTAGAAAAACCAAAACATAAATGTTTCATTCCATCGAAGATAAAAAGATTTGAGTTAATTCACTTTCTAGATAATATAGGTAAGGTACGAGTATAAGTTATGCTGTCTCACAGTTAAGTGGGTGTTTAAGCTTATTATTAAAATCACAGAGTTTCGCCCTAAGGCAGTTAAGCCTAGACATTGTACACACCCCATTCATGCATTGGTAATTTCCTTCAAGGAGTTTATGCCAGTGGTGTAGACTATGGAGGAACAAAATTATATTTAAAAAATCGTGTTTATTTGCAAAGACAATGTTGTCATTTAAGAATAACAAGGTCTAACTATCAATAAATGTTTGAGCCGAGATAATCTATGAGTGCAATCAACCAGTAAATCCAATTATTAATTAGAAGAGTTTTATAAATAATGAGGCCTTTTCATTTTTCTTCACAGTCATAAGTCAGTCAGTCTTGTCACTATGAATCTTGTTATTCCCGGGCGATATAAAGATTTTTTGGATAGGTATGAAACAAACTTTATTATGATACCTACTTATTTGCCCAATTCTTCCAATCTTTGCTTGTTTTGCGTAAATATGTAATATGTATACATATTTATTTATTTATCGTATGGCCAACACCACGCCTATATCATTCAACATTCGTTACGTCGTTATGTCAAATATTATATGTCTAATAAATGTATATTAAAAAAAAATGGATTTTTTAAAATCATATTATAATTTATTAATGTTTGAAAAATATGTTCCTTCTCCACCCCTGGATTACAAAGAAGTAGCCCATCTTAACAAGTTGCTTTCTTTCCTCAGTAAGTACCACGTCTTCCGGTTGATACCCCAACACTGATCTTCACAGGGTGACCATACTAATATTCTCATAAATTATTTATTAATTTGATTGGGGCTAAGTTCAGAAACAGAAATTACATTTTTAACGTCGATAGTTGAACGATGCTTTATGATTTCTTATAGGCCCAATTTGTATCGTACCTATGTATTCGAAATATTTTGAGGTAGGTCCCTTTATAGGAATGCTACCTTAGCTTCCTAACTTTATGATCGGAGGAATGAGGTACGAGTAATTCAATAATTTGTTCAATTGTTTACGAAATAATGATTTGACTGCTAAAGTTCACATTACCAAGTATTAAAGATATTTCTTTGAAAAAGATTTGTCCACATGAGACAGTAAAATTTCTAGTAGTGAGTATATATGTACGTACGTATTGAACTTTCTTAAATTGTTATACCTTCAATAGAGTAGGGATCAAATAGAGTAGTAAGAAAATGATATCGTTCTAATTTCTGTCCTGAACTTATGCGTCACGTATAACGGTGAAACCCTCCTTAGTGTTGGCTAATTTAACAGGAAGAGGAAGGTGGAGCAAGATGGGCCGGGAAAATAAGAAATGAGAGGAAATCGGGGGAAAATGACACCGCGGTAAACAAGGATTACAACATTCACTCAATAGAGGGGTTCTTATTGGGAGTAATAATAAATTGGTGCCTTTCCATTATTAATATTGACAATCGTTTGATCAATACTTATTTTATTATTAAACATACAAAGTATTCTATAAGGATAACTTAAGATATTGGATGAATCAATATACAATTAAGTACATATGTACATTGTACTCGTAATATTATTTTAAATTTTACCAACAACATGAAATCTTTACTATATAAACATACTACATCGCAACATACACAACAGTTATTTTACTATGGTGTGTGCTTGAGTGAATAGAACAAAGAACGAAAGGATTACAAAAGATTTGAAACTGTACAACATTATACCATGCCCTACTGACACTATTTTCAAACACAATCATCATTGTAAATAATTCACAGTACTTTTCTTTCAGTCATGGGCTTCTCCGAAGTAATAGGCAGTTTAGTTCTTGTTGTTTCTTACCCAACTTGATTATTGAAGGTATACAATCAAATTCCAATGATATTCACCCATTTATAAAATTCCTCATTGAAATGGTTCAATGTGGTGATGGTATTGTGTTGAATAAGATGTGGTTGTGAGGAATGGTGTAGGAAAGTTGTAATTTGTTTGAAGATGGCCTAACAAGCCGAAATATTATGTCACATAAATAATTTAATAAATCTTTCACACATTCTAAGTGTTTCTTCAATTAAATTAAATTTAATTAAATCTGGGAAGTTTGTTTACTAGAGATGGACGCTGTGATGGAGACATTGAAAGAAGGAAGCTGGCCGGTACTAGGACGAATGGTGCGCTCGGTCCGATTGTTAGTAGTAGCAATGTGTCTATGAAAGCAAAAGTGCTAGTGCACAATGCTGTCTTGGTGCCGACCCTGATGTATGCTAGTGAGACGTGGACGTGGATGAAGAAGGATGAATCAGGGTTGAATGCAGTAGAAATGAGGTCATTAAGAAGAATGTGCGGGAAAACGCTGAGAGATAAGATAAGGAATGAGGTTATTAGGGAAATGAGTGACTGCAAGACTGGTGTAGTGACAAGAATGAAAGTAAACAAACTAAGATGGTTTGGGCATGTTGAGAGAATGAATGATGACAGGATGACAAAAAAGATATATCTGAATGAGCGAAGAGGGGTGAGAAAGCGCGGCCGTCCGAGACTGACCTGGTCCGATCATGTCGACCAGATCCTCAAGGATGGACGCGTTTTGAGTAAAAGGAATCGGAGAGCGTGTATGACTAATTGCATGAATGTGACGGAAGCTAGGAGTGTGTGTAAGGATAGGGCTGTCTGGCGCTCTGTCCTCTCTGCCTACCCTGCAAGGGATGTGGCGTGAGGGTATAGATAGATAATTAAATGTTCACTTATTTTAGTTTAAGAAGTTACAGAATTATATTTAATAAATTTAATAATACATTATGTATATCTCGTAACTAACGGATTTTGAAATAAGCTTACCTTACAATCCTGCTAAAATCTTATTCGAATAATAGTAGAGAACTGAATCCCAAAGATAACCCTAAGTTCAACCATAATTATTAATTTATAATGTTCAGTATATAAGTACGCGTACGTCCTATCTTAATATTTCTAGGAATCATTATAATGTGCATTTTTTTCAGACTCCTCTTTTTTATAGCAAATGTGTGCTAATATAAGGTATAAATAAACAAAACCTTGAATGTTTTTGTAAATAATAGTCTGTTGTTAATCTTTTGTTCTACTGTTTTTATTACTGACGTTTATTTGTTCAAGATTATTCACTAAAAGCGAAAAATGTGTTCATTGTGACAAACAATCATACTCTATAGAATACAACATGATTGGAAAATTTTAGGAATCATTTAGGAAATTGGATTAGGGAATAAGTTCTCAACTGAAACACTTAGGTATTGTAGTAACTGTATGTGGCAGAAGTAAGAAGCGAGAGACGATATGCATGCATCAGATTGCAGGTATCGTAAGATGCGCTTTTGGTTCTCTCTGCTCACCTCGACAGGGAC
This sequence comes from Ceraclea dissimilis, assembly GCA_963576895.1. Taxonomy (NCBI): domain Eukaryota; kingdom Metazoa; phylum Arthropoda; class Insecta; order Trichoptera; family Leptoceridae; genus Ceraclea; species Ceraclea dissimilis. The sequence goes on from OY756359.1 coordinate 9,636,785, forward strand.
GTGGCTTGATTGTAAAGCAGCAAGTATAGATAAGTTTTTTCAAATGACGGTTTGCTAATCCGCGAATACATACATTGTTTCAGGTATCTCTGGAGCATCTGCATGACTATTTCTAAAAATTAGTTCACTTACAAAAGTTAATTGTTACAATTTGTTATAATAGGGTTATATGTAACATTGTTTTGATTATTCTAATAGATTTAAGAAGCCCTTCCAATAATTACTGCCTGCGTGTCTTCCAAGAACGTTTTGTGTTCCTCGAAAATGTTCATCATCCTCTCCACACGTCACCTAATCAACAGCCATTTATATTTAGCATTCAAATTCCTTCAATTGATCTAAAACGGAAAGAATCGCATTGTTTAATACAAAACGAAAAACAAAAAAATGTTTTCTAAAAGTTTTATTGGAGGGTAGCGCTTCTGTTTACTTCAGACGAGTATTTTGTTTTTGTCTTTAGTTTGTTCACATTTCTGTTGAACAGAATGTTTGCTAACAAAGATGTTTATGAGGTGCAATAATTATAAAATGAGTCGGCAGACCTTTCAGCAGCTACTCACTACTCAGTGCTCAGCATCCAGACCAACTTTCTATTCCTGTAATTTCTTTGTTTTAAGCTCTGTCTATTATCTTATCGGCAAACATGAAGGGATAATATTTTATCTCAGAGACTGCTGTTACAGAATAACGTGCTGGAGACATGAAGTGAATTAATTTGCAAAAAACAAGCAGAAAATATAATTGTGGTGCCAAAATGAACGTCCTTTCTTCTGTTTGGAATCTTGAGGATTGGTTTTCAGTAAAGCCTTCCATCTCCAGCTTCCTCTAACCCACTTAGTCTTCGGCGATCTTGATCCTCTTCAAGTCTGAATAGGAGTCTTCTAGTCTATCTCGCGGTGTATTTTCCGATGATACTCTCAGCGAGGACGCTATCTGCCAGTCCATTCCTTCAATATGTTGACTTTTATGTCGCCTCTGTGTCAATCAATAATTGTAATACATATGTATGCACTATGCATATCAATCCAAGTCGCAATTTTTTTATTCAAATTAAGAGTAGTTATTGTAATATTATCAATGTACAAATTTTAATATGTACAAGCTACGTGCACATATTAAAATTACATTACATTCGCCTCAAGACTGTTAACAGACAGACGATTCTGAACATTTTATGGATGATACTTATAATCGTAAATCATGCATTCTTGTAAAATATCGGTCAGTCGCTTCAGTAGCAGCGGGGTACTATTGGGTAACCCACGAATACAAAAGAAAACATAAAGTTTTACAATTTGGTGCAGATACTAGGAATTTCCATATTATGTCATTATGTGTATGGTATCATTGTTCGATTCTATTATTTTTTCTAATAACATTGTTTATAAGTGTGTCTTACATTTGTTCTTATTGTGCACTTCTCATTATCACAAATCACAAACAATACAGATATTTAAGAATCAGTATCGAATTGAACATTACATGAAACACAGTACATACGAATAATATCTATAAGTATGGTCGATTAGAAGTAGTGGAACAGTAGACACATGCATGTTTCATATTTAGATACTACGATGACAATGTTTAGTCTGGTGATGGATAACTGAATTCTTATAATATTAAACTAATAATCTTTTGATCGAAACACTGGAAACTGAAACCCTTCCTACATGTTGCATAAAGAAAATTCCCCGTAAAATAGAATTCTCGGTTCGTGGTTCCGTCAATTTAAGAAAAATTGAGGCCTTAACTGTTCTCTCAAGCATTTTTTCCTGAAAATATTACATTTGACCGAAGTTTTTCAGCGTCCTTCGAACAACTAACAATATTTACATCCTAATTAGGTAACTTACTCACGAAATGCAAATTAAAATAATAAGAAAAATATGTATAGGCATCTAGAATGTAAGCCAATAATGAAATCTGTTTCGCTAATATTATTTTGATGGATCATCTGCTAAGTGCTGAATGTTGATGATGTATGACGTGACGATACCCAATTCAGTTCGTCTCTGTAAAAACATAGAAAACGAAACTTTTGTAATTAGGTTGCATGTATATAGATTATAGCTATTATGTATATTTATGTTGACAAGGCCTACCGAATCTTCTTCTCTTTCACTGTTACTAACATTGCATACACAATTTTCACCGTTTTCTATTCATCTCTCATTGTTTCTACCGTTGGTTCATTGTCTTTCATTTCAAATAATGTTACGGTATTTCTGAATCATAAATAAGTCAATATATTCCAGACACCATCGAGTTATTGTATCGAATTTTTTGGTGACACCATTGGTCTACTTGTGTTTCTAGAAATGCTACATACTACATACTATATAGTTTCTAATAAAGCTAACTATTATTTCTACTTATTTACTAAAGAGCTTTTTTCAGACCTTGAAATGATTAATGACACGCACGCGTCACATTTTGTTTACCGTAATGCCTATACTGGTAATATATTATTAAAGCTTTGATATGAGGGTCCTAAATTATGAATAAATTTGGTATTTATCTGGTGATCCATTATGATCATATCTCATACGAACTAAATATAAAAATATCGATCATTTCTGTACTCCATTGTTCATAATTTGTTATGAGAATGAATATTTTATCAATAAAATCTAGAAATCGTCAATACTTTTAGCATGTACCAAAAAACAGATATCATATCAAACTCAATAACCACAATTTTCATATCAAAATTACGTATCTACACTAAAAAACCTTAGACATCATGGCAATTTATCAAATCCTTAATTTAAACGTCAGAATTCACATTTGATTGAGTAGAGACACTCATTAAAGAGGATTAAGTCGAGTTTTGATTTATCCTCTGATCTTCAAAGATACATCGGGTATTATCTCGAATTACGCGTATTGCAAAAATCAATAAATCCGATACCCTCTCAAAGTTATTACGGAGGGTAGTAACCCCTCGTATTTAATTTTTTTGGAACGCATTTCACACACTCGGTCTGTCTCCCCCTGCCCCCCCGGGTCCTCAAACAACTCCCCTGCTATAGTCATCTGATGAGAGAACAATACTAAATTATATAGGACCCACTTCACGACGTTGTTGCTGAAGAATTCCACAAATATTTTTTAATTAATATCAACCACTTTTCCCTAGGAGTATTTATCATAAGACGGAGTTGTCCATCGGATGTTTTAAGTACATCCGCTTGTGGTGTTTATAAATTTCTGGAAATAGATTTTCCAAGAAATCACATTGAGAATTAGGGGAAGTGATACAGTAATTGGCCCTGTAATAGTAATTGGCCACTAACACTTAAATTTTTAAAAAACTGAGGTGAAGTGAGTATTATCCAGATTGTGATAACACAGTCTGGTAGTCCAATTATTTATGCTTAGATTGACAATACACATTACCACAAATGTTAGCACTTTAATGCACTTTTTTTAGAATTTCGAAAAGCGTAGAAAAAAATCGCGGTTTTCTTAAGTTTTTGTTAAGGGTATAAGTTTTTTTACCGATCATGTGAGTAATTACCCAATTTATTCTGGTTAAAAAGGACCACATTATATGAGTCATGTTTAATTAAATAAAATATTTTTTGTTATAAAAACCTACAAAGAAGTTTCTAAGGCTAAATTCGAGGGGTGGACAATTACTGTATTTGTAAAATATCAATTTCACAGTAATTGGCCCCCCCATGCTAATTACTATGAAATTTGCGAATGTATGGATGACCATAGTTATTGGCAGAGGCCAATAACTATATGGCCAATAACTGTACTCGCTAATAATTTACAGACGATTTTTTATAATCTTATAAGTTGTAATCAAAGTTTTTGCCAGAATCATTTAGTTAATTCTAATTTTATTTTATAACACATTTTAAAAATGTCTAAGCAATATATTGCGATGGAAAAAAAATAACATAAACCCAGTTATGTGTAGTAGTTGCTACCAAAAAGTCAAAAAAATCAAAACTCCAAAAAAATAATCCCAATTGAAAACAAAAAATTAATCTAGAATTCTCATCAAATTCTACTTTTATAAGAAGAAAATGGTAGAATATAAAAAGGGCCAATTGAAAGATATCGTTAGATTTTCTTTGGATAACAATTTTCAATAAAAAATAAACCACTCATTTCATTATTGCACAATTTTTTTTGTATTTTTAAATTAGCATATTTTATTTACAATTTTTTGCGTTTTTAATGAAAAATCATTTCATTCTGATTGAAAACATGCTCAGTTACCAAGAAGAGTGGCCAGCTACTTGAATTTTGCAATTTAAATCATTAATATACCGGTGGCCAATAACTATAACAAATCGGGGCCAAACACTATCGCAAGGGGGCCAATTACTGTGACATTGCAATTTTTTTATTCCGGTTAAGAAAAATATATGTTCTAGCAATTTAAAGGCAATGAAAATTAATCGTACTCATAAAACAACTATTCAGGTGTATAAGTCCAAAGTTTCATTAGAATAACTCAAAAGGTAAATGTGTGGTTAAGAAATATGTGGACCCAAGTAGCTTAAGTGGCCAATAACTATAGCTCTTCCCCTATGAATCATAACGACTTGTTGCAAGCACTGAGTGATAAAAGTTTCTACGTTTCAAGTACTGAATCACGAAAAACGGTTATAATTTTTTCTATATTTTACTTAGGTAGCAATATTGTTACGGAAAAACCTTAAAAAATAAGTAAAAGCTAGAAGCCATTCAGAATAATATATACATAAAAAACTGGGTTTAAATACTTGTACTATCTATGTTATTATTATATTGTTATTATATCCAATTAAAAACTATAAATTACGAGTCTAGCGAAGTTTAAATAAAGTATTATTGTTCCACACATGATGGAAAATGAATCTTTACCCTTGTGAAATCAGTCTGATTCTATATGAAATAGGGGGACGTGGGCTTGTGACATCATTTATAATACACATTTTATTGGAAGTGTCAACGCGCCCCTTTGTACCCCCTCCATAATACAATACAGAATAGTTTGCAATACAATGCTACAAATAATCATATACGATATTTTATTCCTCGTACCAACTTACTCTTGTAATAAAACAGCAGTGCAGCAAATCAATAACTTAGTTTATATGCTTCAAAATGAAAAATAATAATAAATTACTTACACCTGCGTCTTGTACTGAATGATTAACAACATCAGATCATTGCACATTTATAATTTGATGTTAGTTGTAGGTACACATCAAATACTGTAACTGCGTGCATTTTTTATAAGTTCGTGTTCGTGCACAACCGCCCAGTTGTAACTAAAGTAGTACATCCAACAATTTAAGAAAAAAGGAAGATGTCAAAAATGTGTAAGCACATCAGTTATCTTTCTCGAGTCAGAATGTTGGAGCGTCATTGTATACTTCAACTCTCCATTCAATACTTGCTCCATTTTTACTAATTCAGAGGCAGTTGAGTAATAATTAAATAATCATTCAAAATGTATCTTATCTTCGGCAAATTGTTGGTTCATTGTATATAAATAATTGGTGCTGGTTTTACAATTTCTCCATTACGAAATATTTCAACGCGGCAAAATAAGGTAACACACAAATTAATATTTACGAATGTATAATTTAACACCAATTTTTATTTTATTTATATTTAATTACAATAAAGTGATATGAAAACATAATTAAGACTGTAAATTCGCATATGTATCTTAATCTCATTGTATCTCAATCTATATACATACGCACTATTATTGGCTCTATAATAGTCAATATCTAGATTATACAATGTGATTCCATACAAAGCATTGCTTGCATCTAAAAGTGTCATTATAATCATGAACAAAATAAAATGTATAATAATATTAGTTTGGATAATAGTGTGTATACTCGTATAATGTGTATGTGTAGTGTATACATGTGTGAAGGTACCTACTTCATCCCCTTAACAAAAGAGACAGAACAACAATACACATATAGCAGGCGCAGGGGGGTAGGTAAGCACCCTCCTCTCTCTCCTATACCCTGGTGCGGTGAAGGTCTGGCCATAGAGGCTACCCATAACCTCCTGCTTTGGTGTGTGAGCCATTTTTGTGCCAAATACACCCGGTGAAACCAAATCCAGTTCGTAATTGATTATGATCCCCAAGTGTAGTAATCTCTACACAACTACTTCGCTTAGCGGGGGTTGGATATTCTGCAATCTACGAGACACATAGATTGAAATATCGTGTTTATCATTTGTGTTTATTATCATATCTTATGCCTAATGGTTTATTTAACCAAATTTTACAATTAATTAGAGTGATTAGTACCTACATATCAGAGTAGTATGTATTTTCTTTTTTTTTTTTTAATTTTATGTCAGTATATAGTGAGTACCTAAACCCTTTTTTACCTTTTTTACAACGTTACAATATTATGGTGATACTTACACGATACATGATTCATTCCTGAAATTTCGGTTTGGAAATTAAATTACAAGAAGATGCCAGCAATAAATAAATCTTCTCATGATTTTCAGCGTAAAGAGTCGACATCAGTTTTTTGCTAAAAATATTGCATCATTGGTACGCATTAGATACTTTTTAAATATTTAAGGGAGAGGAAACATCTTCTACAAGTGTTCAATGTTAGATTTGTGCTATTCCTTTTCATCAATTACATTTTGTCTCTGTATACTATCTAAAATATTTCATTGACATACCGTAAAGTGCAGTTGTAGTGTAGATATTTAGGATGAGGAGGACACATTAGTAGCAACCCTAGTTGTATAGAGTAGAACAAAGATCCCCTTTTCTTGTATATTTTAGGTAGGGTCTGGTTTGCCAGGGCAGACAGGGTTAACCAAAGCAAGTTTTGGGTGGGTCCTGCTGGGGTGAGAGGGAACGCAGGGCTGTGTTAAGAATCAAATTATAGGAGAGATTACATACAAAATTCTTTGTATAAATAATTGTAAATATAATAATCGAAGGAAACAAATCTCCTAGTACCGTAATATACGAGATGATCTTTTTCTTCAGCAGCTGTCCACTTCTGAACGCAGGCCTCTTTATGTAGGAGATTGTATCACATCTGCTTAACCACCTGTATAATATTATAATCCAGTGGCCAAAGTCTTAGAAACAACTAGAATCACTGGGAGAGGTTGAGATACTCCATTGTCTCTAGGTCCCTAAGAAAAGTATTAAAGAGATTATAAGGTAAACAAAGACGTTACTTATTAGATTAATTCTAACACTTATTATTTATTTTCAGTAGGTATGCTCGATGCACGATAATATGTTGGTCATATAGTTTCCTCGGTGAACGCCACATAGGTGGTAAGGCTCGATACTATTTTTCCTCTCGCATTTTCGACTTGTATATACCTACGCTTGAAGACGATACTGGTGAAAATAATAAAGTGTCGACCTACTGTCGTAGGCAAGAATATTATATTATTAGATACACCGAGAGATCCTAAAGTTGCCCCTGTACTGAAGGAATATTGTAACGTTTTGTTGAAAATAAATACCGGTTATTTATTATTGACAATTTATTGTACAACACGCGATGTGTCGCCTCTTAAACACTTTGTGACTTCCATACTTCATACCTTTATTTATTAACCTACTCTTGTCCACCACCCCATCAAGACAGTCGCTACTTTAACTTTGATTGATTTGAGTTATTCATATATTTTAGCTACACTCACTTAACTTTTATTTGGTGCATAATTTTTATGGAATTCACGCTTGTCTTGGCGCGGACACATCAAGACAAATCTTTTGTATACAATTGACATATCAATGACGAGATATTATGTGCATAACTTCATTGATTCTATTATACGCGTGATTTTTTTTAAGCAACACGACTTATTTGGCTGTGAAATCTAAAATAACAAATGCGACACAAGCGTTTTATACCACATTAATCAATTTATATTCATACTAGCAGTGCAAATTTCTGTGTTCATTTCTGATCCTTGTAGAGAAAAAAAATATACATCTACAATAATTGAAGGTAAAAATGAAAGAGTCATTTACTTATGACGAAAATGATGATGAACGAGGATGAGGACGGGAATCCTCGAACACTAGTCGCGTATAATGAAAGTCACATCGTGGATTCTAATATGTTTTACATCTTTCATTCTACTATCATGTACCTACAATATCTGAATATTCTGAATACAGATTAATTATTTCAATTATGCAGTTAAAAATGTGTAGTCACTTTCAGTTTCAGAATATACTATTGTGTACCTATGTATTTCTGTAGGGTTTTTTTATTATTTATACACATCATTTTTATTGTCAGTGGAGCTAGTTGACTTGTTATTTTGATCTAGGTATTTTTATTAAAACATTGGATTTAATCAAACTGAAACGAGATATTAAAAATCTAATCATGAGAGTGTAATTAATGTGGGACCTGCAACCAAGACATTATACAATGCTGAACTTAGTATAGGTATGTACTGTACATTTTAGTAGTAGGTTGGCAACACACTTTTCAGTACTAAAATAAAATGTTAACATTTTTATATGGTGTAAAAATCTAAATCATGTAACATCTCGCCGACATCATTCCTCCCGACGCGAACCATTATGAGGTCGGCAGTTTGCCCTGAAAACAAACCCCCTGAGATTCAGTGGGTCGCGAGAGGGTGGCGGGGCAGGACTGCTAGGATATGAAAAGGAGTGATCAGTCACCCCTTTATTGGCGCTTTATAATGTCGAAATAAAACATAATCAAGTTATATTTTAAATTATAGTGATAGTCGACCCAAATCAAAAATATTCAAGTACCTGTCCTGTAAATAAGGTATCAAAAACTAAAAATAAAATAAAAATGTGAAGCATCATTGTAAAAACTGCATAATAATATAGTAGTTCAATTGCTATTGCTGTCGCACCCTGACGTTCCTCTAGGTGACATAAAGATGTCACGAGACCTCGCCACTCAGAGATTCCGTGCAGAGGTTCTTATTTTCATCTTCATCATTTTCATTTCTCTTTCTATTATCTCCATATATATTATTCTCGTACAAATTATCTCTTCCAAAATCTTACTTTTCATGACCTTAAAGGTCTTATTATTTGTTGAAAATTAAAATATCAAAAACCGTGGTAACCAGTGATTTCCAACATAATCCAATGAGGTATTATTATCGGTTCGGACCATTATCTGCTTAGGTGGTTCAAACAGAACTATTTTATAATATAATTAGTATATCATAAATACAAGCAAATTGCTACACAGACGAATGCAAATTCAATTTAATTCCTAGAGAATTTTTCATATATAAATTATTTATTTCGTTGTGTTTTGTCACTCAATCCTCTCCTTTAAAATAAGTACCTAATAAAATATATGTTGGGCTAACTACCCATTGGTACAACCCTTCCCTCACCCTTCTTAATATACAACCCTAATGCACTTACAACAGTACTATGTACCTTTTGTAATACTATTTGCATGTGTTGCATTTGAACCCATTGAAGCATGCTTTGAAGCAATAACCATGGATGTCCTGCCTTGCAATATGTTTTAGAGTGTACTTATACTATGAGACATGAGTTTCATATCCGAGAATCAGTTTAGTACCAAGAAATCATAGTCTATTTATGGCAAAACCCGCAGATGGGTATAAAGAGCTCACCGTGTTTTTTATTTCAGTCCAAATATTGCATTTAAGTGACTGCATATTATAATCAGCACTAGGTATATACCTGAGGTGTAATCATTTCAACGTATTAGTCGTCAATAATGCAACGTAGTTTTTGTAGTTTAAAATATTTATTTACCCGGGCTATGACGGATACTGAAGTAACGTTATATATTTATTATATGTAGGTACTTAAATTAATACACACTAGCATTACACATTTTTATCTAAAACGGCCGTTGTATCATACGATATCAGTTTTATATTTTAAAAGCGTTTCCTAAAAATATTGTTTTAATATTGTGAGCCTACGCGCAAAGCCGGCAAAAATATTTTATTTTTGTAAGCCAACTATTCAATTCAATAAAAGGGATGTCCATGCGATTTTACATGAAACATTTATTTATATATTCTATAAATATACATGAATGGCTCCAACGTTCCTCGTAGTAACACAGCGAGGTAATCGAGGTTTACTATTCAGCAATATATAATTTAATTCTACTCTCCCACTAATTCATTTATCTCTTCATCATGTACGTGTAGGAGATTCTACACAAAGTAACAAATAACACTAAATATTAGGACAAGCTTATCACAGTGGTTCTATATATAACTACATTTTAGCTACTCGTATTTTGTAAAGAAAATGCCTATCTAGACGTGTAATAAATACATGCATGTTCTAGAATTATTATTTACAAAAAATATACACTCATATGAATAAAATATAATGCATGATGGTTACAATATTTTCAGATTAAACAATTTTATTAACGTGTGTAACGTCGGAATAAAAATGCTGCTTAATTTGAATATTCCGATAACGAAAAATAGGTCTATTGGTAAAATTGATGTAGGGAAATATATTGACTAGTGGAATATATTCGTATGTCCTGTAGTTATTTATAATAGAAGAGAGTTGGGTATTGTAGTGGAGGTTTGGTACTATTTGTGACTCGCTCACAATTTCGCTAACGAACCTCTCGTGAGTTCACTCCGCACGGGGATATTTTCCGGAGGGTTTTTTCATATATCAAACAAAGTGTATCGGATCAATTGCACCCTGCACCCAGTACCCCACCTAAACAACCCACAGTTGCATCAAATATTGCATGTGACAGTAGAATCCCCATCATCCTCAACCCACGGTGGTGCCGAGTCGTCCCCATTGACTGGCCGCAGTTATCGGCATCGGATGCCGCGGAGAAGTTGAAGCCTTTAAACTAAACCGTATTTAATATTGAACAGGTCAGGGTTTGTCAAAGAAAACATTGAAAATAAAGAAAAACATTTCAAATCTCCGGGACCATTCGTATTCACACTCACACGGTACGTTGTAGAAGCGATTCTATAAGAACTGTATTTACTGTGGAGTGTGCAATGTGCATATAAATCGGATTCTTTATTCGATTCGGAACGAGATTATAATAATATGAGAATGTGTTGAAGCACCGTCCTTATTATCTACGCAGAGATTTTATCTGATTTATCTACCTTTCTTCTCCAATGGGAGTGATGAAATATTTAATAAATACAATCATTTTTCATGATCTTATGATTTTTTTACTAACATTTATTATATACAAAAACAATTCAAAGAAATATCTACTAACGAAGACGCGATTCCGTATAAGAAATGTTGATATGTATCTACTTGTATCCACGTGCCCCAGTACGAGTATTAGGCTAAGCATGGAATATCAGGCAATCCAGGATTTCTCGCAGAGTGTTTATAGATTCAGATAATATTTTTTAAAATAGTCTTCAATATCTCTCAACAGTTTGTTATAAGATTGTACACAATGATTATAACATGATCACACTACACATCCATGCATTGAGAGATTCAATCGATTATAAGAATGTGTAGCTACGAGTATAATATGACGTACCTATATTATACTCACTAATTGGAAACATCGTTTTTATCTTAGTAAGCTTTCATATCATGTAGCTAGAGTAGATGTAGATATATACAACGTTAATTTACAAATATATTCCCCGATATATTGTACAAATATGTGACATATTCAATAGTAGCATTGTATGTACATACAGCATATACCTTCACTAAATAATACTCATACGTTTATCGTATATTTTGTCAAAAAACGAAGAGCAAACATTTTAAAATCTAACAGAAAAAACATTCGTCGGTCACTAATTGGGGGTTCGCTATGGGAATTTATTGCGACCAAATTTTAAAAAACGCCAACGGAAATTGTCCTCTTGCCAAACCTAGGTAAAGCACCTCCCCATGATAGATTTATATGTGGCCACCCAACACCCCAATCCCTGGGTATAATTACACCATATATAATATTATATTTATACACACATGTATACACTGTACACAAATATATTTTGGAGGATTTTCGGATATAAAAATACAGATATATTACTGACATCAATGTGTTTTCAAGGATTAACGAACGATATTTTTTAAATTTGATGGCAAAGCAAATGGTAATAAAATGTTATTTTCTCTCTCCGCCATGCAGAGGAATAATTACCAGCAAATATATAAACAATATTTTGTGAATGTTTATTCGTCCACTCTCAAGTATTAAATACTTGGTTTTATGCCCAAAGTTAGAGACATTTTAGTGTATTACTTAATATTCAATTATCACGTAGTTTTGAGTGATAATTGGTAAATTAAAATTTAAGACATGATATTTTATTCTAATTATTTTATCTATTTATTTATTAGACATGTATTGTATAAAATTCCCACAGGATCTACGCACGTATGTATGTGTAACCTAAAATTTAAACAATATAAGATTCGGCTATTTTGCAACCCCAAAAATATGCAAACACCGTAATAATATTTTATTGTTCGTGTTAACATGATAATAATATAGGTATTTGTATATGAGGAAACCTTCATATTATGTTGTATTATTATATAAATCACCTCTTATTCAAACAACAAGATCCCTGACCCGTGAAATCCCTGAAATTTCCGCGTAGTTAAATTTGCATAAGTATTCAAAACATCTACTCATTATTACATCTAACAACACAATTTAGGATTATTTATGTAAACACCACATTATATGTGTGAGATGGAAGCAAAATATTAACAATAAATATTCTATCTTTTATGATTTTTCTTAAGTTCACGCGTAGATTCAAAAGCTACAGGTACTTAAATATATTTCAAGTTTTTTTTTAAATTTGGAGAACCATGGATAGTATTTTTTATGGACTGAAATGTCCTATGTTATTTTTTATTTATTTATTTACTTGGAAATATAACATAGGTACAATTATAATTTTTCAACAGTTAGGTTTAGGTATAAAGGTATACATTTTTTTTTATGTTTTACTACTCTCTCAATAAGTAAATAAATACTTGAGTAGAGAGAGGAGTGTTTGCAAATTAGGACATATTATGATATGATTATTAAGATAAGTACAAGCACAGAGAAATATTAGATATACGACATCAACGTACATGTTTTTGATTATATTTTCATACATTTATCAACACTGGTAAATTGTATTTTTAATAAGTTTGATATTCCTGTCCCAAACAGTATACTCCCAGTCACTTCTGACAATCAGTATATAACCCCGCCACATATTGAAGATGACTATGAATGGCAATGGTCGTCTTCGGCCAGCAGAGGTTTATATTCTGTAGAATGCTATATTTTGTTATAAATTCTCTTCCCTTTTACTACATCTCTAGGAGGCCAATATGGATGAAAAATTAATTCCGCGAGCACACTAAAGATTTTGAATAATTATTTTATAAATCCTGGTGAGTTGTTGTGTGTTAGCGGCGTGCTTTATTATCCTCACATATATAGAGGGTTTAGAACTGGGGTCGGGAATCACCCCCTTTATGCCCCATACAAAATAGAAAACAATATATTTACACAATACTACCCCTAGTAGAAGCATTATGCAGATTTCAATAAACGGGTGACCATCCCATACAGAGTTCAATATACTATCACAAAACGGAACTAAAAATTAAACATTGGTTTCACTGAACAAATTCTAAAAAAAATCCCATCACATGCCATAATAATGAATTTTTATGTCCCGAATCACACCGTGACATTCCCAAAAAACCTTCTTGTAGATACAAAATTCAAAATGAGTTAGACCTACGTCTGCCTGACCAATAAAATTAATAAGAATATGAATGAATGATATGCTGATGATCTCCAAATTTACTCTCACTTCGAGCCGAATCATACCATATCTGCAATCGATCTTATGAATGGCGAATTAAGTCGCATCTCTCAATGGGCACAGCAAAATGGATTGTTACTCAATCCTTCCAAGTCCCAAGCCATTCTTATAGGTAGCTCTCGTCTTCTATGCAAATTAAATATCAAATCTTTACCCCCTCTTCTTCTTGATAATGTTGTCATTAAATTATCTGAGAAGGTAAAAAATCTAGGTATTATGTTCGATCAATGTCTCTCTTGGCGACCTCAAATGTCCGAAATAAATCGTAAACTATTCTACTCTCTACATTCACTAAAGAGACACCAGAACTTTCTCCCGAAACCGACAAAGATCCTCCTTTCTCAAACCCTTCTCCTACCTCTACTGGATTATGCGGACGTTGCATATATGGATATTACATCCGAACAAACCATGAAACTGGAACGTCTGCAAAATGTATGTATTAGATTCATCTTCGGTTTGAGAAAATATGACCATATCACAGACTTTAGAAATGAACTTAAGTGGCTAACGATGACTCAGCGTCGTCATCTCCATATTCTCTCTCTTCTTTTCAATGTTCTGAATAATCCTGCTTCACCTGATTACCTTAAGTCCAACTTCACACCCCTGGCATCTCATGGCTTATCTCTACGTTCAAGTGGACGCCGTTTGTTAACCATACCCTCACATCACACATCTTTCTTCACTTCTTCTTTCACTACACACGCGGCTAGACTATGGAATAACCTTCCACTTCCTATCAGACTAGCTCCAACTATTCTCTCTTTCAAAAGTAAACTGAGGCATCATTACCTTTCCTTAAATAATCCATCTAACTGACAATCCCGTGGTTCCTTCCTTGTCCTTCATCCCATCCACATATTTATTTATGTATGTATTTTTATGTATGTATAAGTATTCTATATATTATTATTATTTTCATATTTATTTATATTTTTCTTATTTTTCATACACTTGTATGTAATGGGTATATCAAATTAATGTCACAAGTGGTTGGTTGGCAGATATTGCCTACGGCAATAAACCCGCCATTTGGAAGATATGTTTTCTTTTCAATAAAGATTTATTTATTTATTTTATTTATTTAATGACTTTCATATTCTCCATATATAAATATTGCACGTTGTGACTATATGAAATACATAGAGCATCACAATCAAACTGCAAATTGTCTACTATTTTTTTTTTCATTCACAATCGACACAATTTTTTAAGGTTGGATCCCTATAGCTATAATTTATAAGTTGTATAAGATGAATTATTCTCGTGTATTGATTTTTAGTCTCGTCATGGACTTGTCTAGATTTTAATATAAAACGCTCTGTGCAAGTAGTGCATTCTGTATGCATCAGCTTGTATTGATATCAGGGCTAGGCACCCTCGTAGTTCGTACATAATGGACGAGATTATCTTAAATCGTATGTTGTCTCCCACCCTATATAATTTAAAAAGCGATGCAGGGGTGTCGAAGATCAATGTTCTACCATAATAAAGAATAGAGAAAGTACAATTTTGCTTAATAGTTTTTTTAGGTAATACCTATGCTTTTCTGTACACTCTACAACATAGGTGATTTCAAATGGTTCTTTCCAAAGTCAACTGATCATGACGAAGTATCGTAGCTTTGTAACTCTAGCAGCATCTGATTAGATCTACAGCACTTAATGGTTGCTGTTTCCTAAATGTTTCAGTATCAGTCTAGATCTATGAAGTGTTTTACTAAACTGGACTCTTTTTCATAATCATAGCAAAAAAGTTCAACCCTGACTGATAAAATAAATAAATACGCTACTGAACGATAATGTGATTCAAGTTCAGAGAGAATTATACATTATGTTTTTGTTACAACAAGGGCTAGAATATTGTATTGTACCGCCATCTACCCGAGATCTATTTAATTATTTAAGGTATGTAGTGGGGATGTACTTAGTTTCCTCATGCTATCAGCAGAGAATCCATTACCATCACTGGTCTTCTGGGACTGAATTACAGATTCACTCGAGGAATCTAAGACGGAACAATAAAAGTAAATGTAAGGAGATGGTTAAGTAGATACGTAAATTTATGCAAACATTCCCTTATCAACATGACATCTTAGCAACCCTCTACCTCTCCTCTTAATTTTTGAGCAGACCTTATTACCCATACCTATACTTACTGAATATGCGTGCAGCACTTATGTTTACTCCTGTTTGATGGAAGGTCCTCACTGGAATAGAATCACAATCCTCGTGGATTC
Organism: Ceraclea dissimilis; assembly: GCA_963576895.1. Lineage (NCBI taxonomy): Eukaryota > Metazoa > Arthropoda > Insecta > Trichoptera > Leptoceridae > Ceraclea > Ceraclea dissimilis. Next base: position 9,652,869 of record OY756359.1, read on the forward strand.
TAATAAAAATAACATCAATAATAAACATTTTATTAATCTCAAAGTGCAGATGTTGGAAGAATATAAGGATATAACATTATAGTAGGTAGGTACACTAACGTATTGTGGGAGTAGATATAAAATGATCTAATAAGATTGAGATATTGTGTAGATCACAAAATGTCCGGATATCTTTATGCATAAACGAGATGAATTATTGGGTATTTGTAAAGAAAGTCCCTCCCGCTGATACGAGACCCTAAATGTGATCCATTGACAATGCAGGTAGATCTTGATCCGATTAAGATCTTAGAGGACATATTCTTTTCATTAAACATATAATGTTTGTGAATACTTCACCTACTATAGTGAATACTGTATTAGTAAGTAGTGTGATACTATTCACTATTGTCATTCTATACTTGAGAGATAACTTCTTTCTATTGATATTTTGTGTATTTAGGTATTATTATAATAGAAGTAACTACTTATCCATTGATGTGATGACACAATATCTCTTACGCTTCTAAGCGCATGATTTAAGATCGTTGTACAATTATTATCTAGACTATGCAGTGTGCAACATTATACAGCATTACGAGATTGTTAAATATTTTGCCTCTATACAAAAATGTTTACTTTTTATGTTTAAGAATACTAAGTCCTGAAGATGGCCTCTTCACGATCGCCTTTCACGATCGCATGAATGACTGATTAGAAAGAATGCTGAAGACAAAGCACGCGAGGCAACCGTAACTGATGTGCATAATTGTAGGATGACATATTTGTGTGCGTTAGGTACCATATGACTAGAGTGTGTCCTGGAAATCCAAATAAAAAGTCAGTGTAGACTAAATTGGTTACTAACCTAAATCATACCTGTTTATAAAATAAGTACTATAGGTAATTAGGTACATAAGTATACTAGGTACAATATTATAATAATACATATGTTCACCATTGAGGGAGTCCAGACTAACCTGGGTCCAGTTTCATTCACATCTGCTGCGGTGAATAGGAAGTAAATTGGCTGACCGGATCTCCTCACCCCCAACACCGTAGCTGATGTTCTGAGATTATTTCCTGCCTCCACATTAGCAGCCCGCTTCTTATAATTTCAAAGATGTAAATGTTTAAACATTTTTTATTCGAATACACAAAATCTTATTTATTTTATTATTTAAATGAACATATTACTTTATTTTATTTTATTTTATTTTATTTTATTACAGGCATGAGTGCAAAACAGATAACAATTATAGATATAAGTAATTGAAGATGAGTTCATTCATAATTCAGCTGTCACCCACAAGCATGCACCGCAGTTAATTTAAACATATAAGTTCATTCCGGTCGTCTCACATACCCATACTCAATCTCGCTCACACACTCACCCATCACAATTACGCTTTTGCAATAAGTCCGCCTTTTGGCACAACACCATTGTTTTGTTTTTTGTAACTCTGCATATTTTTCTTTGGCTAATAAAGATTTAAATTTATTACATAGGTACTTACTATATAATTTAATCAGTTGATGTATGTAGGTGCTACATTTAGGTATTACATAATAATCAGTAATGCTCACTAGGGCGAGCTTATTGTTTACTTCAAGAGCCAGCTTAAAACTTAAAACTCACCTCTTTAAAAAATCGCTTAGGATAGTTTAGAAAGAAGTAGATGTAAGTACTTAGGTTAGCTTATTGAATTGAAAAAGGCGCCCTTGAGGTGGACGCGCTCCACAAAACGGCGCATTATAAATTGACCATGTTATTAATGTTATTAGAGCAATCTCTTCCCGTCAATCCAGCCCACCTTGATTTTATTCAACTGAATAAAATATATCTTCTTCTTACATAGATCAAATGAAAAAAAAAGTGCCGGCTTCGAAAAGGTGACGTTCTTGATGGATGTGTGATAGATAGATTTTTTTTGATATTTACAGATACAATTTAATTTGTAACGGTCTATAAAATCGATTCAACTCACCTATATATATTAACAAATACCTTATGATTTTTTTCTACGATTGTTAAATTTAATGTCCAGCAATATAATAAAGATTCGGTCTCATAAAATATGTTAATACTGCAAAACAAACTATTCCTTGATAATAATTAGTAAAAATAATAATAGGTACCTATAATGAAAGGGACAAAGCTACCCACACGTTTTCTTTCAATTTCAATCCGCCCCCTGATGCTAGCCCTTGCGCATATATAAATTAGGAATAGAAAATTGAACAGATAAACTAAACCTTTTTTTATGTCGATTTTTTTCCAAAAAAGAATGTTAATGAAATTATACCTAATTCAAATTCAATACATATTGAAATGAATATACATAATATGAAAAACATACCCAAACAATATTCAAATTTACTTATTTTAAACTTTAAAAAGTTCCATTCTGAAGTATTTTCCTTTAGATCTCACCTATAAATTCGCACGACTTACAAAATGTCAAGCGATTAGGTATTGTATGAACTGTAGAAAGACAAGATTTTTTTGTTGGTACTTAGGTTTGGAGGTACCTAAGGCATATTGAGGAAGGTTTCGCTTTAGTCATTCATTTAAAAATAAGAAAATTTATTGATTTAATGTTTTACCTACGTATGTACCATACGTACTGTAAGTTAAAAAATACCTACTTGTAAATAAAAATAAAATAATTTGAATAAAAAAATATATATTCTTTAAAGTTTGTTATCCCTGAATCAAAATTAATAGCAGGTTTTCATCTCATTTACACTTGATGGACAATATTTGTGTTAGAAAGGGATGAAACATCCCTTCGGTATCAATTATTTAGATGTGAAAAAGTTGTCAATATCAAGAGGAGTCATTTGAGAACCGTGACATTAGTAACGAGTTATTGGGCGATAATGAGAACGTGTCACAACCAAACTGTGATTTAATATGGATAAATGGGCGACTATCTTTATTATTATTATAAGGGAAAGGTCTGCGCTACTTTACACGCCTATATGCCATTAAACATTCTATTAAACTATAACACAAACACAAATGTAAATATCGTATAATAGATTATGATGGTCTTGGTGGGAGATCATCAGCGGACATTTACAAATTAAAATCTTTAGCCTGTTTCACAAATTACTGTCAAATAAATAGTGGACTACCCAAGATGAGCCGGTAGTCTCAAAGAAACAATTATAGGAAAGTATCTGTAGGAGTTCAAAATCAGAGGTATTTTTCACAATTGTTTTTGAGAAATGTATACACAATATAAAAAAATTGCATTATACACAATATAGAAAAAGGTTCAATGTATCTAAATACTCTATTTTTTTTCTGAAGCATATTTAGTAAGGTTGTTGATATCTAATGCCTCCTGTTTTTAGAAATTTTTGAAATGTCAATATGCCCACTTTTAAGGCCCTATATGCTGTCAGAGGGCTTCGGCGCCCTGAATTTTACTCAGCCAATACTGAGGCAATCGTCTTGAAACTGAACAGTGATAGATGAAAGTATGGGCTACAGATCGGCTGTTTTAGAATTACAGGATTTGGAAATTCCTTAAATAAAAAAATATTCCTAAAGTACCCCTAAAAATTACGGGATCTGAAGATTTTCCGTTCAGTTTTTCAGATATTAAAGTATAATTTAGCCAAAATACAGGTAATTATAATCTTAACAAATCGGTTGTTTTAGATTTTTAAATTTCTTCAGAGGTTTCTTTTAAAAAGGTATAATTCACATTGTCGCTTACGTTGTTCTTACTGAGCACTAACATTCTCATACAAAATTTGAAAAAGTTGAAGCAAAAATAGAACGATTTTTGCTCAGTGCATATAAGCCCTTAATAAAAAACATAAAGGAAAAAATATTGATGATTTTTTGTACCGGCCTATCTATATACTTACCTACATTACCTACATTCCCGTTGTGCTTCGGTTTTCTGCGTCTAGCGACAATTTCAAATGAGAAGGTTATAATAGGTAATTATACAAAGTAGGTATAAATACATAATTATTAAAAGCGTCTAAAATTAACAGCTCTTAAAATAATAAATAAAGCTACGACACTACCATAAACACACCCACTATTCTATTTCTAATACATTTAGATGCGTTTCAATAATGAAAACCATTTTCAAAATACATTAAATTTTATTGCTTCAAAATCTTGCTCTAAGTAGGCGGGAATGTCTTTGTGCCTATCATTAGATAACATAGTATTTAGTATGTAAATACACATCATCTAATACTCTTTATACCAAGTAGTATCATTTCATAAAAAGCGTGTACAAACCCAAGAATGTTTTCGCCGCGGGAAACATATGACATATATGACACAGGAAGATTTGGTAGATACTAGGTCCAATTCTCAACTTTTTGAACTGAAATGCGTGTGTTGTTAATTTATTTTACTATGAAATAATTGAAAAAAATCTTATTTTAGTGTGTCCGCACGTATTTAATTATTGTGACGAAGCTGAAAATCAATTATTTCCCAGCCAGCAAGGGCCTTTTACATTGCGCAGCCAAGACGTTTGCCTTCTACCTGGACCACGCTGTCCCTCGATCTTCCCCATGAGTATTAGTTGGATTATACTGTACTGATCTCCACGCAGAATGTGAACCAGATATGATATCTTACGGACCTTAACATCTTTCAGCAGATGTCTACTGCAGTTGGCTCTCCTCAAAAAGTTAATTGAATTAATATTCCAGGATATTGCAATATATAATATGATTTATATTAGGTCCAGTATGGGGAGCTGAAGTACCTATACCCATTAGATGTTCCATAGGCATACTATTTTTATCTATCGATTTCATTTTTCAAATTCACCAAATGATATCTCCATTATGTTACCTGAAATGTGCAAACGTGTAAATCACTTCATTCCATTGACAAAAGATGAGGAACAGAATGCGATGAAAGAATTTTATATAAAAATGTGCAGAAAAAATAAATCCAAATAAGACGTTTCAATTTCACGACAAATTTGTCAAAAATTCTTATGAATTAAACCATTCATACAAAATATAATAAATTTTATTGTAATTTAATAAAAAAATAAAAATATTATGAAATGTTTTGTTGTGTCGATATTATTGACATTAATGTTTGTATTTATGAAGACATTAGGATAGTCAGGATATCACCTTCCGGTATCCCACGCGTCCCACAACCTGAATAATGTAATTCCATATAATAACGCGACTATCATCCTAATTCTAATCCATCTAACATTCCTTTATACTCGCAATATCGATATTTTGATCCAAAATGATCAACGGGTGTTTAAAAAAATAAGTATTTTTCATTTTTACATTGATATACAGCTACGTATATAGTAAATTCGCCCAAGTGACCATGTCCGAGTTAATTAGGATACCTAATAGTATATAGAATATTTGTATCGAAAGTAGTATTTGATGATTGAAGTTGATGAATAAAAACAATCAAAGAAAGATGAATAAATACAAAGAGAATCGTAGTGAAGAAGTGAAAGTCAATATCCTGAAAACATAATGTACGCAATGACCCGATGGAAGAAATTGGTTCTGTTTGTCGAAGCCCCGAGGTTGTGAAAGTACCATAAGTTGGTAGTGTGTTGGTAGGTAATATTTATATATATTATACAGATTTCTTCTAACGTGGTATGTCTTCTAATGAAATAAGCATACATTAAATTGTAATACAGGTATCTATAAACCCTGTAGATTAAGCTCAAGTATCCATAAAGAAGAAGGAGAAAGACATAGAGAAAGAATAGAGTATTGTTTGCTGTACAATTGGTATGTTTGCTTTACTGATTGTTGGCCATTTAGCGGCCCTCGCCCATAGAATTATTGTATTAGTTTCGGTTTTCCGCTTCCAGAACACCTTTGTTCCATTCATTCATATAAAATAAGCTTGTTTCGTTGCACAACCTGCCTGTCATCAGATCTTCTATAGCTACTGTTTACTGATAAAATCATAAATATATCGTTTACCTGATGTTGTATTGTTATACAATAGTGGTAACTCAAATCCACGGAGGCGAACAAAGCCTTATTGTAAATGTTAATAATAGATCAAAGTTCTACATATTAAACTTGGTATATTATGTTACCTTATGTAATACTACTTACTTTATAGAATAAAAAACATAATTCTATAATTTATACACAGCCTATATTTAAGGATCCTAATTATATACTATAAGAATCCCAAACAATGAATAACATATAGAAAACTAATTAGGTTATTATTTGATGTTTAATAATTCAATATCAATATACTCGTAACTTATGTATATACGAGTATGTTTCCTGGTACACAACGGTTATATTAAAAAAGAAACATCAATAACTGGGCAAAAACGTTATTCAATCATCCAAACTCTCATATTCCAACATTAAAAAACAAAGAATTATGCAATATGTGGAATGCAAATAACGCACAAAATACATGTTTTTTTCGATGCAACTTAATCCGTCATTCATACTGGTTTGGTAATCCAACAAAAAAATATTCATCATATACGATGAAATACACGCAAAAAAAAACGCATTGCAATTTTAATTCTGATCAAATGTGAATTGGAAAAATGAAGTGTGTGTAGGTAATAGGAATTTTATGTGTGTTTGTGTGTAGAGGAGAAATATAATGGAGGTTGATAGAATATGGCTACATACTCGTATGATGCAGAGGACGTATGGATAGGTAGGTTTCTATCATAATATAGATGCAGTCCAGGTCCAGCTATAGCTAACATTGATGGTTGATGCGAACTAAATATGATCAAGGGGGGAGTTTATTTGTTCGGGCGGTAAACGCTGATCGCTAGACCAACAGCATCCGGTGTGTAAAGTTATCAAAAACATTGGTTGTCGAACAATTACATGCCGATATTTCAGCAGTGAGCTGCCCGATTTGGATTTGATAAAACTGTAAGATACATATCTGTAGAATGTGTGATTCGAATACAGCTGAGCATTTCCTTACTAACTTTAGTTAAAAATATTTCCCCCTCTTTGTTCATCATGTAGTTCATATAAATGAGGCGTGTAGATTCATTCCATAATCTCAGTATTTGTATATGTGTCATGAAAAAATATCTTAGAGAGATACATCTGTCATAAAGGGCGCACAATCTAGACACTATTTAACTATGCAAAATATTATCACATTATTTCCCGAGGTTGACGATACCTTCCTAGTGGGTGGAACACACTATTCGTCATTCCAAATAACACTCGAACCGGATGTGCTCCTGAAATTTCAGATTTACAGAAACATCCATTTCATCGTCACTTTACATTTTGATATATCAATATAATATCCGCGATGGATTTACTGGAAAACTAATATTGTTACCTTGTCACATTTTAACACTACACAAACTGTATTATTTAGTACCTACATATAGAAAAAAAGTTCATCCATCCTCCTGAACTGATCTATCTTTTTCCAATTTTATATCTAGACCCATTACCACGTTTAGATCCATATTGTTCATAAAAATGTATTACTAACATCCATGGGCAAACAAAAGAGGCATTGGAAGGCCACACAGTTGGACAGTGGGTGCAAAAGGCGAGCAACAGAAAGGAGTGGCAACGTTTGGAAGTGGCCTATATCCAGCAGTGGAGACATCAGGGTTGAAGAAGGAGAGGAATGTGCATATAGGCAGAAGATATTTACATTACAGCTTTTTCCTCAACAGAAGCGAGGTATATGTAGGTAGGTATACTTAATTAGGAATTGTGATACAAAACGTTATCTATAGGTATACGTTCTCTAAAAAATGATAATTATATTTAAAATCATTAGTTATTTAGTCTCATCTGTCATCTGATCTGCAACACTAACAACATTCGACAATCTCCACTTCCTCTTTATCTTTCAACTCACATCATTCCTCATTCGGCGACAGTTGGACTCCTGTGTCTGATGTGATGAAGTAGCAAATAACATTATCTTATCTGTTAAAATATAATTTATGGTTAGACAATATAGGAAATTGACCGCAATTCTAGACTAACATTTACGCAATGTCGGGACAACAACAAAACAATATAAACATCTTAAATTGATGGCTCTAAAAAGAAGCGAAACCCATGACATATGAGAAACCAAATCGCCAATACCCAACGATATGAATACCCTCCCAAAGCCCTAGAATGCGAAATAGCAAAATTATAAATGTGACATACCTAATATAAATAATTATGGGTCGGTTTTTTAAAGTTTTTTCAGAACGTGGAGGGCGCGAAAGGAGAAAGTTATAAGAAATTGAATTCTCAATTTTTATTGAATTTTTATATTTTTGTAGTAAACAAAGTGTTAAGGCGCGCAAAAAATCCTGTTTTTGTGAATTTTTGGTACCTACGAAAACGTTTTTGCCCGACAAAAAGGTACTAAGTACTATGTAGGTATGATGGAAATTTTATTCAACAAAAAACATCGTATTTTGATTGTAATGTTAGTGTGTTTCTTGAATTTGAATTACATATTAGGGATGTAAGTAAATATCTCAAATAAGTTTTCATACAATAATAATACACCTTCTGACTGATACAAAAGTAAGAACACTTTAATATCTTGCAATAAAAATAATTTCAATAGATGTTCTATTATACCTGCAGCCCGTCCCTTACTTCATCCCCCATATCTTAAAATAATATCTTGAAGGAATTAGGTGACACATATAACATCTTTATCACATTGGATTATAAGGAAGTCATTAATCTAATGTCTAAATTGTTTCTTTTGACTGCACAACCCGCAGAACTTTTGTATTGTGCAACATTAGTGTTGAATAAAATATAGTATGTGGTTTGGGGCTCAATTGTTCACAACTATAAAAAGAAGTTTCTCTATTTAAGTTCTGTTCACAAGAATCATAATTCTTCTGTAACACTTTAAAGCACGTAAGTAAACAATTTGATCAAATCGTAGGTACCTAAAATAATACATATCATATTATGTGCATCCTTAACGTTTCAAATTTAATCGGAATGCCATAAAATAGGTCCCAGTGAGAATTCTAGAAGCCGAAAACAAAGAGAGAAAGAAGTTGTAAAGACGAGTGAAGAATTACCGCAGCCTGTTGAGAAACCTTTGGAAGCAGCAAAAGTTACCGAAATTGTAATATTGCTGCAAAGTGCAAATTATGATATTTGACCTCAGATTCATAGACCTAAGAATAATTTGACATAATAATATAATGATAATAATTGACCCTACATTTAAATTAATCTGTGTACACAGTAATAGGGCATTAAATTGACTCTTAGTTTTGTATCGATTTGTTTTTGTCTAAATTCATGTTCGGTGTCTGTCCGTGTGCTTTTGTGAATAAATAAATAAATAATGATAATTAATAAATCTTAATATAATAAATAAAATAAAGAGAAGGCGGTATGCTGGCGATTAAAGATTATACTGGTATTCTTATGTTCAAAATTTTACAAAAATATAAATTCTTTTGCATTCCATGTAATACGGTGCCTTTAGATTTCTCGATGGAAAGTTGTGGGGTAGTCTGTTTTTCTTTCATTCTATACGTATTTTGGGGTGCTGAATCCGAATCCGAGGTTTGCCAACAAAATTTCGTGACGGAACATGGCGAAAAATTGGTAAAATGGCGAAAATATTCCTTTTCTGGCGATTTCTTTATAAGAACTCGAAAAAAGACAACTTTCGTGAGTTATTTTTCTACTCAAAATTAAAGTACGTAAAATTTACTACAAAATTGCAGTATAAAATTTTTCTCTAAAATAACTAGCAGCGGAGCTGTCAAGCTCCAAAAATTGGCCAAATTTTCTCGTTATTTTAAATTGTGAGAATGGAAAATGTATGGAGAATAGGTCACCTTGTTAGAATTATCACCAAATTTTGACAATTATTCTTCAGATTTATGATACATATTTTACCTCGTTGGAATCAGTAAACATGGAGAAAGGTTTCAGCATAAATTTTATTTAAAAATATAGTGAAATGTTTACGCTAAAAAGGTTTAAACATTTTTCGCCTAAACAAATTACTATATTTTTAAATAAAATTATTTAAACATGTCTAGCTCAAATATTTCACGGTGTTTTTAAATAAAAAATTTGTTAATAGCTTTCTTTGTATTTTCTGATTCCAACGAGGTAAAATATGACTCATGAATTTAAATAATAATTGTTGAAATTTGCTTATGAAGGCAACAAGGTGAACTTTTTCAATACATTTTCGATTCTCGTAATGTAAAACAATAAGAAAAATTGGCCATTTTTTGGACCTTGACAGCTCAGTTGCTATTTATTTTAGAGAAAAATTTTATATGGCAATTTTGTAGTAAATTTTACGTTCTTTAATTTTGCGTAGAAAAATAACTTACGAAAGTTGTCAGTTTTCGAGTTCTTATAAAGAAATCGCCAGAAAAGGAATATTTTCGCCATTTTACCAATTTTTCGCCATGTTCCGTCACGAAATTTTGTTGGCAAACCTCGGATTCGGATTCAGCACCCCAAAATACGTATAGAATGAAAGAAAAACAGACTACCCCACAACTTTCCATCGAGGAACTGTTTTGTGTTTAATTTCACCGGATTAATGAATAATGCTCCATTTTTAATAATGCTAGTAATTTGCTATTTTTTTTGTAATGGGTATCTACCTAGTATAGGTAAAGTTTTAATATCTTATTTAGAGTAATTATAGTGAATTTATACTATTCATAAAAGCATACCATTACATGTAATACTAACCTAAACGTATCTACAAGATTTTTTTTTTATAAAATATCCATCGTTATCACCATTTTATTTTTTTTGTGAAAATGAATCTGGGTTTATCGAAATAAACTCAAATACACCTTTGTACAATTCACAAGAAGCTTGAATTTTCAGTAGAATTTTCTTATTTTTACTTCGAAAGCTTTTTGAACTGCATGGCAAATTTGTGTGAAGAAACGCAAATGATGCGTTATTTTCGTCTTATTGGATTGCTATTGGACAAATGTGGAGAGATCATCTTGCAGAGTTTTCTAATTTCTCATTTTACGCAGTTAGATACGAGTACCTATTACTAATTAGTATTTTCTTATATTATGTAAATAGTAGGTACTACATCTTATTGCATGGATTAAATAAGTGAGTGTTCTGAGTGAACGGAATTGTAGAATGTGACGGGAGCCTGAATTGTGAGTAAGGATATCAAAGTCTGGCGATCTGTTCTCTCTGTCTACCCCGCAAGGGATGTGGCGTGGGGGGGATAGAATAGAATGTATTCTATAAAACCGTTACAAATATTTCTACTTTATGATTTTAAGAGAACTTTTATGATCTTGCAATATTACCGTTCATTTTTACGCCATCTTTTAAAATAAAACAATTCCTTTCACAACCCTTTACAACTTTCATTTTTCAAAGAAAACATTGTAGAACAAAGTGCCAGCCTATATTCCCGTAAATTTGTGTAGAATTACTGTAATAAATTGGAAAGGACATAACGGGAACTATAATATATGTAGAAGTATAACATGCCGATAACCATAATCGTAAACTTTCTCCATTCCAAGGATTCAGGAAGAAGCGTCAGCTAATAATAAACTACATTTTATTTAATGGGACCCTTATATAAGTTATATAACTGATGTGACTAGAAGATAATACGTAGGTAAAGTAAGATACTTCTCAATTCGAATATTACAATAGTATTTTAATAGTAAGTAACGTATAAATACTAGGTATTACAAGTTATTCTTCATACTGGGATGCGGTAAAAATATAAACTACTTTTTTTGGAAGATCTATACATATTCCAAATAAAATATAGAATGCAAAATGAAGATCAAAGTTTGCAATATAATATGACACAATTCTTTCACTTATTCTCAGGCGAACTTATTTCAATTCTGCAATATCTGCAGCTAACCCCAAAATCCAGAATGATTGAAAAGTCGGTGAGTCAGATTGAAGTAGGTAGGTGCCTACGTGGTTTTTTGACAATGCACACTCAGGTTGTTTCTCTGATAAGGAAGGAACAATAACTATTTTAAAATATAATTTGACAATAAATCCCAGATCAATATTTCTATAATTCAGACAATGTACTCGTAAATGTGCCCAGCAAATATACGAGTAGCTATTGTATGATATACAAATTATATGTAGGAGATTGTTTTTTTATTCACCCTCTTTATCGTTTCTAATTTGCTTTTAGAATCGCGGATATCAAAGATTGAACAATGTAGGTATAACTATTCGTATCCCATTATGAACGAAATGACTGTTACTTGAATACATCGCGTTGTACGAGAATACCTATAGTATTATAAGCTAACCGAAATCAATTTAGTTAACAGCCAAACATAACGATTTACTTTAAACTCTATTTCTGTTTCTGCTTCAAAAATAAACTCTTTGTAACCCTTCCTCTTCCTCCCTACTCCTACCCCTTCCCCTTCATTTCATATTACTCCGCCCTGCTTTCAGAGATTACCCGAGCAATAAAGCAAAATAAAGTATTCAGCCGCCTAACAAATACCCAAAGTCGAACCAATTTCAATTTCCTACAAAATCCTCTTTATTGCCTATACGATAGCAATCTGGGACCACTAGGCAAGGTGGCAGACCACGTCTGTTATAGGCTGGCCACACACGTCCCGAAGTTCAGTTCCGGAATCGACCGTTTTGCAAAAAAGTTCCGATCAAAACCTCTCTCTGAATTCAGCGTCACCCCGATTTTAAATTCAGAAAGAGGTTTTGGTCGGAACCTTTTTGCAAAACGGTCGATTCCGGAACTGAACTTCGGGACGTTTGTGGCCAGCCATAGAGTAGTTTGTATAGTAAGTACCCTCCCCTCCCCCACCCACACACACACACAAACATCAAATGTAAACTTTTTTATATAATAACCTGCTGAATAATAAACAGTTTGTAATTTTTAACGATCCTCACTCAACACGATCACGAGTAGTCGTATTTAAAGTACATATTTATTAATTTTGATCGTAGTTTCTTATATTCTTAGTGTTTTTACAGAACGCATCAGAGTCTGTGTTAAAATTGTCCTTTTTATATTTCCAGGAATCTAAAATACTTTAAAATGACGACATGAAGTCTGTTGATTCAAAATCAGAGCTTTCCAAAATAAATGCATAATTTATTTACTTTTATACACAACGAAATATTTCAGACCATTATTTACAATCAATCTTGCAAAAAAATTGTGCTCATTTGTTTCATAATTCTTATTGTTGTGTATTTAGATTTACTAGAATCCTATTTTTTTATCCTACAAATGTAGTGGACTAATTGGCATATCTTCATAATGATAAAAACTTTGATAAGAGTTTGGATTAACGAAAGGAAAAATTATGATTGTCGAAGAACGTTTTGCATTTTGAAGATTTTTGTATCTAAAAGATACCTAATTTCCGGACACGGTCACTTGGGCGATGGTCACCTGGGCGACGGACACTTCGGCGCCGGACACCTGGGCGACGCGACATCTGGGCGATGGGACATCTCGGCGACGCGACACCTGGGCGATGGGACATCTCGGCGATGCGACACCTGGGCGACCGGACACCTGGGCGACGCGACATCTCGGCGACCGCATATGTTTTCACTTTTTGTGAAGTGGCTACCGGCTACGCAATAAACATACCATAATAGTTCGTAGTCGAATAAAAACAGTATTTTTCTGGCCTTTCTTGAGGGAAAAATAAATAATATATTATCATTTTTAGAATAAAGAGGTATGCAAAAATAACAATAATATAAAAACAATAATCATCAACCACTATACGCATTTTACAAATACATATTATGTACTATATACTTGCATACATTTAATACCTCTCTCAGGTATTGTGTATGTGGGAGTGGTATGACTGCTATGTAATAAAATATCCCTTACTCATTTTATCAATATTGTTTTCTAGCGAATAAAAGTCGGGAAATTTCTTATTAAGTAGGTTCAACAGTGAGGTTCATCAGTGAATTTGATTGTGCGTTCCACACCTGTCCCCGCTTGCTCCATTTTTTAAGAAAAGGACCTGTGACTGTGTGTGGTCATAAACTCTCAAATACTCTCCAGTACACTTCGTGTCTGGAACTGAAGAATACACATGTCTCGTGAAGGGGTGAATACACCATCACCCCGGAGATACGAACCCGGCACCTCCTGATTAGAAGTCTGGGCTGCAAACAACCGCGCCGCACGTATACCTACTCAAATTTAATGTTATTTATTATTTTATTACATATCATGTTATTATCATGTATCATCATCACTTAAATCTAAGTATCCAACTATGACGTCACCCTCATTTCCCGCGTTCTTAATCGCATGAACAAACGCATAATAGCGTTTTGTAAAAATAGTGTTTTTTTTTTTTTACTTTTTGGGATTAATTTTGCTTTATGAAAAAACTTTCTCGATCATTCCCAATTTTAGAGACTTTCGGGAAACGAGTTTCTGTCTTTCGGAAAAAAAGATCAGAGGTGTTTTTCACTTTTTTTGAGAATCTACACAAGATTAAAAAATCTTTTACAGTTATTCCCTAGGTAAAGGTTCAAAGTTTTTTCACCCTATTTTTTCCAAAGAATATTTATTAGAGAGAATGAACAATGAAAGGATAGCAAAGAAAATAAACCTGGGTGAAAGAAGAGGTATAAGGAAGCGCGGCCGACCAAGAACCACACGGCTGGACCATGTAGACCAGATTCTCAAGGACAGACGTGTTCTGAGTAAAAGGAATCGTAGAGTGTGTATGGCGAATTGCATGAATGTGACGGAAGCCCGAAGTGTGAAAGGATAGGAAGGTCTGACTATCTGTTCTCTCTGCCTACCCTGCAAAGAATGCGGCGTGAGGGTATGCCAAATTTATTAGTAAGGTCTCTCGTTATTTGCATTTTTTTTGAAATGTCAATATGCCTACTCTTAATCAGTCTTACCACTCAGTGTCCCTGTCTACCATTTAAAGAGAATTGTACCTACTTAGATAGTACATACTACATACAGTCCCTGGCCATATTATTAGACGCTCTGTGGTTTTAAATAATTAAATATTTTTTACCAGTTTATATGTAGTACTTTTACATTTAAACATAGATATAATAGAAAAAACGTTCATTCTTCGTGATATTTCGTGGTTTGAAAATATTTTAGCATTCACGAGAGTCTTTACTTCATTTTTTTAAATGGTGTATAATCGCATTTTTTACCCATTATGAAAATGTTCCAATTGATTATTTAACCTAATCATTATTATAATTGTCCAATGTCCGTTTATTTATGTGTTATTTGCGAAAATAAATAGTACCGTCATTATTATGCAAACGAATTAATCGAATGTATGAAATTTTGAAAATTTTCTTTACACTACCGCTTTACATCAGACAAAGAGTGTCGGTTGAGCAATACGTCTGAAGAAAAGTTATTAATTAGAATAGTAGGTACTTGCTGAATACAGTAATTTATAGGTAGGTTAGGAACATACCTGTTTGATACATAATGCATCGGATTCTTTCGAATCATACCTATATACTATATATAGTAGGTACGTTTGTAGAATTAGTATGGAAAGTAGCTGTAAGACCCTATATTTTTTCACACTGTATAGTTTCTCATTCCACAGTTCTGTCTTCTTACCGAAAAGACGGCGATGCTACTTTTCTATTATTTTTATTGTTTCATTTTTTAACGTGCCCAAGCCAGAAAGCTATCAGACCGATCTCCAATACTGAGCGAAGTGCACAGCACATGGAGTGGAGATGTATCAAATAAATCCTCACGGCATCGAATTAGGGGATTCAAAGTAATCAATATACCTACTATAGTCCAGCAGGGGCGTGGGAAAAGACTGAGCCTTGTGATTTCCCTGATGTGTTCCTTCGATTAACTTTAAAGACCGTGATAGAGTGGCAGTATGAGTATGGGAATGACACCGGTAAAGAGGAGTCTTGTGGCTTTGACGGGTAGGTACTACCAACTAAAAAAGTCGACGATGTGAATCTGGTTTTACGACTTTCATGACGATATTGGAGAGACGGGGAAAAGACGGAGCCTTGTGATCTTCCTGTGTTCACTCGAGGAATTTTGAAGGGTGGAGTAGCAAAAGTGGTTACACAAAAACATATTTAACCAACCCTCCGTGAATTCGCAGGTAGATACCCACTAGTAACTTAATGAAACTGCGAAAAAAAATACAGTGCATAAAGCCACAGAAACACGTTTGTATTAACAAGTACGCGCGCGAATGCGCTTGAAACGCCTGAAACTTTCATGTATCAATTGTTTAACATTGTAATGCCATACGTTAAAAATATAATATACAAATATGAGGTATATAACAAATCTCCTGACTAAAAATCTATTATATCTATGTTTAAATGTAAAAGAACTTAAGAAAAACTCATAAAAAACATTTAATTATTCAAAAACTACAGTGCGTCTAATAACATGGCCAAGGACTGTACATCCAAAATAAAGGAATTCAATTTGCCATTGTTTAAAATTAGTTATTGTTCCGTATAGCTGTTTTGGGACTTTCTACTATAGCTAGGGTGGCCAACCCGCGGCCCGCGGATCAGTGAGAAAATAAAAATATAATGTTAAATCCCGAGTGGAAACATGAATGACTGATGAAAACTGTTTCCGTGTAGAAACTACCTCACTCAATATCGATATGCACTTAGTTCTGCCATACGAAATTGCTTCACACTAATTTATTGTTGTTCGATTATGTTCGATTCTCATTTTTGTTTTATTTTTTTGGCTAATGTATGAGCCATGGGCTTCATCGGGGGGCCTGCGGCGCTACTTACGGTCGTGAGCATCTTACAAATTAATTATATGTATTGCCTGTTGTAGAAATACAAATCAGATTCACAACATCACCCATTTTTCCCTTAAAAATTTCGCCTATGTCACTATTATGGGTAATCTTTTTAATTAGAAAAGTTAAAGTTGTGTGCCTTCTCCACTCAGTTTCGCAAAAACAATATTTTCATTTCTGTTGTCTTCCCCCCTTCCCGAAATAAACCTATATATTTATTTTTTATAATGTAAAATTTAAAAAAATGTTATGCGGCCCGGTAGGCAATCTCATCTTTAGAATCTGGTACGGCTGCTGTAAAGGTTGGCCACCCTTGTACTATAGAGAGAACTTGTAACAGTTGTATTGTAACAACCATTTTTAACAACACGGATTGGTTTGGACCCTATTTAGACAATACGACTACGAAATATATTAATAATAATAATAAAGTAACAATAAACTAGAAATATAAGACAAAAATCTGTAAATTTATTCGAAATTGACACAATATCTTGTCCGAGATCCGGCCGTTAAAAATATGACGCATCTGTTTTTTGTTTAAAATGTGGTTAAAATGATAGCTTACTAATAGGGTAATACATCGCACTAGAGTTGCCTACCAAAATCCTGCCGCAATACCCCCTGCCCCCCGCCCCCGTAAAAGTCCCCTTTCCGTTTTTTTTTATTTTTTTAGGAATATGGTAGCAGATAAGAGAAAGTAGTTAATGACAAAAATAATCCTTACTAAATTCTCTATAATAAATGTTCCATACATGTTTTTGTAAGACTAGTAGTTTACCTGTAATGGCCGGTTAGAATGCGGGATATTTTTTGTTAAAATTTTTTTTTTTTATTTTCCTTTAACCTTCCAACCACCATCACTAATATTTTATGGAAAAAAATGAACTGCGGCGCTATATTGCTGCTTATTTTATGAAATAATATTTTTTAAGAACATCCGTCATTTGTGTTTTCATACAATTACTCAGAAATTATTAGATGAATGAAAATATATAATTATAGCTCATTTTTAGCTAAGTCTATAGAAAATTATTAGTTTTTAGACTATTTCCCCATAGCTCTAATCAATTTTTAATAAATTTAGTTTCAATAAGTACATGGTTTTTGCAACCCAAATGAATTTCGGTATTTGGGCCGGCCATTGCAGGTAAACTGTTATTCCGGGTTATTGCGGGTAAACAGCGGTAATTATTAAGAATTATTTTCGTCATTGACCACTTTGCATATCTCTTACCATATTCTTTAAAAAGCTTAAAACAGCGAAACCGCGGCGGGGCCTTTTTGGTGGTGGGCGGGGGGGGGGGGTTGCGGCAGGATTTGGATAGCCAATCCTGGTAACCTGTTGGTAAGATATCATTTAAACCACATTTTGATCAAAAAACAGATGTGTCACATTTTTAGCGGCCGGATCTCTGGCTACTGAGGCGTAGACACAAAAAAGAACACATTACATTATACATTACAAGATTACAACATTACATTAGTACTGTCAAATATAGGTTTAATTAGAATCGTTTGAGCGAAAATACGAATTAACCTATTAGATATATTTAATTTGCTCATATTGGTAAAACTGATTAAGTGATGATGATACATGATATGTAATAAAATGATAAATAACATTAAATTTGAATAGGTACATATCCGGTGCGGTTGTTTGCAGCCCAAACTTCTAATCAGGAGGTGCCGGGTTCGAATTTCGGGGGTTATGTTGAATTCATCCCTTCACGAGACATGTGCATTCTTCAGTTCCAGACACGAAGTGTACTGGAAAGTATTTGAGGGTTTATGACCACACACAATCACAGGTTCTTTTCTTAAAAAATGGGGCAAGCGGGGACAGGTGTGGAACGCACAATCAAATTCACTGATGAACCTCACTGTTGAACCTACTTAATAAGAAATTTCCCGACTTTTATTCGCTAGAAAACAATATTGATAAAATGAGTAAGGGATATTTTTTTACATAGCAGTCATACCACTCCCACATACACAATACCTGAGAGAGGTATTAAATGTATGCAAGTATATAGTACATAATATGTATTTGTAAAATGCATATAGTGGTTGATGATTATTGTTTTTATATTATTGTTATTTTTGCATACCTCTTTATTCTAAAAATGTCAATAAATTATTTCTTTTTCCCTCAAGAAAGGGTAGAAAAGTAATACCAACTATTATGGTATGTTTAGAGCGTAGCCAGAAGCCACTTCACAAAAAGTGAAAATATCTGCGGTCGCCCGGATGTCCCGTCGCCCAGATGTCGCGTCGCCGAGATGTCCCATCGCCCAGGTGTCGCATCGCCCAGATGTCCCATCGCCCAGGTGTCGCGTCGTCCAGATGTCGCGTCGCCGAGATGTCCGGCGCCCAGGTGACCGTCGCCCAAGTGACCGTCGCCCAGATGTCGCGTACCGAATTTTTCTATATATCTATATAGATCTTTAAAAGTAAATTATTTTTCCCTTGGTGAGCTAGTTAGTCTTTAATCTTAATTTTAATTTTAACTGCCAATTCAGTCGGTTGCAAGACACAAGCCCATCGTTATCTAATCTAATATGCACAAGTCTCTAATTCAAACCTCAGCGTTAAAGATGAAGGAAAAATCAGTATTACTCACGTATTGTATAAATTTTTTATCATTTTGTATTTGATGATATCGTTTTTCAGAGATCTTTATATTATTGTAATTAAATGTTGAGAAATATTGTAATACTTTTCAACAATATGATATGGTAGTTTTTTTAACTCAACATCTATACACTATTTTACGCGCTATTCATTGGATCCTTTGTCACAATAGTATTATGAAATATATATTCTTTATAAAAGCTGTCTTGTTGTCCTAACATTATGCCTCAGTGTAAAGGAGCGACATCACATTAAAATGTTTCCAAATGTGTTATTGTATTCAATGCAAACATAGCCAGGGAAATGTACACACGATGTGATTAATGCTTATCCTAACATCAGAGGGAAAGTAGAATACTATATTTAGTGTCATAGCTCAGTTTTATATTCTGTCGTTACGGCAACCTAGGACGCCACTTACTTTGACGTCCACTTAAAAATACTATGACCGAATAGATCACAAATAATAAAGATGTGCGTTGGTCCCTGTAAGGAGATAAAATCGTCCTCGGTTGGGTGTAAACATGGCCAATGTGATGTCAGATTGCACCTGAAATGTTTTGAATCCGATTATCTACAGTACTTTAAAAATTTAATAATAAAACTACTTGAAAAACTTTTCCAAGTTAAATAAAATTAAGTAAAAAAAAATAATTCGAGCACTACTGGGTTAATTATTTATGTAGAAAAATATTGTACAGTAAGAAAGCCATTATTTGAAATACAAAATATTGTAATTAAAAGTAAAAATGAAAGTATTTATATACCTAGTTAAAAAAATTACTTAAGGGCCATAACAATGCCATTCGGTACTTTTCGGTACTTTTTCAAAAGTTATATAACCGCATCCTTTAAAGATATATCTTTGAAAAAAATATATTGTATTCCTTTATCTTTTCTCTAATGGATTACTGTTTAAAATAAAAGATATGTTTAATAGTTTTATTGTAATAGAATATTTAAAAACACCCGTTTTTGACGCTTTAAAAGCTATAACTCAAAAACAAATTGACATAGAAATATGTTTCTTTTTTCAATTGATAGGTATTTTATATACCTAATCGATTACTGTTTAATTTTTACGAAATCGTTATTGTTTTTATTGTAATATCTAAAAAACTACATTTTTATATTTTTGTGATGCGCCTTGCCGAGACTCGATAACGCGCGCAAGTTGAATAATAGATCTTAACGACAAACATTCTGGTGTTATAAGCGAGATGTTTGTATATCATTCCTCAGTTCCGCCCACAATCTTGCGGCCTGCAGACGTGAAATCTGTGTTGATTGAACATCAGATTTCTATACAAAAAGGGGAAGGGGTTACCGCGCCGAAGAAATGTAGACCCGCCCAATCGCTCAAGGCCATTCGCATGATAATTGCCCTTAATGACTTGACTTAACTTGACTATCATCAGGTGTTTGACAATAAAGTAAACGGGAATGCAGAGACAGTCATGTCACTTATGGGTATTTATAGAAATTGAAACAATAATTGTAATTGAGAAGCCCGTAATTGAAAATTGTAAGTAGGTAGTTTATCGATGGAAAACTAATTTATAATTTCGAGTAATAAGATATTATAAATACCGCCCACAATCTTGCGGCCTGCAGACGTGAAATCTGTGTTGATTGAACATCAGATTTCTATACAAAAAGGGGAAGGGGTTACCGCGCCGAAGAAATGTAGACCCGCCCAATCGCTCAAGGCCATTCGCATGATAATTGCCCTTAATGACTTGACTTAACTTGACTATCATCAGGTGTTTGACAATAAAGTAAACGGGAATGCAGAGACAGTCATGTCACTTATGGGTATTTATAGAAATTGAAACAATAATTGTAATTGAGAAGCCCGTAATTGAAAATTGTAAGTAGGTAGTTTATCGATGGAAAACTAATTTATAATTTCGAGTAATAAGATATTATAAATACATAATAACTATTATAAATATTATATTCATTTATGAGAAATATTGAGCTACGACAATATTTTACAAGATGTACCTACCTACTCAGATCGCGACTTTCGAGTTTTTTTCATCACAATAAAAATTGGCGAAATATTTTATGAATCAAAAGGTAGGATTTGACATTATGCCAGGTGGGGTAGGCAAGGAGGATCATACAAGCCCACGTGCAGTAGATTGGGCGTAAAGCTCACCGCATACAACCCGCGGCGAAGGTTTCTTTATAATTCAATCAGATTCCTTCGACACAATAGCCACGGCCTTCCAGATACGCGATATAATAAAATCATAGATTATTTATGAATAAGATTAATATCGCGATGTTTACTAACTTTTATGATTCCAGATAACAAAACAATGAGATGTTTGATGTAAGCGAAATCTTTTCTTCTAAACTATTCTATAAAACTTTGAAGTTGAAGGTTTTGTTATATATTCGTATAGTGACATCCTCATCAGAGAAATTCAATCAACATTCGCTGCTAAAATATTATTAGCTAATAAGTATGTTGATTGTTGATTCAACGGTTGCCTATACATTGTGAGTTGATTTTTCTTAGATACGCAGGTCAATAGATTTTATACTAGTTAGGCTTTAGAAAAAATGGATGAAAATTGTAAGTAAAATAACGTAGGTAGGTACCTAATTCTTACTGAAAAATATATGTAACTAATTAATAACTATAGAATATCCGTGTGCACTTATACCTTTTTTATATTAAAGCACGTAAAAGTTTACAACTTTTTTTCTGCTGAATTCTTTCTACGCTATGTTGCAACTAACTCCTACACACATGAATATAGTTATTTCTAAGTATTGTATATAAAGTAGGTAGGTACTAGGTACCAATATTGCATTGATTATAATAATAATAAGTATGTGTTACGTAACCTTTGTGTGATAAAATATTATATGATTCCTAAAAGAAAAAATCCATAATTTATTATAAAAATTCACACAAGTACAAACCAAAGTGAATCGCTATTCCGAATAAGTCGTTTGTATGAAAGTTTGTGGGCGTGTAAAGAAATCACAAAATAAATGACAACATTTTCTATAAGGTTTCCTAATATTTACATAGGACTAGGACAATCTATTCACCCCAACAATAAAATGACGATTCCTTCTATACTTCGCTTAACTTTAACTTTTTTATTCAATTTCCCTTTCACAGCCGGGTATTGCAAACCATTGGAAATGTTTCCAAAACCGAATTTATAAATTATCTTTACTTAATTCACCTCTACCTCAGATGGCCATACAACACTTGTGACTTGAAGGGATTTGGCCCCCAAAACAACTTGTCTTCAGACTCTTCTTCTCGCAGTCTTCTTGCATTCCAAGCCTTCGCATGTCTTGTATTAGATTATCCCCCAGACTTTGTCTTGATTCTTTCGATCGTCTCACAAATATCCCAAACGACAGCTTTGGGTTCGAATCCCGGTATCCCGGTCGACAGGCTTTTCATAGTGTTATAAGAGTACGGGAAAGTAATTGTTTTTTGGGTGCTTACAAGCCAAGATCCTTTTAAAAAAATATTCGAACATCGATACTACAATTTTTATAATGGATTACTGACGTCAGTGTTTACTGCTAGCCACTTGGGTTCCACTGCTGGATATAGGCCTCTTCTAAACTTTTCCACTGTCTTCTGTCTTGGGTCCAATGTAACAATTTTAATGGTGGTTGATTTCTGATGTACCTGTGTAGAAAGAGATTCGCTGAATATTGGTAGAATCCATGGTAGATGTAAAGGTGAAGCTATATAGATTGTATTGTATAGATATTATATTCATTGGGCAATGGGCATTCATAAGGCGATTGTGTGATGATAGATTTAATGTCTTTATTACATATTTACATTCATTCATTCATTGCCTTAGATTCAGTGAGAAATGTTTTGTCAACACAAATATGTGCCGCTTGAGAAGATTTAAACCACATAAATCAATAATTGCATTCTTTACAATACAATATATCGGGCACAGGTACAGTATAGGACCTATATGAAGTGAAGATATTACCAACAGGTCAATAACTAGGTGTATGCCACATAACCTTCACTGGTCTGTGATTACTGATTAACATCGTGGTTTTGTGAATGAAAATTTTCTTCTGGAATTCAAAAATAAAATGGTGTTTTGGTAGATATCTAATATAATACCTAGTGGCCTAGTGCATGTATAAATTCGACCTTGATGTGCTTGATATTAGCATTGTCACCCGATTAACACTAACTGGGTACACAGGTCAATGAATTTAAACTTTTTTACGTAAAATTAGTGAAAGAATTGTACATTCTTACAAAATATTTTTTACGCAGCACTCAGCAGGCACAAGAACTAAAAGAGTTGCAATCTTCGAATTTCTAATTAGAGTAATGTTGATTTACTTGAAAGATTCTTTAGTTGAGTAGACCTGTGTTATTGATGCTATAAGACCATGGGTCAATATTGGGCCTACAGTATTTTTGACAAGACCTGTAAGTTTTTCGACTCATAAACAAAAAAGTATTTAGTAGTTAGGAAGTACCTAAGTACAATTTTGTGCTCAAGTAAGCAGTCATTATTTATGTACATTAATTAATGCATACTAAAAATGGAATGGAGTGCCTAGATGGCTAGCTCCTACGCCTCCTTGTAAAAATAAAAAAATCCCGTAGGTATTCGCCGCTTAGAGGTGATACAC
The DNA here is from genome assembly GCA_963576895.1 of Ceraclea dissimilis. NCBI lineage: Eukaryota > Metazoa > Arthropoda > Insecta > Trichoptera > Leptoceridae > Ceraclea > Ceraclea dissimilis. The sequence continues at coordinate 9,676,934 of OY756359.1, forward strand.
ATTGCTCTGCTATTATTGTACCCAATGGATTAATGAAAAAGTCTTGGGTTGCACGCCCATTATCTGTGTTTATATTGTTAAGTTATGGCGAAAAAAAACGCATCTTTGGTCACTATTAATCATTTCTTTTTCATTTATGACTTTGGGATATTTATCTGTATTTTGCACAATATGGGACATAGGTATAGGGTTTTGACTGCTTTGACAATTATTATTTGTTTTATTTACGTATCTACCTATCCTCTTCAAAGTGAAGTACATATGTAGGTATTATCAAGTAGATAAAATGTGTGTAATATGAAGTCTCTGTGTAATATTATGTACTTATGATAATAATCATGTCATTCTAATATCTACTGATTTGCAAACACTTCTCTCTCTACTCAAGCAGGTATGAGGTACCTATTTATTTACTTATTCAGAGAGTACCGATTACAATGTAAAAAAATTGTATACTTACCATTATACCAGTGGCGGATCCAGAATTCAATTTTGGGGGGGTGCTGAAGGTCGTTACTTACAAATATGACCTTGTCGTATCAAAAAACTTTTTTGATACTGCGTGAAGAAGGTCATGATACCAATACATATCTTTGATGTATTTCTTTTAATAATAAATGTATAAAAAAATAGCGCCGCATGTGATTTTTTTTTTAGAAAATGTGTGATATACCGAAACTGCTTGACTTTCTATAGCAGGCCTGGACAAACGTTTTTGGATGCAGGACCATTTGAAATTACAATTGAGCGACGGCCCGCAAGTAAAATACAATTTTAGATTATTTATTAGGATTGGAATAATGCGCCGCAGGTGATTTTTTTTTTACAAAAAACGAATGAAATGATATGAAACACACAGTAGGGTTAATTAGCGCCGCAGGCTTTTTAGAAAAATCGGTGAAGTGATAAGATAAACACAACAGAGTCGATAAAATTAGCGCCGCAGACGAATTTTTTTTACCAAACAGTAGTAGTTTTAGTAAATTCATCACATATGATGAGAAAACGATGTGGTAATAATGTGATTCTTCGGAAACTAGTTGTATATAAAGTACTGTCACTAATGGTTTTGGGGGGGGGGGCTTCAGCCCCCTAGCCCACCCCTGGATCCGCTAGTCGGGATACCTAACTGTTGAACCGATTCCTAAAGGCGAATGCATTTTGAACATCTATGAACAGTTGGGTGAAAATGAACCTAATTTTTTACATCTTAAATAAAAGTTATATATAAATTAATTTGCATATTCACCGCCATCTACACAAACTAACAATAAACATTATGAACAGTTTTTTCTAGCGGTACATACTTTTGGGTAAACCGCCATCTATTGAAAGTTGGTAATAATATTATTAAGTTGTTATAGCGACATCTATAGTTGAGTAGCAATAACATTATAGAAAATTTTCGTGTTGTTATTGCTTTGTATCAATAGATGGCAGTGTTCGCCCATTTATAATTAAAATTAATTTAAAAATTAAAACCCATCATATACACCTACAGGAGAATTAATTGAATTTGTCCTCTTCTACCTACATACCTACCTACTCCTGTCTTTTGTTTGTAACATTTATAATGTTTTCTTGGCTAAATATTTATGAAATATACCGAAATGATGTGCCATGTGCCATAGAAATATCCCAGGTTCACCCATTTTTCAAAATAAAAATTGACTGCGGCGCTTTTTATCGTTGCATTTTAACACACGTATAATATAATGCCAACCTAAAACACAACATTTCTCACTCACCTTCTGCTATGTTGAAATTTTAATTGCCTTCCCCAGGAATTTTTCGCACCCCCTCCCCCCAAAATGAAAACCTATATACACCACTGATGAGAGCTGAACTAGTTTACAAATAAAGACAGCTTATGTACATTACTAAAATTCTATTGTACAATATAAAATAACATAAAGGAACTTTTAAGGCGATCATAAATATTAACAGGGAAATGTGAAGAAAGAGAGGAAATGAATTTCATCTGACATCTGACTAAGTCTAAAGTTGATAGTAGGTAGGTACCAAATACAGAGAACAAGTTCACTAAGTAGGATTTATTTTGTAAAAGTACCTACGTACAGTCTACACACTAAGCTCTTATCTACTAAGTGTAACTTTTGTAGGAAACTAACTACAAAGTAATGGTAGTTCTACCAACCTGCCAGGATAAAACAATAAGGTAATCGGGTCCTTGCATGTTTTTTTTTTTATTTTGGTTTTCGGTACATTAACTATAAATTAAGGTTTTCCGAAAATTTGAGATTTTAATTCTCTGTCTTTGTGGATATATTTATAAAATAAAGTCTCATATTCGATTCTAGCGCAAAAACAGGTTTTTGACTGGCCGCCATGTTGTGACGTCACTTTCCCCAATTCCTCCATACATAACCCACAAACAATCAAATTTCTTTCTATGAATTTCATCTCGTCGTGACGTCACAATCACGTTTAACAATGGCCGCTCGTTTCAGAGCACCATAGAAAAACTCGTCAAATTAACATTTTCAATTAATTATTATAAATTAACGGTAAATTAAAATTACATAATTTTATTTTATTTGTAATTCTAGTAAGTAGAACTATCGATTTAATATATTTTTTGAACGATAAAAAAAAATGCAAGTACCCTATTGGGGACACACACACTTTTAAAAGTTCAACATTATCCACGATGCCTAGTATTATGCTACATAAACTGAGGAGAGTAGTAAATCGAAACGATCATTAAATTAGATGAAGCGAATGAAATCTGCTTAGTATCTGACTGCTATAAATGAAATGCAGGGCTATACTAGAAGGTTATGAAATGTGATTTAAATTAAAGTATAGGCATAGGATCAAATCTCGCCACCGGTCAGAGGGTTACCTAGCAAAATCTGTGCGCATCACCCTCCCTGGCCCCCCGAATAGGTCCTCCTACGCGCTTTTTTGTATTTTATTAGAAATGTGGTATAGAATGCGGCAATCATGAAATAATTCCTACTAAATTGTCTACAAAAAAAATGTATACATTTTTTCATATGACTAGCAGTTTACCTGCAACGACCAGTCCAACGTGTCAAACAACGTTTTTTTGGAAAACAAAAAAAAAAATTATGTATCTGTTTTTTTTTTAAGCAACCAACAGCCCTTACTCGCATTTTAGCCACCAAAAAGTCTTGTATTTATGTGATCACTTACTTAATAATTTCTGTGTAGTAACTGAGTGGGTAGTGGGTACCTACGTAATGTACGTATTCCTGCAGCTACCTTAACATTATCAAAAGGAAACATTACCACAGAAATTAAGGAAAATTACAAAAGTACGCACCATAACTTATCAAACAAGTGATTAGGTTACCTCTAGGTATATTCTAATTACGTAATTAAGAAAATCTATACGGAAAACTTCACTACTTACTGCACATGAAAGTTTCTTGCGTTTTGTATGGTGCCTATCAGACTTCAGGCCTGTGCTGACTACTGATAGTAGACACCTATCACCAATACCGATCTGAAAATACTAAAAAATAAACATTGTTAGATCTAATAAAATATTGTATTAATTATCTACAACATTTTTATTAAGAATTTCTCAGGTAGCCAAACCATGAACAAGTTAATTAAAACCATAAAGATCATACACACACCTCAACCGTATACAGACCACACATAAATGTAAGTAGAGGTAACTACAATCAACCTCAAGAGTTAAATTAACCAATTATAATTCCTGACCTAGAAGACACTGCCAGTGGTGGGTTGTGGGATCTGATGGTTATAAGAGTATATAGTCATCGTACTCTGTGTAAATATGTCTATACCGACAACACAATTAGGTATACTTGAGTGTGGTTGTTGCAGAGAAACCAAAAACCAAAGATATTGAAGATCTCATTCAAAAAGAAAATTAGGTACCTAGATACTTACACTAACAACACCGCAGTCAGTGGTCACCCATTGGGTATGTTTGGTACTGATGGTTAAGTAGAAGTAGGTAGGTGAGGTGCTATAGTCTGTCTTATGGTTAATTATTATTTACCCTCAATACAGGACATACATACACTCTAACTCTGACCTTGTCCATCAAATGATTTGACCATAATTTAATATGTAACACAGCTGCTTATAGTAACTACGTTAAATTGATTGTCATCGCTATTATAGCAGAAAATTGTTTTATGAAGAAAAGTATAAAACATTGAAAAGAATTGGTGATGATGAAAGTCTCCTACATTTTCACCCACATCTTCCAATTCTGTCAAGGTTGAACTCTGGAAAAAAATCTGTCTTCTGTGAATTCAAGATGTTCCTGGGTTGGTAATGCGCTCGATTATCGATTGAGAAGTATGTATACAAAGATGTACTTACGAGTATTTGTGTTTATTTCGATAAGCCCAAATTCAGTAAGGACTAAACAAATTTCCTAAAACTGATTCACGATGACAAAGGAACCTTTGATATATTAATCACAATTATCAACCTGTATGTGTATAATATACTCATTATTTTATTATAACTAAATAGGTATATTAATAATATAACTATTTTTATGATTCTTAAACATTTAAGTATGATAGGGTAAACAGCTAACTCAATAAAATACCATGCCTAGGTATAAGCTGTACATTTCCCGGTAATTTTCCGCGGTCATCGCGGTCATGACTATATATGATTAAAATTAAAATATATTTTTAGGTAAGTGCCTCTGTTCCTCAACCTCTATACCTTTTACTAATTATTAGAAAAATGTTGTTATAACTACCTATCGTAGGATGAACGTAGAACGTAATGTAGTATGTGTATAGATATATTTTGTACAAGTAGGTGCTTGCTTATTGTTTTTTGGGTCGATTGTAAGATTTTACTTATGTAATAATTGTTCGCACCTTTACACTTTTTTATTAATTATTTGGAAGAAGACATGTTAAAGTACAATAAATGGACAGATTACACATAATTTACAATTGAAAATATACATCCAAAATAATAACGTTATACCCCCCCCCCTTATAAAGTAAAACTTGTGTTAAGGGGGGAGTATCTTCTAATTATCATCATCTTCTTCTTCTTCGTCACCCTACTCCCGTCCACTCCTGGACGAAGGCCTCCTCCATCTGCTTCCACGCCGCTCTATCCTGGGCTCTCTGGATCCAATTGGTACCCACATATTTTGCCAGGTCGTCTCTCCATCAAAGTGGCGGTCTTCCTACATCATGACATAAAATATCATAAAATAATAATAAACACTTAACTTAAACTTTGTTTCAGAGTGTCGTGTTGTTTTTTATTTTATTTCAGCCGATGAAGTCTTATTTATTTACTTACTTAAATAATTACCTACCTATTCTGTGATATGATTTGTTGGCACCATATATTTTTAAAATAAAATAATTAATAAAACTTGAATTTGTATAGCATCACTTCATATACATATAATCACTTTGTACAGCTGTTGTGTTCTCAAAAATAAAATAAAATAAATTACGTTAACCTGTGGCTATACTAATCTGAGTATAATCTGCCTCAACCTATAGGTGTTTGGTATTAGGTATTAAACACCGCAAAATTCTTGTCGCGGAAAATAGTAGAGTGTTAGACCGCAGCTGTTAGAAAAATACCACAAGAAAATGAAAAATGATTTATAATAATATTTTCATTGGTGACTTCATTGATCAAATTGTGGTCACTAATTAATATGGTACACGCTGGTGGTTGGATGGAAAATAAGAATATTAAGTAATTGAGAAAATGTTTGACACTTTGGTAGCTAACCACTTGAAGTATGCTGGTCTGCCGCAATCAGGCATCAGGCACCAGGCATGCTTCTCATGAAGAGACCACAACCACCAGTCAATAAACTGGGGCTTATATTTCTATCTACTAACTCCAGGTAAGAACACATCTATACTAACCTCAATAAACAACTTTTGACCACCGTGAAAACTTGAATGATTCCGTATACAATATTTATATCTAACGGATACATAGATCTCGGAATTGTGTAGATAAGGTCAGATCCTTTTCATTTGTGATTTTATTCGGGTTTTTCTTTTTTTTTTACATACTTATATATTTATTATCCTTATTTCTACAAAGTGTGTAAGTAATACAAAATACCTACAAGATATTTTTCCTAATCCTGATGGATTTGTGTAATGGCTCTTCTGAAATTTGCCACCAATAGATCCACCACTTTTCTTTATTACTGACGAAAGCAATGGCCTAAGTTTTTGTATTTTAGTTTTTGGTCTACATACCTCCAATGTATTTTATTTACATTGAATTTAAAGTTTGTTCAAAACCAATTTTCCACTGTACCTTTCAAAATTTTAGCTTACGCAGGAAAAATAATTCTCTTTGAAATCCATAAATTCCAATAAAATCTTAAAATATAATATAGGTTACAACTTGGTTACAACTTTGTGGTATTACCCACTTATAAACCACGTAGGTAGGTAAAAATCACTGCTACACTGCTTACTGATTAGCTGTAGGTACTAGGTAAATTAATTATTTTCATCAGATCAATGTTTGGTAATGTCAACTGGTACAGGTAATATGCTCAGTTCCCAATCTTGAGCAGACCTCATCCAGCCACCCAACAACTCAGCGAAGAACGTAGATATATTCACCCTACAACTCGTCCATATTTTATTCACTTATATCTCGAATGACAAAGGACAGTAAATTAAACACCACTAATTTGGCATTAGGTTATCATAAATTAGAATTTATCTTAAATGATTTATTTGATTAAATTTAACATATTAACGATATCTACAAAAAGCCTTTTGGAACAAATATCAGGATGTAAATAATAATATAAACGTATAAGTATAAACGGATTACTAATAAGGGATTGTTTGTTACTTAGGCAATAACTACGACCTACTTGTACTTGCTAGTACATCTATCTACATATTATGTTTAAGAGGTATGCATCGCATTAAATAAAACTAACACCATGCCAGAGACAATTTGTATTACTGATTGCTATGACTCGGAATGTCAAGACAACTCATAACTCGATGGTACCTGCCTACATTTATTAGGTCAAATTACAATGCTTTATTGTTCAATTCATTCTCTTTGTAGGGAATAAAGAATTTGGAGACACTTTCACTTCCATTGTTGTGAGAAATATAATTATCTACTATAATAAAATTAATAATATTTATTCATACATCAAATTATACGGCAGATGATGTTTTATGGAAACTCAAAGATTCATTCAAAGAAAATTCTGAACTCCCAGGACAGCAGATTTAAATAGGGAATTTTCCATAGAGTATTTACGATAGAAGATAATTTTAAATTGCGCGCGCTTTGGCGGGAAGGCGTGTCTTGAAGCACCGCCTTCTTTCACCACGCCTCCACTGCAAACAGTCTCAAGCTAAAGATATTGTAGGTACCTAATGTAAGTACTTATTCCTACATCTAAGATGCTATGATAGCTGTATCACTTACATCTACGTGTCTAACCTTCTACTTACGCCTCGGAAAAACTATCAAACCATTTTAATTTCATCAGCCTACAGAAGCTGAATCGTTATTATGGCATTAATTTTTTTTTCATATAATATAATTATTTTCAGATAGTAGGGAGGTCATCAATCTGAAGATGCTTACACCAGTGGTATGCCATTGGCTTACTGACCAAATGGCTTTTGCTAAAACAATACCTATGTTTCATACAATTAACAAACCAAAAGAGTCTTCAGCGTGCTCCATTCTTCCATTTCAGGTTTTCCCTAAATTTACCTACCGAGTCAATACTAGCTGCTTCACAAAATGGAGCCAAAGGAAAAGATCCAGAATGCACTTTTGTGCAAATTTTGGGTAAGTGAAAATGCTACGAGTTGTAACATAAATTCATCTCCTTGCCTGCATTTGAATAGGCACCAGGCGCGAAGCTACCTAATAACACGATTCCCATCGAGTTACCTTTTGCATAAAATGATAGGTACATTGTACAATAATGTCCAACCGGACGTAATCCAATAAGAAATGCTATAGCGCCGGCTTCCCTTCTGCAGAAATCAACTCTTCGTCACTGATAGGCACGTGCTTGCTTTAAAGTTGGTTGGAATATCAAAATGTAACTGTAGATTGGGAGGATCTAGCTTCGTATCTCGATATTAACAAAACTCCATAAAGGTGCTCTTACAAGAGCAATTTTAAGAACAATAATTGTAATTATTTCGGCAATATTTAAAGCGAGACAACGATATTGATTTCAATGAGAAAGATAATTGCCATGATGTCGGTGCTGCTGAATATCCCATCGGTTTGTACATTTTAGTCAATTCTCTTTCTCGTTTGCACGCAGAGGGGTGTGGAAGCAGATGGTAGAGGCCTTCTTCGAGGAGTGGACGAGAGTAGGCTGATAAGAAAAGACCTACCTAGTTACATATTTTACAATCTCACATCTTTTAAAAATGAATACACGTTTAAACGTGAATATGTGATAAAAATATTTTTTCAAATTCTGTAATTGATTAAGTGGGTAGGTACAAGGTGCGAAGCTATCTAAGAACACGATTCACATCGAGTTACCTTTTGGAAAAAAATATAGGTTTAATAGTGTCGTATCGTAATCCCATAAGAAATGTTAGCCTCGGCTTCCCTTTTGCAGAAATCCACCCTTCGCCACTGGTAGGTACACAATTTAAAAATAAATTTAAAACACTGCTATTTGGTTTTCGAGCGAACCATGGGTAGATTGACTTTTGATCGACGTTTCGACAATAATGCTGGTGTCTTCTTCTGTAGAATTTAAAACACATTTATTTTAGTTCGAAAATTTACAGAATCGGACCTACTATCTTTTAAAATTCATAATGTAACCTTTTTATCGTGTTACATCTATTCATCTCTTTCTAACGTATGAATATAATTTAACGTTTTAAAGGATCACCTCATTATTGTAAACGATGCTTGTAAAATTATCAAAACCACAACTCTGTAAAAGATAATATTATTTTAATGGATTTGCATAGAATACTACATTCGTACATTCTGTCTCACTCATCTGAAGGATATTTACAACGGGTAAGAACAAGATAGATTGATTATTATTGAAAAGTGTTATGTGCTCAGGCAATGTTTTATCAGAATCTCCGTAACCAATGAATCTGTTCTAATTAATTAATTAAGTACATAATGAACGTAGGGACTTGTACAGCTGATAACATTTAACACCTTGTCCTTCGTGTAGGTCCCAATTAGCTTTTAATTGGTGTTAATTAGCTAGATATCTGATTAATAGGTGTTGGGTACTTCAGAATAAAAGAAAAGTTACCTACCTAATCTATAGGTATAAAATTTATCATATATCTAAAACATTCATTACAAAAAGGCAAGAAGGGATCTCAGAATCGGTGTAATGTACCACTATTACAGGTACTCGTTTTTTTTTTATTTAATGAATCTTGGTTTATCGAAATAAACCCAAATACACCTTTGGACACTTGAGTAAGTAAGTAAGCTTGAAAAGCTTGTGTCGTGAAGTGGAGTAAGTCGGCATCAGGGATCGCACCCGCGCACACTGGATTAGCAGTCGAGCGCGTTACCAACCAGGCTACCGACCACCTCTATTATAGGTACATCTATTTTGATTTCAAAATTTCGTTGATGGTGTTAGTAACTATACGAATATAATATTTACTTACATGCTGGTGTTAGTCTACATTTCAATACATACTTTAAAATAAAGTGGCTTTTATTTGTCTTATATAATATACTTCGAAACCATTCATCTGATTGAGATGAAATTTTGGCAAATTGTTGTGCTTACCCCAGGGCATGTTCGTAATACGAGGGGGGCACGAATGGAGGGGGCATGAAAAAAGCTATTTCTGTAAATCCATACTTAGGAAAAGTTATATTGGTGTCGAATCCATAGTTTTCCGTGTCGATAAAATGAATATCAACCCTGTCGACATCTACAGGAATAAGGAGGGGGGGAGCAGTATGTGGGGCGCGAGCCTATTAAATAAATAAGATTTACAGATATCTGTGGCGTAGCAAGTTGTGCAGGGTGCAGCTAGTAACAAATAAACTTCAAATTAATGAATTTGAGTTTTCAAGTAGTTTTGTTCCTATTATTTTATTCAGTTTTACTTGTTATAGTATTGGTAATTTATAACACCATTCACGAAATTTTAAAGTGGCGAGACACATTTTATATACTACTAGGTCGGCATTAGGTATAGAGGTACAGAATAGCCCTGCCATATCCATTTCTAGATATGGGCCTCCCATGCTTCTTTCTATTTGTCTGATTTTACAAGTTAGGGGTCCTTAATCCATTAGATACCTACATATTGTTTATTAATTATATTATTATTTAACAATATACCTACGTAGTTATTATAAGATAAGGTCCCTAATAATAATTATTGTCTTCCTGTGTTTACACCCCTTAATTGCGTTCAAATCACTGATTCATCTTCGGTCTCGTTTATAATACTACAAAAAAATACCCACCACCTAACAAGTCAGAATTACCTATTATTATTCTATAAAGAAACCTTTACTAATTGGCCTCCCTTTGTGCCACGAGCGGTCTCATACATAATAAATAATAACTATTAGGCATTCATCAAAATGCTTCATTTTTGTTACAGAAATCATCGAGTCTATGACGTGGACCGCCCGCCCGTCCGTCTGCTTCAGCAAATTTATTTATTTATTTATTTATTTATTGGGGACACATACAGAAAGTTAACAAACATACATAATGACATAAACAAAATATATAATTCACGTTAACCTCCCAATTAAGAGTGTCCACAGCATGCACGCATAGTAGGTACATTACAAATCAATCAAGTGAATATGAAACAATTTCGAAACAAGGTTCGAAACATAGTCAAAAACATTAATATCTCGAAGCCTCCTATTACATTTAGTATAGGCTGTATAGGCCATGCCTTCTACAAGACTTCTGCAATGAACATGAACAATGTTTGAATTATAATATACCTCCCAACAGTCCCAACTCCTGACGTTTATACAACGAAGTCCGTATCAGTCAACTCGCAAGTTAGTATGAATGTACCGCGCGTCGGGTGAGTAGCGTTATGTAGTGAGCGTCTCTTCTCTACAATACTAACAGCCTACTCCAACAACTACAAACTTGTTTGTTATTTTGACAGAAACTTTCCGACGACGTGTGTAATATTAATAATGATTACTGTTTTGTTTTCTTAGAATAATGTTTTATTGAGTCACACACATTGAGTGTTATTCCTTTATGTTGTCCGGATAATTATTTTTATAAAAAGTATTCATTATTAGAAAATTAATCGTATTTTTTTATCGTGGATTTTCTTTTGGGAGGTACGTAATTTATTTTCCACTTTAATCATCTTTATAATATCAGAATTAATACCTAAGAGGTGAAACGTGCAGATATTTATTTACTTAGCCAGGCACACTCAAAACTTTAGGTAGGTCTGTCATCTGTCACTTGTCATCAGATTATTCAACAAGACATTGCTTTTAGTTCAGAGGCACCTGTATTTTTTGTACTAATTATATTTTCTATTATTGTATCATGCACCTACCTATGTATTGCCTTTAACTATGACATTTATGCTGAAACGGACTAAAATATTATTCTTTGTGTTATTAGGTAGTATTTTCCCCGTGAAATCATGAGTAATTTTATTATATACAGGACACGCATATATTTTCTTGTAGGTTAAGATCCCATTTAAGTATTTTCCGGATGAACGTATCACTAAATTAAAGTTTTCTTCATTGTGTTGTGACAGTTAGTTTCAATTAAACTCACAGACTTTGTTTCCTAATTGTAAATGAAGGATATATGAATTGGTTCCTGTTGATATTTTAGGGATATGGTGAGGGGAAATTGTTAAATATTAACCACTGACGAGGAAATTTTCATGTCCACTTCAAAATTCTATAAAAGATTATTTTCTTTTATTACCTGTAAGTATGTACATTTTAGGTATAAGCCTGGCAGAACCACCTCATGCTTCCCATTGCTTTCAAAATACCATACTTTCTATACTTACTTTTATCCTTATCTACCAAAAATAATGTGTAAAAAAGATTATATTAATATACCTATCTGATTTACAATAAAACCTTTAATCACCCTGTAATATTAGCACTGTAATAAAAGTACGAATTGAACGATATTATCCCAGTTGCGGGTATAAGATGGATTGGCAAAAAAGGAAACAAATGGAAGGGGCCTATATCCAGCAGTGGAGAGATGGCTGAAGGGAGAATAAAATTTAAAGTTAAGAGTATGCATACCGGCATTTCAAAAATTTCTAAAAACGGGAGACCTTCTAACTCGACAACCGTTACTAAATATGCTTTAGAACAAAATAGGGTAGATGCATTGAACCTTTATCTAGGGAATAACCGTAATAGATTTTTTATATCCTGTATAGATTTCGCAAAAAAAATATTTAAAAACACCTCTGACCTTTTTTCCGAAAGACAGATACTCGTTTCCCGAAAGTCGCGGAGTAATTTTTTTTTCTTGTACTGATAATATGCATTAAAATCTAGGGAATAACCGTAAAAGTTTTTTGATAGACGCAAAATTAACCCCAAAAAATGGAAAAAAACGCTATTTTTACCATTTTATCATGCGATTGTCACGCAATTTTGAACCTTAATGCCGTGGGAAATGTCTGTGACGTCATTCCTGGTGCCATGCCCTTAACAATGTTGTTCTGCCAACTCAATTACATCAATATATGTAGATGTACGAACGAAAAGAAAAATAGTTTAGGGAGTTTATTTTCCCACCATAGACTTTCCCTAATACTTCTACATCTTCAGCACTAATATTACGAATCCTATACAAGAAGAAAAACGTCTGGGCGCTGAATAGGAAAATCACAAAATTAATAGAGATTATAAACTTGGAGAACATTGATTCTTCTGAAGTGATTATCATAAAATTGAAATCAATAAATAGTTCTCTATATAAAGGAATTTCAATGAACTATCCGTATCAAAGTTTAAACATAAGAATTATGGATCCTTAGTTCATTGGAATCATACAAACATTTCAATGAATGTACCGATTAACCCAAAATATGAATGAATCAGAAATATTGGGATATATAAATTTTATATCACAATGTAGTTTGCATTGCGGAATATAAGACCTACGTGGAATAATGTGTGGCTATGTTATAGGCTCATACTTCCGTTGTTATAAGTAAATAGGTATAATTATTAACTTAGTTACTTCTTAGAAGAACTTACCCAAATATATTATAATATATTTTGATTTCCAATAAAGGGGCGTGTCTTGATCGACTTAAAATTAAATCACCAGAGGATCTGCGGTAGAGGTGTAAACCTGTGATGTAAACGATTATCTTATAATTCATATACAGTTTCTACCTTTCTATCTTACCATAATCTTAGCAATATTTCGCGTACATTTTCTTACGATCTTAGGAATGTCCTCTATAGTTATTTTGTGACATTATCATTAAATCTGATATAGGAAATGAATTGATTTGATTAAGTTTGATTATTCAAGTAGGTGCTACTTGATGTGACCTGAAACGTTGTGACACGCCTAATCTATCAAATCCTTGCCTTCCTATAAGATATCTAATTACATTACATGTACGAGTATAACTTATAATACATATAACTCAGGGATACCTGCGTGTAAACAATATTTCATATATACGAGTAGGTATAAATTATTGATACATATATAATTTTGAAACATTTATCCCTACCATTGATGGGATACCTATTCATTTTTAAATGCAGCATAGTACGTTAAAAGTAGCCATATTGATATTTCAAAGTTTCTGAAAACGGGAGACCTAGATCTCGACAACCGCTACTTAAAGTGCTTTGGAAAAAAACAGAGTAGATACATTGAACCTTTATCTAGGGAATGATCATAATAGATTTTTTATATCTTGTAAACATTTCAAAAAAAAATGTGAAAAACACCTCTGATCTTTTTTTTCGAAAGACAGAAACTCGTTTCTCGAAAGTCGCAGAGATTTTTTTTTGTATTGATAATATGCATTAAAATCTAGAGGTTGACCGTATTTTTTTTTATGGAAACGAAATTAACCCTAAAAATTAAAAAAACTGCTCTTTTCTCCATTTTATCATGCGATTGTTCATGCGATTTTGAACCTTAATGCCGTGTGAAATGACCGTGACGTCTTACATAGCTCACGAGCTTTAAGTGAACAAAATACAGGAATGTGATGAAGTAATAGATGCTAAAATGTTTGTTCAATAGGGCGAGCTTATCTCCCTTCTGCGATTTCTGCCACTTAACCTCAAAATGTTAATTTTATATCATTATAATGTGTCCTATACTTTAATTCAAAATTATAATACAAAAATTCGTAGTGTAAATGTATTAAATTGTAATTAACATGCTGCAGAGTGCAGACGTACCTAATACATTTTTTTTACAGAAAAATAAAGGGAGTTTGAATGTTACTTGCCTTCATTCCGTTTATATAATATGAAGAATTTGCTGAAGCATTCTCCCTTTTTGTAAAACCGAAGCCAGCGATAGTATACAAGCCTACATCCTCTAATTCCATCACCGCCATGATTGGTGACGTCACCTTGTATCGGTGACAAACACCTTGTCTCGGTGACAAACACTTGAACTACGGAATATTTTTTCCCATACATTTTTCATGGTGAAACCATCGTCAAATGTCAGTTGGGCATGGCCTCTATGAACAATATGGCGGCGGCCTCGGTAAAACATTGATTACAAACAAAAATGTGATCATTAATTTATACGAGTCAGAAGATGTACACACATTTTGAGTTCGTAATATTCATTTAGTACCTACCTAATAAAATGAACCATACCCGATGACAGACCACGTCTTGTTGAATATTATTACATCCAAGTTTTATATCTCACCTCACATGAATGCACCATCGAATCTATTCACCATATCCAATACAAGACGATTTCATATTTATTTTCCAGTTAGGTTTTTTTAACCTTCTTCTTCTTCAGCCCTCTATATGGATACAGGCCTCTTCCATTCCCCTCCGTTCCTATAGTCCATAAAACATTATTCGAGATAATTTGCCTACAAACTGTCAATGCAAACTTTGCAATTTTCCGTCGCAAAGCCTCATGGGAACTCGTGGTAGCTAAAAAGCTATAAAAAAAGGTTGTACTTAGATCCGATTATGAATAAAATAAACGAATGGCAATTTCGGGAGAAGTGGAGGAGGAGAGGGGAGGCCTATGTCCAGCAGTGGGCAACCGCGAGCTGATGATGATGATGAATGGCAATTTCTACCATCCAACTCAAACTATATTACTATATTATAACTTTTTGAACTAAAATTAGTGTGATTCAATTTTATTTTAGTATGAAATAATTGATTAAATTACGAGCTTATTTTAGGTAGTATAGGTACGCTCTTAATTAGTTGCAGAATTGGACCTAATGTTCACTGAATAGTAAAAAGTTAAATGTGATCAAAATAAAATAATTACCCGGTATGACCTTCACCAAATAATAAATAAATAATGAACGTTTATCTAATAGTACCTACATAATATACTCGTATATTGTATAACATAATATCTTGACTATTTTCCTTTACCTGGTTTTATGATTCATCAGTCATACCACTTATATCGGATATTTTGTGCATTTTTATTCGCAATAAAGTAACTATTTGTGAAGAACTTGTGCAATCAAATTTTCTCCTCCTTATAAACTTGTTGCATGCGTAGGTACCTACTTACGTATGGGCATGGGATGGATGTAGGTTATATCATTATGTTACGTAACTGAACTGCCAGAGTTCAAATAGTAAACCCTTATTACCTATTAATATTATAAAAATATGTTATAAATACTAAGAAATTTCTTCTGTATTGAGAACACATGAATAATAATGATTTTTGTTTTTTATTTCAGGTGAAATCATTTGAAAATTCAGAAGGGATTCAGTTATGTGTGTTGCACGTGGACTGATATTTTAACATCTTGGTTCGAAGACCAGCTGTGAAGTGAACTGAGGTTGTGAAGGGATTAGGATATTAGTGGCAAGTGTTAGTAATAATCAGTCACAATAGTGACTTCAGCCAGTCAAGGGTGTGGCGGGGAGTGGCGCGTGCCCCCGTGTGGCCCCATGCACCTGCCGGCGGGGGGCTGCGGGCGCGACCCCCCGTCACCGCCCCCCGCATCTATGGACACCACCACAGCCTCTTCTCCCACATCTCACGACCTCTGGTGGACCGAAAATCTCATATGTGAGGCGCAGCAGGAACATCCTGGAGAATTAGGTCAGGAATTTCCATCATACATTTGTAACATCTGATTACATTAACAAACAAATTACACCTGTGTAGTGTGTACATACACCTCTTACTAATGTGTTAACGGTGTTTCCCATAGAATGATTCTTACTTACGTAAGATGACTCAACATCGTCAATTTTTATCTCTTCAATATTTGCACTTTTTTATACAGTTCAAATAATGATTCCTATACTCTTCCCAGGCCACTTGGCCGGCTAAGTGATATTTCTGTATATAATTTAGTAAACGCATTAGTAGTCAAAAACATAAAACTTAATATTTAGACAATAATACTCGTATAGCATGATGAACAATTTCTATAATTAGGTATATTATTATTATGCACATCAGTGGCAAAGGGTGGATTTCTGCAGAAGGGAAGCCGGGGCTAGCATTTCTTATGGGATTACGTCAGATTAGTCACTATTATACCTATCATTTTCTCCAAAAGGTAACTCGATGGGAATCGTGTTCTTAGGTAGCTTCGCGCCTGATGCACATTTACTTATGAAATACTGATTTGAGATTTGATTACTTAATTTCCATCGAAATAATTAGTCACGTGTTTTTCGTAATACTGTATTTTCCCTATCTTTCTTCATGCATTCTTTATTGACGAGTATCTACCTAATAGAGAATTTCAAGTTTATAAAATGAAATTATTCATAGATAAATATTTTTTTCCGATACGTTTAACAATAAAAGTATCCTGAGTGTCTTTGTATATACGAGGCTCGTAAGGCAAGAAAGTCTTTCAGGCTTGAGGCTAGGTACACTCGTAGATCAACAAAATATGTAATTATCAGTACAGTAACCGCTCGCAATATTACATTGAAGATGATCATAGAATTAGGAATGGAACCTGTATTATTATTTTATATATAGTTTCCTAACATTACGGAGATAAATAAAAAGAAAAAATAAATCATACCTATAGAACTTCAGCTCTGTTGCTAATTTTATATAGAAAACAAAATAAACTTTAGGTAGAGTAAGTACATAGTTGCAAGAAAGAGTTTCAGTCATAGTATGGTTCATTACAATCATTTCTAATTTATAAATTGAAAGATTTTTTAAATTGCTATTTTTTTAATTCCAACAATTATGAAAAATTCCTTACAGGTAGCTGGTAGGTATACTTATGGACGTTACACACCTATATGTAAAATACCTAATAATAAATATGTAGATCGCAGGCGCGAGGCTACCTAAAAACACGATTCCCATCGAGTTACCTTTTGGATAAAATTATTTGTGTAATAGTGTCTAATCTGACGTAATCCAATAAGAAATGTTAGCCCCGGCTTCCCTTCTGCAGAAATCCACTCTTTTCCACTGGTAGATACGTAGTTACATACATTTTAGCTATAGTTGCTGAGGTTCCCGCTATATTAGGCACTAAAAATTGATATTTTATTTTATTATGGTATGTTTCTTATTTACTTATTTCTATAATCATTGATAGTTGTAAACTTTGTGGAAAATTTTATTTCCCGAGTTCACATTTTTTGCAAACGCAATCATCTTTTGATTATCGACTGCGTCCGAGTTAAAATATCGCATCGCTGACTTTAAAATACTTTCTCGATTTGTATTTATATTTATGCGGAGAAAATTCATTTAAGCGCGTGATACTAAACTTGTTGTGTGTATACTTTTATATTACACATACAGCATTGACAGGTTACCCCATTATTGGAACATACCGTGATGCTGTTATAGTAGTGCAACTTCACATCTCTAAATTAGGATATTTTCAAATTAAATTACCCGTAACGCTGCTAATTATTAAAATAATATGTATACATAAACATACAAGATATCATAATTCATAATGTTGCTAACGAGCTTTTTGTGCTCGGCGTAATTCAAGTAAAGGCATAAATGAAGGTGTGAGAAAACGCGACCGACTAAGGACCATACTTGGCTCGGCTATGGCTGCCATATTCTTAAGAGTAAATAAAATAAAATATTCTTTATTCACATTAAATCATATGCCAAAAGGCAGCTTATTACCTATGGAGAATTTCCGCCAGCCAACCCATAATAAAATACCATGATGCAATTCGTCATACACACTTTCCATTTAACCGGAAGTTATTGCTTCTGAAATAAGCTCGCCTTCATCATAATTCATATTTTTTCTAAAAACTTGCCATGCTTTTGACATTTTATAATATGTTTCTATAGAGTCAAATACATAGAATTATATAAAATATTTAATTATTGTATTTTTATGCGATTTTCCAAGACAATATTAGGTAGGTACTTACTTATGATAAAAAAATACCGATGACCCTAAGTTCTAAGTTATGTAGTTCTTGTAGATGATATTTATGTACTCCTGTGCTGTATCGAAACAAATAATGTAGCTTTCGACGTCAAAATGAGGAATACTGTACACAAAATACATCAAGCAGTTATCATCAAGATATTGTTAGATACATTGGTAGTACTTAGTAGGCACCTAGTTAGACATATTAGAACAGGGCTACCCAAATCACGGCCCGCATAATGGCCCTCGAGGCGGCTCGAGGCCTTTCTCTGTAATCACCCAGTTTTTTTGTTCATGAAAACTTACTACTTAAATTAATTTAATTGTCTATAACTTGCTATTCTGATTTTCTATTCATTTTGGGTATTATTTGGGGAAATATAAAAGGTTTAAAAAAAATGTTTTGGGACTTACATTACCGTACGGGTTGACTGTAAGATAATGCGTTAGCAATTAGTCCGCCTTTTGGCAAACTATCGTATTTTTAAACTTTCACAACAATGAAATTGAGGATTGCGGCACTAATTTATGGAGAAAATCTAGAAAGATTCTCGTATTTTTTTAGAATTCAGTATAAAATAACCCTGTAAGTATTATTATTTCTCATCAATGCGGCTTTAGACACATTATAGTTGTTCCGCCCTGCACTAGATATGGGAGACACTATTTAGTACTTACCTCTAAAGATCTTATTAGTTAGTTAGTTGTACCAACACAAGTTAACTAGACTCCACTCACTATGGCTGCAATGTAATGATCCGTCTAACCACACTTGTCCCCAATACAAGAGACTTTTGCACACTGCTGATATTGTTATACCTACCTCTAACCTAGCTAATATAATATCTGTCGTGACCGAACAATAACCCATAAGAATATTAACATGAATAAATCCCAAAAAAGACAAATGCCCTTTAGAAATTTGGTCAAGGGAAAAAAGTTCAAATCTTACTGGATTTTGAAAATAAAATTAATTGTATCTATCAGTATACGATTTCTTTCAATGTGTTAGAAACTACCATAGATTATAAAATAAAAAAATAAATAAGCGTATCTAAAATGGGATAGACAATAAAAAAGTCAACATTTTATACTTAAATAATTAATCTACTTCAATCCAACTCGAAAGTTTGGGCTTTTATCCGTTGAGGATATTTCTGAAGGGCTTTTGTCTTTTTTGGGATGTATTCATATTGAGCAATATTCTTATGGGTTTTTCTCCGGGAGCCAATATCTGTATACGTAGACCAAGTATTATATTATATTAACATTATCAAGCATTTTATTAAACTCAATATTGTTTATACCAATACTTCTACTGATGGCTTTTATGCCCAACTTCGCCAAAAAATTAATAAACAAACTGCACAATAACAATAACTAAGTATAGTAATGTTTTGAATTATAATCAAAGTTCTACTCTATGTGCTCTAAAAGTATGAACTTTTTCAGTTCTCTCATCTCTGGTACAAAAAACTGATATTTAGATATAAGGAATCATGTCACACACACATTAAAAAAAATTGGGAACCTACACTTGTATATGGTCGAATTATCGTATAATAAATAGCAATAGGTTTCTTGCACTCGCCAATTAATATGTTTACTCTGATGTCGTTGTGTACATAAGTACCTAAATATATGTTTTGATAAGGTTTTATTTTGTATCTATTATTTCAAATAAATTTTCTTCCTTCCCTTTTGTCGATTTTCTTATTTAAAAATATGAAGGTAATTTCTACAAAATAAACCTCCTGTATTTATGACCTGAGTTCTATTTTGTAGATGAATAGGGAGTGTGGAAATGGAGCTTCATATGATATTTCACAAAACGATAATATGTATTTACAACTGAATTCATTGGATGAGAGTTATAGTTTCGTTTTTCATTTCATTTCAGTTAGAACGGGTAGTCCATATTTTTTATGTTCCATCCTCCCAAATCACTGGAGATCCAACAAGACATTACCAGTGGCCTTCAAGGTAGTGGCCCTGGGAGATGTAGGAGACGGCACTGTGGTGACGGTGCGTGCAGGGAATGATGAGAACTACTGCGCTGAACTGAGGAACTCTACAGCCGTCATGAAGAATCAGGTGGCCAAGTTTAATGATCTCAGGTTCGTCGGGAGAAGTGGAAGAGGTAAGGAATCATTATTTTACTAATACAATATGATCTCCAATTTAAGAAAGTTTAAAAGTACCAACTTTGATATAAAGATGTAGAGATACATATAGTGTGCATTGATTTGATTGATCGACCTTCAGAAGAAGACACCAGCAGGAGTGTCGATCAATCAAGTAAATCTACACACGGTACATCCGAAATCAAACAGCAATGTCAAGTGTTTACTGTTAAATCCTTCAACAACTAGTTAAGGTATTAGGTAATACAGTTAGGTTCTCCGAATGAAAATGTTATCAAATAATTAAAGTAGCTGTATGTATCGTCAATAGACAATTATCCCCTACCCGTGTATTATAGGGTGACTGTCATGATGGTGTTGGGGGTGGTTGTGTCACAGGCAGCGCCCAGCTTATTACAGGCATAATTATCCCGAAGGCTCCCCGCGTTGTCCGTACAGTGTACCTAGTATGTACCAGTACTCAGTGTACCTACATCGTGTTAGAGGAAATATAGACCACTGTTATGGAAATGTGATATAATAACAAAATTACATGCTCGTACAATTACTTCTGAGAACAGTAGGTAGGGGTAGGTTAGGTGTACCCAAAGTTATTTAAATAACCCAATCAATCGATTAGGGTTTTAAATTTTATCTCCATTAAGAAGGAAACACTATAGTATTATACCAAAATCATATTCCCCAGTTGTCTAAAATATATGAAGAGGTATAGGTCCCATAGTACCTATATGTTATTTACCCCCGTTTTCACCGACTATAGCTATTCCTGCTCCTAACTGGGTGGCTATCCTACCTACCAAAAAATCCTACCTAATTTACGTTTCACCAACATATTTCCACTTAATTGGGACAAATCCAGCTAGGAAGATTTTTATTTGTAGGGTTGCTACATGTAAAACAAATTGATCAAAAGTGGTTATTTTTTTTAAACAATGCTTACTTTATAGAGTAAATAATACAACTTAAACACAGGGATTGTATTTGAAAAATATTTAAATATTAAATATCATTACAAAAATAATTTACAGTCGTTAAATAACCGCGTATTTTTATTTTTCATATTTCACACAAATATTATTACCTAATGGCAACACTAGACTTTGAGATTGACGCATGCGCGTTTAGGGTACGTGGTAAAATGAAAATGGCGCCTAACAGTAAACATTGTTTGTATGCAAAGTGTCATGTTATGATATTGTGTTCCGTTGTGTTCTAGGACTGTTTTGGAGTTATAAAATAACCCCCAGGTCGGAAAAAAACACTACCTGATTGATAAAATTCAATGTGGCGGCCGATTACGTAGTTGGGTGAAGTTTAATATGACAGATCTTACCGTTAGGTGCCCAATTCTCGTTGCCTAAGATAAGTGGGATTCCTAGCCGTTAGGTAGGTATTTTCGCGTGGTGAAACGCAAATGTGGGCTAGGTGACTTTTATCTCTGCTATTCCTCACCTAACCAGTTGGTGAAAACGGGGGTTAGTTACCTAACTATGTTATACTCTATCCATACAACCTTCTCGCCTAATGTGGATAATTTTATATGCAGTCATTGTATAAAATACAATTCACTTGTACATTATTATAGGTAGGAGGGAGGTACTGTGTGCGTCTAATTTTCAATTTTGCCAACAAAATGTCACAACGCCAAAACGCACGATAATGCCAACATTATAACTTAATTCAACAACATCCTATGTACAAAAAAATATTATTTTTAGTGATTACGTAGAAAATGTTCTAAAAATCTTTCGAAGTGCGTTACATTAAGGCTCTCGAAGGTTCAAAATTACATGAATAACCGCATGATAAAATGGTAAAAATAGCGTTTTTTTCTATTTTTTGGGGTTAATTTCGCTTCAATCAGAAAACTTTTAAAGTCGTTACCCATATTTTAATGCATATTATAAATACAAAAATAAAAGATCTCCGCGACTTTCGGGAAACGAGTTTCTATCTTTCGGAAAAAAGATCAGAGGTGTTTTTCACATTTTTAAGAGAAATCTATACAAGATATAAAAAATACTTTACGGCTGTTCCCTAGATAGAGGTTTAATACATCTACTCTACTTTTTATCCAAAGCATATTTAGTAACGGTTGTCGAGATCTAAGGTCTCCCATTTTTAGATATTGTTCAAATGTCAATATGCCGACTTTTACATAACTAGGTACTATTTTTCGCTACCTACGTAAGAGCTGAAGATACATTTTCTGTTTTCTGACATGTTTTCTGAAAGACACATAGATAGTCCATGGACCATGCACATTATACAATTCACATATTCGTTTCGTATCATCGACCATGGTACATCCATTAGGTACGGTATTTCTCACCATAATATAGGGAAAGCGTTACAAATGTGCGTGTAATCATTACCTTATCAAAAGGTGCAGGACACAAATTTAGGTACCTACCTACTTTTCACTCAAAAATGTTGTAATTTTATAGGTATTAAGATTTTCACTAAGTATAAATAAAAAACGTACTCCCGAACCTTAGGTTTAAATAGGTTTGGTTGGTAGAGATTGCCAATAGGCGATAAATCCGCCCAATATACATATTATGTGTAATAAAGCGTTTATTTTTATTTATTTATAAATACGAATAGGTAAGTACCTACAGGGCCGGATTTAGAGGTGTGGAAGCCTCGGGGCAGCAAATGAGTGGAGGCCCGCTGGCCCCAAATTATTTTCCAAATAAAATGGACAATTTTTTCAGTCGAGTTTTCCAATAAATAATTTATTGTGAAACCAAGTATAGACTATTTTGAAAATTTGTTTACTGAGTACATATATTAGATTATTACGAGAATTAAGTTAGGTATTAAGTTTTCTATTGAAGGCATGAATATCCAAAAGTTATACAATATTATTAATTTTATAGATACATAGGTATAAACTAAATGTGTGCAACTGTTAATGTGATGTAGTTATATCTCTAGGTATAGATAGAATAATAATAGTTATGTTAATGTTAATACACGTCCGACCTAACTCGTCCAACTTCAACACAACACAACCAGGAGCAAACAGATATAATTATCAAAATTATATCAATTCAACTGTATCTACAATCTACATTCACTTATTGGAATTTAAATAGGTATTTCAATTTGTCACCATACTGTGTCATGGAATAGAAAGCATCAAACATGAATCTGAATAGCATGCAGTAGATAGTATTGCAATCCAACACTTAGTAGAAAAGTTGATATCAAATCGATTAAAACCCCCGTGATGGAGTTCCCAAGAAATATTGCCTCTCATTTCCACATTAGGTACAGGAAAAAAATACATTCCTTTGAATAAATATGGATTAGCTGGCAGAGATCGCAGCATTGCGATAAGTTCGCCCTAGTGAACAATGTTATATAGTTTGTATTTGAAAACAATGAATATATCCACCTACATGTAGGAATATTGATTAGTTCAAAAAGCTAAACATTCTGACCATATTAATTTATTGAAATATTGTAGTGTGACTCTCATCTCATCACATCGACACATCTTTAAAGATCTTTTTCATTTAGTTACACAAACTTTTCAATTCTCACCATTTGAAAGACTTACTTCGATGTAGGTATAGGTATGGTGATTTATGAAGAACCAATATACTGTATTATGGAGGTGTATCATGTTATATACTATGTATAATATTATTATGTAGATGTATATGTACATTATACACTAAACTGTGCTGAAATATCAGGGCTGCAAACGTAAATTATAAAAGTGAAATTAATTGAAACAAAGTGCGTTTCCTCAGTATATATTTTTTACCAAGTCCACCATTACCATCTTAGTTATACTGTTACACATTACAAGTAAACATGATTATAATAATTGTCTCCACCTTATTCAGTTTAAAATACACAATGAATTATATAAATTTATTAGATAAAGGAGATGAAATATTTTTAGTGTCCTTTAATAGAGATTTGATAAGACGAATATACGTTTTTTTTATAAATTTAGGATTAGAATTATTTCAACCCTTTGCACGTAACTCGTAAAATGAAAACCCTTCATCGTCTTATGTTCATTCCTCAGATGTCATATAACAACATATTGCATGATATTTTTCTTTTATATTGGCATATTTTAATTTTCAAACCGCATGTCGCGGTTTCGGCGAGCTCCGGAGACGCATCTCAGTCTTTTTGTTGCTTATTGTATTGTGTTGTGCATCAGTGAAATGAAATGAATGTTGCTAGGATGCTATGAGATTTTATATTATTTCCCTCCGTACTTTCGAAATTTAACTGCAAGACCGCAAATGATTATTTATTATTGAAAACGCTTCGGAAATACATTCGAAGCTCTGCATTATGGTGCATAGAAATTAAATGCCAACACATGAAAATAGTATTTTCATCATGTGAGAGAATACGACGTCCCATCTCATGCAATATGAATGTATTTCACTACCTAGTACCTACACAAACAATGTATTCACTTATCGTACCTAGGGTGCCTTCCCACGACAAGTGAATCCGGATTCGTACGCGAATCTGGATTAATCCCTTCCGGATGGATGATTTCGTGCACGGGGTATGGGGAAATAGTTCCCTACTTTTATAATAATATAATAATTCATTGTATTAATATTTTTAACTTTTTAACTTTAACGTTGTAAATTTTGAAAATATATTGAGTCCGTTGAAGCAATAAATAAATAAATATATAATATAATAAATAGATAATAATAATTATCTCTGTCATACTGTTGAATATATACTAATTCTGTTTTTGTGTTTCAAAATTAGATCGATCAGGTACGAGAATAAATTATTGTCTTTACACCAATATTAATTGTAATTTAGTAAAAAAAAATAAAAGAAAGCATTGCCTGCGGCATTAATTAAACTTGATTGTGGGTGATATTTTTTAAAGTTTGTCACACGGAGTTTTTGTATCTTGTATCACGCGTTATTTTTCAACACCAGTTTTTCTCAAATTAGCTGCTAATCTCTTTCAGTCCCGTTATGGGCCCGCTACACGCTCGCGAGTCACCACGACCTTTTGGTGTTCATGAGTAAAAAGGCGTCAACGGTCGGTTACGTACATGTCAAGATAAACGATCCATCCGCACCCCTTTTACTCATGAACACCAAAAGGTCGCGGTGACTCGCGAGCGTGTAGCGGGCGCATTATGTGTCGGGGTGGACATTATATTTATTTTGTACGGGAAAAAATGTCTGCCATAACTGGAAATTAGAGAACCCATTAAATAATTTATTTATTTATTTTTAATATTATTAATGTCGATATTATCAGAATAAAAGAATACCGGCCCAGTAACAGTGCAAAAATTGTGCTGTTTCAGGTCCGTGGTATTAGAAAAATATAATGATTGGTACCTTAAACTTTTTTTCATTTTAAATAAAATTATAATTTCTTTATCATTCGTGTGTTATTTAGACTAATAGATTAGGTACATAATTTTTGAAGGGAGACATTTGAAAGATTGGCATCATACTGATAAAATGCACCACATGGACTTATAATTCGATGTAACAAAATTCCAGAAAAATTAATTCAATAAATAATAAGAAAATATAATGTTCCCCACTCTATGGCAACTGGGGAATCTAAATTTATACATTATTTATTTAGATTTTATTTTTCGAATTATGCGGGTATGTCTGTCTCCCTCACTCTCGTTGTATATTGTAACAGTACGAAACCCATAAGCATATTGCTCAAAATAAATAAACCCCACAAAAGTCGTACAAAAGCCACACAGGATTTTTTTTAGGGATAAAAGCACAAATTTAATTGAATTTTGTAAATAAAATTAATTGTATCGATTAGTATTCGAGTAAATTATATTAGGAACTAGAATAGATTAAAAAATACGAATAAGCAAGCGGATCTAAAATGGGATAGACAATGATTTCAACATTTTATAAATAATTCATCTACTGAAATCCAACTAAAAAGTTTAAGCTTTTATTATTTGAGGATTTTTTATTGGTTTTTAATCATCTGTAGACCATATTTAAGGCACTTGGAATCGTCAGGTTTACAAACACAAAATCAAATGCAATAAATCAATAAACACAACAAAAAAGAATGAAAGCAATAAACACATAGACAATACAAAACTATAACACATTTGTGGTAAAATTTAATGCAGGTCTGGATGTAAATTGTCCAGAACTACATTAAGTACGTCATATTTCTGAAGGGTTTTTGTGTTTTTTGGGGTTCATACTACATCATCGTAAATACTCCTATGGGTTTTTCTTCGGAAACCGTTGTGTATACACGCGCTGAAACATGTAAGTAGGGTTGTCAACATTTTTTCAGCTGATTATTCCATCTGCATCAATAAGTAATTTTAAAAAGTTATCGGAAGCCTGGTTGCTAACGCGCTCGATCCTCGATGCCGACATACCCCACTTCACGACACAAGCTTTTAAGCTTGTTATGAAGTTTACAAATATGTATCAGGGTGTAATTCGATAATTTTATGAAAATAAAAGAAAACATACACATTATCTTATTGTTCTCGATATCAGTTCTTAACTCTTTTTTTGTTGCTTCCTTCATTGTCCCCTCCTTTCTTCCTCTCCTTCTTCCTCTCCTTCTTCCTCTTCCCATGCTTCCTCCTTCCCTACCATAAATGTTTTATAGATATAAGATATATATTTTTACCTATGTAATGTAATCTATTTGTTTTGCGTGTGTGCTAATTGTGAACGGATGTAATTTGTCTTGTGTATTGATATTTTTGTATTAATGTACCTGCCAATGTTTGTTTTTGTGACTGTATCTGTTCCATGTGCAATAAATAAATAAATATCTACTTATCTATTTAAATAAAAACTGTCATTTTATGAACTGCTTGAATTTTATAATATTTTTATTTGCTAGAAAAGTGTGGTTTTCTCAATTTTCAAATTAATGTAAATTACACACTCATTAGTCAGTCGAAAACTGCAGGCAATGATATAATTCTTAAACTACGTTTAAATTTTACAAGTGAAGCGGATTTGGTAGATATTTTCTTAGTTGTTGCCAAAAAAAAAATATATATAGTATTTTGCGATCCATATATTTCTTGCAACTCACTTTCAATATTATTATTATACTCTAGTACGGTTGACAACCCTCGTTGTTAGTGAATATATATCCGAAAATATATCGAATAATAATTATTTTTATTGTAAAATTGTTACAAAAATATACAAATTACCCGACTAGCAAAAATTACAACACGTTATTTTCAGTTAATGTAGGTAGCTACATGTTATCAATTTAGTATCATATTCTTGTATTATGTATTTTTGTACCTATGAATAACTTTTGAATCAGTATTAATTTACAGTAAGTAATGTTAAGAGTATGCATACCGACATTTCAAAAATTTCTAAAAACGGGAGACCTTCTATCTCGACAACCGTTATTAATTATGCTTTGGAACAAAATAGGGTAGATGCATTGAACCTTTATATAACCGTATATAACCGTAAAAGATTTTTTATATCTTGTATAGATTTCTCAAAAAAAAATGGAAAACACCTCTGATCTTTTTTCCGAAAGACGGAAACTCGTTTCCTGAAAGTCGTTGAGTAATTTTTTTTTTGTACTGATAATATGCATTAAAACCTAGGGAATAACCGTAAAAGTTTTTTGATAGACGCAAAATTAACCTAAAAAAAATAAAAAAAAACGCTATTTTTACCATTTTATCATGCGATTGTCACGCGATTTTGAACCTTAATGCCGTGGGAAAAGACTGTGACGTCATTCCTGGTGCCAATTATATAGGTAATACCTACCGATTCGGTATAATACTTTAAGTAAAAGTTAATGTCGCCGCCACACGCTTGCGAGCGTCTACGAGTTTTTTGCGTTCATGAGTAAAAAGGCGTCAACGGTCTGTTACGTAAACGAGCCAAGACAAACGTTCCATCCACACGCCTTTTTACTCATATACACAAAAAACTTGTGGGCGGCGACAAATGGAATATATATGTATTACGTTTAATAGTTATACTATAGAAAATGAAGTAACGTAATAAGCTAATAGGTACATAAATATATACATAATTATATTTTTTAATAAAACGTTTTTTATTTTGTGAGAATCAACACGCACACACACAAACAAACACACACACACACACACACACACACACACACACACACACACACACACACACACACACACACACACACACACACACACACACACACACACACACACACACACACACACACACACACACACACACACACACACACACACACACACACACACACACACACACACACACACACACACACACACACACACACACACACACACACACACACACACACACACACACACACACACACACACACACACACACACACACACACACACACACACACACACACACACACACACACACAGTCACACACACACACACACACACACACACACACACACACACACACACACACACACACACACACACACACACACACACACACACACACACACACACACACACACACACACACACACACACATAATTATATTACACATTTTGTAATTATCAAACTATAAATTTACATTGAAATAATTGAAAAAAAAGTTTAATTTTAATTAAAATACATTTTAAAATAGAAAAGAAGAAATAAAATGAAAAAAACTGTCTGTTTGGGATGTTTCCT
Source organism: Ceraclea dissimilis (assembly GCA_963576895.1). Taxonomy (NCBI): domain Eukaryota; kingdom Metazoa; phylum Arthropoda; class Insecta; order Trichoptera; family Leptoceridae; genus Ceraclea; species Ceraclea dissimilis. Next base: position 9,706,330 of record OY756359.1, read on the forward strand.
AAAGAAATATCTACGTATATGTATATTGGATTCAACACTTGTATTGCAAGTTATCCAAACGCTATGGATTAGACGGATTCATCTGGATTCATCAAGGCGTGTCCGCGGATTCACAGGCAACCTATTTCCCACGATCCGTGCACGTCTGCGATATTACGTACCGCCATACAAATCGCTATGAAAAAGTCTGTAGATTCACGGACTCACTCCTTCCCACGGCATGCGAATCTACGGACGAAGCAGGATTCACCTTCCGTGGGATATAGCCATTACATATCTACCCGTGTATACCAACAATATTTTGTTAAGTGAAATTACTATACAGGTAACACCTAAAATACATTGTAGGTTCACTAGGTAAGCACCTTGTAGGCACATAACATTTCACAAATTAGTATGTAGGTACCTATAATAGTTATTAATGTTATTATCTACCTTACGGTAGGCTCTAACTTTTAAGATTGTTTTCAAAAGAAGTAAATAGTTACTGAAGTAGATAGGCTTCATTCTGAAGGATTCATTTTCAGAATCCGTTTTTTGTTATAACTTTAATTTCTGCATTTCTTTATTAAGATTTTTTTGTTTATTTAAATAGTACCTACCTAACCATAGGCGTATTTAGTTTAATGAAAATAATTATATGCCCTTATTGTGAATATAATACGCGGGACAAAACAATGCAAAGCTCATTAGAGGCCAGTAGAAAGATTATTTTATCAAAGGGTGAACCCTTCCGTATTAAATTGTAGTGGGTACCTAATATCTAGATAGGTGAATCAACAAAACCTGACCTCTACCTATCATCGACACGCGTCATATAAGAAGATTACTTATGTAAAGTCCGCAAGATATCCCCTACATTAAAATATATACTAAGAGCTTCTTACAAAATTTTATACATCAAAAACTTTACACATTTCAAAAGGAACACTCCCTGGTTTTAATTTTAATACATATATTTTTTTCCTTTTTAAATTGCAAAACTGCAGATGTTATCTTTGTAATAATTCAGGAATTCAATGACCAATACAAATTTTGTAGGTTCTGTTGTTTTTTAGTTTTTTTCTTGCGGAAAAATGCTACACACAAGTTGTACAAGTTTGATCTATGGACGTATGAAGGTCTGAGGTTGCATTTTGAGTAGAAAGTATATAAGGCATAATTTTATGTCTACCTAAAAATGGATCCCATCAGTTTTTGTATAAAAATAAACCCGATAAAAATATCACATTTATAAAAACAATTTTACTTAATACAACTTAAATTGTCTCGCATCCAACCTAAGTTGTGTAGTATTTTATCCTTTTGACTCTGTATCATAAAACATTAATTATCGGAAAATATGATTAGATATTAATTAAATAAGCCTATGATAATAAACTTGTATCATACTGTCACAAATTAATAAATATTACTCTTACTTAATAATAATTATCATTAATTAATGGTTGTGAAATAACTTTACAACAACAAAATAACAATCTGATTAAGTTTAAATTAATATTATATTATTTCTACTACCTGCCTAAGTATAGGTACTATAAGTTCCCCCTTAACTCAACATACTCCACACAAAGTAGGTATTTATTAAAATATGATATTATTATGCATCTTCTTCTCAGTAAATTAAACGCCCCTCACCGACTCCCCTAATGGCGAATTAATGAACTAAAACAAAGTTTGACTACAACCAAATGGAAATTAAATTTATACCTATCTGTTTTTCGTTGAGTTATATCGGAAAATATCAAAATGCTTTAAGGAACCCAGAAAAGCTTTTTCTAATTCCAAAGTCTTTCTTCACTGTGCTTTGAAAGTCCCTGATTATTGAAAAGTTCATGAAACACTTTCTTTCAAAATTAAAAAATAATTATGTAATCGGAATAGCGAGTCCGATGAAATCCTGATCGTTCAGCTACTGTATAAAAAATGCCTATTTTATAAAAAATACAGACAAAACTGCATAAAGGGAATGGTGTAAAGGGTATTCAGTAAATTGGACTAATACTAATTCGACTAATAACCAATTCAACTAATTTCATACATTTTTACATTATTTTAAAATTCACACCAATAATTGTAATTATTATTATTATTTTTTTTTTAAATGAATCTGGGTTTATCGAAATAAACCCAAATACATCTTTGTACACTTCACAGAAAGCTGAAAAGCTTGTGTTGTGAAGTGGAGTAAGTCGGGGATTGAACCCGCGCCCACCGGATTAACAGTCGAGCGCGTTACCAACCAGGCTACCGACCACCTCACTTATTGTGTTTGTGATGTGAAGAAGAACAGTGTTTGACATCGATTTTTAATCGCATCATTTTTTTTAATTAAAGGCAATCCACCCGTTAACGAGTGATTTATGATTAATCGCATCATAATAATTACAATTATTATTCTGAAATTTAAGATAATGTATAATGTATGACATTGGTTATTAGTCGAATTCATCGTTAGTCAAATTAGTATTGGTCGAATTAGCATTAGTCGAATTTACTGTTTATCGGTATAAAGGGCGAAATAGAAGATAAGAGTTCATAAGCTTCTTTGCATTTTAGTTGGTTTGATTCTCCGTCTCAGAGACCTACTCGTACCTACTATCTAAAGACTGGCGATCCATAATAATGTTTTTATTTTCAATTTGACTTGACGATCATTGCACCACTTTGCGAGTGAAATGTTTTGGTCATATTGTCATATATTGTTCGCTATGAAGCAATGTAATTTATAGGACGTACTAGTACTGGTATTAGTATGTAGGTAGTGTAGGTACACACAGCAGAGGTTGAGACTGTTGAGAGTTTAGGCTGGTCCCCATGACTAATTTCTTTGTTAATTTAATTTACATTTCCCCTTCTACTTTCATTTAATACAACTAAGTATTAGGTATTAAAGTGGGTACCTGCCTAATAATATATTCTATAACTTTGTTGTTGATTCTGCTTTTGTTGGAACCTTTGACATTTTCCTTTGTTGTTGTATTTAGGTATACAAAATTATAATTTATTATTATAATATTGTACTTAATTTCCTTCGCTTTAACTTCTAATGATATTTCATTGTACTCATTACATCTCATCAGATCAAAATTAAGTCGTGGTTTATTGTTATTAGGTATTATTATATTTTATAGTAAAAGTTCCTACTTACATAATTGCAATCACATTAAAATATAATTAGGAGATATTACTTATTATTGACGTGTTCTGAGTAAAAGGAATCGTAGAGTGTGTATGGCTAATTGCACGAATGTGACGGAATGTAAGGACAGGAAAGTCTACAATTCAAAAATTGCCAAAATGTTTTAAACAACAGTTCTGAAATATAATTTGAAAGTAGCGAAAAAATTTAAACATATCGCATTATCACATCAAGCAACACTAAACCAAGCTTGCACCAGGGGACTTCTTACACTTACAGAGAATAGTCTGTAATCAAATAATAATATATTCCTAATGATTCTAGTTAAAACGTCATAAGCGTTCTCGATGATTCTAGTTAAAACATTATCGAATTTGCAAATTATAAACATACCTACAATATGGCATAATGTTATTATGAAATTCAAGTGAATCATATATAGGTATTACGGGTTATGGCTGATGTATAATGAAAGTAAGGGAGGTGGCACGGCACTACATATGGACCTAGGCACACTATGCAATATGTAATGTGCAACATAGGGAGTGAGTTAGTAAGTAGTAAAGGAGAATTGTGAGACCATGGATGTAGTTAGGCCACAAATTGGCTTTCATATTTTATAACGCATCCGATGACATCGATTCACAACTATTTACTGTGGAAGTGTCCACATTCCAGCGCTTCCCAACATTCATAACTAACTTCTACATAATACATATACACCATATATTGATTGCGATCAGACACGAGTGATTTCATTAAGCACTGGTCAGTCATTTTAAATTAATAACTCTACTTTTTAAAAGTAAAATTTTGCTATACACGCGCTAAATTAAATAAATAAATAAACTAAATCCTAAACTCTCCACGCACGTCTGGAACCTCAGTTAACTGTATCGACCGTTTGGAAAAAAGCTCCGACCAATTCAAAATCAGGGTAACACTGAATTCAGAGAGAGGTTTTGGTCGGAGCTTTTTTGCAAACCGTCGATTCAGTCAACTGAACTTCCGGACGTGTGTGGAGAGCCATAATGTACCAAGTTTCATTTTAATATTGGAATTATATGGACTTGCGCAGAGCTCATTGTCCATATTGTTCATGTTGAATTGAATATTTGAGTGTAATTGTTGTCACATCATTATGGGTTTGATTCGTTATTTGAGAATCCTAGTTAATTTGTCTAATAGTAATTTCATAGTTAAATAATATAACTCGCAACGTTATTGGGAAATGGCTAATCATCGTAGTAAAATCATGTGGACTTTATATTGTAAATTGGTTATTTCCATAATGACTAGGTAGTAGGTACCTACCTACAGTACCAACCTAACAATAATCTACCTACATAGATATTATATCGATATATAACAATACGTACCTATTGATGAAACTGATTTGAAGTTTTAGAAAATATAATGGATAGGTATACCTTTTTACTGATGCCAGCTAGTCAAATAATTTTTTAAATTTTTAATTAATTAATTGCTTAGAATAAATAAAACACCAATTTACAATATGTTGTTACATTAAAAAATTGTTGTTTTTATGCAATTCTATATATCATGTAGTATAATACATAAAAAAATATGAATTGAAATAAATATTTTCTTTAAAAATTTATTGGATTCGAACGTTTTCGTCCACACTGATGGGCATTTTCAAAAGTACTGATTTATAATATTATCTGTAAAATATTGTTGATATGAAATCTTTAATAAATTATTCATCATGAATTCTCACAATATCAAGTGTAGGGCGTAGGCATATTGACATTTCAAAAATTTCTAAAAACGGGAGTCCTTATCGACAACCGTAACTAAATATGCTTTGGAAAAAAATAGAGTAGATACATTGAACTATATGATCTAGAGAATGACCGTAAAAGATATTTCATACCTTGTAAAGATTTCTCATAAAAAAAATTCGAAAGATAGCAACTCATTTCCCGAAAGTCGCAAAGATTTTTTTGTATTGATAATACGCATTAAAATCTAGGGAATGACCGTAAAAGTTTTTTGATTGAAGCGAAATTAACCCCAAAAAATGTAATAAACGCTAGTTTTACCATTTTTTTTTATGCGATTTTGAACCTTAATACTGCGGGAATTGACCGTGACGTCATATTTGGGACCCGAGTCATAAAATAAATAAAAAAGTTTACGTTTGTAATAATGACGGATGAAAATGTATATCCCTGTACTTCGCCTAGACATAGGAATATCTATATCTGTTGGCTCGAAAGATACATTAATATTATGCATAGCGAGATGAAAGTATTGTGTGTGTAGTGTGTACCATATAATGTAGTATTATGTATTGTATCGTAATAAAAATATTAAAAGGCTATTATCCCAAGCGATGCAATAATGAAATATCTATAGACACCTACGTATACTCAATAGTATGTAGTATAATACGAGTAGAGGGTTTTTATGGCCAACAATATTACGAAGAAACAATCCATGATGCTCGTCACATAGTAAAACTATAATCTTTCTAAATAAAATGGTATAATTAAAATGTGTGACGCAGTGATGCTGTACCATAAATTTAATAATGAACTTGAAAACCAATGTATTTTATAGGTTACCTAGTGGATATTCTTCAGAAGATATTGCAAAATATCACCTATTAAATTTGGGTTAGCTACGGGAAGAAAATTTCGCCCTAGTGAACAACGTGATTCATTTGAATTATATGCCACTTTTAGTGTATTTTTTTTTAATTATTTCATTCCCCTAAAGAATGATATTTTTTTTAATAAATAAAATTAGGTAAATATGTAGTGCAGTAAAAATTTACGGTATAATTCGATTAAGGTACATATTTTTTCAATTTATTTATTTTATGCGCAAAAATGTAGTGAGAAATAGACAATTAGAATGATTGTATAATGGCGACTTGCATCAACGAATCGAATCCATGAAAATTGCTCTCCTGAAAAATTTCTGCAGCCTCTTTTCTGTTTACATTTGTTTCCATAGAAGGCGTAATCAGTAATCTAATCACCACTAAGACAGACAATGAGAGACAGTCAAATAGTTCTGTTTTTATTTTTACTTATATTTTGCTTCTTTCGAAATTATTTCCTAACGTTTGTGGACTAACAAAAACACGCCGAATAAATTTATTATCTATTTGAGTAAACTTTGATTTAATTATAAATACAGAAAAATGTAAAGAAAAAACTCATACTCTTTGTATTTTCGAGATACTCGTCATTGAGATATCATTTTGAAAAATAAATTGATTACGTAGTATATTATTACAATGTTATCAGCTAGATGTGCAGTTGTAATCCAAATTGAATTGAATTGAAGAGGAAACACCAGTAGGAATGTCGAAACGTCGATCAAGTTTGTCTTCACACGGTTCACACGAAAAACCAAGAAACAATATCAATTGAATCCTCTCAGTTGTGTTGAAGATAACTATACTGTGATGTTTTTGTAATACGTTGTCACATAGGAAATTTCACAGGGTAATGGAACTGACACATCATAATATACTAATGTGTAGTAATACGACTAATACGAGTATATGAAATGAGTTGTATGAAGAACAATATGAATGCATTTGTATTTGTACAATGTACCTACACTCTACAGTCTACACCCAACAACACTAGCGGATCCAGGGGGGGGGCTAGGGGGCTGAAGCCCCTCCAAAACCATGAGTGACAGTACTTTATATACAACAAATCTAGGGGTTTCAGCCCCTTAGCCCCCCCCCCAAAACGTTGAGTGAGAGTACTTTTTACCATGTGACGACATTCAGCCCCCCCCCTCCCCCCCAAATTGAATCCTGGATCCGCCACTGCCCAACAATATTATATTACACCTAGGCCTAGGCCTAGGGTATCTAGGACCTCCACAACAAATTATGTTTCATTTTCCTTAAAGGACTTTCAAATACTGTGGTTCGGGCCATCCTAATAATAACAAATAACACAGTTTAACTTGCTATCTATTTCTTCTGCTTGTACAAAGGATCTTGCAGGAGTTATTCCGGACAGTGTCACTGGGGGGTGCCCTTCCGGCTAACCCTGGGGTCGTCTGAGTAACTTTGGGCTGAAAGAGCGGATAAAAAGGCGCCAACAGGTACCTATGTTATTCGGATGTGCGGAGGGCCTTGAGTTCATAATAATCGTAAATAGGCACGAGATGAGATTTTCAGGTTTTGGCGAATACATTTCTTTCATAGGTTCCACAGAAAAAAATGAGTATTGAAGAAAATACACATTTCAAGGAGTGATTCTAATTGCTGCATGCTATGGGCTTCAAAGTCTAGTGCAAAAAATGCTTTAAAAATTTGCTTAGCATGAGTATTCGAACCAACCGACGCGACGCCAAGATGTGGGTCGGCCCTGGTTACATTATACTTACCTATAGTCCAAGTTCATAGTACCTAAGGTGTTGAAATGATATTGTGCGTTATGATCGTAATATATACCACCCGCCCGTACTAAACCTGTCAATACAGACAGGACCGAGCCGAGGTATTACACCGGTGATGGACAGGATTGAAATGAGGCTGTTGCTTCGATATACATATATTCTCTATAGTAGTACCTTAATTTCAACAACAATGCAGAAAACTATACCTCCGTAATTATAAAACAAAGTTTTATGTTTATTTACCCCTATGTTTTACTAAATTTAGATACATAATCGCAGACCTCAGTACCTAATTTATAAAGAAAAACATGAATCTTCTGAAAGTTAATATTCTATGTAATTGTGTAAAAACACAGGTCTGTCGTCCTGTACGTAGTAATGCTTAATCAGTCAAATCATTCATTCAAGGATAAAGCAAGTAGCTTCAGCTCAACTTACAAATCATTTATTTCAGATTAATATAATTTATTTAAGAGAACGTTTTACTGTTTTCATAAACAATGTTGTAAATTACATCCTAAATAATTTATTGTAGATCATCGGCTCTGATTCTGATGCCTTGGAGAGTCTTTAGATCTTCAAATGTCCAACGCTGTAAGTCATCCTAATAGCTTATGCTGCCACAAATGAACATTAAGAGAGAATGACGGCTTTTTATAGCTTATTATGTTTCTTCTTAGACTCTTTGGCGGCTCTCTACGATTCCGTTTCACAATAATTCATCCATCGCCCGCCTCTGAACTCTTCATCATATCAATATTAACGATTGTGAATATTTCACATTTAATTTACGACGGACTAATATACGTGAAATTTAAATTTACATTATTAAGGAACTAGAATACTTCTCATAGACATACGAGTATCTTGTCCATATAACATATTGTAGCACCTACTATGGGTTCTATTGAGTAAGGTCAGGAATGGGAATGACATACAAAATATAATGGGAATATAAACTCTTTTATCTAAATACAATGTTGGGAATAAGGCGATACTAACCGTGTCATAAAACTTATTTTTAGAATACACAATTTGTAGAACATTTCAGGCACTCCACTTCATACTAGCTATAAACCATCTGTACTCCCTATTTGTCTACCTAATCTAATAGAGATAATAAATAATCGAATAATAATTTATTAGTTACCTACGAGTCTTTTGACACCCACCCATATTTTGCTAAACGTTAACATACATGAAAATAAAAGTAGGTAACATTTTGAAATATTTTCATCACATTACCACTTTATTTTTTCTAGGAAAGAGTTTCTCTATAACAATAACCATATCAACGAATCCCCCTCAAGTGACCACCTACCAGAAAGCCATCAAGGTGACCGTGGACGGACCCAGAGAACCTAGATCTAAGACTAGTAAGTACAATAATTACTACCTATCCACTGTATTTTAAATGTCGCCTTGTAATGAAATTGCAGCTAGAGATATTACAGGATAAAAGAATACTTACCTTTAGATCATTGTACGAGTATGTTCATTGTATAGAAAATAGAAACACTTTGGAATGGGAAAGCTTTCTGGCCTTTCTGTATCCCTTTTAATCAATTACATTTTACAAGATTTTACTTAACTTCACTCCTCTGTTTATTTATTTTTTCAATTTTTTGTTTTTCTGTGCGTAAATCTTGCAATCGATTTTTCAACCACTTCCTCACTACTTAGAGACCTGAAACTTTGCAAACGTACGTAAACTCGGTGACAATACATTTAATTATATACATCATCCCCTTCTCCAGAAACAAAAAATATGTAAGGCGTTTCGGGGGATACAAGAGTCGTGCCGGTCGTGCGGGGTCATGTGTGGTATTGTATGAAAGGGCGTTGGAAAAGAAATTGGAATGGCGTGTTTGGTATCGTTTGGAAGACCGCGGAAAACGGATCATGGATATGAAGTAATAAAATCTTGTTTTTTTTTTTTAAAATGCAATTACTTATTGCGCGTCCTACTTGAAAAATAATTCTGTTTTAAAATATACGGCGGCGCTGAAAAACTCAAACAACCAAAATAATAGAGTAACTAACTAAAAAATAATATTGATATCCACAATATAATGTCTTGATTAAAAAAGTCACATTTATATAATCAGTGTGGGAAATAATGCTATCAACTAAAATATTTAATATGTTCATTTCTGAAAATGTTACACCGATTGATAATTAGTTTCATATTGTAAAGTAGTATAGCGTACAAATATAATACCTATAATAGTAACTATAGTTATGTAAGTATTGGTGTGCCTACAAGTTGGTTTATACAAGTTATATGTATTACAAAAATAGGTATTTCCTTTTTAATTTATTGGGGTTTTCCAACAGACTATGTAATAAATCGTAGACCTACATTCTGCATGTACATTAGGACATCCACACGTAGTTTTTGAAACTTTTCAAAAGCTAGTTGAATTAATTCCGCAGATGTAAATACTATAATGTGTGTGACGTCAGGAAAACCATTAAGTACATCCTTCTTTCCATACTAAGTCCCTAAATTGAAAAATTGATTAATGAATAAATAAAAGTTGTGACTAAATAAGAGGGGTAATATTTAGGCATAAATATCTTAATACATCAAGTAGTTATCTCAACAGATTATTATTTAACCGGCCGACGATCAGTCATAAGACTGATGGAAAGTTCATCATTTGCCGTATATCTTGTTATATTCAACTGCGACATGTAGAAAAACCGATGCACTCACAAAAGGAAAGTCCATCATTTGCCGTATATCTTGTTATATTCAACTGCGACATGTAGAAAAACCGATGCACTCACAAAAGGAAAGTCCATCATTTGCCGTATATCTTGTTATATTCAACTGCGACATGTAGAAAAACCGATGCACTCACAAAACATAAATTTAAAAATAATCTTAAGGGCATGGCACCAGGAATGACGTCACAGTCTTTTCCCACGGCATTAAGGTTCATAATCGCGTGACAATCGCATGATAAAATGGTAAAAATAGCGTTTTTTTTTTTTTAATTTTTAGGGTTAATTTTGCGTCAATCAAAAAACTTTTACGGTTATTCCCTAGATTTTAATGCATATTATCAATACAAAAAGAAAAATTAATTCGCGACTTTCGAGAAACGAGTTTCCGTCTTTCGGAAAAAAGATCGGAGGTGTCTTTCAAAATTTATTTTGAGAAATCTTTACAAGATATAAAAAATATTTTACAGTTATTCCCTAGATAAAGGTTCAATGCATCTACCCTATTTTGTTCCAAAGCAAATTTCGTAACGGTTGTCGAGATAAAAGATCTCCCGTTTTTAGAAATTTTTGAAATGTCGGTATGCACACTCTTAATAAAAGTTAATTTTTCTCATTCTGAATTCAATTATTCCTATAAAATTCGAGTAAATATTTACAGGTAGAAATATACTAACTTAGTACATTTTCCTGTACCATATTTTCGTTTGACGCGGTGAATAATAAAATCAATAATACATTAATATGATTGTTAATCTGAATATAAATTAATTAATTAATCATCTCATCCCGCAAATAAAATATGAATTTATCATAATATTATTATCTGATTTTGTTATTATAATTGATATCATTTCAACAAATTGTTTTGACAACATACTTTTACCTACCTATTCTTTTTATAATAAAACATAGGTACATATAAGAAGTACTTAATTATCCTATTATTATTAATCTATTATTAATCTACTACATAATTTCCACTACACTTTGCCTATAATTATCTTATAGGAATTACAGCCAGATACTAAGATTTATAGCCATTCAGGTGAATCCTTCTACTGCAGTTGTGCACGTAGCTATCATTCGACAAGTTCCACTACCAATATTTAGGATGTCACATATTTTAATATTCTATTCTTGGGATATGATGTCGTGGAGGTATGGATGACTTGATGGAAGTAACTAAATCACAAATTAATTATTAATAACATCTTTCTAAGAATAAATTCAATGTTTTACCAATATAATAATATGTATCTACTCGTATATACCGTACGTATGTGTGAAGGACTATTATACACTTAGACTATAATATAGTGACAGAACCCTTATTATTTTAGTTGTAATACTGTTATACGTATGTACCACTATGACAAATTTAGTTTTCTACACACGTACTTTATATTATTATTATGTAGGTGTATGTACCTAGTAAATGCTAAATATTATAATATTATTACCTCCTTAGATATACATATATCCAATAACTTGCTCTAATGTGTGTTAAGGTACGAATATAATATATATCGTACCTATTAATACTTGTTTACCTATAGGAACCGCTAGGATTCTGTGTAATTGAAATTTCCCAAAAAATATCCATGTATAGTATGACCAGCCTTTTAGGATGCTAATGTGTTTTTTCCAGGTAATCATAATTCTTTCGTAAGCTCATAAAATGAAAAATTGAAACCCGAAGAGTGGAATTATTTTCAATAAATACGTCATAATAGGTATACGAAATTACGAACTGATACATTATGCACTAAGAGTATGCATACCGACATTCAAAAAATTTCTATAACCGGAGACCTTATATCTCGACAACCGTTACTTAATATGCTTTGTAACAAAATAGGGTAGATGCATTGAACCTTTATCTAGGGAATAACTGTAAAAGATTTTTGTATATCTTGTATAGATTTCTCAAAAAAATATATTAAAAACACCTCTGTTCTTTTTTCCAAAAGACTGAAACTCGTTTCCCGAAAGTTGCGAGTAAAAATTTTTTTTGTACTGATAATATGCATTAAAATCTAGGGAATAACCGTAAAAGTTTTTTGATTGACGCAAAATTAACCCCAAAAAATGAAAAAAAAAAAAGCGCTATTTTTACCATTTTATCGTGCGATTGTTCACGCGATTTTGAACCTTAATGCCGTGGGTCATTCTTGGTGCCATGGCCTTAAATTCTATAATGTATCTATAAGGTAGTTTGTATTCCGTGATCATGAAACGGTTGTCCAGTATATTGTAGGTACTTACAATAAAAGATCATGTCAATTTTTGTATTCTCATTGTTATTATTTATTAAATATAGATAATGAAGGCAGTTATAAGGACATTGAGTGAACACGAACACACAAATAGGTTAATAAGGGGCTAAGCGCCATATGTCAGACTCCTGGCTCATGTGCAACATTGCAAGGACCCCCGGCTATTCGGCACATTTTTTTTTATTATTAATAGACAGCAATTCGTTCAACGTATCAGAACAATGGACATGCATTTTGTTTCTTTGCGTTTCGGAACAATAGCAAAGCATACAAAAATAATTTAATATGATATACCTAATGACTATTATGAATTATTAGTTCTATTGACTAAAAGTAGGTGTGGTATACCTTGATAAATACATATAGCATTATATTCCTGTAAAGGTTGTTTACCTGTCTATAGTACTCCTTCGAAGAGTACGACAAAAAATATAAGATTTCAATTTTACTAGAGTAGTATCCATACATATAACATACCGTATAGGTATATTGTTAATACGGTGCCATTCGATTTCTCGATGGAAAGTTGTGGGGTAGTCTGTTTTTCTTTCATTCTATACGTATTTTGGGGTGCTGAATCCGAATCCGAGGTTTGCCAACAAAATTTCGTGACGGAACATGGCGAAAAATTGGTAAAATGGCGAAAATATTCCTTTTCTGGCGATTTCTTTATAAGAACTCGAAAACTGACAACTTTCGTAAGTTATTTTTCTACGCAAAATTAAAGTACGTAAAATTTACTACAAACTTGCAATATAAAATTTTTCTCTCAAATAACTAGCAGCGGAGCTGTCAAGCTCCAAAAATTGGCCAATTTTTCTCGTTATTTTAAATTGTGAGAATGGAAAATGTATGGAGAGTAGGTCACCTTGTTAGAATTATCACCAAATTTTGACAATTATTCTTCAGATTTATGATACATATATTACCTCGTTGGAATCAGTAAACATGTAGAAAGGTTTCAGGACAAATTTTATTTAAAAATATAGCGAAATGTTTACGCTAAAAAGGTTTAAACATTTTTAGCCTAAACAAATTACTATATTTTTAAATTAAATTATTTAAAGATGTCTAGCTCAAATATTTCACGGTGTTTTTAAATAAAAATTTCACTAATAGTTTTCTTTGTTTTCTGATTCCAACGAGGTAAAATATGACTCATGAATTTAAAGAATTATTGTTGAAATTTGCTTATGAAGGCAACAAGGTGAACTTTTTCAATACATTTTCGATTCTCGTAATGTAAAACAATAAGAAAATTTGGCCATTTTTTGGACCTTGACAGCTCCGTTGCTATTTATTTTAGAGAAAAATTTTATATGGCAAGTTTGTAGTAAATTTTACATACTTTAATTTTGCGTAGAAAAATAACTTACGAAAGTTGCCAGTTTTCGAGTTCTTATAAAGAAATCGCCAGAAAAGGAATATTTTCGCCATTTTACCAATTTTTCGCCATGTTCCGTCACGAAATTTTGTTGGCAAACCTCGGATTCGGATTCAGCACCCCAAAATGCATATAGAATAAAAGAAAAACAGACTACCCCACAACTTTCCATCGAAGAACTGTTTTGTGTTTAATTTCACCGGATTATGTGGGTACATAATTATTTTTTAAAATACTTCCATTGGCAAAAACTATCATAATTTACCAATTAGTCAATTAATTTTGATACAAAATATTCAATAGTATGTAATATAGATAATATATATGATAACCTACCTACCAACTAATTTATTAGGTACCTACCTATAGGAAGTAATACAAATCATTTTCTGCACGCAACTTTCTTCTGCCTGATGTGCCCCCTAGAGCAACAAACAGTTTGTGATAATTGATACATAAGTACGAGTACCTACTGTAGTGCATACCAGACTTTAGGTAGAGTCTGATCTGATGCCCAATCCCACCAACTTCCACCTAGGAAAGAGAGCCATAAGTAATTTCCATACAAAAACAGGGATAATATTCTATTTATTGAATAAAGAACATCAGCTTCCATTTAGATACAGCCAAAATCCATACGAAATGCAACATGCAGCTCACCTACTCTGGGCGGAGATATTTGGGCACCTAAGGTAGGTGCGCTGCATGTTGCATTCCGTATGGATTTGATATTCATTATTCAATAAATAGAATATTATCCCTGTTTTTGTATGGAAATTTCTTAAGGCTCTCCTTCCTATGGTAAAAGTTGGTGGAATTGGGCATGAGACTCTTAACAGTGTATTAATTTTTGATTGTTTTTCTAGATGAATTAAGTAACCAATTGTGGGTTGGACAGGGAAGTGTGAGATCCCTTCCCCCGCCTCCACGCCCTCCTCAACACCCCTACCCCACGACGGAGCACTACAGGAGGAGGGTTCCTTCCACTGGATCACAACACTGCCAAGAGTACAAACCTAACGCTAATATACAACCAAATGGTAAGTGAAACTTGCTATTATTTTCATAGTTTTTCGTTTAATAATAACTTTTAATAGATCCTACGTCTGAAATATTTGCGACTCCACGGCAAGGTGTACAAAATTTTCATTACAATTACATATTATAAAGGAAATGACTAAAATACATTTTATAAAATATGACTATACTCGTATTGTGAATAGTATAAATTCCTTGATGTTTTAGGTAGGTACCCTATGAAAATATCTTTCTATAAGTACATTTTCACACACTTTTCGTACACGTTAGATGAGTCATGAAATCATGATAGTACTATCATGATTCATTACGATATAATAATAAGTATCATATCGATTATACGGTAGTAGTAAAATAATACTGAATTCAGATTAGAAATCTATATGTAGAATGTAATCTTTAATCGCTTATACTTGCTACATCTTCTCATAGTACATATATGTAGGTATGTATGTAGATTGGAGATACACACTAATCATACATAATACACTCACAAAAAATCAAAATGTAAAATGTTCCCACCATCCTTCTGTTAGTAATTTCGTTTATAACTCTTACCAATTATTCTTTATTATTATAATTTATAATAATATTGTGATACAATAACGTGTTCATATATACATATACAATACATGCTAGTCGCCTCACACAGATAGTGAACTGTAAAATATATTACATTTAGATTCTACGTGACATTGCTACCAACTTTATTCCCAATAATTACATTACATTTTATATCAGTTAGTCGCTGTTAAAGTTAGATTAGATACATTTTTTCTTTAAAACAGTTTTGAACCAAGCCGTGATTGCCGCCAGAAATTATATAATATACCTATATTACCTATATCTATGTGAGTAACTTGTATTTTGATTCATAGTTACTATATAAACCGCAGAGTAAGTAAAAAAACAGTATGAACCAAATGATGTATAGATATTATTAAACCCATTCCAAGGAAATAGCTACCGGTTTATCCTATCGTACTCGAGTAATTGTTATTGAAACAAATTTTGAAATGGCGAATTATGATAGAAAGGGAGCAATGTAGAAACCACACGATACCCGTCGGTACCATAAAATATCTAATAGTAAAAACTCACATGGCTTATTGTGTGACTTGTGTAGCTTATCTATCTGCACAATTAATTTTAGGGAGTAATTATTATATTTATATCACATGGACTGTGCTTCGCCTTTTTTTAAATAGACTTTTGTTATGTTGGACCCTCTATCACTTTTTAAGCTTCCTTACTCAGAGATCAAATATTCTATACATTTTCAAACTCCGAAACTCTAAGTCTGATGACAATTACCTAAGGATATTATTGGTTTGCTATATAATTGAACACATTTTGTGTACAGTAGGCATACGTTTAATGCTGCAGTGTTAATTAATTATCTATATTACCTATTGATAATAATCGATCGTTTGCGGATGAAGGAAACAAATTGTGTTTATATACTAAAACAATTTTGCAATAATCGATAAAATTATGCAAACACCTTGACTGCCCCTCATCCTTTAAATAAATCAAATATGTAATTCCAAACCGAATACCTGTAAATGCTCTTCCAAAACCCAATATTAACAAAACGTAAAATCAGTGCCTTCAGTAATTTACACCTGATCTTGTGTAAGTACAAATAATAAAAAATTGCAAATCGCATTGAACAATAATAATAATATATTATGTGAATGATCCAATTCACACAAAGAAGTTATGCTACATCTGTATAGGTAGATACATACCTAAGTTGGTTTTATTTTTATTGGCCATCGAGTAACAAACAAAAAGTAATTTTAAAAATAATAAGAAATCAATCGATTGTATTATGATGGAAGCTATTGGATTGATATAATTGGTCAATTGAAAATATTATTATATCAGCCACTGCTGATGCCACTGTAGACCGGTGTTTTAACATTAAAAAAGGGGGTATAGCGTAGATAATTGTCGGAAAGCTGGAAACTATTTGATTCCCTTCATTAACATGCAAATAAGGTTTCTTGAAGTTTGCACCAATTTTCCGCTTGTGCTAAGTACAGGGTGACCCATAAACCGAAAAAATAATGTACTTTTTTCAGTTTTTCAGTAATAACTTCTAAACTATGCTTTCTAGGAAAATCGTGTCTTTCTATAAATTAAAGTACATAATATTCTGCGTCGTTTGAGCATAAATACTTCTTTGTACCTCAAAAATTATTGTGATACAGACACTGCCAAGTACATATTAATTTTCGGAACAAATTGAAATATTCGTATTTTTCACTTTTGTTGTTGAATAACTCCCCAACTCAGGTATTTACGGTAATATTTCGGTAAAAGTATTTAATTGTGGGTCAATTCTCTCTAACTTGTGATTAAAAGTTTAGACCTACGGCACAAAGTTCAGGATGCACAGGTGTTTAAAAAGAGACGGGTGAAATGAAGAAATTTATTAAATGATAGATTTAGATATGTTAAAAGTAAGATAATTTAAATTTTACGATTTCATTTTATTAATGTACAGTTTTTTCAATTAAAATTTGATTTTTAATACTGTTACGCCACTGCCTAATATTTTATATCGAAAAGAGTATTTTTTTTACATTCATTGATTTTATTAAAATACCTCCTAAACGGTAAGTGTTATGAAAAAATATTTATCTCACAATTTATCTAGAATAATTTCTCTATATTACATTTGAAAAATAATTTATCTAATTTAAATACTAAGTGAGGTAGAATTGATTAAAAATGGTATATAAAAAATAAGTTCATACATGCCGTCACTTTTTGTTAAATTACTTCTAAACCAAGCAATGTAGCGTAAATCTATTAAATTGCATTTAAAGCGAAATAAATTTTCTATAAAATGAGTATAATAGAATTAATTTGTGATTTATAATAAAAAAGTACTAGATGATCAAAGTTGATTTTGTGTAGAGGCACATTGCTAAGTAAGAACATTTTGTATGGAAAGCGTTGAATTATTTTACTAAATATTGATATTGATCATCTAGTACTTTTTTATTACAACTCCCGAATTAATTTTATTACACTTAATTTATAGGAAATTTATTTAGCTTTAAATGCAATTTAATGGATTTACGCTACACCGCTTGGTTTAGAAGCAATTTAACAAAAAGTGACGGCATGTATGAACTTATTTTATATATACTATTTTTAATCAATTCTACCTCACTTAGTATTTAAATTAGATAAATTATTTTTCAAATATAATATAGAAAAATTATTCTAGATAAATTGTGAGATAAATATTTTTTCCTAACACTTACCGTTTAGGAGATATTTTATTAAAATCAATTAATGTAAAAAAAAATACTCTTTTCGATATAAAATATTAGGCAGTGGCGTAACAGTATTAAAAATCAGATTTTAATTGAAAAAACTATACATCAATAAAATGAAATCGTAAAATTTAAATTATCTTACTTTTAACATATCTAAATCTATCATTTAATAAATTTCCTCATTTCACCCGTCTCTCTTTAAACACCTGTGCATCCTGAACTGTGTGCCGTAGGTCTAAACTTTTAATCAAAAGTTAGAGAAAATTGACCCACAATTAAATACTTTTACTGAAATATTACCGTAAATACCTGAGTTGGGGAGTTATTCAACAACAAAAGTGAAAAATACGAATATTTCAATTTGTTCCGAAAATTAATATGTACTTGGCAGTGTCTGTATCACAATAATTTTTGAGGTACAAAGAAGTATTTATGCTCAAACGACGCAGAATATTATGTACTTTAATTTATAGAAAGACACGATTTTCCTAGAAAGCATAGTTTAGAAGTTATTACTGAAAAACTGAAAAAAGTACATTATTTTTTCGGTTTATGGGCCACTCTGTACTTAGCACAAGCGGAAAATTGGTGCAAACTTCAAGAAACCTTCTTTGGATGTTAATGAAGGGATTAAAACAGTTTCCAGCTTTCCGACAATTATCTACGCTACAAAGCTAAATTTCCTGGGCTACTGGGCAAACTATTGAATCAATCTGCTCCCATAGATACATAATATACCTACCTCTGTCTACGTTCGTACTTAACTACAATCATATGTCCAACACTTCCAACAGTATAACCATTCTAATAAAATACATAAAATAATCATAATACCACTAAAGAAGAGTTAAGCTTGAGAATTGACATATCGATGATAAATTAATGATTTCTTGTCGATTCTATGTACGATTGTTTCTATTTGATTTAATGATTTAATTACTCACACATACTCGTACTCAAGCGGACTTTCTTGACATGGCCGTATTACGGAAATTTTGGTGAATCATAAGAGTGTATTATTTGCATTCAACATCAGGCTCACCCATATATTAAATTTACATTATTGTCTACACATATTATTGTATCTATTTCACACATACACATAGTTTTAGTCTTCTGTTTCGATTAACGTTTAGTTTTACTTTTTCCCGTACCTAGCATATTTATTTAATAAGAAATCAAGGTTTCTCGTGATGCCTCCGACTTCCATTTATATTTAGTGCCTCAACACGTGCCTAATATTTTCGTTTATTAAATCTACATTTAAAATCATATTAAATGCACAAGACAATAATTTTTTTACTCCTCTTTCTCATATTTTCTTCCATCTCATGTATCCCTATTCGCAAACGTTCGACCACCCTTATAAATAATGTAAGTACCTATTTTTTGACAACTGCATGCGTCCTCTGAAAAAAATTGTTGATGTGGATTTAAATGGAATGAAGAATGAATGTATGCCCAGCTTGATTGATTTTGATGGCAGATGATGAAAGAGAGTTGCAGAAAATAGTGCTCCCCGCGTATATGAGAATTGCGCCAGAAATGGTATTGAAACTGACTGATGGACGAGTACTTAATAAAAGAAATCGGAGAACGCTTATGACAAATTGCGTGAAGGTGGGGTAAAGAAGGTAAATGTGTTATAGGGCAATTTGAAGTTCTGTTCTCTCTGCCTATACCTTGTAAAGCACGCGGCCTAAGGGAATGGATAGAATCCCTAAAAATTCAAGATAGCTGTAGTTATATCATACAAAAAAAAAACTAAAGAAATGGCTGTAGGTATATGGCTACAAGTATATCCACCTCTCATACACCGACACTGTTACCAGTTACCATCAGTTCACAAAGGTTACGGTAGGTAGGATGTTGTAAGTAATGATCACTTTACAGTAATTTGCATGTACGGGATTCATCAACATCGTATCTGTGTATTATTTAGTACCTGTTGTTTGAGTGAAGGAAAAAGAAGCTTCTTATATCAGGAAGGGATACCTACCTACTTAGTATACCTATAATATTAATATAATAAATTGTATGCTTAGAAAGGGCGCCACTGTAACTCTATATACTCGTACCTACTTACTATTTATTCTCTAAATGATTAGCTTCCAAATCTTTATCAAACAAAAATAATCACAGCGAAGAAGGCGTGAAAAACTGTCTTAAATTTTGAAGGGGATCTTAAAAAAACTCATTGATATGCAATTCAGAATAAATAGACTATAAATGTAGCTAGGTATATTTAAAAAAGTAATTACAATTACATTGTATACCTATCTAACACTAAAAAATATTTGTTTAAGTACTTCAATAATCAAAGCATCTAACCTATAAATATATAGATGTAAGATTTTGAGGTGGTCGGTAGCCTGGTTGGTAACGCGCTCGACTGTTAATCCAGTGGGCGCGGGTTCAATCCCCGACCTACTCCACTTCACAACACAAGCTTTTAAGCTTTCTGTGAAGTGTACAAACATGTATTTGGGTTTATTTCGATAAACCCAGATTCATTTTTATATAAAAAAAAAAAGATGCAACGGAATTAATGTGTAGGTAAGTACGTAGTTTGTATACCTACCTAGGTAAATAATCGCGTTATTATAAATGACAGGTCCAAATTCAATATGCCTACAAATAGAGTCAAATGCCTAACTATATATTGTATACCTACATATTATATGCTATTTGTACTTCACTAGGTACCAATGTACCATCATCTTCTTACAGAGGGTAAAATGTAATCGGGAGTCTTTGTAATTACGCGATTAACTGTTGAATGCGATGCTACTGTATGTTGTATTCATCATACAATAGGGATGACAAAACATCACGTAAGATAACGACTCCCCTGAACAGACTTTGTCTAGTGGGGAGAAATGGTGAAATAAAGTGCTCATGTAATATTGTATTAAAATAAAGGTATTTGTATGTATTATATTATAAATACCTTCTGGTAGACGACATTTAATAATCTGTTATATTAATTACTACATACGACAGACTACATAATTCATTACAGATATCATCAATACCTCTCAATAAATTCTCAATGGCAGACGAAACATGCCAATTGTTAAATGTATAGACATAAAAACAGGAATAGGTGACAAATTCGTTTGAAGTACCTATTGTACCGGTGTCGATTTGCCATTTTCCGAATGCAAGAAACAATGATCTCGTGTTTGATAACCCTAACGTAGTTAACAGATTGTGTATTACAGCACAATATAATTAGGTATAATAATATTATGATATTACGGACTGCGCACTCTGTACTTTCATCACTAATAAGACATTCACACTGAAACTGTCGCGTCGTGACAGACTGCAGTCCCGCGCCAATTTCATTTACCTGTGTGACTCAAAAAGGGTTAACATAGTAGCGCAAATACAGATAATAGCGAATATCAACATTTTTATAATCACAAAATATTTCACAAATTCCTTTTTCCTTACACGCACCGGTTGTCCGGAAGTAATATTATAATCGAATTAATCCAAGATCTAACGTCCGCACATTTCATAATTCGCTACATCAGTCGCATGGACGCCCACCTACAATTATCACGTATTGCATATTTAAATATTTACCTAAAATATGCACATTATTCCTACATATTCATTACCAATTACTAAAATATGAACTAATGCCTATGAAATAAATGTTTTACGGGTCCCTCCCATATATATCCAGTGTCATAAAATCCGTTTTAATATACCTAGTGTTTGAAAATAAGATCATATTATAAAGGAATGCATTGATTTTTATATGACGTATTAAATAACAATACAGCTGGATGCATTTCACTCTATAAATAAGAAGATTTTTGTTGTATGAAGTCCTTATTAAGTTTTTATAATCAAAATAAAAATGCCTACTTTTTTATGTCATCGATACACGTCCAGAATCCATATCAATATTCTAATTATGTTTTGATGAATGAACACGATCCTACGGAGCACAAATCCTGTTTCTCACAAGTACAAGGCAAGACGTCGTGTTAGTATACAATAGTTGAAGAGATTAAGTAGATGATGTAAGTGACTGTGGATAGTAGGGCTTCTTCGTTGATTCGATTTTTTTTCTCGACCTGCTTGTAATTTCCTCAGTAGCAAGGTCTTGTGGTTTGTGGTCTACCCCTTTTCTCCGCACTTAACTCTCTGTACATCTTGTAGCTCCTCTCTACACAGTACACTCGCCTTGTATCACACGCATACATAGCAACACTCTATAGTCTGAACTTTTATATAATAGAGACGAGTTTAATTTGACCAACCAATAATAATCCATATCCACACGTGTAGGTAGCTTTATGTGTGTCTACCTGAAGTGCTTGCCCCGATGTTCTATCAGATCCACCAGGTAGTTTGTCAATGAAAACCGCACTTCATTCATAAATTCATCGACCTTTTATTTTACTATGTCCTCGCAGATTTAGTTCTGATGTTTGATATTATTTGATTCCGTTATACATAAACTCGAAATAATCTTCATGTTCCTTGCCATATACATCTGCCTACATACGTCTACATCCACCTTTTCCCCTCAGTTGTTAGTATTTATATTTTTTAACCTTCAATTGCTGATGTTTTTTTTTATATTGAATAACATGTCTTCTTCTTTTCCTGGGCATTATTAATCCCACATGGTGGTGGGGTCTGCCTTTTGAGTCTTTCGCCGCCACTTCGCTCGATCTTGCGCATCTTCCGGTGTCACGTCGCTCTCGCTCATATCCTGCCTCACCACCTCATGCCACCTACGCTTGGGTCTTCCTCGGGACCTCTTACCAAGGACACGTAGTGTTTGTGCCCTGTTGCCAATATACTCTGGCGGTCTTCTGCTGACATGTCCGTACCAACGCAGCCTGTTTTCCTGGATCTTGTCAGAGATGTCGCGTACACCTAGACTCCCACATGATAACAATAACATGTAAAACTCATATAATTATAAAAATCGTAATGAAAATCTGTCATTATCTCATAAATTTTAAGGTATGTAGTTGTTGCATTCACTATATTAGTATGCTCAGAAGCTAAGAACTATACGAGTACTTATGTATATACTTATCAGAGTCAGACTATCCATAGGTTCGGGAGTCTGATTTTGCAGGAATTCTCCCCCCGCTTATCAAAGTTTTCATGTTTTTCTTTTTGTAAAAAAAATAATATTTTTCCTTACATACAAAATTATTTGTCTTAAATAAATAAATAAAATGTTTATTGAAATAAATATATTTCTCAAATGGCGGGTTTATTGCCGTAGGCAATGTCTGCCAGCCAATCGCACTGTTTTGGATAACTATTGTAGAAATACAAATGTTAAATTAAAATTCAATCATCAGTATTACCTATACAGGTATCTATACTAGCTACAGGACACACATGCACCAAATTTCACGAATGTGTCTGTCCTGCGATATAAAAACATTTTATGGAGGTATCCATGTAATTCGATCCTGTAGGTATACATATTTTCTTAATAGTTTTCATATAAAGTCAATAAATCTCTGGCTTAAATTATCGTGATTTGTAGAAACGTGAGGATTATATCACCTCATAATGTCGGCAAATACTTGGAATAAAGGATAGTTGAAGATATGCCGAAAGTCATTTTATTTTCCTTTTAGTCCGGCACAATAATGATAGGGTTCCATACCATATCCGTTAACTAGTTTAACCAAATTCTTGAGCAGGTGGACTACTATGATTGAAATAGAATATCATAGGATATTACAACCTACTAACATATCTCACATTATAATACAATACAATAGATATATACTATCATTATCAACTAAGTATTGATAATAATACTTTGCTTACTGAATCGATTATTGGTACGAGTATACCTAGACTAAAATATTCTATAATAACTAGAATTATTATCGCTTTTTTTCAATTTGTTTGATCTAAACATTTTGTATGATGATGTGTATATAGGGAGGTAGATAATCATTTTATTGATTTGTCGTCGTGTGGGGTATAATTATGTCATAGAAAAAGGATTTTAATCGGAATGTTTAGTTGTATATTGTACAATAGGAAGATATATCTAGGTATAAACAGACAAATAATTGTATTAAAATTATGAATTTTCAATCTCACATAAGATATACAACAGTGGTATATATTCCAGTTTATCTGTAGATACTATGTTTATAAATCTTATTCCGTTATTAACTATCAAGATTGTCATTAACTTGGACATAGAAATCAATACGAGTATATTAATTACCATGACAGATAGGTATTATTCTGATACACATTATTCCATATATATGATACTTCTGCAATAATAGATATATTATGTGTTATGATTGTTATTTATTTTCATATATATTTACAATTAATTATGCGACATATCACAAAACAGGGTGACACAGCAATGGATGGATTACAACATTAGGTATATACAGAGTTCACAAACGTCATCTACCATGAAATACTAATGCCCAATCCCACCAACTTACACCTAGGCAGGGGACCCCGAAATAAGAATTTTATGTAGAATTTCATATGAATTTATTGCTCTACTGGTATTACTAGATATGCCTCTCTATTCTAAATGTAATATTATCTCTGTTGTTGTATGGAAATTATTTAGGGGTTCCTTGCCTAGGTGTAAGTTGGTGGAATTAGGCATTAGATAGGTATACTTAGATAGTTATGACATCTAGTACGTAACAAAATATGATATATATCTAATGGTCAATATCCAAGTAAATCAATTAAAACGATTCCACACGCGAGACTTGTCTCTATTGGGGAGGTATCTCGAAACATGTATAGTTTTAAGTAAACATATTTGTATGTGTAAAATATTGAAGAAAAATAAAAAGAATTTTGAAATTGAATTGATTTAAGAAATTTAAATGGGTAGTGTCACGTATATAGATACTTAGGTACGTTTTTGGGCTATCCGTATGTTATTCAAACTTTCGATTCTTCTCCTAGATCTAGAGTCTTCATCAGGACTAAAGTTAAAGCCAAAAAATGTACACTTAAACAAATTTATTGTAATGTAAAGTACACAACGAATGCATGTATTGCTAAGAAAAGAAGTCATAGAAAGTATAAAAAACTATGTGAAAGATTTAAATTTTGTTTTTACAGAAACATAGGATAAAAGTTATCAATTGTTTCTGATAAATCAATCACTCTGTATTCCTATTCCGCTAGGTATCTGGGTAGGTTGGTACTATAAGTACCTATAAACTCTTATCAGATTTCTAGTGTTGCATAAATTAATAACGAATGTAATGTAATATCAGATAGCAATATAATATACGACTGTTTTATGCAGATTTTATTATATTATTCATAGTATAGCTGTAGACATAGGTAAGACCTACATACAATAACATGTCACCAAGTCAATACAAATTTCATGCTAATAAATCATGACAAACTTGCATTCACGTAGTATTGGATCTCCAATTAGACGTATAGAATTTGAATTACAAAGAGTTTTACATTATTTTGAAAAACGATATTTGAGTGTGCCTCCCTTTGTGTTGTGTGAAGATGAATCTAGTTATAACCCGTAGAAATTATTTCAAGTGTAACTATGTAACCCAGTAAATATGTAACCCAAAAAATACGAGCAAGTTTGAAAAATATCTTGTAAAGTTGTAAATCAAATTACAATAACGCATGATTTATACATTGTAGTGTTAAATGATTATAATTGTTTTCAAATTATGTATCTAATATTTGAATATTTATTTAGTGTTACTGATTAGATATTCACTATAGCTGTTGATAATGATTGATAATATTTTAAATATATACCTAACAACTATACACATTATTGTGGAAGGTTATCAATGAAATATAACATGCGGTTCTGTTTCGATACAAATGATATTATTAGTTAGTGGTTTCTAAGGAAATAGGATGTGTGAACTAACTGTTACAGTCAACGGATATTACTTGATAAGATTTCATTATAATTATTTAATATATATTAAAAATATAAATACATCGTGTAAGTAGATGTAGGTAGGTACTAGAATATTTTGTAAGTTTCTGACTTTATTATTTGTGAAACAATCACACCACTGATTAGATTATCATATTTTATTCCGTAAATAAAAATAATAGATAGGTATATAATATTACAAGTACTATAGCATCAGCTACGAGTACATCTATCTGATCTGTAGGAATACAGTATCCATACTTACTAACTTATGCGATGTAAAATAATTAATTGCACTTAAGTGATTCCACAACGTGAGTTGTTGAGTAAACCATATCATCATTAACTGCATTATCAATAATAAAAAACCATGTAAAAGCTCCCCTTACTTACTGATGTACATTACCCGCCTCAAATAACTGATGGTAAATTTGTGGTAGAACCAATTGGTTGTTTGGTGGTTAAACTTACTTTTTACCTACTATTTAAAGAACATCAGTTATTATCGTATTAAATAATATTTTATATAAATCGGTATAAAATACACCAATTGATTACTTCAATCCTTCGAAGTGCGGGTGGATACTGAATATGCAACAACAAAGTTAAGGTGTACTATAACTTACTATAGTTGAGTATCAACTATCAATCGAAGTTAGAAAAGATATACTAACTTACGTACTTATACGTAGTAGATGTACTTATTTTATTATCGAACTATGCATGTAGATTGTAGGTATATCATGTCGATGGATAGATTCTGATGGTATAGGTAGTACCTCTACAATCAAATCATAAATCGGTGACTGTCATTATTCTGATCATTATAATATCTCGATCCGAGATACGTTCGAATATTTTTTTGTGATGATGCTGTCGAAAATAACTTCTGTAGAAGGCAATAATAAAATAAAATAAGACAATCAAATAATATGATGAAGCATATAATAAGTTTTATCGTTATGTTTATTGAGATAAGGGTTAATTACTTTACAATATCCTCCTAGGATTCCATATACTTTAAAACATAAGATTATATTTAAGTGATTAGACTAGGAATACGTATAGACGATAAGTTACTAAATATTATAATTCATGATTTGTATTATAGACCATCATAATATTTGAAATCATCCTTCATAACTATTACATTATATTTGCTTTTGTAACACAGATAAGTTGGTAATCCTTGAGTCTTCGCTGGTGTATTTGTTGCTGATGTTGTATAGTTTATACTTATTGAAAAACTGTTTGTACTCGAAATATTAATAAAATAAAAAAATAAAATTACTGAACGAAATATTATAAAGTTTTAGTATGCATATATACATATGTCTATGAATTTCGGTGTTTGTTTCGTTTCTAAAATAAATATTACCCACCATATGAAAGTAATGGAAAAATGAAAAAAAGAAAATATGTAGTAATTTTTTAATCCAGATATTTCTCCCGAAAATAAATACCTCCCCATATACTTCATAATGGTTCTACACAAAATTTAATTTCACCTACATCAAAGTATTTATGTGAGATTATAATTGAACGTACCTTGTCATATTCCAATCTAATATAATATTACGAAAGTTCTATGTATTTTCCGAACATCATTTTGTAAATCATTTTAGTATCTAAACATTGAAAGTAGTACCCATTGGAATAAAAGTCAATGAAGGGATCACTGCGTGTTTTTCTTTTTTTTAATAAAAATGATCTAACGCGTATGCGTTTACCCAAATCGTTTTCTTTCCACTTTACATTAGACTAAAAGCCAGTGTCCGGATTCGAACCCAGGACCTCCCGTCTGAGAAACTCGAAACTCCAAACATAAACACTCTTGTTGTTAACTGATTAAGATTATGCATATTGACATGTCGAAAATTAATTAAAACGGGAGACCTAAGATCTCGACAACCATTACTAAATATGCTTTGGAAAAAATAGCGTCGATACATTGAACCTGTATCTAGGGAATACCTGTAAAAGATTTTTTATATCTTGTATAGATATCTAAAAAAAAAGTAAAAAACACCTCCGATCTTTTCTCGTGTCCGGAAAGTCGCGGAGAAAAAAATTGTTTTTGTATTAATAATATGTACTAAAATCTAAAGAATGACGTAAAAGTTTTTTCATTGAAGCGTAATCGACCCCAAAAAATGGGAAAAAACACTATTTTTACCATTTTATCGTACGATTGTTTATGCGATTTTGAACCTTAATGCCGCGGGAAATGACCATAGTTGGATCGCGAGCTTTAAGATAACGAAAATTTAATTCCCTTGTAAAATACGTTGTAGAGTAAACCATAGAATAACATGTATTTAGTGAAGAAGACTAGTTACAAATTATAACGAAGAATTTGTATCAAAATGTTATGTTCTTGACAGAGTTATTAATAATCAACTTCAAATGAGTAACAGTTTCATTACACGTGAACAACAGCTGGAGAATGATTTTACCTAGATGAAAATAATTTCAGCATTTACTTAATGGAAATGAACCCAAAACCTATTAGATAAAATGCGAAATAATGTGTCGTAGGCATTATTAACTTTAATCATAATTTTATATAATAATAATAATAATTAATATCAGTGGCGTATATAGGTTTTCATTTCAGGGGGGCCGAAAAAACTCCTGGGGAAGGCAATCAAAATTTTGACATAGACGTAGTAAAAAAAAAACAGTAATTGCGCCCCAGGCGAAATTTTTTCGTGAAGGTGAGTGAGAAAGGTTGTGTTTTAGGTTAAAAATGCAACAAAAAAGAAGCGCCGCAAGCGATTTTTTTTTAAATGGGTGAAGTGATGATGAACCTGGGATCTTTCTATAGCATCAGATGGCACATCATTGTTTGACATTTCGAGGAGGGGGCCCGGGCCCACTCGCCCCTCCCCCTATATACGCCACTGATTAATATTGTTCAGTGGCATGCTTTGTTTTTTTCTAATCAGGTTAGCAATGAAAACTTTTGAAAACCTAGGAGCAAACGTAATGAATATTTAGATATAACTAATATGTAAAAACACTTATAAAACTAATTTATCTAATGGCAAGGCAGATACGATGTTTTTGACAGTCGCGGTATATATTTTTCATTCATATCCACAAAATTAATAGGTAAACATTTGTTGCATTCGCCAAATCTTTTACCTCCACCTAAGAATATTATTAGACCCAATAAAAATAATAATTTATCTCCAAACTTTGCCAATCTACTCGTATATACCAATGTATCATCTACAAAATGTATGCACAAGAAGAGAATGTTTATAAATACACATCCACAGCATTCCATAGAAAACATGTCTTAAAACTAATCGATATATAACTAAATTATATATTTTTTTACTCAAAGAAAATAAACCAAACTACATCACGATCTTTGTCTGTCTCACAAAAGAAAAATAGCCTGCGGCGCTATTACGCGTTTTTAATACTATATGTTTTTTTGGTTGCCCTCCCCCCTTCCACCCAGCTCCGAAACTGGCGACTTCCATACCCTGATGGTATAACCAACACCTATCTACATATAAAGCCTATACAGCGACACGATTCCCTCTAGCGAGTGTTTCCGATGTAGGCCGACCATAGGCTATCCGACGCGACCGTATGCATAGAAAAAGCGATACATTTCTTCTTGTGGTGATTCGAAAACAAAACGGCGAGCGTCTGCTGAATTGTTTTTTTTTTTATTTAACAAATTAACAGTGTATTTTTACTATTCAACATGGTTTTTAAGTGTTGTGTGACAAATTGCAAGGGAAATTATAACAGTGGGCCGAATGTAAACGTGTTTTCTTTCCCGAACGACGAAAACTTGAAAGCAATGTGATCGCGAGCTATTTGTCGTGAGAACTTCACTCCTACGAGTAATTCAAAGGTAAAATCCTATTTATTTAAGTAATATTAATATAAAACATTCTTGTTGCATTATTGTGAACAACTTTCGTATATTTTATGCTAAAAAAGTGGCCGATATAAAATCAAAAGCTCTCATACAAAACATAACCTCAAACATTGACAACTTCCAGTGCTACAAATTGAATGTTGTTTTAAGATCAACACATATTTGATAATCCCTATTTGATTTCACCGTGAATCAACTTCACATAGATTTAAAATGACATAAGATGTAATTATCATATCGGAATATTCATCTTCCACTTAAACAACTGTCCTTCAAATTTGTATATGTAAAAAATTGATGCCAAATTTATATTGCAGGTGTGCGAGCTTCATTTTAAAGAAAATGGAATTGAAAGGGGGTTTACATATTTCGATGGCACAACAAATGTAACCTTTCCAGCAAAAAAGGTGCGTCTTTTGAAGATTGCAGTCCCATCCGTCCTCCCGAACTACCCCAAATACTTGTCAACACAATGTCCCGCTTCGAGATAGAGGGCAAAAGAAAGAAGGCTGTGGAAAGAACAGGAGCAGTTCATTGAAAGTGTGGCAGCGAGTATCGAGTCCGTTAAGGTTTATGAGACCTCACTGGACCTCACATTGTTTTTCTTCGTATGAATAATTTGTGACGTGTATTCGTAAAGAAAAATTGTGTGAATTTTCAATGTTTATTGAAGAAGACGTAGTAATTATAGGTAAATTAGTGTTTCACCTAGCACCTTTATTTAGTTTTAGTGTTACCGTTGACAAGAGTTTATGTTTAAGAGTTTTTAAAGAAAACTGTGAAATTAAGTGCATGGGAGGAGAGACGTTCCCCAAGTGTATAAATAATTTAAGTGAAATCGAAAAGGTGCTTAATTCGTTTGAAAAAATCTATACAGTAAGTGAAAAGACATTGGATAATTATTTATGTATTATTAATAATTTGTTAAGTGAATTAATTGAACATGTGGACGAGGGCAAACAAAAGAAAATAATTTTCATATCTGAACAGCTAAATCTTTTGAACAAAGAAATCCACATTATTCTACAGATGTCATTGTATTTTGTAGTATTTTACAATCAATTTCACCTCACGCCTACAAGTTTTTAAGAAGCGTCAATTTTATTTGCCTTCCGCATCCTAAGACGCTACATAGATTAAATGCTCTTTGTAGGACATCACCTCAAATAGAACAGGTTGAAAGTTATTTTCCATCATTTATTAAGAGGAAAGTCAAATTACTGTCCACCTCCGACCTTACGCTCTCATTGATGTTGGACGAAATCACATAAATTCATATGTAGACTATAAGAGTGGCAATGTTGTCGGCATGGCCCACAATAGCATGAAGCTTGCTTCCACCGTTCATGTATTCATGATCCACGCTGTAGCTTTTACATTCTTAACTCTTCAATATTTGATAAGTGAACGGAATGAAAAAGAATACCTTCGATGCAAAAACCAGTGAGAGGTGTTGCAAAATTTGGCTTATCAAGTATTGAACGATCATGATATATCGATCAAAGTTTTAGATTGTGAATATAGATATAATTCAGACACAATTCTGAAATTTGTAGCTAAAGTATCATCGAATATATTTTTAAACAATTATGTTTAAAGTAAGAATGATTTTGTCCTACCGGAATCAAAAAGTAGAAAATTAAATACGCTACTGTTAAGTCTTAGTTTTTGTATGTACGATGTGCATATAGAAAATATAAATGTAGGCTTATGTACACTTCTATATTCTTTTTGTTATCACTAATTGTTTTTAATTACATTTAATTCTCCTTATTTGTTAATGTTTTAATTACTTACTGAAAACTATTGTATATTTTGTACTCTAATTGATATTTTATTTATAATAAATAAATATTTGAATGGAATTCACATTTTTTTATTTCGAACCTAATTATATAATTTAAGTTATAAATTGTATGTTAAAGTATTGGTATGGTTTATATGCAGCAGACATAGATATCTCAATAGCAGTCAATGATTGAACCACAGAGAGTAGTGATTGCATGGCCTACATGGCCGCCATCTTGTTTTGGCTGTCTAGGCCTTCTATGTAGATAGGTGTTGGTATAACAGCAGTAGTAGTAGACCTACATATATCTATATAATATACCTATGAATATTCTCGTTCGGTTGAGCTTTCAGTCATCGCTATATTGTGGACAGTTTACGTTTTAAAGTTAAAGACTTTTTCATTAAACAACCATATGTAGTATCTACACACACCTTTAAATTTATTAGTATAGGTTGGTACTAATTCTTATTTCTTATATGAAAGTGGGAGTCAAGTAGGTACCATAAGTTGATTTCAAGTTTAATCCACGCTAATGATGAGCGAATTGGTGTTTGGATAATCACACAGCGGGGAGCTGAATGCTGGTGACGGCCATATAATTGCCTTCACCCCAGTGACACTTCGCAGCTATCGACATAATATTGTATCAGTATCAGTTAATTATAATTTCAACTACTGGCTACTGATCAATCTGATTTTTGAAGACATGTATGAGGCAATGTACCGGTATTCCGATTATGACTTCAGAGAGTATATTCTGGCTTTTTGAGGCCAGTCCTATAGTTGTGGTCCTTGAAACGTTATAGACGTAAGGAAATCGTGCTTTGCCACTCAGATAATTTTTTGTGCGATTCAGACTTCATCTCTTTTTGTGTCGATCTTGCTAAAACGGGGTTGTTACTAAATATCGTATAGATATCATATATATGAAATGTAAAAATCAAATACCTAATCTAATTAAGTCGAAGTGCAGTGGTAGGTAGATGTACTAAACGATCTACCTGTTGGTATATTTTGATGTATATATTGTATAGGCACAGTTATTACCTACCTGTGCGTGTACCTAGACATAATTATTTTGATCCTAGGTATCCGCTTTTAAATTGTTTTCCGCCATGGTCTCATGATCTGGTTCCGCGTCATCAATCTTATTTATCAACATTATTTTAATCACAATATTGCGCAAGTTTCATAACTAATAATTGGTAGGTAGTAGTTATATCTATCTTAAAAATATACTGCCCATCTAGCAAGAACCAAATTTTGGGCTAAGGGATTTTAGATCATAAGTTGTTTGTTGTTGGATGCAATGCAAAAGTTGACGAAAGCACCATTATACTCGTACCTATGTACGTACATGTAATAGAAATGGAACCTGCATATGGTGTTTAGGAAAAAATACTATTGTAGTAGCGTTGAAATAATTTATAGTATGGCTAAAAACATATTGTACAGGACTTACTTCAAAACTAATTCAAAGCCTTAAACAAACTATAAATTTGAATAGACTCTTTACAAACAATTAGACATCATCAGGCACTATAGAGTGCCTTAAAAAATTTAACGTATACCTACGTTAAAAATTTTAACGTAGGTATGCGTGTCGGGTAAACAAGTTCAACGTTATATATAGCTTCCTAAGTTTATGGTGTAAATACTTATTACCTCTTGATACAAATATTTGCGCAAGGAATCAATCGTTATTTTTTGTCCTCTGCCGAACCTGATTAGGTATATCTGCGCATATAATATGTCTGCGTCAATCTAATTTGGAATAGAATGTGATGGGACGAATGTTTCCGGAACATCATTATCTAAATCAATATTTTAATTGCATGGCATCACCACCTCCTTTTTAGCTGATGGAATATGAGAGGCAGAGGAGTATATCAAAGTAAATTATACACTACTCACTATATTGTACCGTACCTATTATACTATGTACTGAAGTGTGAACCAATGAACTTGTTTAATTAATATTCGTAGCAAGTACTTGGAATCAATTTTTTGGTAACACATCTTGCAATTTAATGAAGATGTGAGTATTTAAACATGTGAAATGTAAACAGTTGCGGTCTATCTACGACGAAGTATGAACGATGAATTAAATTGTCTTGTAGTAGAAATTTATTGAGAAATTAATCTAACAATCTTCCTTTCACGAGACTTGTCTCCACATGGGAGGAACCAAATGTATTTCTACTAGGGCTGCCACCTCTCCGGGTTTGAACCGGAGTCTACGGGTTTGAGTGGTGTTCTCCGGGCTCCGGGTTAGCATAGTGTATCTCCGGGTCGGAAATTTTTGTCATGACTAAAAAAAAAGGAAAATACCCGGGGTCCCGGTCCCCCCCCCCCCATAGAAAAACCGGGGCTCCGGGTCAGCATACTAAATCTCCGGGTTTGTAATTATGGTGCGGACCAAAAAAAAAAAGGTCAACTATTATCACAAATTCGTTTTTTCCAAAATCTCCGGGCCTACGCTCTTACAAAGGTGGCAGCCCTAATTTCTACTCATATAGTGCATTGTTATTTTTATTAAATAAAAATATATTTGCCTAATTACGAAAGCTTTAAGCCCAGTGTTATCAATACAAGAATGCAACATTGGTTAGACTTTCCATCATCAACTCGTCTGATCATCGACTGGTTTAATACTATGATCATTTTGAACTAAAGTAAATGTTATGGCAGTTAAAAAGATGGTTGGTACGCTATATACCAACCCAATCATAATGGATTCCGACAGTAAAGTAATTTCTCCGGTTTTATCTCACCTCACTAGCTAGATAGCAGCACACGTGTGTTTCAGGTTAGAGGCTTCTGGGCTTGATTCCCAGCCGCGGCGAATATGTAGATGAAAAATAATGAGTGATAAGCATAATCATAAGTCATATTATATGATATAAGCCTGATGATAAGTCCTTTCTTCGCTGTATATCTCTTGAGGTAAACGATAATATTGTCCGTATAAAATCGCAATGGATTAACCGAATCTATTATCGTATTACTTATATACTTAAGTATATTTATTGGTACACTATATGGGGATTTACCATATATAATACGTCACTGATTCCTTGTTTACCTACACCTACATTATGTAAGTACGTAGGTAGCTCGTACGTAAACTTAGCATTTTTTTAACGATTTATTTATATCCTGTGACGAGATTTTAACAAATAGGTGACCTGATTACAAATTTAATTATAATGTAGTAAATTATTCGTATTGATTTAGTTACGTAATAAATGTACTCACTGATCTCACTCAAAATGCGCACAGAGTTGAGAAAAAATATTTTAATTGACAAAAATCCTCCCATACGTTTTGTGTTCGCAGGTATTTGTATGAATATTCTAATATAGGAAACTGAAATATTGATATCCACATAACATTATGATTGTACGTACTAAGTTTCTTACTCATGCTTAAATGGCGAAGTAAAGAGGTCAATGATTCTTATTAATTTGTATTCATCCAACATTTTTAATGTGTCCCGTAATATTATGGGCATGGTATTTTGATACACAATTTATTCCTTAATAATATTATTACAAAGTATAGAGGATTACATTATCATAACTATAACACTAATTACTAGACATACGATATTATGTTTTATAAGTCGTATTACTGTGGCTCTCTAATTTTTTAGTGTTGTAAGTATTTTTTAATTCCGATCTTTTAAATTTCTGGTGCATTTTCTCTCTCTCCAGTTTCATTCATTGCGATTGGTTTGCCAAATCCCCATGTGTCTTTCTCCACTCATCCCTGTCTTGTGCGGTTCTTTTTAACTTTTTATATGAGGCGAAGCCCAGATCCTGGCACAGGTCGTCTAGGTATTCTTTCCTTGGTCGTTCTTTGTAGTTTGTCCCCTCGCTCATTCCTTCGATTAATTCATAAGAGACCCTCTTGACGCACTATGTGGGCGATCCATCTGGTAAGTCTTTTTGACGTTGTATTGAGTAGGGGCCTTTCTCCTTTGATTTTGTTGAAAACTTCTTCTTTCGTTATGTTTCTACATTTTTAAATAGAAGTAAATATATTATATTATAATATACTTGTCAGTGAATATAGGTAACTTTGTACCTTTTAACTTTTGAAAAGAGAAGCCTAAAGTCAAATTATTTTTTGCAAAATGCATTTTGTGTTCATCAAAAGACCCGCCTCTTGTATAGTAATCGTAATGTAATTAGAAGGCGCAACAGTAGGCATTATTATGTTCCTTGTATTATTATGTTTATGTATTATTATAATGTTGTTATGTTCTACCTGCCTATGCGCCTCCTATGTAGTTAGGTGTAAGTACTTAGTCGGATCTTTGGTGCCTTACCTTATCCAGGTCATAGCTCTTAGCTCCTCATTTGCTCGTGATTTGATGCCATGGTCCATGTACCAAACTACAAAGTATAAAATTACATCCTCATATTTACGTAACTACAGGTAGGTACCTAAACATTTCTTTTGATGATGGTGTTAGTAATAAATAAAATTCTAGTGTATGAAAAGTAGTTGCTAAGTTGCTCTATGGATAATTTATACTATATCCTATTCATATACGGTTTTTATGTGTAGTATTGGAAATTACCAATACCATCAAAGAAAATTTAAAGTCATAAGACATAGTATATAACCAAATCGCATTACGATAGGTATATACCTAGTGGTCTAATTTCCTACTATTATATTTTTGAACTCAATATTACGTATTTTTGTCACCAGAAACTAATATAATGGGAGCAGCCGAATGGTGTGGATACAGTGGTGCTGGACCTGGTAGTCAATATGGATCTTACTCTCCTCTACAGCCGTTCCCTGATAACAACTCGGAACATCCTTCAACTCTGCATCTACCAACAGGTACGTACCTACTGGAATATCCCAAGAACTATGATTAATAAAATATACAAACTTATAGTATCTTATTCCCCGCGTGCTCCTCAAAGCTTTCTCAAAACTTTTTTTTCATTATATCGGTCTGTGTGTGCAATATGAGAATAAATTAGCCTTTATATCTTGGCTAAATTATAGGCCTAGCGTAAATATTTTTCACGTCTTATTTGTACCATTAACCAATCAAAGAGGAACAATTATTTCTTCTCTCCTCACTGCCTGCTCCGCAAGGGATACAGGAAGATGGGGTAGGTGATAGGTAAATAGTTAGGGATATAATCTTTCTGTCAAATTCACCACGACCGACAGATACAAAATCAAGGAAGCATAATAACTACTATGGAGATTGGATCAATATTTTGATTATATTCTCAGAATTTACATTTCCGCCGTTGAGCAAGTTAGTAGAATGGATTATCAGTGAGGTAATCACTAATCAATGATGGCGAACATGTAAACCTTGCTGAGAATGTATTGATATCCGGAAGACTATTAATGTTTCAATCGTATAGTTTGGTACCATTACATAGATATTATATTACAAACGGATTTGTATGCAGACATTCGTATGTACCCACATATTTGTATTCACCTACATAGATCAATTTTATCACAATATTCACAATTCAACCAGAAGGATATCTCCTAAAAATAAATTAATACCATGAATTTACCTTTGCGCTAATCAAAATGTATGTTTTTTTTTCAGTTCTACCTCAGACCAGCGAGTACAATAGTAACCTTCCACAAAACAGCGAATACGGAACAGTATCACCTCGTGCCCCAACTTATTCATCCCTGACAGAATTAGAACCGCTTCTGACTCCACGCTATCCTTCAGAACCAAACCCACCATACACATACCCCAACACGTGGTCTAGTAATGGGTACAATGCATACAATAACTACCAATACAATAATATCAATCCAGCGCCACCTTTGGCTTGTTCGCAACCACAGCCTCCTTACATCAATCCTCCAGGTCCTACTATGGTCCTGTACCCTCACCTCTACTCTACAGTCAATCAAAATCAAATTCACTTCCATCTTCACGGATCCACTGATAAACTAGACCAATACTTTTCTGGAGAAAATGCTCTGACTATATCTTCTGGTCCTTCTATAAAGGGAAGCATAGAAATTGGTATTGGAATGGGAGGACAGCAGAATCAAGAAGTTGAAGATAATAATATTGAAGAACAACAGCAGGTAGAGAGTGATGGATCACATCAGCATGTGAGGAATAATCCCATGGCGGATCCGTCCAGCGTCTGGAGACCATATTGAACAAATGAAAAGACTATTTCATAGTGTAAATGACCCTCGTACCTACATTCCATTAAATGCCATTTTATTTTATTTTAATATATTCTCAATTTATTTTATATAATTAATTATAAAATATACTATAAGACATTCTGATACTATATTTATT
Organism: Ceraclea dissimilis; assembly: GCA_963576895.1. NCBI lineage: Eukaryota > Metazoa > Arthropoda > Insecta > Trichoptera > Leptoceridae > Ceraclea > Ceraclea dissimilis. The sequence continues at coordinate 9,744,548 of OY756359.1, forward strand.
AATTAATTAGGTATATGTATAAGTATTTTTTATCGAACATGATGAAAGTTGCAGGAATGTTAAAGAGGCTCTATAAAATCAATTGATATAATATTGTATTAAGTAGATTATCTATTAGAAACTCCACGTTGTTGCTTTACGAGTACTTCAGGTTTCGCGTTTCTTTCTATAGATGGGTAAAAATGTGCTAAAAATATTTTCAAATGGATGTACTTTTTTTGTCAAAACATACATACATAGTAAGTAGGCATATGTACCTATTTATAAATTAAGTAGGTATTGGAAAACAAAGTAAACGCTTAATTGATATCAAACCTGAAAAATGGAATAAGCATACTTACCTAAGTTTAATATAGTATGAGCACTAAGTAGTTTCAAGATTAGAACAAAGCTTAAAATCAAAGTAGGGTGCAGGGATGTTACGAATATTCTCATCCACATTCGCGGAAAATCCGCATATTTTCAGATATCCGTATCCGCATAAATTGGTGCAGATGTCATGGGGATGTTTCAACTTGATTGATTAAGAATTGGATTACGATTTGTTTGTACCCAAGTACTATTTTTGAATGAAAACACCTCTGTTATATGTCTTATGAGAATATTTCACCTGCGGCGCTACTCAATAGAAGTTGAATATAAGGACATTATTTAAGGGCGAGGGCTTGAATTTTGATGACCCTGGACTTCCATGGGAGAAAATTTACAGCACTGACCGTAATATAAAAAATGGTTACAAAAACAAGATGAGAGTGAGAAATGTATGGTGTCCTTGAGTTGGTAACATCAATCTGAGGTTGGCCCCTAGTGCCACCCTGGCAACAATCCTGAAATTCCCCTACACGATTTTTACCCTTGAATATGATATATCATGATGTTGTAGTCCCTACCTAGTAGTAGAATTTGTGTTATTTTGAAAAAAAATCAAATTCCTTATTTTTTTCCCACGTCCGCACCCGATATCCGCGGACATGATAATTGAATATCCGCTTCCGCGGATATCTAAGAAATGTCATCGGCAACAACCCTGGTACTGGTAGGGTGTAAAAAAGTTAAAATAAATAATAAAAAAGTTAAAAAAACATCCAATATGTATGGAATTGTCACATCTAAACCAGATTATCTAAAAACTCTGAAACACATTAATTGAATAATACAATGGATCTCACCACCCTTTCTGAATGTGGAAATAAATAAGTAGATACCAATGATAATCAATGAATATGCAATGGTGTAGATTAAGTAGGTATAATTATTATTATTTTAGAATATTTAAACTTTATGTTGATTATGTATAAGAAACAATAAAATATTATGTATCTACCATGTATTGCGCAAAGATCAATTTTCATTCAATATCCACCCAATCCTAATAAAGTAATAACCTACACCTTTTAACTATTTATACTAGGTAGTAGGTATAATACTACGCAGAGAGGTCAGAAGACGAATTAGAGCGGATTTTGGCGATAGGAAACACCTCTTACAGTGTCGATCCTGAAGCTTTTGATGTCATTATCATAGAGACGATATGCAGTGAAGCAGAACCTTTGGTCTTGCAAAGGCATTTTTAAACTATAAAGGCAGTGGATGTTTGGAAATAATATAGTACATATACCTAAAAGTTTAAAAGTATCACGTGTTTGTTGAAATTAAATAAAAATAAGTGACATCTAACAAAATTGAACAAAAATATTTTGATTATTTAGCGGTACAAATGAATTTGTGGTTTGCATCATGGATGAAACATAGTAAAGTTTTGTTTCGAACCTTATTATCATGGGTCCAACTCGGTTCAACCCCAAGGTGTACTGAGCGCCATCTCTAGTTGAATAGCATAACTATGACGTTATATTATATGATTATAGTAACCATTATAGCCGCCAGATGGTAGGTAAGTTGACGTTTAACGTAACGTCAGTTTGTTTTGTTCTAATTGGCTAATCGTGAATTCGTAGAGTTGTTCGTTATTGAATTGAAAGCAGTCAGCGATCAGTCGGTTTTGGTCGGTCGGTTTGTGTTTTATTTCAACTCGGAAAGTTGCGTAGTCGGTGCAACCGAATTTTATAGTGCCTTATTGTACAATAGTATTATTGAAATGTCGGATGAAGTGGCTGAAAATGGGACATCTAATGGAGATGTTCCTGAAATTGAACTTATTATTAAGGTAAGACATCTTATTAACTCTATTAAACAAAGTTTTGAATCTTGGGCGTATCTTTACACCGCAACATGTCTATTCGTTGACCTTCGTGCGTCTTTAGTTTTAGATGTTTAGGTTGTGTTTAGTTTGATTCGTTTAAAGACTTTTTAACACCATATTTTATTATTGGAATGCTTTATCAACTAGTTTTCTGTCAAAATATGACATGCTGTCACTCAACGGCAATAAGGCGCCATTTCTAATGTCATATTCACAACGTGTGCCGCGATTTATTTATATAGGTCATAGTTTAAACGTACATTACTGTCTCATAGATATTTCGTAAACAAAAAGTTATTTAGTAGGCTTGATACAACCTTCAGTTGGGGTTGTATTGTTATTGGATGCCCTTATAAAAGTTGAATATAGCGAGTGACTGTAAGCAAGTACCTACGTATAGTAAACTTAGTACCTTTACTTTTATGTAGGTGTAGGTAGTGTTTGTTAGTAAAGTAATATACCTAGTAGGTATAGCCTCAGCTTGTAGTACGTCGTGTCTACCTCTACGTAGTATAGGTATTAAGTGTTAGTCATAGATGATAATATACATGATTCTCTTTTCTATTAATATAATTACATATTAGGTATATAGTAATCATATGCATGCCATTTAACATCATCTCTAGCTGCATACCTATACCTAATCTCTTGTGATCATGTTATAATGTTGTGTACACAGAGTGTTATGCTTCATAGAATATAAGGAATTGCGAAATTACAATATTTTTGCTTATGTTTTAGTAGGCTTAAGGTTATTTACAAGGAAAATTGAAATATCTTCAATAAATAAATATATAATTTAAGTAGGCACCTTCGTAAGTAATATATTTTGTAGGTAATCACTGTATAATATTTAGGTACACTAATTTATTGTAAATACCCAGACTTCAATGTAATTAATTGTTATGGTTAATTCAATACATTGTTGCATTTCAATCAGGTTCCTAAATAAATTATGTTAGTAAGGAAGTACAGTACCCATCTATATTGTAATACAATATAATTATAACGGATTGGGTTAGCTGGAAGAGATCATTGTGTAGTGATAAGCTCGCCCTAGTGAGCACTACTTGATATCTATTATCTTGCTATTATATTACTCATGTTATATTCACTTAAAAAAAAAACATTAATGCTATGTAGATACGGAAGCATATAATTATTGTAAGGTGTAGTGAAAAGACATAATTGCATTATGGTAGTTTGATGGTTTACTAATAAATTGTCTCATGAGTGACTAGTCATGTAATCTACTGCTAGATGAGTGTTAAGCAAAGAAAGTATCAGGAGGAATATTTGATTGTATCAGCTGTGTGTACTGTGTACCTAATATCACCAGCACTCTATCATCACATGATAAAATCATATGAATCTCATAAGCATCTATTCAAGAAGACATAGAAAGCACTCGCATGAAGGGTACTCGACATAATAGCCTCCATTCTGATATCACCATCATGTATATTACATTTATTGCATCACTACATATCTGCCTACTAGATTTGACATTTCGTGAACAATTTACTGACATCCTAATCGACATTTTAGCAAAGTAAAACGCATACCTTTTGTGAAGAAGATAATGGCATTATGAAATACATATATAGTTATTTAACTAGATGTCATGTCTCATGTGTAACATTACAAAAATATGATATTTTTCCGGATTAAAAATTATTAATAGCCAGTCTGCATGTGAACATTGCATATTTCGGAAATTAAATAGAATACATTCCAACTACAATCAGTGCGATTAATTTAAATCCTTATTAGTACCTACAGCATAACATTAGGGTAAGCTGGCAGAGATCGAAGCATTGCAACACCTGAAATGAAACGTACTGAAACCCCATAATTCAGTTTATTGCAGAGTAGGGACATGTAGGGTTGTATGTACAGATTACAATATGTAATTGTAAACCTATTAGTGTCCGACAACGAATTCAATATAAGGTTTTAATATATTGATAGTAATGGAACGACACCTAGATGTCTACTCATAATTTGTAGGTGTGTTTACATTGCAATATTTGGCAATGGTATCTCTACTCTACAAGTCCTCTCACATATTACCACATTGTCATACAATCTTCTTCGAGTCTATTTATCGGCAATTATATATATCAACTGAACAGTACTGAGTACCTACACCTACCCTATAAACACAACTCGCCTCACATTCCTCAGGTAGAAACTATGACATCACGAACGCTCATTGTTCTGCACTTTGCGCGAATCACTCACCATTGGATGTATACCAACACCAACAATACATCACATCATCACATGTCTCAGCATGTACACAACTTTTATATACTTATTTGTAATGTCTACGCTAAGTATATCTACACATGGAACCAATGATGTGTTGTTTATAATATGCAAAGCAGAACAAGAAATTAGTCAGCCTCAATAATCTGAACTAAGTTTCTGATTATGTAAAGAGAATCTAAGACATAGGCACAGGCATATATATTATTTCACTCCATTCTCAAACTTTTAATACATATTACCTAGGACCACAATCATTAATTTTTCAAGCTCATATATCAGATGTCTCAAACTGGACAGACAGGAATAATTAACTTACATGTATGCCTTTTGTAAATGGCTGTTGTCTCTAAGATTTAATCGCCATGTCTTCTAATCACGTGACTTGCAATCACATTTGATTACATATATACTGTCTGTAATAAATAAATGCACAGCTATATGCTAAGTCAATACAGTTACCATCGGCGAAATTTTCAACCGTCAGGAAAACCCTATTGTACCCTGAAACCCTCTTATGTCACATTGTGAAATTTGAGGGTTTCACACATTTTGACGTCGACCTGAATGTCTTAACTATTGTAATGAATCATGAACCTCTAGGTTCCTCACGTTTCCTAGAGAAACATATAGACATATATTATTTGACCCCGCGATAAAATAAAAAAATATATGATTTGAAGTAGCTATGGTTTTCTGATGACTCACCGTATTCAAACGTGTTTATTTTCATCAATTTTTGTGTCATCCTCAAAACTGTTTGCTCAGCTACTTTTTGGTGTCAAAATAATTATACGGTTTATGTATTATACAGGTATTATTTACACCTCATTTTAAAATCATAGCACCAATGGTATTTTATTGTGTACCTTTACCGTGTAATTCTAATTGGTGTAACACATCGGCTTGTTAGTACGAAGTAGCAGGTACATAGATTTAATTTATAATTCTGTACAGTTATCAGATAGTAAAACTAATCATGTGGAAAGATAATTTTGCGTAAGATTAAAAACTCTGTATCTATTCTTCATTAGTACTACTTGATATCTGCGTACTCCTTTTAGCCAAAGAACAAAATAGGTATTCTTCCCCGAGTAGATAAAAATTGAATTTTCATTTACCAACCTCAAGTAAAATTGGAGTGGCTTTTTCTTGTACAGTGAAGATTGAGCGGCATACAAAAATGTGTAAAGCGTGCAGTAGGTAACCACCACTAATTATTCGAAAGCCTTCATTCATTTACTGTATGTAAGATTAGAATACATAGGCTTGGCACAGGTAGGTATTACCAACTCGCAGACTCTTGATTATAATCAGTTGATTAGATAATACCTATTTACTCATTATCTACTGCAGGTATAGGATATCACCTTGTGTAGTGTAGTGATATGATAATTCATACTGTACTGTGATTATATGTCGTGTCAACAGAAAAAATAGGATAACGAACAGTAAAAAGAAGATCAGAAATAGTTGGCGATTATTATGAAAACTATATTAATTTCTCTTATATCCTTACAACATCGTCCATCACGCTTTCCCTTATATAATTTTATTTTAGCCGTGCACCTCTATCAGTCATGTTGACTTTTAGGTATGCCTAATGCTGTAAAAGTAGTGCAGAAATCTATAAAAATATATATGTGGTAATATGTTTACGCCTCCTTTATAACTACACCATGTTTTCCGCTCTTGAAAACAAATGTATTGGGAGCAGAGCCACCAATGGATAAATGGAAATATTTGCGGTAGGTATATACTTTACAAACCAAATTAAGCAGGTTGTCATTGGTCTGATTGAGTTAGTAAATAGAGTTTCTGTATCTAAACCAAATGTTAATTTTAACACACAAAAGTTAATACCTTATCATCACCTTGTATTCGATAGTTTCGGTATGGGATAATGCCTAAAGATGTAAGAGGGACTGAAAATTTTAGAAAATAAATAAGTTTGTCTGCCTACGTCAACAACAGTATAATTAACTAATCTTGATGTGTTGTGTTAAATTGAATTAGTTGTAACAATTTATTTTGTTCTTGTATCAACTCGTCTCCAATGAATAGTCATCGCTGTTTTGTAATACGAATCATTGAACTGATGGAGTTCACATTCTAGTCAACCTACCAACAGCAAGACTCATAACACAATCATATTGTAATAAGTAGGTTTGTTGTATACATCCATATTCCATAAGCACAATCAAACACTGGTCCTGTTGTAAAAATAATTTTAATGTATAATATGTGTAAAAATAATTACATTAGAAATTTATTGATTTAACTTTTCACGCCAACCAACGTCGGGAGAACCTGTACATTTATAATAATAATACCACGTAGGAAAAAATGATCGATATGCAGCGGTCTTTTCCAGCTAACCCAAACTATCTCTCATCCAAGATATATTACAATTACATACCAATTGAAAAATAAACCAAGATATTCGATACAGAAAAGTTTTTTCTATTTAGTTTAACCTTTTAATTAATTATTTTATGTATTTTGCCTGTAGGAGCCAGTTGAATATGTAATTATTTCACTAGATGTAACCTACCAACAGCAATTGAAACACAAGATATTTCACCAATGTTTTTCCCCATTTTCGCAGGCTTTTAATTACTAGTATTTAATAATGTATTGATTATGTAGATAAGTATTGTGTTGTTGGTAAACCTAATATATTCGCACTTACGAGTATATGGATGACTAGTAAGTAGTAACGACGGACAACATGCGACAAAGTTCAATGCACGTCTCAATACATAGTAGAACAACTGCCTACATTATATTATGTAGGTATAGGAGCATGTACTGCACATAGCTATATCATTTTAACTATCTCTTTTCGTACTATGGTGCGATGCCATTGCTGTCTTTGCGCACTTTCACGGTCTATGCAAATTATAATAAATACAATCAATAATACATCATTATATCTGTTGGAGGATCAATTGTTATAATAAAACTTATGGTCTTCTCTCCACTGCTGGATGAAGCTCTCTTCTATTTTTTCCCAGTCTTCTCTCCTGTGGGCTTTTTAAATCCTGCCACTGCGATGTGGGCCCGACGGGGACAATGTCGTCGGCCCATCTTTTCAGAGGTCGGCCTATTCCTCTTTTCATGCCCCGAGATCTTCATTTCAAGGCTCTGGCTGCCCGTCTCTCTATTCCCCATCTTACAATATGACCTGCTCATTGCCATTTAAAATTAAGTATTATGTCATAATAATTATGACGTCGAGCTTATCACCAAATAATATAACCACACCACATCCTCGGAAATACAGACACCCAACATTTGACTTTCTGGTACTTAAATTCACTTGTAACAAGTCCGCCTTTTAACAAAATTTCTGTTTTTATGTATATGATCATGCAAATGAAGATTCATCTGATACAGCATTCCTGTGCAGTCAGGTTACAATCGGAATAACTGAACATCTTACTTAATACATGGCTAGGTCGTTGATGGTATCTGAGATCATTACGTCACAACAATAAGCTTATAATAATTATCGTATTGTGAATTTTAAAATACCTATTATAATATTTATATAGTAAATTAATCACTACCACATACAATAACGCATTATGTAAAGATATTTACCTAAGTGTATAGAAGTAGATACATTGCGAATCTCTCACGCCGTTTTACATAATAACAATCATTTACGTATACTAGGTAGGCACCTACTGTGTTGTAAGTTAGTCATCTTTCAATACATCAGCAAATAAAAATACGTTCAGATAAATACCTACATACACATACCAATATTAATTAGTACTATAGTGTGTTCCTATTCCTATATAGACATACCTACATAATACACAGGTGTTTGTTTCTCTTTCATTTAACGACTGACTTCATCTTCATCACTTATCACATTATTATTACAAACGTAAGTAAAGGAGTGATGATGCTGTGACGGGATGCTAAATCACATAATATAGATTAATTGGTCATCACATCATGATTATAAACATTTGTATTTCATTTCTTGCACAGAAACTCCGTGATGCCTAATTTATTCACTATGCATTCAAACTACTTTAAATTTCCACTTCTTCACGAGTTAATTTCAACACAATCTCACCTAATTTTATAATTGTTTTCTTGCTTGAATAGTCAGCGTAGGCAGTTATTCTAATAAAATTATTCTTTATTTACACAACCAGCTAAAAACACACTTATTTAAGAAATCTTTTAATATTAATTAGTTATATAAGTACTAGATTAACAAAGCGCCCTTGTGGTGGATCCATACTCACAAAACGGCAGTATAGAAATTATCCTGTTATTATTATTATTAAGTAAACACTATACAAAAATATGTTAACATAACATTTGTTCACTCGGGCGAGCTTATCACAATGATGCAATCTCTACCAGCTAAACTCGAATGTAGGCAGACAAGCTTATTCTTTTCTGAAATATAAATTTGAACACTTCTTAGTTTGAGAGTTATTCAACGACTCAAGAAATTCACTCAGAATTATATTTTATAAGAATATTTTTTTCTGTAAATCCAACCGTTTTACCAGAATTTTATAAAAGAAACAAGGTACCAAAAGAAAGTATTTTTTCGACATCGCCTGAGAAGGATGCAAATTCGGATCTTACAGTAGAGGCCAAATAATGAAAACTACTCGACTTTTCGCATAGCATAGCCAAGTGTCTAATTTTGCTAGACTGTATTATAGGTAGGTACAAGGTGCGTGACGTAACATTGACGAGCCGTTAGTTATAGTTAGTGTTACCATATTATGGTAGTTACAAGGTACGTGACGTGACATTGACGAGCCGTTAGTTAGTGTTACCACATTATGTTAGGTATGTGACGTGACATTGACGAGCCGTTAGTTAGTGTTACCACATTATGTTAGGTATGTGACGTAACATTGACGAGCCGTTAGATAGTGTTACCACATAATGTTAGATATGTGACGTGACATTGAAGAGCCGTTAGTTAGTGTTACCACATTATGTTAGGTATGTGACGTAACATTGACGAGTCGTTAGTTAAGTTAGTGTTTCCACATTATGGTAGTTACAAGGTACGTGACGTGACATTGACGAGCCGTTAGTTAGTGTTACCTTATTATGTTAGGTATGTGACGTGACATTGACGAGCCGTTAGTTAGTGTTACCACATTATGTTAGGTATGTGACGTAACATTGACGAGCCGTTAGTTAAGTTAGTGTTTCCACATTATGGTAGTTACAAAGTACGTGACGTGACATTGACGAGCCGTTAGTAAGTGTTACCACATTATGAATGACTGGTTAATTAATGGTTTAGTTAATGTATCTTTACCATTACGTATATTAATAGGAAGGTTACTTACACATTAGAATATAGATGGACTTATTTCGCTAATATGTTCGCTGATGTCCTTCGCTTGCAGTTATTATGTAGGAATTATTTATTATGATAATTGAATTGTAGTGAGTACCTACCTACTTAATAATTATGTAGATGCGGGATGTTTGTAAGAAGAAAACACATTTGCACTATTACATATCTATCCATCTAGCCAGTATACCTAGTAATATTATTGTCTTACAGCATCATGCATAGGGTTGCCAGATTTCTTGGAAGTCAAACCGGGACGACGGGGGGGGGGGGGGGGTGTACCAACGCAGGATTTTCATTTTTTTAGGTATAGGCACAAACTTTTTGCGCCCCCCCATAGAAATTTATACCTTATAAAAACGCATCAAAAAATTAGCGCCGCAGGCGAAATTTTTTAGAAAAATGGAGACTGGTTGTTTGTTTGTAGTAGGCAAATCAAATGCGTAACATTATTTGTTTTTTACATTTAAGTGTTTTGTATATAAATTGTCAAAATTACCACAAATGATTGTAATCCTAAAAATATACCAACTATTCCGAAAACCGGGACATTTAGGCGTCCCGAGAGGTTTGTTCGGGACACCGGGACACGAGGCACAAAACCGGTGACAGTCCCGGTAAACCGGGACGTCTGGCAACCCTAATCATGCATATTCACAAGGATTACTTACTCGGCAGCGTGGGTACAGCATTTGATACTCGCAGATGTTGCATAACAAAATTATAAACAATAACTTCTACCTGTAGGTACTAGGAACTAGAGGTACTCGATAGTATATTGTATACTTAGGAGAGGTAATTTTATGACACTTTATTGACATCTATCATCTATACATTGCACTACTACCTTAATGTCTGCCTATATCACCTGATGTTCCTTAGGATATGTAATTTCCCAATAAACACATATGTATTAATCATTTGAACAAACAAATAAGTACGTATATGTACCTAAACACACTGTATGGCTGAAATATTGTAGACTATTATACAGATGTATTATTACATAACAGTCTTTGAAGATAATACTGGATTTCGCCAACTTTTTAGGTAAGAAATAGCGAAGATAGGAGCCACCTGACACAAATTTTGTACGAAAAATAATGATAGGTTGCTCCTATCTCCTATATTCGTCTCCTAAAAAGTTGGTGAAATCCGGCATAAGCCAATTACCTGGCCCTTTGAGGAATCTACATATATGACTGAATATAACTTGAACAGGAGAGTTGCGAAGGTAAAATTGCAGTAGACCAATTCCGGGTCAAATCAACACACTCTTTGAACCTCACCATCTCATATTTTCATGAAATTTGGTACATTTGCACTATTGATAGAGTTATAGAAAAATACCAAATTTCATTGCGACATGTCAACTCATTCCTGAATTACAGCTATGTAAAGTGCTGAAAAAATGGACCAAAAGACCGCGACCATCTATTTTTGAAGTGCTCTAGGAGCTCTTCTAATTAAGCTAGAGAGCTGGGAGAGGTGTCATTTTACAGAATTTTTAATGACCTTTTGAATGATGTACAACACGCTGTGGGGTGCGCAACATTTTTTTTTTGAAAATTTAATTTTTAATATTTAAATTTATTTATTTCTGAAAGTACATATTTTAAAAATTTCAAATAAATTCCATGAATAGTTTATATTCACACAAATCATCTGGCAAAATATGAATTTGGGACGGCAATGGGTTCACTGTTAAAAAAATTAAAACTGTTGCATCTTTCATTAATTCCCTGTATAATACAAGGAAACAGAGGAATCGTTAGTACGGAGTCATGGGTTTTTGGTATATTTAGGTTGGTGGGGTAGTGGAGAATTCAATTTGAGTCACATTTCCGCTCCCAGCCCCCCCTCCCCCCCGCCACCATTAAGAAACCTTCTAAAATCAACATTTTTTTTAATATTATGCGATATAACTTTATTGATTCGCATTTTAAGGCAAAAAATATATACGCAGATTTATAAATCATTAAATATGCTGCAGATTTGCCATAGAAAGTTTTGCTGTAACATAAATAGAGCGGAGCTATCAAGCTCAAAAACTGGCCAAAATTTGTATTTTTGTAGCTACGAGTATATTAATTTTTGAGTTTCTTGGCGTTATAAATCATGATAACTTCCGTTATTCAGGCATGTAGCTAGGCCTTTAGGAGCCCTTGGAGCAAAAATTACATTTGGGGCCCCTCAATGAAAGTGTGAGGAGAAACATTGGCCTAGTTAGGTTTATACTTAATTTCATCGGTTATTCTAAGAATTTTAGGGGCCCCGATTGTAATTTTTGGCCCAGGGCCCCTGAAGGCCTAGCTATGAGCCCTAATAACGAAGTTATCATAATGTATATAATGGCAAGAAACTCAAAATTTAATATTGGCAAATACGAAATTTGGCCAGTTTTTGAGCTTGATAGCTCCGCTGCTATTTATGTTACAGCAAAACTTTCTATGGCAAATCTGCAGCATATTTAATGATTTTTAAATCTGCATATATATTTTTGGCCCTAAAATGCGAATCAATAAAGTTATATCGCATAATATAAAAAAAACATTGATTTTAGAAGGTTTCTTAATGGTGGCGGGAGGGAGGGGGGGGGCTGGGGGCGGAAATGTGTCTCAAATTGTATTCTCCACTACCCCACCAACCTAAATATACCAAAAACCCATGACTCCGTACTAATGATTCCTCTGTTTCCTTGTATTATACAGGGAATTAATGAAAGATGCAACAGTTTTAATTTTTTTAACAGTGAACCCATTGCCGTCCCAAATTCATATTTTGCCAGATGATTTGTGTGAATATAAACTATTCATGGAATTTATTTGAAATTTTTAAAATATGTACTTTCAGAAATATTTAAATTTAAATTTTAAAAATTAAATTTTCAAAAAAAAAATGTTGCGCACCCCACAGCGTGTTGTACATCATTCAAAAGGTCATTAAAAATTCTGTAAAATGACACCTCTCCAAGCTCTCTAGCTTAATTAGAAGCACTTCAAAAATAGATGGTCGCAGTCTTTTGGTCCATTTTTTTAGCACTTTACATAGCTGTAATTCAGGAATGAGTTGACATATCGCAATGAAATTTGGTATTTTTCCATATCTCTATCAATAGTACAAATGTACCAAATTTCATGAAAATCTGAGATGGTGAGGTCAATTTTGTCATAAAATTGTGTTGATTTGGCGCGGAATAGGTTAGTAGAAAGGTATCCACCGCCAGTATGTGCTTCTAGGCTCTAGGTATAATGACAATTACATTATACTCTAAGCATTTTGTTACTTTGAACTTCAGTCACGTCTGAGTTTGAGGTCACCAGATAGCTAGATAAGATACTATTACTATTTTTCTTTACGAGTGATTTATCTGTCAGATACACAATGTATGGAGGTTTCTACAGTGTTCGAGGTTGACTCCATGTACTGTTATTCTTATTAAATAGATACCTAGACATCTACCATTCTTACACTACCTTTGTCTTGTTTTTGTAACTATGCATATTTTCTCTGGCCATTGAATTATTATTCTGTATTTTGTTCCTCATTCTGCTGGTCTTGCTGAAGTTGAAAATAATTAAGTACATATTTAGTTTTAGTATAATATTGTACGTACATTATAGGTACACTCACAGTAATCAAATAATCGCGACCTACGTTATTTCCTCAAGATATCCTTCCTCCCAAAATGTTTGATTTTTATTGGTTTGTCTTGTTTGTATTTTCTAATGTTGATGAAAAAAATCTCTTCTGTTCTATTTGTAATAAATTTATGTCAAAACTGTAAGTAGCCAAACATTTAAAATAGATAAATAATATGAGTGAAATATTATGTTATACCTACTTAATATAAAATATGTTGCCAACTAATACATTGTTACTACACGGAGTACATATTATATTGCTTTTACTTTCATTGAGTTATTCAATAAATCAATTCGCTTACTTACTCACACATGTTGAGGATTGAAATCTTAACGGCTTTAATGTCAAGCTATAGGTATGAGTATATATGTATTATAAAAGTTGTCCATAGTTTTTTTTGTCAGTATGAATGGTAGCCGGCATGATGAGTTTTGAGTTCTTTAGGATCTCAGATATGCGACCATGAACACAGGTGCCGGTGTTCAGGGTCGTATTTTGTAAACCCACGCGCTTTCGTGCTTTGAGGGATGCGTATCGAAAAATACATGGATGTGAAAGATAATGTTTCCGGTGGCGTACTTGCCAAAAAATTAACCGAATTATGCATATCTATCAGATCCTCGAGGAAGGACACGTTTTAAACAAAGATACGTGGTTTCTATATGACGAGTAGCATAACATGTCAAAGAATCGTAAGTTTGTGGCGTAGCACAATGGCCTGGCACCACGAAGTTTTGATTTTTCTATGTTCCCAGGAATATGAATCTAAACCTGGTTTCCGGACGTCATAATATGTTTACTCAGTCAATGTAGCTCCTGGAAATTCTCAAAAGATGCGTCACAACTCCCAAATGAAAAGATTTTGGACATTATATTGTTCCTATTCTATGTTGCTTGTGTTTATATATAGTACATGGTGTGTTTCTGTAATTAATAAGCTATATAAGAATAGACTTAATTGTATCTAAAGTTATACGTATATAATGTCGTGTCGGTCTATCGCGATTGAAATTAGGTACCTATTTAATCTGAAAATCTAAGAGTTTCATGATGAATTTAATTACCTTCAATCATTTCGTTGCATATATTGTGTACATATACTGTATAGGTATGTAGATGCATGTTGGCCATTATGTGTATTACACATTTTAATACAAGCGTAGATAAGGTGGTACAAACGCACGCTATAAACCCGGGCTTTCGCTTTCTACTCGCATACTTACCACTTGAATGTTATGTACCTACATAATACCAGTTCATATATATGCCTACTGCCTACCGTATAATATAATATCTACAGTACAATGTTATTATTGACAAACAATTCCCGCAATTATATGCTTTTTAAATAAGTAAAAATACAAAACATCAATTTCGTTGATTGAATTGTTGTATCTCCTACCACAACTTGTTATTGTGATGTACCTATGTACCTACACATCGTAGGTATTTGAAGTAGATTAAATAATTGAATATAAGGTAAAGTCACAGCGCTATTAGCCGGACTTGAGTATCTAAAGAATTTTTCCATGTTATCATTATTGAATCATTCATATCATATCTGAACATTATGAAGCAATACACGTAATATGTATGTATACAATTATACATACATTCTTGTCTAGTATTATTCGAGTACCATAATAGATTCCTATTCGTGGGGCATTTACAATTAATATAACTAACATTGTTTTTATTACAAACTTATCACAATAAAATTGCAAGTAAACTGCTGCCTATGTTTTATTAAGCAGGTAGTATATTGTTAATGGTTCGGGAGGCAGGGAAGGCCGTATGTATAGTACAGTAAAAACTGTCTAAACCGGAATCGCTCGGTTCCCTAATATTTTTTCCGTTTTGGCAGGTTTCCTGTTTATACAGGTTGACAATTTTTACAAGCACTTACCTATTCAGGTGGTTCCATACTCATAATACAGGACGTTCCATACTACATATTACGTATTTGTTGCGTGTATTTCACTTGTTACACTCTTTATAGGTACTCTTATTTTGGATTATATTATGTATTTATTATCTAATTAAATTAAAACCTATTCAATATTAATTGTATTACGTATGTATTTACTGAAAAACCATTAAATTATTACTTCAATTTATTAATTCAATCACTTCTCAATCGTGTTTTTTCCCG
Organism: Ceraclea dissimilis; assembly: GCA_963576895.1. Taxonomy (NCBI): domain Eukaryota; kingdom Metazoa; phylum Arthropoda; class Insecta; order Trichoptera; family Leptoceridae; genus Ceraclea; species Ceraclea dissimilis. Next base: position 9,760,172 of record OY756359.1, read on the forward strand.
ACATAGCGCGCATAAAATGTAAAAATTCTAAAATCGTCGCGAAAAAAATGCACTCAAAAGTCGCCGCGTTTGAACTGATCGTAATTGCAATGAACTCACGAACACGTCAAGCCTCCACCCCATCCCCAATCCTTCAAGATAACGGTAGATAACCAATAAAAACGCATAAAACAGTAGGTACCTACCCCCATGCGATAGGGCGTGTAACCAGTGAATTACGTACATTCATACCTAGCCGTACATACATTCTTGGAATTATGTTAGGAAAGTCATTAGGATATGATTACAGTTGGGTTTTTTTTGTAAACAATAGAACAATGCGGCCGCAAATCAATAGTACCCACGAAGTTTTTATTAGTGGATTCCGAAATGCACTATTTACTTGGAACCGGGTCCCCTTTTGTTTTACTACTTGAAGTATTCGTATAAAAAGCCCTTAGTAGGTACAGTTACAATACATTAACTTGGTTTGTGTATAATATATGTATTTTTTAAAACTTTTTCTTCCGCTTTAGACAGGTTACTATCCATACAAATTGATAATTTTGTTCTGTAAAATACGTTCCGTTTCCGCGTTATACAGGTTTCCGCTTTATACAGGTCATTTTGTATGGAAAACGTAACCGTTCCGAAGATTTTTTTCCGGAATGGCAGGTTTCCGCTTTATACAGGTTCCGTTTTAGACAGGTTTTACTGTATATGTATATTGTATAATATCTCTACAGATAGGTACAGTCGCATGAATATTGTGAAGGCTTTCTTACACTATACCTACCAATATAGTGTGCATACTTTTTGTTGTAGATACAAATTGATTAAATTGACAATAGTCGCTCATGTCTAATTTATTTTAGCTGGATGATTAAACATTGTCTAATATGCAACATTGAGTTGGTATAATAACTAATCAGACACATCTGGTTTTAATAACCATATGTTTGAATAGTGATGTAATGCAATGACTTCAGCATCTTTACTATTCAACATTCATACTATACTCTGTTTACCCACATACTGTTGTAGTTATAATATGTACAGGTATGTTTTGGTTTCTTATCGTCCCGGCAACTAGGCAGTATATACTAATACATATAGGCACCTGGACCACCTAATTTACACGTATTATTTAGGAGTGTTAAAAATTGGTTTATTTTCATAATCAGTCAGTACTCAGTAGCAAACAATTGATAACAATATACCTAGTCGTATTATCTATAGGAGAGACTCACGACACGACACAATTTAATTAGAGTTCTCTATCTAATAAACAATAAGTAGCAGGTAGACAATATTCTGCTGTACCTATGTATGAACAAGGAGCAGTACTCATTACAGGGAATTAAATTTATAATCAAGTCCTTATCATTGCTTAATGATTTAGTTGCATTATTATATTTAATAGTATTCTGAATGCAACACATCTTTCACAAATTCTGTCTCACTTAGAGGTTCAAAACTGTACTAGCCATACTTAGTTTAAAATTATTTTTCCGCAATTTCTTTAATTTTCAGTTTTATATGCCGGACAAAGGATTTGCAAACCATTCACAACAACAAACTTGAGAAACATCCAACCCTCTAATTAGAGACGCCCACAATATTTAGCATTATGGTGGAAGAAAACAAAATTTTGTTGTCTTTTCTTGCGAAAATAGTGCAAATGTGTTTCCACAGACGGACTCATAATAATTTTGAAAAAAAAATAATATGTTTTTGTATATAACCTAAGATACTAGTACTTGTGTATAATGTAGTTTTGTTTTTGTTTCAGGCATCCACCATAGATGGAAGGCGGAAAGGTGCTTGCCTCTTCTGCCAGGAATATTTTATGGATTTGTATCTTTTAGCAGAACTCAAAACAATAAGTCTTAAGGTAATTTAACTAATACTAAAATCCAAGTAATATTATCTCATAAGCTGAAACAGACCACGATAAACTTGCCCTAAGGATAAATAAATAAGTTAACAGGAGATTAATATTATAAACTACATAAGTATATTGTTTTATTAATTGATGTTATTGATGCATCTTATTGTAGAACTACAAATGTTAATGAATTACTCGATATTCATTTTTAGGTTACAACAGTTGACATGCAAAAACCTCCTCCAGATTTCCGCACAAACTTTGAAGCGACACATCCGCCCATCCTCATCGATAATGGTTTGGCTGTCTTAGAGAATGAGGTTATTGAAAGACACATAATGAAATCTGTACCTGGAGGACATAATCTGTTTGTTCAGGTAAATATTGCTTCTGAGTCTTCACACGTCAGACATAAATCAGTAATCTCCTACGCCTTCTTTTCTATCTATGTTACATTATATTATTATTGAATTGCCATTTGGTATTGTGCTGGTAAATGTAATAAACAATAACATTTGGTATCTTTTGCAGGATAAAGAAGTAGCATCTTTGATAGAAAATTTGTATTCCAAGCTAAAGTTGGTCCTGGTACGAAAAGATGAACAGAAGTCAGCCAAGCTCCTCTCCCACTTGACGAGGATAGACAATCTCTTGGCTAAGAGAGGCACTCGCTTCCTCACAGGAGACACAATGTGCTGCTTTGATTGTGAACTCATGCCTCGTCTACAACACATCAGAGTGGCTGCCAAATACTTTGTCGATTTTGAAATTCCAGTTAGTGTTTTTAAATTAATCAGCCATACTATTTTTCTACAAATGAAATAATTACAAATAGTACTTACCTACCTACGTATTATATAGTTGAAGGCTGTGAATTAGTATTTGCATATTATACTGTCATCCCTTGTAGTAGCTCTGTAGTAATACACTCAGTAACATTTGAACATATTGTTGCAGCCCACACTGAAGGCATTATGGCGCTACATGCATCACATGTACCAGTTAGATGCCTTCACACAATCCTGTCCAGCTGATCAGGATATCATCAATCATTACAAACTACAACAGGTAACCATCTAGTCTAGTGATGTTATATTAGATACATTGTATGAATTTATGTAAAATGAATCTTTGTAACAGTCAAATATTAAATTGTCTTGTTGTTTGTTTTGCAGAGCCTTAAGATGAAGAAACATGAAGAATTGGAGACACCAACATTCACTACTTCTATTCCAATCAATATTGATGACTAGTTACCAATAATATCAGTTAGTGGTTCCCAAACTGTGAATGCCTTTCATGATATATCTGTATAATACCATCCACTTGTGTTTATTAGTAACTTGCTGTTAAAAATTAATAAATCATTACCGTTATTGTATTTATGGTATTGCGAATCTTTAAAACTCTAAAGGAGTCTTAGGAACCATTGAACTACATATGTATTGTATTTTATTATGTTACGTTAAATTATATTATGTATGTTATAAGTTAGTGATCATGTTCAAATATTATATTTATTATTATTGCGTATCTTGTAGGTATATTTTATACATGCTTTGTACTTATCGAGTACTGGCTGATTTTATCATATTATCTTATTCTAACCATATTGATAATGATTTTACCGGTGCCAATTTTTTTTTCAACCTATATATATTTCTATTATACTATTGCACTCTTATGTTTCTTGTAACAAACATATTATATATAAATAATATTATATATCTCACCCAGTGAATTATATCAATACAAATATATATTTTTATTCAATATATTATGTAGGTATATACGCTTTATATAGAGTTATGTAATATTCTCTTCAGTATTAATACACTGTAAACTGTGTGGTTATGTCAGGATTACATTGGTTTATTATTACAACAATATTTCTGGAATATTTTAATACAAGTTTCTTATACAAAATCAATGAATTTCTGTGATGCATCGTAAGTTATGTTATTTAGTTCTTGTGTTTGTCTTTAATAGAAATAAAAAAGATATAAAGTTTATTTCATATCTCACACGTTCTAATAGATTTATTTATCAAAAGTACTTTGTGCCACATTATTATCAAATATGTATTCACTTCTATCCTATCTGACACATGGCCAGCATTTCATCATATTTCTTGAGTGCTAACTCGATTCCAGCTTTGCTTTTGCCTTTATTTTCCAATTACTGACTAACTTTATATATAATATAAATATGTTTTGATATATATATGAAATGATTTTATGTTCATATTATTTATTTATAAGAATATGCAATCAATGTAATTATGTACCTTTATTTGTGTAAGAGTTTATTCCAGTAGAATATATCACAGTATTATTCAGTAAAGTGTTTTTTCGTCACCAGGTTTTGTGGTCATAAAACAAATCATTATTGGAAGCCGACCATACATGCAGGACTGTATTTATGCACGGGCTACCTAGGAGCCTACAGATCGTAAATTCAGCCCCACACGTATGGTAGGTTGAAACATCTATTTAGTTTGGGTGATTATATTTATACAAATCACAAACTCCACTTTCATTACGTAGGTGAATATAATGTGCTGTGCATATACATAATAATCTAGTTCTAATCAAACCATTTGCTGTTTATGCTTGACATATTATGTCTTATATCAAGCAAAAGTTTATAGCTCTTTATTCTCATAGATGTTATGCTTCAATCAAAATAAGCATGAATACATTGTGCGTTTCACAGTAAGCTAAAAAAAGCTTGTGTCCTGTTAACGGTCAAACGCGTTACCAACGAAGTTAGTGGATTAATTTTTAAATAAATCAGAAGTACTTAATTATTTGTGAGGCTTTACAAAGTTCTATTTTGCATACTGCTTACCTTTTCATCACTCGACTACTTATTGGAGCCTAAGGGAATTGTCATTAAATTTACGCAAACATATCTGAGCACTGAAATTTGTACTGACGTTTATTGTAGTTTTAAATACATATTAATGGTGCTTACTGTGCTAATTATATTTGATAATTTGTTAACATAAAATGATGTATAAATACATATGTTGGTATATGAAGTATCACTTTACATAGTAAGTTTTTAGAAATATCACTTGAGTTGCTTACATGGAATGTATTGCAAGTTGAATGTCGTTATTGTTAGCAAAACCCTACATACATATTTATCTTTAATGTTTGCCTACATACACTATTGGGACAAATAAATAATTAATAACTGATATTCTAAGAATATTAAAAGACTTCACATTTTTTCATGTCTATTTAATTACTATTGCCTTCCAGACGTTTTTTATTACATACCTAAATAAAAGAATAAAGTAGTGCTATATTTTTTATACATGTAAATATTTTTATACACAGGCGTAATGCAATAATATGTATGTTTTGTAATGTTGTCAGTGAATTGCACTACGTCCTAATGTTACCTCTGGGTAATATTTGTGCACATTATGCAGGTACATCTAAGTCAACAGTCTTGCAACAAATGTATGTTATGATTATACTAATTTGCATCATATTGAAAAATATCAAAAACATTACATGAAAACAATTGGAATAAGAGTTTTATGAAATGTTTAAACTTCAGAATACAAAGTTAATAACATAAGTTGAATAATAATATGTGTCAATACAAGTAACAAATAATTACACTACGTACATTGTGTTTTATGTGCATAATGTCATGTCCCCAAGATATAAAATAAATGTGTCTAATGACTGTTGATTTAATTAAACAATCGTATTGTGTATATAATAACACACACCTGCTATTCATAAACATTACTTAAATTTAATAAATTAATTACCTTCTTCTAAATGTTTTTTATCTTTAATTACCACACCATACACCCTTCCCAAGACTTATGCTTGATTTCACCAACTTAGGTGAGGAATAGCGGAGATGGGAGCCACATATCATTATTTTTCATACAAAATGTGTGCCAGGTGGCTCCTATCCCCACTATTCCTCGCCTAAAAAGGTGATGAAATACAGCATTAGTCCATTATTTCTGATTATAGGCTTGTAAATACTGGAGAATCCGTCCAGCCCTCCTCTATTCCCAAGGATTGGTTTGTAGGGAAGTAGTATGTCTAGTTCTCTATTGTGTTATGTCATCTGCATTCCTCTTCAGTTCACAAGAGGTGCATGATGTCCTTACCAAGTCCTATCAATACAATAACGTAAGATCTGGAAAACCCCAAAGTATGCTATCACAACAAAGTGCTCCAATCTAATGGGTAAGAATGTGATGAGATAACAACTTTAAGATTTATGTACATAAGTGATAAAATGCTATACAAAGCAGGTCCAGAGTGAAGAATAAAGAAGGAAAAAAATCTTACAAAACAAACCAGTTAGTAATATATTTAGCAATATCATTGTGGATAAAATAAATGTATTGATTTGTGATAGAATGAAGGAAGTAGGGTTAGAATAACAGAGTTGTTCATATTTTTGATCTACATGTCTCTTCTATTAAAGAGAACTTTTAGGTTTATTCTTGCCCAAATCTACTCCTGTATAATTTATATGTTTAAATTGCATTGGATAAACTTCTTGAGGAAAAAGACTCGATAAAAATAGATGAGTAAAAACTGCTGTTAAGCCCCAAATTTTATGTGGGCCCGACGTAAACACTGGTACTGTAAAACCATTCTCGAATTTGTTAAATCCAAAATACTGAGGGTCCGCTAACTTTTCTATACTGACAGTAAACACCTCTGCGACTTCAGATGGATTAGGTGTAACTGCTAATTTATCAAAATCTTTGATAAATCCTATAACTGGAGTTACAAGCATTTCGAAATTTCTACTAGGCATGGCACTGGCTTCACCCCAAATTTCGACACTGTCCCTATGTATTCCCAATTCTTCTTCAGTTTCCCGGAGAGCAGTCTCTATAAGAGATTTGTCTGTCTCATCATATTTCCCGCCAGGAAAAGACACGTGACCCTTATGGCTTGCCAACTCCATGGAGCGTAATGTGTACAGCAGCGACATCTCTCCCATGACTTCGCAAATCGGTACTAAAACAGCGGCGCGTTTATCTTCTATTGCTGGTCCCAGTTTTATCGACGGTACTTTCTTTAATGTTTTCATACAATTTTCCCGAGTTGCCGCCGACAATATATTAGCCGCGGAAAAGTAATGTTTCACATTCATAATGATAATAAAACTATTACACTTTACTAATGTTAGAAAACACTTTACTGTAAGTTTACAAGCACTGAACCTTTGGACTCCGATTATTTATCACATTATTTACGCGCCTCAGCGCTGGCGACTCCAATCACTTGTTCAATAAAGTTACGCTATGCTATAGCATGGCGATGATACTCCCTCTATGAACATTTTCGGGTAACCAATAGTCAATAACGCAAAAATTACACGTTTAATATAGATAACATGTTTTAGGAAATCATTTTGCCCTCAGGTTACTATTTGCGGATTAACCTAGTCGCGGAGAGCGTTGTGTAGTCATGTACATATCACATCATTTTCGTGGTCTAGTTGCGAGTAGACTTTTCAATCGAGGTGAATGTTGCGTTACCAGTGGTCACATGGGTCACATTCACGGAACTGCTGTTTCCGAAACCCAATTTATCACTACAGACACAAAATTTATGTTATGCAACTTGCGTAACGCGAGTCGTGTAAAATGATATCGGATCAATGAAAAAAGTAAATGGTAGGTAGGTATCTAATAAGTACATACTTATAAAAATCTCATACTTACCTAATATTAAAGACGATCTATATACATAGGAATGTAAAAAGAAAAGCTGTATACCTATCTGCAAAATTTTGCTTCGTGTTTTCTTTCTTATGATTTACCTTTCTTACTTTCGATAATAATACAGAGCAATTGCACAAGTAATGTAATATTGTGGACCTGAGATGTAGGATCAAATTTCCCAAATATTACGGTGTGAATGGTGACCCCAGTTTGAGTGATCCTAACCTAAAAGAGATGACATAGCCAGGAGTTGAATTATTGTCAGTATATTGTAATTATGTAGATAGGGAATCAGATTATTGAAAAATACAATATTGTTTAAATTAATTATTAATCAGCTAATCGATTTAAATACAAATACCATCACATAATGATTTAAAAAATGCGTCCAGCAATTACATTCTTTGACAAGATCAAAGTCTTGCATTTCCAAGAAAAATTGACGATATGTATGTACCTACCTGTAATTATTTAATTTCAGTATACAGATATCAATAGATATGTATTTATTAATTGTAATTGTTAATCTAATCACACAAAAACTGTTTCATGTCATAAATAGACTGTAATATTATTTTCAATGAAATAATGTATGTATGTATGTGTGTAATCAGACTTATAATTGATATATTTGACAGCTCCATCGCTGTCAGGTTGGCCGAGTGGTCTAAGGCGCCAGATTTAAGCTCTGGTTCCCGAAAGGGAGCGTGGGTTCGAACCCCACACCTGACAATGGACACCTTTTTTTCATCAAAATTGATTGAACGAATAACGCCCGCATCGATTCATGTGGGTAGATATTACACCACTTGCCAATTTTTTAAACAGATCAATTTACAAAACAAACGAGTGTATCTATCATAAAAACAAAATGAGTCATCATATTATCTTTCACCTGGCAGGTAAGGATTGAGGCAAGGCCGTGTCCAGGGGGTCCGGACCGCACCCAGGAAAAAAATCTTGGGCACGACCTTGGAATCAGTAGGTAACTATAGGCTGCATTCGTGAATACATTTAAATAGGTACATACTTTTATTTATATTTATTGGGTCGTTTTATGATCCCTTGGAAGGGTGATAGACCAACTCATAACAGTCATAACGGACCTCAAAAACCAAATATGACCTTAGTGAAAAATCGCTCGTTCTCGAGATATTGGCACTTTTTTGTTTTTCGTGAAATTCGACACCCTCGTTCGGTTTTTTGATCGCCACGGTCACAAAATTCATTATTCTAGGATTCAAGTTTTTGATTCGTAATCCTGAATAATCTAGCTATTTGATTATAGTCCAAAATAAAACTTATTATGTCACAGTTTTGGAAAAAAGAACATCGTTTCCGACTCTCGAGTTTTTTTCTTTTTTATTAGCAAATTTCGACTCCTTTACCCTTAAAAAGATTGTATCACATTAAGCTGGCAAATTTTATTAAAAACTTCCTAATTTTGCGTCCGGCTTTCGTTAGGCTTCTTCGTTCCGTAAATCCACGGCGGACCCAACGTGCTTCGCAAGTCGACCTTTTAAAGCACGTTTCTGCCAAAAGAAAATATGTAAATGATACGGATTAAAACTTTGTTACAAAATGTGTATTCGATTTTTTAGTCAAAAAAAAACCTTTTTTAGCGTCCCGCCCTGGGACCCAAAAGTCCTTCTTTTTTAGCGGCTAATTCCGGCTTTCTAATTCATAGAGATGGCAAAGCTACTTGCAGTTGTTAAGTTATAATAATATTGTAAAAACTGTTCTGCCAAGTGGCTGGCTCTATCTCTATAGGGTGGCCGGTGGGGAATGAAGAGTGTTGACTTTATGTTTTGAGTGTTTTGGCTCAGTCCTGCTCGCGTCAATCACTGGAAAAAAATAATGTTGGAGATTTTTCAATTGTATTATTATTTTAAACTGTTGATTCAAATCCAAGACTAACCTGGCTCAGCCATGTCATGTCGACCAGATTTTCAAGGACAGTTATGCACTGAGCAAAACGAGCCGAAGAGCATGTATGACGAATTGCATGAACGTGCGGCGAAAGCAAGGAGTCTAAAAAATAGTTTTCCTGTTTTCTACAGTATTGTTTTATTGTTCTCTATCGTCCGTAGGCCCATTCGGGCACCTGGACTCGTCAATTTTTACAATATCATTTCACAGCATATCATTAAACAAAGTATCATAAACAATATCATTATCAGATCAATGCCAATCAGAGTGTAAAGGGCTCTGATTGACATTTCGTCATACATCAAATCAATTTTTCAACATATCGTCAACGGAATAAAATTCTTTGTCAACGAGGTACTTCTTCACCCCTCCGCGGAAGGCCGTATCATCCAGTGATTTCAACTCCCCGGGAAGCGCGTTTAGCATCCGCACACTGAGACACACGAAGCTCTTCGATGTCTTCGCTAATCTATGCCTTATTGGTCTTATATTGTCTTTTGACCTGGTATTGTAGTTATGGTACTCTGAGTTCAGGGGAGTATTATGAATATTTTTGCAGGCAAAAAGTAAACACTCTAATATGAACATGCTGGGCATGGTGAGGACTCCGAGTTCCTTAAAGGAATCTCGACAGGAATCTCTCGGATTCATACCCAGCATGGTTCTCACTGCTCGTTTCTGCAATATAAAAACTCTATTCGCGTCAGCCCCCCTCCCCCAGAATAGTATACCATATGACATAATGCTGTGGAAGTATGCGTGATATACAGACATTGCAGCATCAAGTCCACAGGTACAGTACAGTACAAGAGGTATGAATAAGGTACCACTACACTACCAATAACTTTTATATTGTACCTACAGTTTGTAGTGCAACGTGCAGACTCAGAACACAAAATAGAGGACTGACGCCCTCTCTCTCTCTCTCTCTCTACACACACATCTTGCTTCCGTCACATTCGCGCAACGTGATAACAATTTGCGCCTGTTCTTATGCAATTTCTATTACATTTGGGCTTACATAAATTATTATAACTAACTGAGCTACCCGCCGATGCCCGGGAAAATAACTACCCATTCCGCACAATTAAATTTATAGGTTTGCGACTCGGCTACTTCTGTAAATTTTTATAAAATACCCTGATTCGCAACCACTATATGTAAAATGTTGCCATATTGTGGAATTAAGAAAACTTACCCATGTTAATCAAAGGTTGGTACTAATTGTCAGCTTTGCGTCAGGCAATTATCTGCACATGCGTATAGCCAATACTAATTGGTATAGCCCGGTCTTGAGCCCGGTCTATCTACTGTGGCGTGACGTTTGTCATGACCAAAATGGCCGCATTGTTTTGGTACTTGCCTCCGTATTTCGATTTCAAAGTTAAATATCTCTTAAAATAAGTTTTTTTTTTCAAAAATGCCGCCGTCAAAACCTGAAGCGGATCGGTAGAAGTGTTTATGCAAATTTTCGCAGCAATCCATCGTAAAATGCGGGAGTTATGCGAACACTTACAAAAAACCCGACTTTCCTTTAGTTATATAGATATACATACCTACTTGCCAATACACTTAAAATACAAAGTTATATAAACTTAATTACGTTTTTCACTGTTTCAGGCTGTTGTGACTTGTGAGTACCTACGTAATATCTACATACCTAGTAAAGTAGTAACTAGATTTTTATACAGATAGACCAATGTGAAATCCTATGGATTTTAAACAATTTATTTTACCTAGAGAGAGTGTGAGGTGTCGCAAGTTAAATTAATTAGGTTTGTTTCATATTTTTACCTGCTCTGTACTAAACACAGAAGTTATAATTTTAAAAAAACTTCGTAGAAACAAACATATGTATGTACCTTGCAGGTAGGTAGGTACTTGTACAAACGATAATAACATAACAATAATGTTATTTCGCTGTAATTAATTGATGTGATAAAAGTGTCATCTTAGATAAAAGCAATAAATTAATTTTCTGCGCAATTATTGGCATTGTTTGATGTTTATATTTAAGTCTTATTGAATTTTATGAGAAGTGATTATAATTATTATGTACTTGTGTCTAATATGTAGACTGTGTAGTACATACCTGTTTGTTTACTTTTATCAAAGTTAGGTATAATAATATGATGTAGGTGTGTTAGAACTTACATTTAACATTGTAAACTGCGTATAATATTTCACCAGCTTACTCTATATATACCAACATAATACAATTTCCATCATCTAGCTATAATATCGTATAACGGAGTTTTAAAATGTCAACTATTGCAGGACTCTGGCCGGAGAATTTAGTCCTAAGAAAATGAGTCGACGAGTGATCAGATCATCGGATGAAATAACGCTCGTAGAGCAAGTTGCTACGACTCTGCATGAATGAATTCCATATATATTATCATTATTCATTAGCCAACGAGGACCGTCCAGTCCATTTCCACTCTACTGAAATAAGAAACTAAACGTGAACACAAAACATTTATCCCAAAATACTTCACTGGATCCAATCAAAAACAGAATCCGTGCATGGGACCTTGTTTCGACAAATACCTAAGTAGAAAGAAAATATTGGAAATTGTAGATATTATTTTATTATTGTGAATTATGATGGATACATGATTCCGATTCCAATGAATCACTAGGTGGGTAATGGATGTAATTCATGGAAAAGAAACGTGAATGATAATGTTTTATGTTTATTTAACTCATATAACGACATGTTGTGGTAGTAAAACAAAATGATAATAGGAGTACATACGTCACATTATAAACATCAACCGTGACATGATATCATTAGATAGGTACATGCTCAATGCTCATGCTAAATAACAACCTGTGATATCTTGCTCAACTGGCACGACACAGCTGACTATAAGAGATGCCGTTATATTACAAAGCACAACCATATTCTCTCCTCATGCCTAATGAAGGAAACCTTCAGACATGTCAGGACCTTCTGCAGAGACAGTGGTGGATCCAGGGGAGGGCCTAAGGGGTTGAAGCAACACATGCTGAAGCTTTTTAGCAAAAAGTTTTGGTTGCACTTGCAACCTATGTGAATGTGGCACCGATAGGGTGTTCATCCCTCCGACAGTTCATCGCTTGATATTTTAACGTATCCTTGATGGGTAAAATAATGAGAATCTCTACAAGGCTATAGTAGAATATTAAAGCAAGTATAAAAATTCAATGATATGGGCGAAGTTACATTGCGTTGCATGAAAACTTGAGCGTGGCTCTGAAAGTAAACAAGTAGGTATAAGGTAGGTAGGTACTTAGTGACGTATTATCTAGGCGGCGCGGCGTTTCTGGAACTTTATGTTATGACATCGACATGATAAGTAAATGGAAATTTACCAGACTTACCAATAGGTAGGTATGCCAATTTTAATCGGCTCATCGAGATTAAAGTAGATTAGGCAACGAAAAATATTATTTGTATGTACATAGGTAGGTAATTGGTGGTATAATAAACTAAGTAGGTATATTATTCTATACATACCATATTAATGATGATAGGTATTTGTACGAATTATGTGGATTATTATCCACTGATAATCTTGTTGACATTAACGTGTCATTTCAGTGGATTCAGAGTTCAATGGTTAAATACAGATGTTCAATAACTCTTAAATATATAATTATACATAGGTACTATCAATAATGTGTAACACTTACCAGCTGTAACCGCGACAGGGAAAAATGTTGGCATTCATATGTTGGAGGAAAATAAAGCATGTTGTAACTAAGACACCTAATATAATGGCACCACTATTAGCCATAGAGCCGGCCGCTCAAAATATGACGCAAGTATGTATCTGTTCTTTTTTTATCGAAATGTGGTATAAATGATAGCTTACTCATAGGATTTAGGGTTGGCCGGTTGCCTATCAAAATATTGCCGCAACCCCTCCTGCCCTCCCGAAAAGGTCCCCCTCGCGGTTTTTCGCACTTTTTAGGAATAAGGTGAGAGATAGGAATATGATGTAGGTACCTACTACCTAGTATCTCAAGGAAATTCTTAAGATTCGCCTATAGTTAGGTCCACATCCCGGAGGTTTCCAATTCTTGCAATCTATAGCGCCGATGCACCATATTACAGGACAGTGCCTGCCTAATACGTAACGAAGTCGAAGAGCCTTAGGCCGGGCACAGTGGCACACACTATCGGAAAGTTATATTCTGAAATTATTATTTTTGTGAAAAAGTTCCCACAAAAAACCCTCTCTGAATTCATAGTATCACTAAGTTTAGAGAGAGGTTTTGGTCAGAACTTTTTTACAAAAAAAAACAATTTCAGAATAATATATAACTTTCCGTTAGTGTGTGACCGACCTTAGGGCGGCCGAGATTCTGAACCAGAATACATAATATATACTAAGACATTTACCATCTTTTCAGCAATGAGATTCTGAATGTCATGTGCATATTTGCACGCAAAAAGAATGCTGTGTGTTTTATACACAAACATCATTTCACTGGTTACCCCATTATTAGTATCAGGTATCCCACTGCGATGGTATGGGAGCTTTAGTCGTTAGTTTCCAAAGGAAACAAGTAGATATAAGTACCTATGTAATACGTATGTATGTACCTTCTTACTATTAACTGATAACGATAATGAACTATGTACATATTATGTATTAGGTATGTATTTATTGTTCTAATTGACGATCACGTGTCATGGCACGAGGGGTGGGGATGAATCCATAAAGACCTTCAAAGCGGAAACTCTCAAAGCGCAATCCAATAGTTTGTGTTGGAACGCTGCTCAGTAAGCGCGCATTGGGAGAGCGCTACACTCAACGAGGAATATATTTTTTTTAATTTGGCTCTTGGCCATTGTATGGGTGAGTGCTTTCTTCTTTTATGTCAATTAAATTTATATTATAAGTATAAGCTACGTTAGTATATTTCACCTTTTATAGAATAAATATTACCGTAATGTTCTCCAATGTTTTATGCGTCATTATTCCGCGTAACACACAGCATTGAACTGTGAACAAGAGAGATATTGACCTGAATATTTTTGTATCTAGTTGTGTACATTATTGTTGAAATAAAATATAACGAGGGAACGCTACCCCAACACATGAGGGTGAATTAGAATACATTAATGGATATGTTTTGTAGAAGAGTAGGTACTTTATTATGTTTATAACCAGTCGACGTTATTATTTATACGTTTAACCAAGGATAAAAACTAAGTTCAGTATACATGCATTGGACTATTTGTACTCCATATTGGGAATTGTTATTTATTAAACAGGATGTTTGTTTATATTGAATTTGCAGTAAGCTAGTGATTTAGTATAGGTGGGCTTAACAAAATTTACAATGTATCCCATCTTTATTAAGACTTGCCCATAAACAAACTCATTCAATAGAAATTATTTATAAAATGACTTCCTTCGCGAAATTATCATATCGTAAAAGATATAGTAGGTTGGTATATCTACATATTATAATAAACTACAATGAACATAATTTTTGTGCACTTAACAAATAAAAAGTAACGAAAATGACATCATCATTCCTTTGTAGTAGTTTCCAGTAAATTTAAGCGTCCTGAAAAACTCACGTGGCGTCGCGACGTATCTGGAATGTTGTGGCAGGCAGCGTCGTATTCTAATACAATACACAGACATAACTATATAACGCGGAATGGATAACAACAAATGTTTAAACGACTATTGTACTTATTTACGAGTGATTTATTGTACCATATGTTTTAATTTGCTTTCGTCATATAGATAAATATTTTATTTCCTAATAATAAGTAACAGTTAGGAGGGAGGTGACGTCATCGGGTTTCCGCGAAATCAGCTGTGCGGTTAGTACAATGTACTAAGTACATATAGCTACAGCTACGCACACTTGTCCCTTCCCTACCTATTCCATATTTTTACATTGCGTCACAACGCCTCTTCAACCTCCAGTAGGTAGCATTTAGCATTCTCTACCTACTCCTAATAAACAATAATAGCTGTATTATTATTCGTAATCGGATGTGACGTCATCCATAAGACCATTAGTATTAGAGGATGTTAACATGAGAGTCATGACCATTGGTTATTTTATTATAATCTTCCTAGAATCAATACTGTGAAATACCCAGCTGGTGTGTAGCCTGGTACCTTCTTACCCTATTTACAGAATGTAAGTCTAGGCATCTAGATATGTTCAGTATCTAGATAAGTAGTTTTATTAACAATGCAGTTATGTATCAACATTTGGACCAACAATGTAACACCTACATAACTCACTAGTTTGATTTCAAGATACTTACCCGCCTAATTAAGTATAATGTTGTTTGTTTTTCCAGAGCGTGAAGCGCTACTAAGATCAAGTGTAGGGTGTCAAAGTGCATCCCAAGTTGAAGGCGTAGTGGAATATGGCGAAGGAGCCCGCGAGTTGCCCCCAGGAGGGCGACCTGAGCGGGAAGGGGCCTCAGCTGCCTCCGTCGGGCGGTGGGGCGCCGAATGGCCAAGTTGACTCGAGCGCGGAGCCTCTGATGGATTACCCTGCTTGACCGGGCCGTGGCCCCCCGCACTACCGTTGCCGCTGCCCCAGTGGGGGGCACCCCGCGTGCCTAGAATCTTCCCCACTTTGGAAGCCTACGAGCAAGTTGCGGGTACCACCGAATCTATCCTGCAACGTGTTCTCCTAGACAATGATTACGATACCATCAGTAACTTTAAGGCTTTCTGGGATGCGTACCAAGATCAGCGCCCCACAGGAATACCTTTGAAAACTTTTTTCCGCTCGTATCGACCACCAATTCGTCCTCACAAGCACACCTGTGTAGGACTGGGACTGGAACTACTACGCCGTCTGCCACATCCACATACAGCTTTCTTGGCATCGTGCGAAGAGAGTATTGATGACATCAGGGACTATTTGGGAGATGGAGGTGGTCCTGAGCTAATGGCTGATTCAGTGGAGAAGGAACATGTCATGGTGGCAATGCACATCCTAGTGGAAGGAAGACCAGGATTGATGTTATGTGATCCTGGCTATCATGTGGCCAGAGTGATTACTATCATGATGGATCGCTGCTATCCTCACACAGGTAAATACCTCGTATTTTATTCAATATAGTAATATCTTGTTTCAAGCCCGTTGTATTGGGGCCAAGGATCTATGATAACATTGAATGTCTGCTTGAATTTTAGGATGGTTCACACAGTCGGACGAGCCACACTGCAAGAAGGAATACAACTACAGTTTCAATATGAATAATCCAGGTTATGTTGAGTGGGTAGAGAGAGAGACAAGAGGTACAAATGTAAATTATCAAACATCACTCGTTTATGTGGAGAAGCCATTCTGCAATGCCGTCAATGTCACCGAGAGGAGAAACTTGGTCTATAACTTCAGGTAAATATTTCCATCTTCTCTAATAAACACAATGTCAGACCAAAATTCACTCAAGAGTCTATAAAGTTGAAAATCATCTTTATATTTCAATTAAATCTTATATCGAAGACTACAGTTTTTTGTATTTGATTGCAGGAGTTTATTAGTACGTGACCAGAAAGGACATCTATTAGCTGGGATATACTTCCCATTGGTTACCAAGGACAGCACATTTACCCTCTTCTTTGAGGACAAAACTGGAAAACAGAGAATCAAACATATGTTCTCAATGTTCCTCAACCCAAACAAGGTATGCCATGCTCTCTAATAGAAATTAGAATACTGTTTTTTTTTCAACTTTTTACTTTACTAACTAGTAATATTTTTGTCATACAGTTGCCAGATCACGTCTTGGACCAAGTAGCAATGTGTAACTCTCAAATGAACAAGAAGGATGGAGAACTTCTGAATATTATTCAAGACTTGGCTTACATCATGAAGGACACATCATTTATCAACCAAGTGTTGGCATTGAATGAAGATATCTGTACCATGTCTGCTGATAACTAATATGTTTTACTAACAGTTCAGACATCAACCACGGGAAACATAACATTACATTATTATTATGTGTATTCATTATTTTATATTAATTAATGTTTTTTTTTATTATTCGTTTATGTATATTGTGACTTGAACATAAGATTATTTCAGTTGTACTGTATAATAACTTCACTCACTAAGGTATCAGTGTTTTCACACATGTGTAACTACAATCCTTACTATGATTACTTACACTCAGCTTATCTTGCTTCATTGTAATAGTTTATGAATAATTGATAATCATTGCAACATTTGTTGTTAATTAACAAGAAATGTGTACAACTGCAACCTGTTTTCTACTTTAACATTTTAAGGCACAAGTCACCATTTTTTTCTAAAATTATAATATTAATGTATGTATTCAATTTTATTTTAAATATATTTAGTTTTATTTGTTCAACTACAGTGTTATTTATTCTACTGTCTTCCTCATGTTGAAACAGTGGCCCCCAATATCTACATACTATGTACCTCTTGAGATAGTCATATAATTGTACCTAATTGGATTAGTAGGTATGTAACTGCACTATGACTAGGGCATGCAATCCAGAACTTCGCAACTCCGAAATCTCGGAATAATTTTTCCCGTATTTCGATTCCGGAATTAAGAGGCAAAATACAAGAATTGAATAATAATAAGGCCCAATTCTATAACTTTTCGAACTAAAATACAAGTGTGTTTTGAATTTATTTTACTCAATTAATAAAAAAATAAGAAATATTTGAAAAAAGAACGTCTCATTTAAGTTGAGATAGGAGACACCCATTCTACAGGAGTGGAGTGGAACTGTGAAGTAGAATTATGTATAATTTGTGTGTAGGTACGAGTATGGGAGATTAAAAGATTAATACACAATAACATTGTCTTTAATGGGTGTAGAGGTGTTATTTAACACTATTACAACAATAGGGAACTTGCACACTTTTTTTTTATTATCCAGAATCATAAAAAAAGTCATTAGAAACACGTACCAATTTTTATTTTTTCGATACGTCGCCTAATGGCTATTTTACAGCACTTTGAAATTTGAAGTTTTGAATTCCCGCGAAAACGCTACTTTCAAAGACGCCGTACGACGCCGTATTGATGACGTCACAAGGTCTATATGTGTTTGGGTTAACGTAGAGTTCGGTATGTTTATGTTAATTTTTTCAAGTTAATGATAGTTTCAGGTCGGTTTTTAGCGTTCCATCTGCTAAATTTATATATAAATAGTATTTAGGATGTTTTTGAATTTCAGTTTTTATTTTATTCATATGGGATGCTCCTCTCTCGAACGCGTGTTCAAGAGAGTAACCGGTAACGACGTAATGATATCGTTAATATATTATGTTATGTAAATATTGAAATTAATTAATAAATAAATATTTATTGAAAAAATTTTTTTTTTTCAAATGGCGGGTTTATTGCCGTTGTCAATGTCTACCAACCAACCACTCGTGACATTCATTTGAAGTACAAAATACTCACATATTTAAGTGTATGAAAAGGATTACTATAGTAGAATATACCGTAATTTTTTTCTTAAAGTAGTAGGAAAGCCCAACTGCTTAATTTAAAAAAAATACAAATAATGGAGTTATACGAAACGTACGTAAATACTCCTGGTTTCAAATAACTTGGCCACTGGCTACATAGTAATTCTATAGAAAAAGTGTGACAAGTAAGGTGAAACGAAATGTAGGTACTTCCATGGGCGTCGTCCGGGGGAGGGAGAGTTGCCCTCCCATAGAAAAAATTGTATTTGGGTATATATTGTATATCTACTTTCACTCATTGAATGACAAAACCTCACCAAAATAACCTTAATACGACATCGTTTTCTCTTCATGATTCAATTTTCTAAAATTATTAGATAGCCCATTCAGTTTCAACTATTCCAATAAAAATTTCGCTTGCGGCGCTATTTTTAATGTTTTTTTTTTGTTTGACAAAAAATCCATTTCCATACCAAACTACAACATGACCCTATTCTTATTCAGTCCTTTTACTTTTTTTATATTAAATTTTTTGTTCCTCCGACCTATCTTCGAACCTGTCGACGCCCATGAATAGTTAGTTAGGTAGGTACTTTCATTAAAATTAACCTCACAAACTCACAAACATGACCTAAAAGTTAAATTCGATAAAGGTTTGTTTCTAGATTAGTTTCGTTGCACAATGCCATTTTTTCCACTTAGCCTTAGCCTTAGCGGGATCTGCCGGTATCAATAAAAAGCTTTATTGGGCGTCGTATTAGTTGTCTTTGTTCACTCTGGCACTACAAAATATTCGACTGACTTCCTCTGAAATACTTTATATTAAATTAAGCTATAATATACTTCGAAAACAGTCATAAAACAAATTCAAACACTACGCGGCCAAGAAACCTCATACATTTTGGTATCCCGTCAAAACAAACATGGACTACGTGACGTCACAGACAGATTGACCAATGGCGTGGCGTTTAAGGGGATGCTGAGAAGTCGTGATTTTATTTATCGAATTAAAAATTGAAAAAAAATATTTTAGGGTTTTAATCAACGTAGAATTGATATTTAACCTTTATTCTACCGAATTAATGTATTTTCGTCCATATTCCTCACTAGTGCAAGTTCCCTAAGGGAACTTGCACACTTTTTTTTTATTATCCAGAATCATAAAAAAAGTCATTAGAAACACGTACCAATTTTTATTTTTTCGATACGTCGCCTAATGGCTATTTTACAGCACTTTGAAATTTGAAGTTTTGAATTCCCGCGAAAACGCTACTTTCAAAGACGCCGTACGACGCCGTATTGATGACGTCACAAGGTCTATATGTGTTTGGGTTAACGTAGAGTTCGGTATGTTTATGTTAATTTTTTCAAGTTAATGATAGTTTCAGGTCGGTTTTTAGCGTTCCATCTGCTAAATTTATATATAAATAGTATTTAGGATGTTTTTGAATTTCAGTTTTTATTTTATTCATATGGGATGCTCCTCTCTCGAACGCGTGTTCAAGAGAGTAACCGGTAACGACGTAATGATATCGTTAATATATTATGTTATGTAAATATTGAAATTAATTAATAAATAAATATTTATTGAAAAAATTTTTTTTTTTCAAATGGCGGGTTTATTGCCGTTGTCAATGTCTACCAACCAACCACTCGTGACATTCATTTGAAGTACAAAATACTCACATATTTAAGTGTATGAAAAGGATTACTATAGTAGAATATACCGTAATTTTTTTCTTAAAGTAGTAGGAAAGCCCAACTGCTTAATTTAAAAAAAAATACAAATAATGGAGTTATACGAAACGTACGTAAATACTCCTGGTTTCAAATAACTTGGCCACTGGCTACATAGTAATTCTATAGAAAAAGTGTGACAAGTAAGGTGAAACGAAATGTAGGTACTTCCATGGGCGTCGTCCGGGGGAGGGAGAGTTGCCCTCCCATAGAAAAAATTGTATTTGGGTATATATTGTATATCTACTTTCACTCATTGAATGACAAAACCTCACCAAAATAACCTTAATACGACATCGTTTTCTCTTCATGATTCAATTTTCTAAAATTATTAGATAGCCCATTCAGTTTCAACTATTCCAATAAAAATTTCGCTTGCGGCGCTATTTTTAATGTTTTTTTTTTGTTTGACAAAAAATCCATTTCCATACCAAACTACAACATGACCCTATTCTTATTCAGTCCTTTTACTTTTTTTATATTAAATTTTTTGTTCCTCCGACCTATCTTCGAACCTGTCGACGCCCATGAATAGTTAGTTAGGTAGGTACTTTCATTAAAATTAACCTCACAAACTCACAAACATGACCTAAAAGTTAAATTCGATAAAGGTTTGTTTCTAGATTAGTTTCGTTGCACAATGCCATTTTTTCCACTTAGCCTTAGCCTTAGCGGGATCTGCCGGTATCAATAAAAAGCTTTATTGGGCGTCGTATTAGTTGTCTTTGTTCACTCTGGCACTACAAAATATTCGACTGACTTCCTCTGAAATACTTTATATTAAATTAAGCTATAATATACTTCGAAAACAGTCATAAAACAAATTCAAACACTACGCGGCCAAGAAACCTCATACATTTTGGTATCCCGTCAAAACAAACATGGACTACGTGACGTCACAGACAGATTGACCAATGGCGTGGCGTTTAAGGGGATGCTGAGAAGTCGTGATTTTATTTATCGAATTAAAAATTGAAAAAAAATATTTTAGGGTTTTAATCAACGTAGAATTGATATTTAACCTTTATTCTACCGAATTAATGTATTTTCGTCCATATTCCTCACTAGTGCAAGTTCCCTATTAAGATCAATAATTGTTGACAGCTGAAAATCTGTCATTTTCGCTTATAAATTGACTGTTGAATTTGTGATGTTGTGTATTGAAATAATTGATTGAGATGTAGTCCACTGGAGTAATAATAATAATTTTAAGAATTCCGGAATCAGTTCTGGAATTCCGATACTAGTCTCCAGTATGAAACTTAGGTCCGAAATTGAAAACCTTCCAATGTTACATGGCGTACCAATGACAAAGTAAAACACGTTTATCATCTTAAAATACGACTTTATTGATAAATAACAAATTGATCTTTGCTAATTAATGTTTAAATGTATTATGCTGATTATATTAGTAACAGATCTTCTAGGCCAACTGCAAATCTTTATAGAGACATCCAGACTTTGTGGAAGAAAACAAACTATAATGGAATTATTTATACCTGTCCCAACGCAGTAATAAAAATGTGACGGAGAAGGGACGACTACCTGCTTTATTCACACTTATAGCTAGCTATTCTCGGTCACATTTTTATTACTGCGTTCGCCAGTTATAAATAATTCCATTATAATATACTAATTGATAATTGTTTTAAGAGCAAAGCCAGGGCCAGTCAGATTACAATTATTTTATTTAAAAAATAAATGACATACTTGAAGAACTGAACATAATGTATTGTATTACACACATTGTAACAAGGCATGGTTATCCAAATCATATCATTTTGTAAGAAGGCTCTTATATGTATGTACAAGGGAGTGCAAAGCACATCATGCATTTCCATTATATAATTTACACTTGAAATACATCAACAGCAACATTCTAACCAGGTCACTGTCATCAGAGTCCAGCAACACAATTTGAACAATTCCTTGATTCGGATTGACCTACACACTTGTTTACCCATCCTTGACATCACAACATTTCACACTATGTGGAGTAACAGGTGACAGGTGTGCAACACAAGATTAATATCTTATAAATTATTTTCATACGTTTAAAATGAAAGAACATTCAAACCTCTATCACTCGACTTTTACCTTTTATTCTAATCTTAACGATCCTAATGCTTATCTCTTATGGAAACACTAACTAACCTGTCACCACATGAACATATGTACTACAATTCATATAAACTCAGGGCCCTACACAGTTCAAGTCCCTCTAACACAATGTTTACATTTTCAGATTTCTCTTTAGTGTACACAATAATTTTCATATAATTTAATATCTACTACACTTAACTTTTATGTTAACAATAGTTCTGCTAATTTGTGAATATTATAAAAAATATTCAGTAACATGAAACATTGTTACGTGATTGTCACCAGGAGAGAGCTGTGCTTCATTCTCAGAGGACGGGAGGGACGAAGCAACAGGTAGGGGATTCAAATGTGACAAGTACTCCCAAAACTTTTGAAAGGAGTCATATCTTCTCTCTACAACTGAATTTCATAACAATTAAGTCGATGCAAGTCATGACCCTGTCAATTCAGGAGTTATAAAATCATCCCGCCGTAAACGAGAGACAGTACAAAGAAAAACTAAAACATTCCTTCCGAATTTTTCCATGATAGAGAATTTCTCTCCAAAGTCCTTGAACCGTCCAATGAGAGAAATATTGGATAACAAAAATTTATATCGTAAAGAAATTATACCATAAAGCACGATAAAGAAATTATGAACATTGCCCTAGAATTAATGAAAGGCAAAAAAACATTACCTTATCAAGCAGAAAAGCAGTTTGACATACCTATGACATTCTAGACAAACTTCATGGTGAATTTTTTGGTTCTCCTACCTGTCTTTTTTAAAAATGCTAGTACTTTATATATGTATCTAGATTGACGTTCTTCCATCCACTGAGAGAATACTGGACACAAATGTTAACTGATGATAAAGAGAACTACATAATCAAGTTAAGAAAAACTTTGATGTCACTGTTATATCCATAACATTTGATGGAACTTCCACTTATATTTCAGCAGCCAAAATTCTGGGTTGGAAATTAGATGGAGTTACCATTGATTGTCAACTTTAATTTGAAGATGATACAGATGCTATTTTACTAAACCCCTATGGCCCAATAAAATTAGGAGGAAACACCACATTACGTAAGAAGAAAAAGTTTATAAAGTGGGAATTTGTGGAAAAACTTTCCAATCCCCAAGAAAAATAAGTCACTCATTTCAAAAATAAACGAACAAGTGCCGCTGTACCCAAAAGATGAAAGTTAAACTTACTGTGCAACTGGTTAGTTAGGTGTGCATCTGTATATGAATAACTTAGACTCTAAGTATGTATATAATATACACGTACAATGTACATAGATAGGAATCTTTTCCCATACAATAGTAGGTATATGTTTTATAGTGGTAATAAAGGACATGTGGACAAGACTCGTTAGAGTTGTGGTAGCGGTGCTCAATAGGTATGTATCGATTTTTAATAAAATATCAATATCTGCATAATCAAAATATTAGATATCGATATAAAAATCAATATTTATTCGGTACATAGAAGATAAAAAAAATTATAAACTAATAATACCTATAGTTTAATTTTCGTAGCATGGATGCTGAAACTCCGCAAGATCATAGGTTGCGAATGACTCGTGAAAGAGTACAAAGATGGAGAGCACGACAGAGTCAAGAAACGTTGCAGAATTTGTCGTAACAAGTTGCGGAACGCAGACGCCAAGATGAATCTCATGAAGTAGTTCATATCATACGAGCCGAAGTTGCTGAACTAGTTCGGCAATCAAGAGCAATACAACAAGCTCATGGAGCTGAGAAAGAAGCAGCATTATGTCGTGCACAAGAGTGTGAAAGACAACATACATTAAATTCTTTACACCAAAGAAATGAAACTGAAGATAATTTGGCTCCGCGTCGATCTGAAGTTGCTGAAAGGGTTCGGAGATCAAGAACAGTGGATCGTCCATTGATTCCAAATCATGACACGTTCATTGAAGCATAAACTGTTGAGCACAGCTGCAGAGCGATTAACAATCGGTGTACCTATTGTCATTCTCTTAATTTTGAAGAGGAAAAAGGGTGCCCCATTAGGAATTTCAGTGGAAGCCTCCAGGACATCCATGAGGCGACACCGGAGGCAGTGGACTGGTTGACGGCACTAGACCCGAGGCTGTGATGGTCCAGCGAGTGCTTCCTTTTTGACTCAGCCGATGCAAGTGTATTCACCAGAAGCCAAACGAAAAGTAAAGTAAGTAAGTAAGAGATAGAATGTTCAAGTATTGTTGTCATAAAGGAACTGTGCTGTTAGAGTTACATGGTCCGGAAAGATGCCCGTTTCCATTCTATCATTCTTTAGAAGATGTATCTCAGAACAAAGTGATTCACTATTGGATTGGCCAGGTAACACACCTGACATCAATTCAGTAGAAAATGCTTGGGAACTCTGGAAAGGAGAAATCTCCAAAGAAAAAGTAACAAAGTCGATTTGATCACAAACTGGAATAACAATGACAATAAAATGCATCCAAAGTACCAATGCCTTCTTGAGTTCAAGCAATTCCTGATGCCAGAAAATAATGATGCAATATGTTGAAAGTTGGTATATTTTTGTTGTTATTTTACAAGTTAATTAGGTCTCACTATATGTCTATGTGAATGTCCACTAAGTGAAAATAAAGTATATTTCAATACATTCTAAATCTTCGCCATATTTTATAAACCTAAGATATGATAAATATTGGAAACAAGTAGGGGCGCTAATAAATTGTTAGGGCACTGTAGAAGTATGGGGGAAATCAGTGCTCTAACTAGTGGATTTTACAAATTTTATCCAACCTAGTCATGGTGTTCTTAGCAATCAGAATTCATTGCTCGATTTTGTCAAAACATTCTCCATTGTCTGACAGCACGGGTGACAATACTACAATAAATAACTACTAATTCCTTACATAAATAATATTATACATATGTATGTATTTATAGCATGTTTTATCTTACGTACTGGACTGGCCACGTATCATATGCAAGTAGTATCATAGTCAAAATGAATTGAAAGGCACATAACATCTCAACTTATGTAATGGAAGATGGATCTGAAGAATTTGTCATAAATACATATTATGTAATTACTCTATAATAGATAGTAAACAATTACAACATCACAAGCATAAATACTAATAGCAAACATGTAATATTAAACCTCCAATTTATTCTTGACTTCACCTTTTTTTTTACAGTGTGACTTCATCTTGAGGTGAGAGAGAGACAACAGACTTTAGTCGAAAAATTCTCATATGCTTATTACCACACAACATGACCACACTGATTCCATAAACTGTTAAATTATATTTATTTGTTAATTATGAGGTATGATTATTAAAAATTCAGTTCATTTAATTTCATTTGTACGGTGGATTTTGACAATACTTTTAATTTTAAGAATCAAAACCACACTGCAATACTGGATCCCCCAGTTCTAGTTAAAAAGAAAAAACATTTCCTTAATTTGACACTTGCAAAAGTTTAATTGGAAATGTTCACTGTAGAATAATGTATGTAGTATTGTATAATATATTACTTTACTAGTTAAGGTAGGAGAATGCTACAATTGTAAGTTAATAGTCTGAGGAGTGATGATGTTTGGAGCTTCTTTGTTTAGTTCTCTGAGGGTGAAGTGATCCATACGTGTGTCTAGCTGAGGCTCCAACACTGCAAATAAATAATTCTTCTATTACAACCTACTCTAGTTTACTCAATCATGACACTCTTGATTGTTGTGTAGTGTAGTAATACTCTCACAACTACCAAATCATACGACATCACCTACATTATTATGTGTATTATAAAAGATAGATACTATGTTGATTATCTTATTATTATCTTCTTATTTTTAAAGTAGACTTGTTTTTTTATTTTATTAGTAGTTAAATTTTTTTGTCATGTTATTAAGAACTATGTATGAAATAAAAAAATCTTAATTAGTCACTAAGCATACGGTTCTCTTCAATGTGGCATAATTATCACATATCTCTCAATTGTGCCATATGTGAATGTGGCGTAGCACAGTAGAGTACAACTATGCTACTAACTAGTAACTAGTGTACCAATGTAGACAGCATTGATAGGGCAGAGTTTAGGAAAGTATTTACTCTACCAGTTACATATAAACATGTACGTATAATTGATGAAGACTTAGATGAAATATAAGTATGGGACATACCTGTGTGGGCGAGGTGGGGCTGGCAATGCAAGTAGACTTGCTGAAAGACGATGTAATGGACGGCGAGGCAGTGCATCTCTATCTCTCCTGCTACATGCCATTACACTATATTACTTAATGAAACACTACTTGCAACTACACAGTGCATACACCGTATCAACTACACATAGAATACACATTACTATTATAAGCTTTCAAACTAAATACATACATACAGCTTTATACAGTTACATATTACGCAGAGACACTGAATGTGTATTAAGAAATTTATAATATGAAAAATATTGATTCACTCAATATGCATTGCTACATATGTACAGTGGCAAGGTTTCAACCAATAAAGAACCTAATAACTACGCACAGAATTTACCGTGTAATTCTACACATGTGCAATAATCGAAAACATACAATCGAAATACAAATGTACCTTAGTGTACTTAAGGCATATTTAAAAGTATCTGGACTTCCAAATACAACCAACACAAGTTCAGGTACACCACGTTAATAAATCTCTTCGGTTATTTTCATATGCGCAGACAAGGACAGATAATCTCCGAATGCAGTCGAACATGCTTAAGGCCCGGTTGCTCAGCGAATAGTATCATCGGCTGGTAATGGGAAGGAGACAGAAATCGTTGCTCCAAAACAAAAGTAATATCCTACTGTAAGATTTCTTACTATTCGCTTACCGCTACCGCCAGGTCCAGTAAATGCATTGTACCGACGTGTACTGGCGCGCTATACTGGTAGATGCATTCTCTCTTACCTAATATTGTTACCTCGTTTGCGCGCGTTACAAAAAGCGAAACGGCTAACAAAATGTCAGTGCGTGTTAATATAGTTAGCTATTTTTCACCTGACGTCATCGGTGTTTTGAAGTAACACATTTAATACATTTACTGATCAGTAATGTCAATGATATTCTATTGTTCCTATCGTGTTTCCAGCAACCGGGGCTAAGTATGTAAATGAACTTAGAGAACACATCATATTGCACTGAAATGTAACAGTTGAAAATATTCAACCAATGGGGATGAATTCAGATTATCCTGATTGGTTGGTTATTTTCCCGCCTGACTAAAATGTGTTTTTTGCACATACATATATGTCTATGAGACTTATTAATGTGGTGTACCTGTAACTACTTTGGTTCATAAAACAAACTGTCACCTACTAGTTGCATGTTTCAATTATGCATACTATTATTTAATACATTATACAGGGTGATTGGTTCCGCTGTTCAGATATTTTGAGAGGTGATAGAAGGTGTTCTGAAACGTAGATCTGCCAAAGCGATGTCATCCCAATTGTTAAGGGTTGCGGAGTTACACCCTTTTAAAAAAAATTCCACCCCCGACATCGACCACCATCACATTTCACTGAATAACTCTGATGCTATGAGTCCAAAATTAATAAAAAAATATTTTTCTGTCTTGTAATAAAACAAGCTTTTAATTGATGTCAAAAATATTTAATAATAATAATAATAACTTTGCTAAAATTAAACACAAAAACAAAATTTCATTCCTTTTTGTTGAAAGTTTTGACATCTTTTAATTTTTTTTCAATAAAAACTATAATTAAGTAGTACTTTTTTTCTTTTAATAAATACACTAGACCCTTGTGAATAAAAATGCCGAACATTATCTATCCATATTTTGAACCAGTTTTTCAAAATCTTCGATTTTGTAAGTACATATTCAATAAATTTCATCAGAATTTTATACTTCGCTACCGCTACTAGTACTACTTAAAGAGGTAATCAGTAGCGAAGTATAAAATTCTGATGAAATTTATTGAATATGTACTAACAAAATCGAAGATTTTGAAAAACTGGTTCAAAATATGGATAGATAATGTTCGGCATTTTTATTCACAAGGGTCTAGTGTATTTATTAAAAGAAAAAAAAGTACTACTTAATTATAGTTTTTATTGAAAAAAAATTAAAAGATGTCAAAACTTTCAACAAAAAGGAATGAAATTTTGTTTTTGTGTTTAATTTTAGCAAAGTTATTATTATTATTATTAAATATTTTTGACATCAATTAAAAGCTTGTTTTATTACGAGACAGAAAAATACTTTTTTATTAATTTTGGACTCATAGCATCAGAGTTATTCAGTGAAATGTGATGGTGGTCGATGTCGGGGGTGGATTTTTTTTAAAAGGGTGTAACTCCCCAACCCTTAACAATTGGGATGACATCCCTTTGGCAGATCTACGTTTCAGAACATCCTCTATCATCTCTCAAAATATCTGAATAGCGGAACCAATCACCCTGTATGTATGCATACAGGTACTATGTAAACATCTAAATTAAAACAATATAAACTGATGACAGGCCACCACTATTATAACTATGTTTTAAAAGGCAACTAAGTAAAGAATAATAGTAGATAAAAGCAGCAAATAGGCAGAGCCTAGAGAGTTGTGACCAACCTGTGAGAGGGAGAGAGGTGGGAAGATGGAGGAGCCGGCAAGGCTGGAAGTTGTCTTCTACCAGGGCCACTTGATCCACTCGCACGTTCTTCAAACTCTCTGTCAAATCGATACAACTTTGATTGGAGATATACCTTAGAGATAATTATTTTAGGTATTGGAACTGGACTTTTTTTCATTGCGCAGAATATTGAGAAAAATATGTAAAGTGATGACACAATAAATGATTCTACATAATATAATATTGCGTGTGTAGTTACAACTGATATATATTTTGATATTGCGAGATTTTGAATAGAGTACTTTTTTTCAGACAAACATTTATTTAGCAAGATACAATTATTAAGTGACCACACAATTTTACATTGAATGAATGAACTTTCCCAATATCTGCTGTAATACAAAAGTAGGTACCTGTTAAATTCATCAGCTTCCTCTTCTTCAATATTAATAAACTCCTGCTTTTCCTCCAGGTCTCCCGAGTGAACATTTTGTTCTTTCTCAATGATGTGTGCTCTATCGTCAATGTGGTGTCCTAGAAGCAGTAGGTACTGACATGTTAAACTATCACCACATTGTAATATATCGAGTAGCATCACTACTGTTGTAAGAAATATTAATGTGGCAGTGGGTCCTTGGTTGGCCATTAGCTGCACCACATTAATTTACAATAATATTATATCACACATAAGCCAGCACATAAACTAAGTAGCTTGTAGTATTTATTATGGAGGTCCAAATTGTTTCAAGGATACTCAAATTACTTTCAGTTTTTAGATCCAAATGCTGATTTCTGTAAGCAAACATTGCCAATGTGCATGAAATTTAAATATTTAGACAACTATTATTTACCGATTGTCATTTTTTTTGTTCCAGTCCTGGTGTCCTGTATAGTCTTCCTGGTTTCCTTGACACCTCCAGGTCCCACTTGGGTACTGCTGGTCGCACTATAAACCTGAATAAACCAACATGGGTCTATAATTTGCATGTTTCCATCAAAGATCGATGTCATAGGCATAAATGTCCCAAAAATAACATAGCTCCACCATGTCACTCAGAACCCGGGATCATATTATTATCTAACCTATGGTCTAACTAGGGGAGAAGACCCAGTCTGGGTGGTGTTTTCGAGGGGCGAGGATATAAAAATCCGATCATGACTACCTTCTAAGAAAAATTGGACATGCAGCGCTAATTTCAAATAACGATAGGTATATTATTTTATAGACAGCTACGCTACAAAATCTCAATAATAAGACAAAGAAGTCATGTGATACATCAATAGAACAAATGAGTCACATAGTATTCGGAACACCAATTTCTCAATTTTGGGTAAACTGAGTTTGGAATACAAGATATTGTAACGTGTAGTGACTGTGAGAAATATTGCATTTACCTGTGGGCGGCCATCCATTCCACTCGACATAACAAACGTACTACTACTGTAAGAAGCCCTGGGTGGAGATGTGTACGAATTATCCATTCCACCTACACATAAACACAAAATACAGTCAATGAAATGTAAACACAAAGTTGTAAACACCAAGTATTAGCAGTTAATCAAACATCCTTCAAAGTGATAGTACTGTAAGGAAATATTTACCAGACAGAAGTCGATTCATGTTCATATTCATCTGTGGCATGAGGGGCATCATAGGCATAGCTGAGTGAGGATGGTGTGACCCCATTATGGACAGAGGTCCTCCCATGTTGCCCATCATTCCAAATGGGTCCGAGAAGAGAGAATTCATCATATTGTTCATTTGCCTCATCTGACGCAAATGGGCCCTGCAACCAATAAATAAAACTATAAAAAAACTAAACTCCCCAGAAAACATCTGAATGTCGCACATGTAACGCTGAATTACACTCACCCAAAGAAGGGATCCTCGTCAAAATCGTTTAAAAGTGAACCAAATAGAGACATTATGTTATTTCTTACTTAAATAACGTCACAATATTATCCGTCACCGTCCCCGAAAACTCTAGAACTATCAATTATATTATTTATTTTTTTCCAATTCCTGCGCACACAGCCCTCCACTCTTCGCCATTTATACAATACTGCCAACCGTAGAATACTGATCAGTGTTGCCGTTTCAAAAATAGCAAAAATACTAAATTGTTCTCGAAAAAATACTAGAATATCGACGTCGAAAAAGTACTAAAAACATACCAGATAATATTTTCGTCGACGGGAGAGGCCCTAGGAAAAATTAAGGACTCAGCAAGATTTAATAGGGTACTTGCATTTTTTTTTCGTCAAAATCACGAATCAAATTATGAAATGTAATTTAAAAACACCGTTAATTTATAATACCTATAGGTAATTACTTAAGAATTTTGTTTTCACCATATCATAAATTTTCTAAAATTACTATGAAAATCCATTAAAATGCAATTATATATATCATTATTATTATTATATATATCATTAAACAAATTGCCTGCTGAGCCAAGCTGAGCTAATTACCTATACCTACCTACTTATTATTGTGTTACGTGTGTATTCTTTACCTATACTTAAGTAGGTAAAATTCACGAAAAACGAACTAGATTTATATCATATCACGACCTTTTAGGACAAAAAATTCGCTTGTAAGTGGCGTTACTTACAAGGTCGCTTGCTTCTTACCATATGGATCACGTACAGAAAGACACCAGGTTCATCCATATAAAAAATAACGCGTTTTTATGCTGTATCAATTTTTTATTTTTTTTCTGGGCAATTTGGGCTGATATTTTTGCCAATAGATTTGCTGAAGCTCCTGAAACATCCGTAGCTAGAGTTGGGTTTACCCATTAATCAATTAATGTAAGATACCTGGGCTCTATGGAGAAGTCTCAGTAGTCAATACCCTTAATTAATCAATTAATGTAAGATACCTGTCGATAAGTGGCTCTATGGAGAAGTCTCAGTAGTCAATACCCTTAATTAATCAATTAATGTAAGATACCTGTCGATAAGTGCCTCTGTGGAGATGTCTCAGTAGTCAATACCCTTAATTAATCAATTAATTTAAGATACCTGTCGATAAGTGCCTCTATGGAGATGTCTCAGTAGTCGATACCCTTAATTAATCAATTAATTAATTAATTATCTAATCAACACAAGACAGGTAGCTTTGTTCGCAATTAAGTACACACACACCAACATTCACTATAATGCCTCTTTAAACAGACTACATATTCTGGGCAACACTTACCAGAATTGCATTGACATTTTTGATGACTCTCAATCTGCCATTAAAAAAAAGTTGTTCTCATTATTTACTGCTAATTATTATAATGAGACTGCCTGACCATATAAATCTATATCTATTATTATTGTCTCCTATTCTTGTGTAGTATTGTTTTTGCATTGTCCTCATCTGCTGATATTAATTTTATCCATTGACCATTAATCACTGTGTTTGATTGTTTTATTCTACTTTTATTTTAATATTTATTGTTTTCTCTGAATATTAGACTGACTTAAAACTAAATTTATTATTGAATCCCTTTTTGTATTAGTTGACTCTTATTTACATTTTATTCTTTATTCTTTTAATTTTTTTCTATACAATCTATTATAAAAAAATGACTTATTGTTGTTTGATTGATAAAATCGATTTTGTGTTGTATTACATTCATATAATATGTTACTTTGATTTATACCCATGTAAAGTTTTTTTTTTTCTCTTTTTTGTTGTTGTTGTTTGTATTGAGTTTGATCATATTTGCTTATATTAATTTGTATTTGTCAGCTCTGCTATGTTTCTAATTGTTTTATTTTATCTAAAGGCCTACGGCCGTTTAAACTGTTAATAAATAATAAATAAATAAATAAATAATGTAAGATACCTGTCGATAAGTGCCTCTATGGAGATGTCTCAGTAGTCAATACCCTTAATTAATCAATTAATGTAAGATACCTGTCGATAAGTGCCTCTGTGGAGATGTCTCAGTAGTCAATACCCTTAATTAATCAATTAATGTAAGATACCTGTCGATAAGTGCCTCTTTGGAGATGTCTCAGTAGTCAATACCCTTAATTAATCAATTAATGTAAGATACCTGTCGATAAGTGCCTCTGTGGAGATGTCTCAGTAGTCAATACCCTTAATTAATCAATTAATGTAAGATACCTGTCGATAAGTGCCTCTTTGGAGATGTCTCAGTAGTCAATACCCTTAATTAATCAATTAATGTAAGATACCTGTCGATAAGTGCCTCTGTGGAGATGTCTCAGTAGTCAATACCCTTAATTAATCAATTAATGTAAGATACCTGTCGATAAGTGCCTCTTTGGAGATGTCTCAGTAGTCAATACCCTTAATTAATCAATTAATGTAAGATACCTGTCGATAAGTGCCTCTGTGGAGATGTCTCAGTAGTCAATACCCTTAATTAATCAATTAATGTAAGATACCTGTCGATAAGTGCCTCTATGGAGATGTCTCAGTAGTCAATACCCTTAATTAATCAATTAATGTAAGATACCTGTCGATAAGTGCCTCTGTGGAGATGTCTCAGTAGTCAATACCCTTAATTAATCAATTAATGTAAGATACCTGTCGATAAGTGCCTCTATGGAGATGTCTCAGTAGTCAATACCCTTAATTAATCAATTAATGTAAGATACCTGTCGATAAGTGCCTCTTTGGAGATGTCTCAGTAGTCAATACCCTTAATTAATCAATTAATGTAAGATACCTGTCGATAAGTGCCTCTGTGGAGATGTCTCAGTAGTCAATACCCTTAATTAATCAATTAATGTAAGATACCTGTCGATAAGTGCCTCTATGGAGATGTCTCAGTAGTCAATACCCTTAATTAATCAATTAATGTAAGATACCTGTCGATAAGTGCCTCTATGGAGATGTCTCAGTAGTCAATACCCTTAATTAATCAATTAATGTAAGATACCTGTCGATAAGTGCCTCTATGGAGATGTCTCAGTAGTCAATACCCTTAATTAATCAATTAATG
Source organism: Ceraclea dissimilis (assembly GCA_963576895.1). Classification (NCBI taxonomy): domain Eukaryota; kingdom Metazoa; phylum Arthropoda; class Insecta; order Trichoptera; family Leptoceridae; genus Ceraclea; species Ceraclea dissimilis. The sequence continues at coordinate 9,794,534 of OY756359.1, forward strand.
TAAGATACCTGTCGATAAGTGCCTCTTTGGAGATGTCTCAGTAGTCAATACCCTTAATTAATCAATTAATGTAAGATACCTGTCGATAAGTGCCTCTGTGGAGATGTCTCAGTAGTCAATACCCTTAATTAATCAATTAATGTAAGATACCTGTCGATAAGTGCCTCTTTGGAGATGTCTCAGTAGTCAATACCCTTAATTAATCAATTAATGTAAGATACCTGTCGATAAGTGCCTCTTTGGAGATGTCTCAGTAGTCAATACCCTTAATTAATCAATTAATGTAAGATACCTGTCGATAAGTGCCTCTGTGGAGATGTCTCAGTAGTCAATACCCTTAATTAATCAATTAATGTAAGATACCTGTCGATAAGTGCCTCTATGACCATATGTCTCAGTAGTCTCTCAGTCACAGAACATATTTATATTTAATGCATATTAATAACACTACATTTAGATACATTGTAACAAATCATTAGTATGTTCCCACAGACAGTATTTATATACTTAATTACTTTACTACGTACATAACTCTGCACATGCTTCGTGATTATTTTGAAGGTTAATATAGTGGCTATTAATCAAAAATTAGTTTAATCGACCGATCGATTAAACTAATGCTGTGCCCTGAAACTAATAACAACTTGTATAAAAATAAAATCAGTAAAACAATCATTAGCGGAACGAATTAATGTATCGTGGACCCTCAATGAATGCCAAAAGAATGTTATCTTCACCAAAATATCACTAATTGTGTCGTAGAGGTAGATGTATGTAGGTATACTAGTATACTACACTGAGTGATTCTTATTTTATCTTTTGATCAGTATACTATGTAGGTCTCTGTACTGTGTACATCCCTAGACAATACACCAATACTTAGCAATACAATAGAATTTAATATTATAGACTTAGGTGTGGGTAAGTAGTTTGTAGCTCTTGGTGACTAAACATTTCAATTTAAACATAGGTACGTGTATAACTATAGGGTGGGTATGTAAATGCGAAACTTACTCAACAATGTAATAATATTATAGATAGGTAGGCACCCGTAATGACTTATTGTATTCAACTATCTACTGACTAGAGAATCTCACGATCTTCACCGAACTCTTCCCAGAGAGCGGACATAACCGGGTCACGTTTATTGTACTTTATTTCAGGACCGGCATCAAGACTACATAGCTTCCCGATCAGCAGTCGTAGTAGACTCGTAGACTCTGACAGTCTTCGCTTCCATCGCGCGGGAATATTAATTTGTTATTTAGAGTACCTACTACCTATATAAATTATAATGGCATATAGCTGGGACAACCGTGTCTCTTTCGTTATCAAATTTCTTTACGGTATGCCATTCATTTGATTAATTTAATAATGTTTAATCTTTCCTTAGCATGTCTTTCATACTATGTGTTCTACATTTTCCATACGTTCTCAAACTGTGTATGTTATATTGTGTGTCTATATATTATATTTCATTTTTACGTTATTGTTAATTTATCATGTACCTATCTACTTCAGTTCTGGTTACATTTTGTTTGTCAACACGCACACACCAAGATCAGAATCGCATCGTCACTTAATATCTAACGAGAGTGTATTTTAAAGGTACTTATACTGTTGTATTTATTCAATAATTTAGTATACCGATTTCCTACTAGATACTTACCTGTAACTGCAATTTCTTATCACATTAACATTCAGTCGTCTAATTTAGCGATGTACCTATCGACTAACCATTTCGAATGTTTTAAAATAATTGCTTTACATTTCCGGGGGGGGCTGGCCCCCCTCGACTCCCCTACGCAGTTGAGCAGGATAAACTATTTGACTTTAATTTTAATACTGTTTGAGTTATATATGTATTTTTTTCTCATTGTATGTTAGTTTAGTAAGTATAAAATAATGTACTTTTAAATATAAATTGACCATATATGGTACTACTATATCTATGTATGTGTGCACCTTGAGGGGCTATAACCTTTCATTAGGCTTCGGCACCCTGAATTTTACTCAGCCAATACTGAGGGAATCGTCTTGAAACTGAAGACAGTGATAGATGAAAGTAAAAATTCCTTGAATAGAAAAATATTCCTAGTACCCCTAAAATTTACGAGATCTGAAGATTTTCCGTTAAATTTTTCAGATATAAAAGTATAATTTAGCCAAAATACTGGTAATTATAATCTTAAATCGGCTGTTTTAGATTTTTAAATTTCTTCCCAGGTTTCTTTTAAAAAGGTAATAATTAGAGACCGACCGAATATTCGGTTTCGGTTTCGGTTACGGCCAGTTTCGGCCAAAATAGCCGGTTTCGGCCCCAGTTTCGGTTTCGGCCAAAAAGTGGCCGAACCTTCGGCCAAACCGAAACTAGCATCCGTATTATATCGAGCATTGTCGGGTATCTTCGGAACAGGTTCACACTTTGTGTTTGTATTCTGTACACTAGATTCCTTTTTTATTTTACAAAAGTGAACTAGATTTATATCACTACCCATTTTTATACACATCATTTATGTCTTATGACAAAAATTTTGCCTGCGGCGCTACTTAAGCGGCCGTTTCCCTGGCATAACATAACCAAGTATTTTACTTACCTACAACAAGATTCATCACTTCGCCCATTAAAAAAAACAAAATTGCCTGCGGCGCTACTTCTAGTTGCATCTAAAGGAAAAATACTCATAATTATTTTTGTATTCTACATACCTATTTTAGTTCAAAGATAATACCTATACACATGGGCGTCGACGTCGGCAGGGCGGGGGGGCACATAATATTGTGCAAATTATTATGTACATTTTCAAATAAACCAAACCATAGCACGGCCTTCTTCACCATGTATCAATTTTCGCCTGTGGCGCTATTTACGCGTTTTTCATTCTATATCAATTTTGTAAATTTTTGTTGCCCCCCTTTACCTCCGAGGCTGGCGTCGCCCATATTAGCAAACTACACCACAACTTCCGTTACTTAACCTCCTGAAGAAAAATTTCATTTTCTATGTCCCCCCCTAGTGTTACCTATGCTATGGATACCTACATAACTGATGACATAAGTTGTAGGTTCCTTTCTTTTGTGTTATATGTGTTCTGTGGCTTACATTGATTTCCGAAAATGAAGCGTGGTTTCCTGATAAATATCTTAGGGAAACACTAGATATCAGAGCAGGGTACCTATAATGATTTTTTTTTTCAAAATTACAACTGAAATTCCTAAGTTTCGGTTTCGGTTTCGGGAAATTAAATATTGAGCTTAAATAAATATTCAGGAGAGCATATCTCCTTTATTATTAGTCCAAGTCAAAAAAATGTGTTATCATTTTTTGTTGCAAATTTAATATTCTACAATATTTGCTAAAAAATTTTTTCGCTTAAACGTACCGTGCTGAAAAAAACTCAAAAATCGTGAAAACAAAAATTTTTTCTTAATAAAAATATGTTTGTTTTTATATAATTCTTTAAATAATAGCTTTTCAAAGAAAATATTTCCAACCTTATTTATAGGAAATTTAATATTGTACAATTATTACATACAATCTTGCACTCTATGGTGGATAATTAAAAAATAATGATCAATAAACTGAAAAATGACTGAAATATCGGCAGTGTTCGGCTGGCCCTAGTGAACACACAAGAGTGAGGAGGTCGAAAACTTGGATTCTAAACCACGACACCAATATTAATGAGGTCCAAAAAAAATTTTTCTTAAATTGCATTTTTCTGATTACTATTGTCATACGTACTATACTGAAAGTTTCGAAAATGTTCGTCTTATATTTTTTCTGAAGATCACAACTCTATTTTAGTTGGTCAGAGATAAAAATGTTAGACATCAAACTTATTTAAAATTGAACGATCTACAACATTTATTTACAACACTTTTCTGTAAAATTTACCGTTTAGGAAATATATTCAAATAAAGAAAATTATTTGAAAAAAAGTGCATTTTTTTGAAAATTTTTGAAATTTTGGTAACGCATAACTCTTGGTATATTGATTTTACAAAAAAACTTTTTAAACATAAGTTGTAGGAAATTTAATATTCTACAACTTTTATCTTCAATGTTTCTCTCTAAAATGCATTCGGAAAAAGTTATGATCAATAAACTGAAAAATGACCGAAATTTCGACACTTTTTGGCTCGCCCTAGTGAACGCACAAGGGTTGGGAGGTCGAAAACTTGCATTCTTAATCACAAGACCGACCTATATAACATATGCAAAAACCAGAACTACTATACAAAATGTAAGGTAAAAATACCCATTACCTGGACTATCTTATTTCGCACTAATATTCTCATACTTGAAAAAGTTGATGCAAAAATAGAACGATTTCTGCTCGTGCATGTAATAGGGCAGTAATAATTGATATATTATTTTGTACTGTGTCTATTATCTTGTCTTTATAAGTTACTGTCCGAGTGTCTGTATGTTTAGGTACCTACCTACCTCTGTTCTCACACACATCCAAGGGCGTAAAAAACGTTAAAATATGTATTTAAAAAACGTTATTTTAAAACATGAAAGTGACCCAGGTTCATCACTTCACCCATTTTTTAAAAAAAATCAGCGCTATTTTTTTTTTGTATTTTTTGCACACAATTTCAATACCAACCTAAACACGACGTTTTTCATTCATCTTCACGAAATTTTTTTTTTACTATACGTCTAATTTTTGTTGCCTCTCCCCCAGCTTTGTATAGTCCATGGTTCCGCCCGTTTCCATGGCAACCGTTAACAGGAGTTTTTCGGTTTAAAGATGGTCAGGCTTAGTGTCCTCCCTCCCCTAAAGCCAAATACTAGATGCCCCCCCCCCCCCCCCTCGACATAAAAACCTATATACGCCACTGCACACACCTACTTGATAAATGGTTGGTTGGAGAACATGGTTGGCGCAGTTGGTTGAGGCGGCAGTCTCTCGAGCGGGAGGTGCCAGGTTCAAACCCCGGCGCTGGCGATGTATTCCACACTTTGCGATACAGGCTTTTAGCCTAGTGCGAGGTGTGCAGAAAAGTATTTGGGTTTGTGTATGCAAGCCCAGATCCTTTTATAAAAAAAATAATAATTAATAATTCTACTTTTTGTTTTTTTATAATCTATCCAAGGGCCGCGTCCCTCCCAGGGTAGGCAAAGAGAACAGAGCGCTAGACTTCCCTATCCTTACACACACAATTCTTCCTTCCGCAACATTAATGAAATTCTCACATACAATCCACGCTTTATTTTATTGTAAACACATTTTGAGCACCTGGCCTACACAGTCGATCCAGTGACAGCCGGGTTTTCTCACACCTTGTTACTTGTCAGAATCAATTATGTACAAAGACGTAAATAATTATATTAATAATGCATAGAAAATGCTGTTAGTTATAGGTATATATCTATTTAAAAACCTACCAATTATCTGTGTGACTCTGTGCCCTGTGGTAAATCAATAAAAAATACATAATATATACGTAAGTACATTATTGTCATTATCAAGGGGTATTTTTTAATAAATTCCAGATAATCCGTGGGTTTTCAATTATATTTCATTAAAGCATTGCTTCACGACCCAGTGAATAATTTTATTAATTAAGAATGAAGCTAAAATTTTAGGAAGGAACTGTAAACGAAACCGCATCAGTCAACAGGCTGTTGAGGCAGAGACTCGTTGATGTCGGTATATTGCCACCTGTTTACCAGTCTTTTAAACACTAGTTAGCTTCTAATAAGTTGTTAATATCAACTAATGTAAGATCTTGATTTTCACAAAATTCATCTCGAAAACTCATGATGAGTCGGTCTGTCTGTCCCCCAAGTTTGAATTTCGGGACAACCCGTCTATAGTGTTATTCTATAAACAACAAGCATCTTTCTTGGAAAACATGAAGTTTTTAAAGCTGGAAAAAAAGCATAACCTATATAAAGAATTGATGTTTAATGATGTTTCCGTTTTCCTCAATCGATAAATCGTAGCAGGGGTCAACTTCGGATTTTCAATTGCGAAGAGGGAGTCATGTCGTTACACATTATCATCATGGATAGGTCTTTAAATTTATGAAGTTGTTGAAATTCGAAAAAGAAAATGTATACAGCAACAACAACGGCAAAGACAGATGAAGTTAAATAAAAGAGCGGTGAAAGCTATTTCAAATCCGAAACAACTTTAAATAAGTGATAGTGGTTGCATAAAACCATAAAATCCAGGCGCAGCCGCCTGGGGCACAAAATTCATTATTTCTATGTCGGGTACTAAAGTCGGTAAATAATAAATTTGACATTCGTAAAGTAATCTACGAACATCGCTCGATGAAAATATTCCTCATAGTATCTCGATACCCCTGGGTACTTCACTCAGATACACCCAGATCCAGATACCCTTGGGAGCTGAGCACGCAACATTAATTTTGGGGTAACTTCAAGCACAGCCTAACATATTAATTTTTATATTGCAGTTGGTTCATTCCTAACTATCATAAATTGATATAATTGTATTAATATTACATAACTTCCGAGGTCAGGGGTAGTTATACGTTATGTATATTATAGGTGCCTACTACATTAATATGCCAAACATTGTTTGTTTGCTTATTAAAACATATATTATTGTACCTGTAATATATTATGTAGGTGCCTATCTAGATTCCACGGTCTACCTATTCCTTTGATGTTTTATAAATTCACACACTTACCTTAGACCAGTGATTCCCAAACTATGGTACGCGTACCACCAGTGGTACGCGACAATTATTAAGGTGGTACGCAAGCAGCCATGGCCATAGGACATACACAGTAAATAATTAGATAAAACGTTCCGATTCGTTCGTTAAGTCCGGAAAATCTCACACAATTGGCGAAGAGCTGTTGTTACCTGCAGCAAAAGACATGGTTACTTGTATGTTGGGTGAGGCGTCAGCTAAAAAGCTAGATCTGATATTTGATCGGTTACAGTTCAGTGGTACGCTACTGATTTATAATTTCGTGTGTGGTACGCGAAATTAAAAGTTTGGGAACCACTGCCTTAGACATTAATTATTACACAAACTGCTTATTCAATTTTATTTCCGTTTCATATTAAGTATTATTAGGTATCATTTCTGTGTTCATATACTATATGTCATACTATACCTACTATTATTTTTACTGTAAGTACGTGTAAATACTCTATAACGATAACACATCCATAATTGTACGCCTTCAACCACCAGCCACAATGAGATAGGCATATGTCTAAGATCAGTTGGGGTTAGCTGGAAGAAATCGCAGTTCGGCGATTAGTTCACCCTAGTAAACAATGCTTTATAATCTGTACTATGCCCATAGTTTTATATATTTATACTTTGTTCACTTAAAGAATAAATAAATAAGCAGTCGTGCTTTGGATTTGTGACCATGATCAAGGCGACGGTAGGTTTGTCAAAACGTCGTAAGTACAACATCTTATATACAATCAAGCTTGACAGACCTTCATGCTTCATGGACCATCGTGAAAACTGTAAACCTTTTAATGTAATGAAAACACTCTGAAAAATGTGTGAAAGTTCTACTCGAGTAGAACATTCAATTAATAATGGAGTTGTACAAAGTAAATATCGAATCAATAAATGAAAAACTTTTATTTTGAAAATTTTATCAAGAGAAGTTCTAGACGCTTTTTTGAAATACCGTATCAATGATATAGAACAATGTTTTACTACCTAGCAGCTAGTAATAGTGATCTATAACAGTGGCGTGTATAGGGGGGGCGACCCCCCCCCCCTCCCCCCGAAATGTCAAACAATGATGTGCCATCTGCTATAGAAAGATCCCAGGTTCACTAATTTTTCAAAAATATCAAACAAAAAAATTATTGTTACTCTAAGCATAAATAATTAATTAGACTACCAGACTGATTTTTCAGAAACTGGATAATTAAATAGTCACGTAGCATTAGTTTTGTAAAATTGAAATGTCAGTGGGCAGGCTGAGGGCCAATTATTGTATTACTTCTATGTGTTCAACAAATTTCTCAAGTCAAATAGCTACAAAATAACACAGTGATAGTATTGTGTGTGTATAATGATGTTATGTAGAGTTATGTTGATTATTATGAAGAGATTAGCCAAGTGTATAACGCACGGTTTAATGTAAACCATTATAATACATTTTATACTAGTGATCTAATAAAATAACAATAGAACAATTGAGCCAAGATCAGTTCTACTGGACCATGAGGTATTTTCTATTGCCAAATTCAAATTAATGTTTTCATTCCTAACATAAATCAATCTTGTGTCTCTCGCTACCCCCAAACCTCATTATTTGGCTACCGGGGCCGGGGCCAGCTACTGACTGGTGGGGCGATGGTAGGAGAACTTCAATTACACAAGAAACTGTGAAACTAAATATACCTACCTATCTACATTTTTCGAATATACCTCCTCCCAAAAAAAAAGTTAAATTAATGATTCACTTTATTAAATTTATGAAGTTTATAATTACAGGAATGACAATTTGAATGCATTAAAAACAATAGTCGTACATATTCTGACGTCATTACCTTCCATTCATTCATACATAAGGGCGTCACATAGTTACGCTACCAAGCCCATTATACCATTACTCTTTTTCAAACAAATATTTATATTATGACATCTCACACAAAAAAGTGCCGGTGTCTATAATCTGGTGGTAGATTGATTAACAGCAACAACAGTCTGTGGATCGAAGGTAAAACCTCTTACAAGCAGGGGTTTGCAGTTTCTATAAATTTCAACGTTATGTTTTATTATTTTTTGCTGATGAAATACAAAAATTATGTAGGTAGCTACTTAAAATTAGTTTTAAAAATTACTATAATTTTTGTTCGTATCTAAAGTACTCGTAAAAATATAAGTTAACGTGCGGGTTTTAAGAATCTCTAAACACTTATAGGTACTACATCCAGACCTGCATAGAATAATAATGTCTCTGTTTTATACTGATTTCTCCCTCAAATGCTGTTGTCATTGACATAGTTCTAGACAATTTAAATCCAGACCTGCACTGAACTAAACCACACCTGTTTTAAGTTTTGTTTTGTCACCATGTGTTTATTGATTTCAATCTTTTTTGCTGTAACTGTTTATTGATGTATCGCATTTTATTTTGTGATGTTTGTTTAATATGTAAACCTGGCTATTGCAAGTGCCTTAAACGAGGCCTACGGATGATTAGAGAACAATAAACAAAAAAAGTACTTTAAATTTTGCTTTTCTACGTAAGATCCGCCCCTGGCCAATGATTTATTTCATAGAAACAACGCCTGACGGCGTCTTGAATTATTTTATCAGACACGACACATAATAATAAAAAAAGCTTTATTATTTAGTGTGAGGATTATTTATTACGAATTTTATTGCTATACTTAATATGTTTTTCTTTCTTTAATTTGTTTTATGTTCCATCAGATCACTATACAATATACCTAGTGAAGTTTAAATGAATATAGGTAATGTATGAACAGGGGCGCATCTAGCACTTTTTCAGGAGGAAGGCAGGACCAGGCTGGACCTCCTATTTCTGTAGACCATATTTTTTTGTAATTACGATCAGTGCGCAAATTTGACACCCTTGGAACTCTATATGCTAGCGAAATTTGAAGCGCCCCAACCCTTATTTTCAATTAGGTGTAATTAACGCCGCAGGCGAAATATTCTCAGTAATATAAGTCCGATAAAAAGACGTTTTCATTTTAAAATATCAAAAACGATACGAACGTAATCCAATTACATATTACTATATTAGTAAAATAGAGCCGTTTTAAAAAAAATACAATTTTTATATGAAACGATTTGTGCACGAGTTTTCGTGTTTTTTTTTGTACAGAAGGTAGGTCTTAGGTACGTTAGGGTGAGGGGGGGGGGGAGCATCCGCTATTACGTACATACTTACATAATATATGTACCTACTTATAATAAATACCTACTCAACTCACTTATCCAAGTCTGTGGCAGAGTATCTATAGACCAATGTTCAGTAAACCCAGCAGGTTTATTATTATTCGATACAATCATTATTTATTATTGTTATGGCCAGCGTAGGTACCTACCCTAAAATTTAACGAAAATAGAGACGTTCGACACCTCAGGCAAGAAGAAAATAAAAATAATGTTTATCTCGCGTTCTTCTTATTGTATTGTAGAGTTTAGTAGTTGGCTCTAGCCTCTAGCCTAGTCGAATGTATATACTTAATACTTGTACTTGCCAAATCACTTTAATTAATTTTATAAAAATGTATACTTAGGTATTTCTTTCATTCAAACATAAATTTTTAATCACTGTCAGGGACAGCCATTAAGTGGAGGAACAGAATCATAATAATAAACAAGAATGCTGAAGAATGTATCAAGTTATGTAGACTACCTATATTCCTAATTCTATAATTACATATAACAATGAAGTTGTTAACTAACTATAATCGTCCCACGCTTCCGATAATTTGATAATAATAATATGAGGTGAGGAAACTCAGACGATTTGTGAAACGAACTCTAGAATTTGTCTATATGAAATTCATGTAGAAGTAGACAAATCCGACCTAAAATGTCATGTGGTAAGCAAAATAGCATGGTACGATTTAATACAAATTTTAAATATTTATCAAAAAATAATACTGCGTGACATGTTTTACAATAAAAAATTATATAATGGATATTATAGGTATAATAGGAAAAAATAAAAATGGATATTTTCAAATATCTAAATGTGTCATTTTACCCAAGTTCACTAGGGTAAAATGACATAGTATGTCTTACTTACTTTACGTGTCCGGTCTAAAGTCTACCACTCCAATAAGCCGCGACTTTCATCGCTTTGTCGTTGGCCACAATCAGGTCCCCAGGTGTACAGCCCTCCTCCATCAGTGGACACATCAGGATGATCATCAGATAGTAGATGAATAAATCTATATTAGCCAAAAAAAAATCAAGAGTTACAAAACAAGACAGTGGTAGTGTGCTAGAGTGCGGACTTAATGCGAAAGTCAACCCAATACTACTTATTTTTGCAAAGATCACTAATGTACACTTTTGCCATAAATTTTTCTGTACCCATGTTATTTTACCTTCTTTTATGCATTCATCAAGTAATAAAACAAAATCTGAACTAGAAATCTGAAAGTTTTGTCGATTACAAAATGACATGATAAAAGATGCCCAATAAAACAAAGTAATATTTACCTACTCGAAGTTGTTTAAGTATTCTAATTACATTTCGTTTCAGTGGCGTAACTAGAGGGGGTGGGGGGGGGGTCCGCCCCGGGCGGCGCATTTCAAGGGGCGGCAAAATGGCACAACATATAAAAAAACATCTTGATAAAACACACAAATTAAAAAAATCTCTGAATTTTCTAAAATTATTATGAAAATCTATTAAATTACTATAATTTTCATAAAAAAAATTGCCTGCGGCGCTAATTAATCCTGTTCGCGTCTAAGGTATATATTATAGGTGCTCAAATAAGATAGATTTTCGATATCTTAAGGCTAAAATTTCGTTACTTCTTGCATGGTCGATTGGTCGCTTCCCCTATACAATACCTGTAACCACATGTGTTACCTACTACAGAAAGATAACCAGATTCATCATTTCACCATTTGTCCAAAAAATTTCGCCTGCGGCGCTCATTTTTAGTTATTTTTTTATCTTTTTTTTGTTATTTGTACTTGTTTTTTATATTTTTATTTAAAGAAAGTAAACAAAACTACAACATGACCTTCATTTGCATTTAGTTTTATGGAAAAAATTTCGCCTGCGGCGCTATTTACGTGCTATATTGTGCCACATCTGTATTAAAATTTTAGTTGCTCTCGCCTAGCTTCAAAACTGCAGACAACAATGGATAGGTGTGTACTTGTATAGTTACTTAAGGGGTCAGGTGGGGCGGCATTTTCAGAGTCCGCCCCGGGCGGCACTTATGCTAGTTACGCCACTGTTTCGTTTCACCTTACTTGTCACACTTTTTCTATAGAATTACTATGTAGCCAGTGGCCAAGTTATTTGAAACCATAATACATTCTTATTCTCTCATGAAATTTACTTTGAGTGTTTCAAAATAATCTTTTTATTGGATGGAGTTACCTTTCAACAAAATATTGTTTGAGAAACATCTGCGTGTCATGTTACCCTGGTTTATCATTCTAAGCCAGATTCCCTACCTAAATACTAAATATATGATTATTATGCAACATGCATTAAGGTTTCCTTACACGGGCAATTTTTCGAGCAATAATTGCTCGCCAACTCGGAGCAATTAATTCGACAATAGATGCTCGTTTTTTTTTTATACAGAACAAAACATATTAGTATTCATTCGGATTGCCGCCCCTTCAGAGTGCCCCCCTTAAGGTGTGGATATACGGGGTCTCAGGAGACGCGCCTCCAGGCACTGACAAAATGGCGTCAGTCTCTTCAGTGAAATACACGACGGGAGATTTTCGTCTCTAGAGACGGCATCTCTAGTAAAAATGGCCGACAATCGCCTCCTGTCATCAAATTCTAAAATACACGGGACTATCTCGAGACGCGAGACTTTGGTTTGTTGCTGCATTCATTCTATTAGTATTTTTGGCGCCATAATGGCGTTTGGTTTTGTGTACATACTCTAGTGTCATGTATTTACGAGTATTGTGATTAAAAAATATAATTATATACCGCTTTGAAATTATTTATCGATTCAGTAATGTACATATGTCGGTCGGTACTTTACTTACATGTGTATGTGTATATTTCCTTTTCTGCGTTAGTAAATGAAATAGAATACTTAATTAGACATTCTTTTAATGTACACCATTCCTATGACATCAGTGACATAAGCCAAAGCAAGTATCGGTATGCACTACATACCCGAAACCGTTGTGAGTAGCGAAATTTTGTTTCTTCCTTATGTTCCTTCGATGAATATTAAAGGGTGAAATGGTAACTACATAGTTTGCTATAAATGTTGTAGGACATGAAGGGAATAACAAAACACGTAATGTTAATGTATTTTTCACAACTGTATTCATATTTCAAATGCAAATACAACTCTGTTATTAATCCGCCATTATTTAAAAATAATATTATAATTATAATCAACTAACAATTTTATTATTAACAATGTACTAATATCGTCACAATCGCAGGAATGTTTAAAATTATATATCAATACAAAAACCACGTGCCCACGCGCGCCAATTCAATTCAGTTGCAAACATCTCCAAGAGACCTCAGATTAAAATTGAACATGTCAAAAGACCGGAGACGCGTCCCCTGAGACGAAAATATGTAAAATACACGACGCGAGACTTGCGTGTGCAGACCGTCTCAGGAGGCGCGCGGTATCGAGAGATATCTCGCGTCTCCGATGTGTTTACACACAAGAGACCTGTCATTTTGGTATCCGGGAGGCCAAAATCTCTCGTGTGTATCTTCGCCTTTAAGGTGTGGATATACGGGGTCTCAGGAGGCGCGCCTCCAGGCACTGACAAAATGGCGTCAGCCTCTTCAGTGAAATACACGACGGGAGATTTTCGTCTCTAGAGACGGCATCTCTAGTAAAAATGGCCGACAATCGCCCCCTGTCATCAAATTCTAAAATACACGGGACTATCTCGAGACGCGAGACTTTGGTCTGTTGCTGCATTCATTCTATTAGTATTTTTGGCGCCATAATGGCGTTTGGTTTTGTGTACATACTCTAGTGTCATGTATTTACGAGTATTGTGATTAAAAAATATAATTATATACCGCTTTGAAATTATTTATCGATTCAGTAATGTACATATGTCGGTCGGTACTTTACTTACATGCTTACATGTATATTTAATTTTCTACGTTTGTAAATGAAATAGAATACTTAATCAATTTTTATCTATTTTTATGCAGATCTTCTTTTAATGTACACCATTCCTATGACATCATTGACATAAGCCAAAGCAAGTATCGGTATGCACATGGTATGCACTACATACACGAAACCGTTGTGAGTAGCGAAATTTTATTTCCTCCTTATGTTCCTTCGATGAATATTAAAGGGTGAAGTGGTAACTACATAGTTTGCTATAAATGTTGTAGGACATGAAGGGAATAACAAAACACGTAATGTTAATGTATTTTTCACAACTGTATTCATATTTCAAATGCAAATACAACTCTGTTATTAATCCGCCATTATTTAAAAATAATATTATAATTATAATCAACTAACAATTTTATTATTAACAATGTACTAATATCGGCACAATCGCAGGAATGTTTAAAATTATATATCAATACAAAAACCACGTGCCCACGCGCGCCAATCCAATTCAGTTGCAAACATCTCCAAGAGACCTCAGATTAAAATTGAACATGTCAAAAGACCGGAGACGCGTCCTTTGAGACGAAAATATGTAAAATACACGACGCGAGACTTGCGTGCGCAGACCGTCTCAGGAGGCGCGCGGTATCGAGAGATATCTCGCGTCTCCGATGTGTTTACACACAAGAGACCTGTCATTTTGGTATCCAGGAGGCCAAAATCTCTCGTGTGTATCTTCGCCTTTACGCTTTACCTAACAGGCAATGACGGCCCTGCGTATAGCATTCGTATTTCTATGCTTTTTAGTTTTTAGCTATGTAATAAAATAACGCAATAGGGATCAATACAATGTGATTATAATAATTTAGCATGCAACTTATTAATATGTGTTGACTGTTTCAGACATTGACAACAATGGTTATTTGGATGCCACTGACTTTGCTTGTTTGGCCGTGCGAACTTGTGTATTGGAAGGCAAAGGAGATTGCAGTCCAGCGAGACTTTCCCATTACCAACACATCATGACCAGTCTCTGGGAAGAAATATCAGATTTGGCAGATTTCGACAAAGTACCTAAATATAATAATACATATTATTATTTTATTATATGACCATGAAGAATAAACATCCTTTTTCAATTTCCGTCCTCACTAGCGGATCCAGGGGAGGGGCTAGGGGGCTGAAGCCCCCGCCCCCCCAAAACCATGAGTGACAGTACTTTATGTACAACAAATCTAGGGGTTTCAGCCCCTTAGCCCCCCCCCCCCCCCCCAAACGTTGAGTGACAGTACTTTTTACCATGTGACGACATTCAGTCCCCCCCAAAATTGAATCCTGGATCCGCCACTGTCTGTCCTCCTAAAATGTTTTACTTTTTGATACCTACTTGAAGAAAAATCTGAATCTCCGTATTCGAAACGAGATCGTAAATTGTACAGAGTGGGGCGCATGCGTGATTTCCTTCAGTCGTGCAAATACTTTTGGCGGCAAATTCAAATATCATATTTACCTAAATATTATTTTTAGTTACTTTTATAATGCGGTTATTTTTAGTTTTTTTTTGTAATTATTTATTGGCGATTTTGGTATTGTAGCTGATAATACTCATGGGATTATATATACCTACCAACACCAATTTAGAATGTCAAATATGCTTTGTTTCACCAGAAAATTTTGTATACTTACGATTTTTTTCTGTGACGGTTGTTCGAATGTTATAATATAAGTGATTTTAGTTTTTATTTATTATGCAAAACTACATCGGGGCCTAAAAAAACCGTTTCCGGTTTAGCCAGACATTTTCTACATGAATCGTCTATTATATTTGCGTCTTTTAGTACATGTTTCAGATATTTTTTTGTTTCAATTACCTGTTTCTGAATCGCTAGTATAAACCACTCAGTCTCCCCATACAAATCCCCAATGATCAACCATCTGTTTTTAATTCGACACCTTCATATCTCTCACTTTGATACAATTTAGAATAGTGTAGGCAATAAACTATCATTTCTTTTTCAGGATGGGAAAATTACAGTGGAAGAGTTCAAGAATGCTGTACAAAACAGTTGTGTAGGAAGGAAATATGAAGAATTTCCTCAAGCCTTGAAAGCATTCATTGAAGCCAATTTCAGATTGATGGATCTTAATCAAGATGGAGTTGTGGGCGTTGAAGAATATAGATATGATTGTGTCAAAAGAATGATTGTAGATAACATCAACGTCATCGATGAAGCCTACAACAAACTGATTAATGTAAGTCATGTATTCCACACTTCTACAAGAAGCAGTGCATGTCCTCCACAGTACACGTGGAGATAGTTCTCCTACTATACAAACATCCAGTGGCATTATTTAATATTTTGTATTCAATTTTCAGGATGAAGATAGAAAACTGGGAGGCCTCACCTTGGCGCGCTACCAACAATGCTTCGCTCAATTCCTCAGTGACCAAAATGAAGACTTCCCATCCATGTTCTTATTCGGTCCATTAGATCTTTAAATGATTCACCAATACAGTCACCAGTCAATGTATCGTATATTGAAAAGTATCCACAAGCAATATTTAAAGTATAACAAGGGTTCACAAAGACAAACAGGTAGAGAGGATCTCAGAAGGTAAAGAATGTGTACACTTTATTATGGTGGAAAGTGCAGAGTACCTTTAAGTAATTAGAATACTGTCATTTGTAAAGTGGTGCTGTTGGCCAATAAATGATTATCAGGTATTATCATTAGTTTCTCCCACTACCTAGTTGTACCAAGTAGGTTATGTCTCGCATATTACCTCTATATAAATGAATAGATGGATTATATTATTACGCATTGTACGATACATGTTAACATAGTCGCTAGCTAGCAGAATGCTTTACCCACATCATTGAAATTGTTCAATACTTGATATGGAAGACGACTGAACTCAACAAACAATAATGTTGTACATATTATTACAAACCATATTACGCTTACATAATAATTAATTTATATTAGAATAAACCGACAAATTATAATCTTTAATATTTGTTTAATATCTCTTTTATTTCAATTTTCCTTCCGACTCCACATCCTACCATAGTGTATTGAAATATTTATTCAACATTCTCAGAGTAGCAATACAGGAGGATAATGAAGGTGGACTTAGGCTTGTAATGGATATACCACAACTATTCAATATTAAACCTTTTCAGCCACATGGTTACCGTTAGCAATACAGCAATGCCAAGTAGTAGCTGAGACACGAAAGAAATCAGAAACTTAATGAGGGAGAATTCCCACGTTTTGCTTCATTTACATTACTAGTCTCACAAATAAGTCTCTCATAATGAAATAGACTGCTTACAACAGAAGACAAATGTTTTACAATTCAGAATGTGCAGAAGTATAGCTCTTTTTAATCATAAACCTATAATTGCAAGGACGTAATTTGTCCTGAAAGACAATATACAACAGAATACATTATCATAAGAAAATCAACATTTGTGTTTTTCGTTGCTTATTCCCAAGCATATGTATGAACATTGAAATGGCCACAACCGGTTCAGTGGGCACAACCTACACGCTAGCCTACCTAACCAAAATTGCATATTTTATGGACCTTAAACATACCGTTGAGTTATTACGCCAAGGATATGAAATATTTGCAAGTCTTATTATAATCACTTTAAAGAATATCACTGTAGCAAATCGTTGTTTTGTGAAAAAATAAAAATAATGTTATCACATAAATCATTTAATTAAATAATAATAATGGAATATGTATGTAGTACATAAGTATACGATATATACAATAATAATATAATAGTATGTATAAAACAATAATACAAAATATATCACCCAACACACACCACAGTATATTACCTATTGTTATTAATGTTTCTATGAAATAATTACAGTGAAACTCGGATTTTACGTTTTTCTGGGGACCACCGGAAAAAAACGTTAAATAGGGGAAAACTTAAAATGTGGGAAATGATATTTTAGTATGTCCTATAAAAACGTAGTTACTTTTCACTGTTAACTTCATTGTCATGTAGTAGGAGTGATTTCTTGGCAGTAATTATGTTTACAAGAAACAAAAGTGAATTATATCACTAAAAAACTAAATTGAAGGAATTGAATTTTCAGAAAATACCCCATACAATAAAAGTCCGTTAATTCAAATTCCAAAGAACTGAAAACAGGAAAAAAATAGAATTATGCGACACGAACATTTGAATTTCGCGCCAATTTTTAATTTTAAAATAAACTGAATAATTTTATAAGGAAAACTTGCGATTTTTCGGAAGCAACCCAGGTGGATGTCGAATATTTGTCACAAATTTGATTCTCGGGATAAGTACGTAATTTAATGCGCACGACATGATGAAGGTCCGCGCATTTCACATTACCTAATACCTAATAATAGCACTTCGTACACAACACAATTTATATCGGAGTAAACATTGAAAGAACTATTTATTACTTTTAGATTTCAAAAAGTCACTTACTTTAGTTGTTGGTTTTTATTTTGACAGAGTTTATCATTAGGTACATGTCCAATGACCTAGTTAAAACTTTTGCAAATATCAAATGGTGTGTCGGGCCCTTACCGAGTTTCTTCTGAACACCTATTAAGGCTGACAATACACATTTGTATTTGTGGAAATATAAATTGGAATAACAACCAAACTTAATGTAAATTAAAAAGGAATCGTTTTTTTTTTCAAATTCAACAAAATTGGTGCCCAAAAATTTCGCGAGAAGTAAATCACAAAGCACTGTTTGGAATAATACGCACGTGTAGGTAGGTATATATTAAGTACCTAAATAAAACGAGTAATGTGTATGTTGCACTTCAATGAACTGGATAAAAAACTGAAACTTTAAAGTTATACTAAACACTTCCTGCGATTAAAATTAACATGTCACTATGCGCTGCACATGTTGACATTCTCTGTAAATCACCCCACGCATCAAGACGTAGCGATGTACTGAGGTGTTATGAGGGGGAGATAAGATAACACCGCCCACCACGTGGAAGTGTTGGCATTAAGTAAAAAGGTAGCAATGTGACTTTACACACTTTCTTTGCGTAATATTTTTTGTCCAACTTTTTGACAAACAATTAAATTTTACGTGTACAACTTTACGGCTGAGAAAAAAACGTATAATCCGGGAATTGTTTGGGCGCCTGACGTAAAATTTGGGAAATTTTTGTCCTGGAATGTATGGGGGTGAAACGGGACCGACAAAAAAAAACTTTAAATCCGGGAAAACGTAAAATGCGGGAACTTAAAATCCGAGTTTCACTGTATGTAATTGTACAAAGAGTCATTACTATATAAATAAGATTATATTATGTTTTGTGTATACTTCATTGAGGTGACACACACCTGTCACATTGTAACAAATTCCATAACAGTGTGGATACATTTTTAAACAAATATACTAAACATTTGGGACATCTCCATGTTATACTCGTAGTGTTAAATCATTAGTAAAAAAAGCAAAATTCAAGAGGAATTTCTTAGTGCAGGTACCAACACTTTGTTCAGGTGAACCATCTACAAGAAGAGTACAAAAACTATAAATTATCCAAATGTCAAATAATCAGAAAGGTATCCTCGTATACTTATTCAGATTGAGGTAACATAATCATACGACACTTAGTTGTGTTAGTTGGAATAGGCAACTAGAATAATTACCCAATCTAGTGTCTGGCTGCGGCATGTTAACTCTAACATAATAACTTGTTACAGAGTAATGTCTTCTGTAAAAAACATTTGCTACACAGAAGGCAGCACCCTGTATTATAAGATAGATAAAAATAATGTGAGATAAGTAAAAAAATACAATCTGTTGTTATGTAATGGAACATGCTTGTGTAGGTACCTATCACCTATCACACTACACTGAGTTGACTTGAAGTACAAAAATATTTTAACAAACAAACTAATCTGTGATATTAGGATTCATATCCCTTACCTTACATTATATTATAACACATGATACAATACATAAATTAAGACCTACAGGGCGATTCTTAGTGGGCATCACTCTGTATATACATACATTATATAACACATTTGTATAGAACTCAATATAGTGCAAAATACCCATTCCAAACAGCAAATTAGTGAATATTTATATAATGTGCAACAGCAGCGCACAATATGTGATTTCATAGACAATAAATAAATTCATGTAAAGCAATAAATGGACACAATATAAGAAAATAAAGCGGGGACTAATGTTGTGTCCAACTGATCTTACACGCATCACACCATTATCTAAAGAAACAATAAGTATATTTATTTATTAGTAATTATTCACAGCAATCTCGCATTATACAAAATATATATTCAGTCCAAACAAAGCAGAGATTCTTATATTAGATACTATAAGCAGGATTGATAATTTCCTTGGAGTTGTTATCTATCCAATGTATACATCCCATGTATCATATATGTAACATATACATCCTATGTAACATATATGTTACATGTATCATACACATCCCATAGCACTCACATAATAAATCATCTCTATAAAATACTCTTTCCGTAGTTCTGTTAAAACTAATATATTCACATTTTAACTAATTAAATATTGTAATAGCTACATCAAGTCACTTTACCACACCACACGAGACTGCATCCGCACACACTTCCTCAAGGATTATTATTAGAGAGAGTAATTAATTATCTGACACATCAACTCCAGAATACATAGTGAGGAATGGATAGTTAAACCATACTACATATCTCTATTCAATCATTTATGTGCTCTGGCTACTATGCAGAGTTAAACGTCAAGAAGAAAACAATTGTGGAATATAGTGACTGGGATACCCTGTATACATATATTCTAAGTACATTAAATGAACATACTAACACACGCTTAATCAAACTTTGACATACACACTGTTGCCTTGGAGGTGGATAGCTGTAAGCCACACTTTTTGAGTGAATGAAATAAGTGTGCAGTTTTGTCCAGAAAACCAATGAGAGTAGAATGATGTAGAGATGAGAATTTTATAAAAATTATAAAGAGAGGATTATGAATTTTCCCATTGAGACACGAAATGGCTGTTCTTCTAAAAACATCCCTCTTGTGGCTTGTTTCCTCTCACCTCCAGGAGAACCATACTAACTGTTTATACAATTTTGCTTTACATAATTATAACACAACTATTGTTCATTTTAAACAGATAACACAATCCACACTACTCTCTCTCTCTCTCTCTACACACACTTACTGCTTACTTCACATTCATACAATTTCTTATACTTAGGAGAAAAACATAATTTTAATTCAATTTTTTACACAATAATAGATTTAGTCGATACATTTGAAATAAAATAAATAATCCATCATTAGTGTAATCACACAGGACACTTTACAGTTTACTCAATATTCTCATTGTACTACAATATGAGAGTTACAGTAGTACTAGTATTCAATCACTTTAATGAGCTCACTGTTACACTATAAGAAGAATAAAACCAGGAAGTAATTCCAAACAAATGCTGAGTGCTAAATGCTAAATTAGTAATAAGACTTTCTTTAATAAAATTATGTTATGTAGTAATAGTAATAAATAAACTTACAAGTATCAACTAAATCCCAAGTTAATAAAGATATTTAGGCACAGATCACATTACATATCTTACATAGTATGTACATGTAGTGTAGATACTAAATACATTATGGTCATTCATGATGACAAATAAAAGATTGTGAATTTACTAAAACAATTTTACTAAATAATGTGAAAAATATCATTACAGTATCCAACTTGAATAATTACTTCCACTCTCCATACATAGAATCATAATTAATATACTAGGAGGTCTATAAGGTGCACATTGAAAAAGGTGTTTGGAAAGTCGATTAACAGATATGTATGTATATAAGGGGGTTGCATGCATTCCCTTACCTAATATATGTAACACTTAGGGTTACACAGTTTAATGTGAATCTTCTTACAAACCTCCTAGCACCTACCAACGGATACAATAGCTACATAATATGTACTCGTATGAAAAATATCAATGTCCAACATACTCTTATTACGTGACATAATATGTATAAACATTCAGTCACTATCCAGTTGTGTGGGTTGTTGGTTTATACTTGTGTAGGTGACGTGGGATGGACCAGCTCCCAGCAGGCTACTAGTCTCCGCAAGGGGGCTCCGACACAACTGGTTTCCTCTCGGGGTTATGCCTAAACAATAATATTACCCTTGGTTAACATTATTTAGACATACTATACATAAATAATACATAACCACGCGTAAGACCAATCCAATTCATCTTCATCATTCATAACAGTATTGAGTTAGTAACTAATTATGTGGAATCATACGAGGGTACGTTTTTAAGTTCACGGAATGGAGCGGATGGATGTTAGGGATTTGATTTTGCAAGTTGTTCACCCAGTTCACAAGAGTCAGCCCTGCATAAAGTGGCTTCGAAAGTTTTAATTATATATAAAGTTATAGATTATTTTCTCTTTCCAAAGATAAAGAAAAAACTCCGGGGGAGGACGCAGTTTCAGCGTACATATTGGACAAAAATTCAAACTTTTTTTATGAGGGTATACACAAATTAATTAAAAGATCTGAGAAGTGTATTAGAGTTGCAGGAGAATATATTGAAAACAAAAAATAATATAGCGTTTTTATTATGTGTCCTTCTTTCCACAAACTTAACAACGTTCCCTCGTAACATCAACAGCCGTATCACCCTACCAAAACCACAACATTGATGTGTCTGGTATTACATATAATACCAATGGTTGACAAATTGTAAAAAACATTATCGTTAACAGAACTAGAGAATTGAATCACCAACGTGGTATAGGTACATACATCGGTTTCCATTACTCAATTAACACATTGGACAAAAGACAGAATTTACAATAAGAATCCATGCATGCATCGAAATGTAAAAGAAAATTGTGTATTAAAATAATATATAATACAGATGAACTATTACAAATGATTTTAGTAAGTTATAGTGCAAACAAACATACATATAATATATTGTAAAAAAAGTATTTGTATACCAACTATTAAAAGTAAAATTGTGTGGATGTGTGCGTTAGGGTGGAGCGTTTTTCTTTTTTTGGGAAATCCGGTTTGGCGCGGTGTGGAAAAGATGCCCTATGGGGACACAAACAAAAAGTTGTATGGGGGCATTTTGATATTTCAATGTTAAGTACTGCCCCAACGAGGTCAAAGTTTAAAATTTTCCATATAATGTCTATTTTGAAAATATAAAAAAAATTAATAAAAAACCGCAAATTATGTAAGCTATTAATCTAAATAATACACAAATACCGAAGAAATAATAATTTGAAGTAAAATAAAGAAGTTGTACCCATCATTACATTTATTCAATACCACGTACCTGAAACAGCTCTAAATTTCCACATTTACTGGGACTGTATTCTTTTTTTGTGCTAATATCGGCATTATTTGATGGGATTCTTAATTTACAGTTATTTTCTTATCATTTATAGGAAAAAAAACTGAAAAAAAAAGATTCTGAAAAAAAATAATTTCATACATTTTCAAAAAATTCATTGGCCTTGGGGCAGTACTTCCCATCAATATTTTTTGAAAAATATTTCACATGGTAAATGCTAACATAATACTGCTTCTATCGCGCACCGCGCATAATCGATATCGCAAACTTTATTTTTTCCCAAACAAGAGCGCTCCACGCTAGTGTGCGTGTGTATGTATGTGTGCATCCACTAGCAGCTAAATGTGTGTACGTATTCAACACAGAAAACTAGTAATGAAATGAAATACCACTACTACCAAAGAATACCACAATCATGTGGGGTGGGGGTTGACAACATCAAAATGCTTTCTTTTTACCATTATTTACCCTAAGGTCCACTAGCCACCACCAACTTACAATTTAAAAGAGCATTTCTTGTGTTGATAGCTCAATCATCTGAGGAAATGCTCCTCATTCCCGTGTAATAATAATCTCTAGTATCAAGTATTGTGTTAGCTGAAAGGGATCCTTGTATGGCGATAAGCTTGCCCTAGTGAACATTATTAATTATAAATGTCTATCATCTTGTTAAATTCTATATTATGTACGTAAAATTCACCTAAAGAATAAATACTTGTTTATAATATTATCACTTCTCTATTTACGATCCGTCAAATAGTTTTCTTACACTCGATACATAAATGTAATTACCTTCTCATGTGTGATGTGTAACAATATAATATGAACCAAGCTTACAATCTGGTAGATGAACAGAACTACTGAAATAACTACTTCTAGATTCACAGCAAATACTTGGTAGGTGGTGTTGATTACAATAATACTATCACTCATTCTGAATATGTATAACTACGCTCTGTCATGAATGAGATGGTTCTCAAAGGACACAACAGCTTTTTAACAACCACAATGGCAACATTTTTAAAATTTCAATAGAAATGTCATTATTGCCAGCATACACAATTGTAGTTCCAAATTAATCCGAGACCACCTCTTTCTTGACAGACCGTATATTTGTCATGAAACTGATTGAAGAAAATGCTAACTAAATTTACAACAAAATAAATACATGCAGTTAGGAAAACAAAATAACAACAAAACCATTTTAGTAATACACATTTTATTAGAAAAATATGGTTACAGAAAATAGAAGAATTTATTTAGATTATGTAATAATAAATATTCGTTTATATAAAAAGGGGTTTATTTATTTTCTTGGAGAAATGCATACAAAATTATTCAATGAGTTATATTATGATCTTGATCTTACTAGGTAAATATAAATAATAATTGACTAAATTAATTTAATAATGCACATAATTAAGTAGCATATAAAAATTTAAGGAAAAATCAAAGGTTGAATAATAAATGTAAAATATCAATAACATCTTGTCATATTAATTACACACAACAGAAAAATATATTGAATTATATTATTTAGAATAGTAAATTATAATTCTGTTGTGGTCATGTCATTTCAATAGAGAATGAGTTCTAATAAAAAGCAAAAAAAATTAACTACATATACATAAACACTATAATAATCATAATAATATATGCTAATAATGTAAAAAAAAGCTTTGTGAAAATAATGACTGCTACTACTGGTACATACTGTAATACTACATTTATACAAATTAAAAGCAATAAAATCATGCTTCAAACATGAAATATATAACAATATATCTATAATGTCTATATGTGGACGGTAAACTACTTTAAGAAAGTTGTAAGAAGGAATTTATGGTAATTACTAATCATAATACACATCGACATTCAATGGACCAACTCACAAAGTAAAATGGAAAGGAAAATGTCTAATAATATTATGTATTTACTGCCGGTATTGTAAAGGCCCGACAATCTCTCCGAGTATTTGTTTATCTCCAGTAAGTAAGTAGTGAGGTCTACATATTTGCCTTGTAATTCCTTCTCACAACTGAACTGTAGTGCGACACCACATGCTTCTACTATTAAATCACAGGAGATTCTCTACAGTAAATAAACATTCAATATTTTGGAACGAGAAACCTCTTACATACATACACACACATACATAATATTAGGTACATACATAATATTAGGTACATACATAATATTAGGTACATACATAATATTAGGTACATACATAACACAAAATAAGTAATTATTATCATATAAAAAGTTGTTGTGTTGTGACCTCAAAATAAATTCAATCATACAACATACATACACACTACATCTTAATTAGTCACAAACTCGTATAGGTATAAAATGTATGTCGTATAATATGGAGGTCTATAGCAAAACCACAAATCGATGGAATCCTTCTTTTACTTTTTTGTAACTGAGGCACTCAGTACAATAGATTATCATTCTCATCTCTTAGTCTCATTCCTCACATCTCCTTCTGTCTCCTCAGCTACACTAAGTGGGATTATGGAATAAAGGTGTTTCTTATGTGAACTTGGCTAACATGTGATGATATTAAGTGAAAAATAAAACTTTCAATTCACCCTTGACACACTTTCGTGATGGCTTAATAAATGTAGATTTACAGGGTGCCCTAAAGAATCATTTTTTCTGCAAAGAGGGAGGGAGGCCAAATAAGTTAGCAAAGCAAAAGCTTTAAACTTGCTATACAAGCGTGTGGGTTTATGTACACAAGCCCAATTCTTTAGAAATATAATAATAGGAACATACTACACTACGTATCAAAATAAAATCACACGAATTACAATCATACCTTATACATAAATTTGATCAGGATTCTCTCAATCTACTTAGATAATATCATAATTAATTAACAACAACTTGAAATAATGCATTCAACATTGAATAATAGCAATAAACATTATAAAATAATAATGTAACAACATAAGGAACATAAACAAATATACCTACAGAGTAACATTGTATCAAGATATATGCATGTGGCGACTTGTAATAATATAAACACTTTAACTTGGTATTTAATATTTCCACAAAAGGCAGACTTTTGTGTGTTACATATTCACAAGCAATGTTTGATTCCCCCAAATGAAAAATACATCAATTAAGGTCTAACAGCGAAAATGTCCTGAGAAATTTTTCACGCCTCTCGCATAAATATTACAGAAAAAACATTACTAAGCGGGAAATATGAATACAAATAATGTGCTATGATTCACTCAACTACTATTAAAATGGTTACATTAGATTACACCTAATCTAATATATAATAAACCCATTAAACTCCCCCAATATAGTATGTAATAAATAATGAATAAACACCAGAATATACGCGATACAGCATATTATTATAGACACCACTAGCACATCACAAACAAGTTTCAATCAATAGGCTTATAATAATTATTTATTATATACAAAGTGTTTTTGTCCAGTTTCTCACTAGAGCTACATGAAGTATAGCAACCAATGTAGTAGTAGGTGTTAAGAAATACTCTACAATGCACAATATACATGTCAATGTTATTGTTTTATAATGGGAATTATCTAATTATATAAGCGTGCTCTAAATATGTACAACATATGCTGTGTTAATTGTGGCCAACACGAAATAAAGAAAAATAATGTGTTATTGTTAGTTGTTAAGATAATAATGTGAAGTGTATGGAGTATCAAAGGAGATACTAGTAGCTAGTGTATGTAATTACCATAAGCCCAATGAAAGATAACAAGTAGGGAGATGGGAGGTGGTGTATTAGTGAATGTAGTAGGTATGTATTATATTGACTAATACAAAATAGTGCATAATATAATATTAAACTAAATGCATGTTAATATGAATCAAGGCAGGAGAGTAGATTGTTGAAAGCTGTCGTGACGTTGTCCAGAACGTCCGCCAGAACTTCTTACTCGAGATAAAGAGGTTTCCTGCATGCCCTCCTGTGTCATGGCTCGCCTGTGGTTGGCTACCTTCTCCTTGTTCACTGGGGAACCTGTACAATGCAACATGGTTCCAAATCTCTATGTTTATCTCATCACATCATCCAACATTCCACAACATACAGTCTTCATTATTGTAATGTTACATTTACTCTATTTGTATTATTGTTATATATAGCTGTACCACATCATTCAACAATTGACTGTATTAATCATGGAATGGAAGAAAATATGTCAAACATCATTTTCACAACATGTATGTTTCACATTGAATTCTCATAATAAATTATTTATCTTGTAAAATCCACTATTAATTTATTAAAATGTAAAGATAGGAGAAGCACAAGCATTGTTGTTTACATGACATATAATATTGTGCATTTAATAAGCGGGCTATAATAAACCTACACTAAACCATAATGAATTGAATCAATAGGTATTGTAGCCAATGGAACAATATAGGATATATTATTATGTGTGTAACAGAACTCACTGACATACAAACTGAAATGTTATCTAATACGTAGTTAGCATGTGTTTGGATTGTAGCAAGAGCAGCTGGGAAATCAACACACAACCGTGAACAACAATTCTTATTTTTGTAATATCTAGCAAACTAATGTACCTCTAATTACCTACGCATAAGATATAAGACTATTCCCACATTGCATAGTACCAGGGAAAGTTGAAAACTTTGTAGCAAATCATTAAAGAGATGTCAGATATTATATTATTGTAGTCAGCTATATCATGTACGAAGATTAAAAAGTGGGTAGCAGAGTTTAGACGCAGACAGAAAGATGTTGAAGACAACCCCCAAACATGAAAGTCTTCGACTGCAGTAGTTCCATAAAACGTGGGTAAAAACATGAATTTGGTTTTAACGCATTCGCTGATATAGTACATCATTGATTTGGAACCAAGGTTTGTGTAATAATTTGGACCAACTAATGTATTTGAAGTTATGTTCTGGCACGTATATGAGATCCAAATGAATATGGCAGATTTATTTCCTGTCTGTAGAAGATGTCAGTAGGTGAGAGTGAAGATATGGATGTGAGGGCTGTCAGATTACACTTATTACAATTATTATTGAGGGGAAAAAATTGAACCCTACTACACAAAACTTTGTGTAAAGCTTGGCAAGTGAATATGATTCACAAGACTCATGATCTTGCAATCGGCATTCAATAATTTAACAACAGCCTCGTAACTGACCTTCTAAACGTTAATAGGTCTAGGACAAGCTGGTTTGATCGCACCATTTGCTCTCAATTCTATACAAATTGGGTACAGGAGAAAACATGCTTTATGTATAAGTTCCCAGACGACCAACTTGAAAGTTCCCAAAATACAACACGTGTGTGCATTCTCAGATTATTCTATTAGGAGACATCATGCAAAATGTGATGGACCACATGCATACCATCTCAAAAGATGTGTACCAGTGTTTCTTCAGACAGTGTTAGAATCACTGGGAATATATGTCAGGACAAAGGGACTACTATCAAGAAAATTAGTTGAATATTGTGTCTGATTCAGGGTATTTTGGATACTCATTGAACAGAGCTTAACAGACAGTATTGCCACATTAATTTACAAAGGTTTTAGAAAATATCTTAGGCTCGTTAACCGGGTGCCAGGATATCTACAAGCCAAGAAGAAAAATGGAAGACCAGTGGATCATTGCGGAACTAGCTGGCGGAAGTAATTGTGTGAGAAGAGACTGAGAACAGAGCAGCCTGAGGTCGTGCATATTGCGAGAGGGAAAGGGCTCTCAGGGCAAACTGATGTAATAGAGATGGTATGATATGGAAAGCATATTTTGTCAGGATATAAAACCATTCAGGGTAATCCGGAACACAATTTGTTAGTTTCACATGCAAAGGAGTAAAATAATAATGTATTCTGTAGTATATTTATTATAAGTATAATGTCTTACCAATGTAACTAAGCAGTACTGGAAGGAATATCAACCCATGGGCTGCACCAAATAATACAATTCCCAAGTACATTCTGAAGTAGAAGACCTGAGAAACACACAGACATGAGTGTCATGCACAAACATATTGGAACAACGTTAGCTAATCATACTATACTATGATTCATTACCTGGAAGATTTGGCTTTTGGCGAATCCCAGTACGATGATTCCTCCAAATTTGGTTAGTGTAATACCGGAGAAGACTGAGCTTCCCATTTTAGTTAAGGCATCAGTGGCTCTAAGTACCCTGGATCCCTCAATACTGACTGAGAAGCTGTGCACCAAGTGTGAGCAAAACTCAACAGCGATACCAACAGCCATTACCAAGTTGACTAAAGACACTGCATTTAGTGTAATATTCCACCAGTACATTAGACCTCCAATGTTTACCACGATCATTGTGATGGTAATGACTACTACTAGAGATGAGAATGTATCAAAACCCATTAACAAGAATGTCACAATAAAAATAGCCAACACTGATATTCCCATGGACTTCAATGTGTCTGGCCACATTGTTAAGTACTGCTCATAAAATACATAGAACACTGAATATGGGAACACTGTCACTGTTCTATTCTCACCCTGATTCTTGAGATTTGTGTTTATCATTTCTGTCAAATTAGCAGATATCTTACGAGCTGCTCTCAATGCTTCATAATAATCTTTGCTTGTTTTCAGGACTGTATGGTAAGCACTGAAATAAGATGCACCAATACGGGCTAACTTTGGATTAGTACCATCAGGGTAATCATAGTTAACTCCCTGTCCATATGCAGCGTGCCCAGCTTTAGCACAAGTTTCTGTAGGATTATCTTGGAGGAAAAATGGTGCATAAGTCTTAAAACCAGTTGCATTTGGTCTTTGTTCTTTTCCACTAATCACAATATCACATTTCTTGCATGAAGGATCTAAAAAAAATATTTAAATTTAGTTTACTCTTAAGTAAATAGGTACTCCAAGTATCTGCCTAGATGTTGCAAATATAAATAAAGGTCCACTTACTATCGTGAGGGCAGAAACTACCATTAGATGGGAAATATTTACAACATTGGTCTATGGAAGCCCAGTCAAGGTAATCGTCAATCCATGAATTTGAAGGTCGACCTATGTATGTTTCACTTCCTAGCTTTGATGCTGAAAAAACAAATAAAACATAAATGAATAATAAGAATTAACAGAGACCTAGATGTGATTGATGTATGTATAGATTATGTATACATACCTAAATACAGTTGCGTTGTAAGACTGTCAGAGTTACAATAGAGACCTCCACAGAGAAGGTTTTGTATTTTAGTATTGCTGTAATCCAAACCTTCCTGAACAACAAAGTAGACTGGTGGACCAATATTCAAGTAGGATTTTAAATCCTTAAAATATTTTAATACATGACTATCATGAGGCATAGAAAGCTCCTGATCTAACCCTATCTCTATATGTGGCGCCACCTGCAAGAGATTCATTAATACATTAACACTTCATCTATTACAAACATAATAAGTCACCACCTGTATGTACAGGTAACTATGTTGTATATTGACTTACAGCTATACTAGAGCACAGCCATCCAAAGAATACCACCATCACAGTAGCCCTGACAGTTTTGTTCATCAAGAATGGGGCATAAATACTCTTAAAGAATTTGTAGAGCATTCCATCAGAATCCTCTTCTCCACTGTCCTTCTTATTTCCCCTCACACAACATATTATATCATACCTACAAATGATAAAATCACACATAAGTATATGATATTTATAACACTTTCAACATACTTACTTACTACCAATGTAACAATACTAGTAATTACAAACCTGTTAGAATTTTGCCTGGTTGTATCGAGTGCTAAAAGACTAACAAAACTTGTAATTTGCAGGAGGAAGTCTATAAGCAGAGCCATTCCAGCGTACAAGGCAAAGGCCCTCACAGCTGGCATGTCACTCAAACCTCCCAAGAAGAAACAACATGACTCGGACACAGATGTAAGGAGCATGGAGGGGCCCACTTGTCCCAACCTGAAATTGAATACAATTCATACAGATGCACACACTATACTACACATACATACACACATTGTTTTTATTATATATTTACACTTACGTTCTACCAATGTGCTCAGCAACAGTTTCATTAGGCCTTCTAGCTTCTCTCTGATGTGTTTGTACTAATATAAATATATTGTCTACACCCACAGCCAGCACTAAGAATGGAATTACTTCGATAATGATTAATGTTGCCGGCAATCCAACAAATCCAAATAATCCAACGGAACACGCCACTGAAGCTAGCACTATGAATACACCTAGAATTTACATAAATATTAACAATACTGCTGTATCCTCTAGTCTAGACTACATACATAATACATATTATAAATCTGAAATTATAATGAAATGGATTACATTATACACTATACAGATATGGCTCACCTCCTAGTCCTAAAGTGATTTTACTATCAATCAGTAGCCTGCTACAGGAATTGAGCTGCCCTAAGCTAATGGCGATATAAGCAAACATAATAATGTAGGACACTAGAATAGTTAAAACGTCTGATTGTGATTCTCTATACAGTTCATCTTCTATAGATCTCTCTGAAGTGAATGAGATGTCCATGTAAGATGGCATTTCATTCTTTGTCCAATTCTTCATCAACTCGATATATTTCTTCTCCCACTCCATAGCGGGAGAGAGCTGAAAATCAAATTAGTTTAGAATACATAACTGTAAACTGATCTTAATAAATTAACATAATGTTTACATGAACATATTGATTCAGATCTGATTTGGTCTGACAGTGTGACCTGAATAATGAATACATTAGATGACAAACCTTGGTCTTATTGTGATAATTGTTTACAATGAAGGTTAGAATAATAGCCGTAGCTTTTTCATATTTAGCATCTTTACTAAGGACTTCTCCAGGTTCTAAGAATCCACCGAGGGCCACAGCTGGATCTACTGGGCCACCGTAGGGGGCCAAACACAGGGGGTTATAGGGGTTCCTAGAATTGTCAAAAAATATTAATTATATAACTTGGTTTACGCTCACTTCAGTCCATCATAGTCTTTATGTTAATAGCTAAACACTTACTGTGTACACGATTTAAAATGATCCAAATAATTAGTTTCATAGCCATCAGGATCCACATCAGATTCTTCAAATACATCCAAATCATCTTGATAATATCCCCATACTGACTGAACTACACAATTTTCTAATGTAGGTGGACCTTGGAAAGGTGAGCTTAATGGCGCAAAACAAATCTTTTCTAAGCCAGTACCATCCTCTTTCCCAATCGCTGAAAAAATAAAACAATCATGAGATATAGGTAATCTGAATTGTTACAATATACTAAGCATACCCAGAAATACGATACACCTGACGTAGTCACCATCCCGATATATGCAGGTTGTGAGCTGTGGCAAAGCTTTTCAAAGCTCTAGAAGTCGCTGTGTCCAGGAGAATTCCCACTACCACACACTATTGCCAAACTTGGCAAAAAAACATCCTCCCAGCCCGAGAGGGCGACAGTACTCTTACTTTGTAGACGTCCCTAGTACAATATTTGTAGTGTTAATGGAAACCAACCTTTTATTTTTTCTTGCAAGTTGAATACATTCATTAAGAATGATTTATTAAAAACTGGGCCGAATGTCACCACACCATTGGACGTATTATGTTGTATAGGTGGAAGTCCTACAGCCTTAATGATCATCATTTCTGTTCTATAGAATGGCTCAAAGTGTGAATCAAAATACTGCCTTTCAACCCTAGCTCTAGAATTGGGGGCCGCCCAGAGCTCAACTGGATCTGTTGTTACATTCATGTATTTGATTCCATGTCCCAGAGCAGTAACCACGCAAAGACCTGATGAAAAACATTAATTAAAATTCATGTAACATTCTAATACACCTACAAACATCACTAACTAAATGCTATAATAAAAATACTCACCAAAGAATAGAACTGGCCAAGGTTTTTCAGCGCAGAATGTGCCCCACCAGCGGAAAAATTTCTGTAAACTGGCTTCTGTCCCGGCACCAAGGCGCTCCAGAGTAGAAGGCTGGAGCTCTTCACATTCTCCGACATCATTACAGGCTCCATCCACAACAGTTGCTCCAGGACACGAAAGTTCTTGTTCAGTATCCGAGACAACACCTAACACAATAATCAATTACTACTAGTAACGCTCGGTAAATAAGTTGTAACTACAATCAGAAGCAGCCCCAGCTCAGGAAGGTTTCTAATCATTGTATAATTATATAGTGGCCAAACACTCTCAGGTCTGCTTTTTTTTCATTACTATTGGATAATAAGTAACATGAATTACAAATTATACAAGTGATAGACATATTGCCAAATGGCAATGTGTTCCAGCCAACCAAACCAATGTGAAACATAATATCATTGGAAACAAAATGGTGTATAAGGAAAAACGGACCCTTATATTTTCCAAGAGTGATGAGATGTTAGCCACAACCATTGTTCTTTAGAAAAATATCTTAGGGATTTACTCATGTGTTTTAATAAACTATGTACATATATTCAAGGGGTAATTCAAGGGGTAATGAAAAATAAACTGTAGTCAGCACTTGTAACTCAATGGCAGATCAGTTATTTATTATTTCAGAATAATTACAATTAAAGGATTCTAAAAATGCTGCTTCCGTACAATAGCCAATGAGAAGAAGGAATTGTTATAAATAGTAACGTTTCAGTAACACATCCAGCGAGTGATGATTTGTGCAGGTGGGAGTTTTAAAATGAAAGACTTATCTAATAAGATAATTGGGGCAATCCTGCATCATGTCAAATGGCAATATAATTGCATAAAATATTTATAGAATGCATTGAAACCTTTCTGTTCCAAGGTCCAAGAATATCTATATACATATGTACATTATTTATTTCATGATTAGGCAGAAATCCCACAAATTACTATGTATGTATTATAACTGACTTAGTACGCACCTCTTTTTGTCATGTATATTGTATAAGTAGTAAACCTACATATACACTACCTACCAAATATTTCATTTTAACATAATGAATGATAAAAAATCCATAATGATACAACTAATTACGGAGCAAAGGGCAAAATATTTGCATTAATACGTCTAAGTACAAAAAAGAACAACATAAGCTAGCAAGTACTAGAATAGTACTATTGCTCAACTAAAGCCAACACATTGATTACAATTATTATTCATAAGGCAGATTTCCTTGTAACATTCATTCTTGTAAGCCAGAGGACATGCAAAGTCTAACAAACTGTATTTAGTTAACTCACATACACTAATGTGGCAGGCACATATTGTTTGGGAGCACTACGCAAATAATAACTACTTTTTTTTCTCCAAAATTGCAGAGACATATTTGAGAAAATTGGTTTTGATTTCTACAATTAACTAGTATAATAATAAGTCATTACACAAATACATTCACATAAAGAACAACATGCAGTGGAATCTTCACACACGACAGCTTAACAATAAATCCAAATCGGATGCAGGGCAGTATTTATTCACAGATTATCTAAGCTACAGACCATTTATTATTTCTAGGCAGTTAGTTACTTGTTAAGAAATTAAAATACGTAAGTAAAAGTAAAAATTGCTGTCACTAAATGTTATCTTTTCGTAGTATTTTTATTTTAGTAATTTATAATAATGGACGAGGATCACTGAGAAAAAACAAAAACTCTTTTTAGCCGAGCCATTCAATACCCACGGTGTAAAATATCCGACATTGAAAGAATTTTATAATTATTCCTAAAATATGAACAAAAAAGGTAATAAGAATTTTCATCCGAATATTTTTGAGTACAACAACGCGAGTAGAGGCTGTATGTGATAAAAATACATTACCTATGTACTTAGAATAAGTCCAAGGATCTGAGGGATTAATGACATATATACATACACACTGTATAAATAATTCAAATACATACAAGCCACACTCAGGAGGAGTCAACACAAATCTATTTGAGCTCTCAAATGAAATGAAGGATACCAAGTATAAATAAAACATGCACGGAATAGTAAGTAGTCATTTACATTGTTTCAATGAATCATGGAATAGCAATATTTTGTCACCGCAAGCATATTGTGATAGACTCAAGGTGATACTAAGGTCACTTTACTACAAATTATTAGGTGTACTGCAGGTCTAGATAATTTACACAAACACACAACCTACTAAAATCATTAACAAATTGATTTAACACAATAACACGTAACATACTGGATCTATGAGAATGTAGAGGAGAAGCTTCAGGTTCGTGATTTCCGCCTGTTAGTTGTCGGCTCATAGCTTCCATACCACCAGGGTTTAGCCACCCTAAAACACATATATTCACACCCCCATACAATAAAAGAGTTAGCGGTACAAATAAAGCAGACACCACAACTACCACATGAAGTGAGACATTATACTCGTATATAACATATGTCATTACGCCTCTCATATCTCACATCAGATCAAGATTTCACATAGGTGGAAATATTTATCACGCATGTTTAATAAAACTACTACATATGTTATTCACAATATGATTTAAATGCCCATTAAAACATGATTGATTCATATCCCAACAACTATCTGAAAGTAAAGATAATAAAGTAGTTGGACACCACTGGTACAAATGCCATAACAGAATAGATATTGTACAGTGAGAGCAGAACATAAAGGTAGCCATGTAGGTGTAGGTGTAAGTACAATAGGTATGTGAAACATACTGGATCTATGAGACTGCAGAGGGGATGTCTCCAGCTGGCGCCCCCCTCCCCCTCCAGGTAGATGGCGGCCCACCACACTCGAGTCCACTCCACCAGCCCTCAGCCACCCTACAACACACACATACATTCGTCACACTACAACTCACACACACATACTACTAACTTGGTAATAGACATGAGCGCCACGCCGGCGCGCCGCCGCTGATCACGGTCGGCGCGCCGCCGCCGGCAAAACGCTCACGCCGGCGGCGTGGGATCCGTGTAACTAAAAGTATTTATCCTTTGTTTCTTAAGGCAAAAATCGAAATAAGTACTTTACCAGGTAAAAAAAATTAAGTATTCAGCTGTGGCGACGCTAGTATTCACTAATTATATAAGATATCGAATAATAACTAATGCAGTTCCGTTCCAGACCCATTCCGTCGTCTGAATTACGTTCATTAGGTTTTGCATAAAAAGAAATCGGGGAATTTTCTGTGTCTTATTTATTCGATACTAAAACAAGAAATAGGATGGGATGGGGGTATTAATAGTTTGGTTCTTCGTGGTGGAAATTAAATGAAAAACAAACGTTTTTTTTATGTACATAAGTAACTTTATGTTTTTCTGATCGATTTTTAGAACACCAGTCGATTTTACCACGCTGAAATTTTTAAACCACGTGAATTTTGGCAGAATATCTGACCAAAATATGCGGGCTTTCGTCTTTTCGGTCAACCGTTCTCTCTTTTCAATAGTTTAACCTTTGATTATCGAAGTACCTAATCAAAATTATTTTTATTCCACTTGACTAGATTCGCTATACTTCATTTGTTTCAATACAACACTGTGAAAAGGATAATGACTCCTTTTCTCTTGACAAAAAACGATATTCATTTGGTAATTTTTGACGTTTACGATATTCAAAATGTCAAAATGTGAATATAATTAGATATTTTAACGTTAAAATCCAATTATTTCGCTCACCCAAGGCTGCCTTTTAATAATAAAAAAAATACTATCCCATAACGTGGTTTCTCAGACTGTGATTACAGACTACTCTCAAACTGTAATTTATCTTTCTACCGGTAAGCATTACGTATTTTGGTTGATATCATTATGAATTTATGCACCTTTCGACGAAAAACGCCATAATTTATGTTTATTCATTAATTATCCTTATTTTTACACCTAAAATAACATCACAAATAATGTAGTTTTATTAAATTACAATATTTTATTAAATTACCCTTCCACTACAAACAACAGCACATATAACACAAATGTTTTTACAGCTTATTCTCAACCGTATTTCTTGGTTACATTGGAGTTTTGGAT
Organism: Ceraclea dissimilis; assembly: GCA_963576895.1. Classification (NCBI taxonomy): domain Eukaryota; kingdom Metazoa; phylum Arthropoda; class Insecta; order Trichoptera; family Leptoceridae; genus Ceraclea; species Ceraclea dissimilis. The sequence continues at coordinate 9,831,730 of OY756359.1, forward strand.
TTCGTGGAAGGTCGACCTCGTCATCGCAATTCAAGACTTTATTTCAGAGTTTCAATTTCACTCACCGTTTAGCTAACAGCCCAAATATTGCCAAATGATAAACCTGTTCGACTGCACTATTGCCCATAGTGAGGCTCATTCTGACGCGTTTGACTTTATGGCTTAGTTTATTTTGACCTGGTCTCCAGTACCATGAAAAAGAAATAATGAAATTTCCTCAAATGTTTCGTTCATTTGGTTTTCAAATATTTCGTTCATTTGGTTTTGCAAAAAAAATCGGGGAATTTTCTGTGTCTTACTTATTCGATTCGAAAACAAGAAGTAGGATGGGATGGGGGCATTTATAATTTGGTTCTTCGTGGTTGAAATTAAATGAAAAACAAACGTTTTTTTATGTAAGTAACATTATGTTTTTTTATCGATTTTTAGGACACCGGTCGATTTTACCACGCCGAAATTTTTAAACCACGTGAATATATGCGGGCTTTCGTCTTTTCGGTCAACCGTTCTCTTTTTTCATTAGTTTAACCTTAATTGATTATCGAAGTACCCAATCAAAATTATTTTTATTCCACTTGACTAGATTCGCTATACTTCATTTGTTTCAATACAACACTGTGAAAAGGATAATGACTCCTTTTCTCTTGACAAAAAACGATATTCATTTGGTAATTTTTGACGTTTACGATATTCAAAATGTCAAAATGTGAATATAATTAGATATTTTAACGTTAAAATCCAATTATTTCGCTCACCAAAGGCTGCATTTTAATAATAAAAAAGATACTATCCCCTAACGTGGTTTCTCAGACTGTGATTACAGACTACTCTCAAATTGTAATTTATCTTTCCACCGGTAAGCATTACGTATTTTGGTTGATATCATTATGAATTTATGCACCTTTCGACGAAAAACGCCATAATTTATGTTTATTCATTAATTATCCTTATTTTTACTCCTAAAATAACATCGCAAATAAGATAGTTTAATTAAATTACATAATTTTATTAAATTACCCTTCAACTACAAACAACAGTAAATACAACACATATGTTTTTACAGCTTATGCTCAAGGAGTTTTGGATTTTGTGGAAGGTTGACCTCGTCATCGCAATTCAAGACTTTATTTCAGAGTTTCAATTTTACTCACCGTTTAGCTAACAGCCCAAATATTGCCAAATTAGAAACCTGTTCGACTGCACCACTGCCCATAGTGAGGCTCATTATGATGCGTTTGACTTTATGGCTTAGTTTATTTTAACATGCCCTCCAGTACCATGAAAAAGCAATAATGAAATTTTTCATTATTTTTCAAATATGAGCTTTTATTTTACTTTGTCATTGAAATAATTATAGTTTTCAAAATAAATAAATCTATTTTATCATTATCCTTTTCACATATACGTATTTAATCATTTAAAACAATAGTGCAAAAAAAAATCTAACGCTCCCCCCACTTTGTATCCACGCCGCCGGCGTGGCGCCGCCGCCGGCAATTTTAGACATGGGCGCCGCCGCCGGCTTTTTTGCAGCCGGCGCACACGTCTACTTGGTAACTACCCTCTACCCAGTACCCAGTACCCAGGTATAATATTCCATGTTAGTACTACTCCCACATCATTGTTACAATAATACCTCTCACCAAATATATGTTAACATAAATGAATTCATAAAGAAATATGTGACAGACTAAGAGGAGTAAAGGAATGTTAGTATTGAATAGTACATTAAATGAATGCATTTATCAGACTTCATTCACTCACATACGAGTACACCTTTATATTCTTATCTTACAATTATCACTGATTACGTAGGTATAGTAATGTAATGTTGCCTGCCATGTCATTGATCAATCATTGATTACATGACAACCTATGTACAACATATTCCGATAAATACATACAATGGCTATCTCACTCATAATAACATACATAACTCCTGACAGTATATACAGGGTGTCCCAGAAAGTATGGTCACATGGAAGTCTACAGATAGAGCACCTCCGCTAAACACCCCAATTTATGTTGCGCAATTTTTTGTAGTTTTCGAGTTATGATTTTTTTTGTATATTTTTGTCAAAACTGACTTACAAGACATAATTGGCCAAAGAGGCGCTAATTATAAAGATACATTGTTGTTGTTTTTACAAAATAGATGAACAGTATACCTTGCGACACAAAAACAATTGTAGGTCAGCTGCTACCATCATGCCATGAAAAAATGTTGATCTTAAAGTTGGTCAAAATGCGAAATTTTTGATTTTTTTTTTAAGGATGACTTGAAAAAAATAATGACTATAAACATTTGTCCCAAATGTTTTAAAAACTTACCAATTTTATGGACTATTTATGTTATAAATTTAATTTTGATGAATCTCTATATAAAATGTATGGGGTATTTAGGTATATCCAGATGTGCTCTATCTCTGGACTCCCGCTTGACCATACTTTCTGGGACACTCTGTATAAGCAAACTATGAACAATTGTATGTGCTTGTCTTGTCATGAATAAACAATATGTGGTGAGTGGATAATCATTGTTGAAAGAAAAACAGCAGCAATTTCTTAATCTTCATGATATACAATCGTAGTCAAAAAACTTGTCAATTACTAATTTCAAATGGGTCACATACATGTATACACAGAATGTAAAAGGTGTTAAATATTTAAATTACCACCAAATGTCCCCATTTTAACAATTACAATGATGCCTGAATAGGTTCTCCAAAAGTCGAATTAGAAAAAACATTTTTTTTTCAAAAGGCCATCCCCCGTTTTCACCAACTTTTACCTAAGAAGGAAACCCCTAAGAAATTTCCATACAAAAACAGAGATAATATTCTATTTATTGACACGCAGGCCTACCAACCACGCCCTAATTCCATACAAAATGCAACACGCAACTCACCTACATTAGGTGCCCAAATATCTCTGCCCAGGCTAGGTGAGTTGCGTGTTGCATTTTGTATGGAATTAGGGCGTGGTTGGTAGGCCTGCGTGTCAATAAATAGAATATTATCTCTGTTTTTGTATGGAAATTTCTTAGGGGTTTCCTTCTTAGGTAAAAGTTGGTGAAAACGGGGGCATATCTCCAAAATGGTTGATTTTTAGTAACGCATTCATCAAACATTTTTCATCCTCTATCACCTCTTGAAATATTTAACATCTGGCACACAACACTCTGTAATACAATATTTCAGACAGGTAGCTTGGTAGTATGAGTGTAACATTTACATTTAATAAAGTGACTGCGTTGATCCAATTAGGCGTAATTGTATTTCAGTTAAGAGTTCAATCTCATGTTGCCTGTCCAGACAGTATTGATGACAAATGGAGCACTTGGATACATACATTCACTATACCTACCTATTATTACATGAATGGGATGTGTCACATCAGTGGAGCTTTCTCTTTTACAATACAGTAAAGCAGATTGATGCAAATTGAGTCTTTGAGCACGCAGTCAATATTAATTTTAGTAACAATGAGACCACCACGCACGAACCAAATATTGTCCTAGACTTTTGGAGGTAAGCACTATTTGTCTCATGTTATGGAATAAATGAGTTCTTGCTCCCAGCAACTAAGCTAAATGTGGACCAGGGACCTCCTAACAATCACATAGAAGAGAGGAGGCACCCATATTCAAAGTGATCAAGTAACAAGTCAGCTAGCAAGTATTATGTCTGAATGTGCACCATGTTACTTTATACTTCACTACATAATCACACATAAGACTCACATTCATTGTACTAATCAATACTACTCTTTACTTGTACCTTTTCATTTTATTGATGGAAGTATCTAATGTTTCCATTGTAGGTAAAGAATTAAAGTAAATAATGTAAAGACGTATAATGTAAACAGTGTATACATACCAACTGTGTTATTCGGGGACGGTGTACAGCAGAAAACACCGGATAAGAAGAGTAATGATCCGAGGAGAAAGAAGAGCAGCATGATGAGGGAATAGCCGTCCATTCCAGCCAAGGTGAAGGGGGCAGGAGGCGGAGGTGACGGCGGAGCCACAGGACAAGATGACTCGCAATCCACACATGCACAAGCAGTACCATTCTGGCCATGGGAACATTACATATAATTTAATGACATTGTGTGACATAATATTCAGTAATGTGTATTGAACTGAATATCAATTAGACTAGTTATGTAAAGAAATAGACGTACCCCAGTAGCAGAGCTGCAAGGCAAGATTGGAAGATCTGGTGGAGTGAAGGAATCAATTGGCACGTCACTAGCAATGTATGTAATTTGAAAGGGGACAAATGGATTATTCTCAGCATCGCCCATGTATTGAAACCAACGAGCTGGTGTGCACTTAGTAGCTCCCCACTGGCCGCACATAATATCCAAGGCCAACTGACCTGTTGCTGGAACTTGGACCTACACAAAACATTATATATTATCAGATCATCTATCTAGGTACTTATACAAAAGGAGAAATAAGTCATTTAATAGTACAAACCTGTTTGCACGAATCATATACTCCATTCATGTATTTGTTTGTCATATATACTGTTAAATTGTCAATGTAACGATACGACTCTGAAATAAAGATTCACATTTATTACTCTCATTTAATTTGAATGATTTGCTGAATCAATTATTTATTATAAAACACAAACTACAACTCGCAATATACAACAAAAGACAATTATGAAATGTTAATCCTTCTACGTAGTAGAAGACTTTATAGTATACTACTTTATAGCATATCCTGCAGTAGCCTGCAATATCTCAATATATCATCATAATCTCAATATACTCAAGAAAAACATCAACAAAATGATTTACTAGTATTAGGTAGTAAAAAAAGGAAAAAAGGCAAGATTTTCAGTTTGAATTAAGCCAGGTCATCCTTCAATAAATAATAATAATACATCTCCACACCTTGTTAATAAAAAATAACAATGAGATGCATCAAATTTTGGAATTTGACCTGTTATTATTCAGCAAACACTATGACGTGAGACATTGTTAAATATTAACAACATTAAATTGATTTTACCTTAATAATGAACACTCTTAGGAGCCATTAGACTGAACATTAATTATACGTAAGTAGGTACCTACTAATTAAAATAATAAAGTATTGAGAACTAACCATTCTTAGGCACTGGCACTGTGTGCTCCACATGTATAAACTTAGATTGACTAGGGGAACATGTGAGAGCACAAAGATGTCGAGCAAAATTGTCCATGCAAGTGGGACATCTCTTAAGGAAGTTTGCCGCTATCTTAATATTCTGTGATAGGTCAGACAACTGTGATGGACTACAACATGTTAGCACTCCCTTGCCATGATCAACAGCCAGGCTCGGACACCATTCCTTGAGGATGTTCTATTAAAGAATTAAAAAGTTGAGAGTTAAATAATTCAACATTCCCTACAGAACCTAGTGCCTCGCTTATTATGCAGGAACAGTTATAATGCAGAGTACAGATAACATTTGTTAAGATGACATCAGTATGGTTGGTGCTTAGTCGTTATGTTAGCCAACACGAGGGGCAAACGGGGCAACTCAGACACCCCAAACAAACAAAAACTAGTAAAGATACACCGAGACAAATAAAACTGTATGAAAACATGTGCCCAAGTCCCCAAGACAAGACTGATTTATCTATCGTAGGGTAATGAACACAGTGAATAAATATTTTTTTATTGGTCCATAGATAACAAATAAGCTAAAGGGCAGAATTATTATTTTACTTCCTATTTCTGTTTACAATGAGCATACCTAGTCACGAGTATATTTAGCAATTAATTCAAATAAATAATTACTTCAATGAATGGATGATTAACAATAGGGAGGGGATTTATATTAAATAAATAATTTAAACTTACTAAAGCATCGGGCGATGTAAGTTCTTTGGCTGTACCATTGTAATAGCAATTCTTTGGTTTATTCTGCTCATCCCTGTAGCATTCTCCATACCAGATACAATGTCCATCGTCTGCTATTGTCGGCTAAATAATTCATAATACCAAATTAACAAGTATACAAACTTTTTTTGGATTTTTCAAAGGAAAAACAATTTGGGGAAAGTGGGGGAACCGTGCGCAGTGGGTAATCATACGCAGTGAGATTCAGCAAAATCCCGTCCTCAAATAATATCGCTAGTAATGCAGTTTTGTAGCCACCAACAAGGCCAAAGTATTTGGTAAGATTCAGCTCAATCGATGAAGAAGTTGCCGAGTTTATGCCATTTAATTGAAAACTAGTATTTTGTTCTAATTTTACACTGACTAAAATAAGATGGTGAGCGCATAATTACAATAATTTTTCAATGTTTTATGATTAGTTCGGTAGTTAACTATCTCCTTTGACCAATATAATATAGTTTGGTGCTATTTGCAGAATAGTTTTTATAATATTTGGATAGATGCTAAATTCCACGTGAGGGGTAATTGTGCGCATACGAGTGCATACTATTTTTTGAATGCGCATGATTACCCTTCATGAAACTAAATGGCAAGGAATACATTTTTCACAATTTAAAAAAAAAACATATTAATTACGTAATAGGCACCTAATTATAATAAAAAAATGTTTCAATTAATCTGAGTGCCTAAAATATGATAGAAAAACCAACGTAAACAGTTAGACTAGCTAGGTATTGCAGAAAACTATACGCGATACTAAAAATAAAGGAAACTCTGAGCTGACGGTTAAGAATTAGCATACCTGCCCGAGTCAACACTGTGAAAAAGTTTGAAAGGAATATCTTCCAACCAATTTTCTTTATGCTGGGAGCTGAAAAATCTTCTGTGACAAAATCACAGAATAAACGCAGTTTTTTTGGCGAGTTAAATATGTGATATCTTCAAATGGACTTCTCTTCCATTTTTAGTACTTTTTCTCACTGTCAAAAATAATAATTGTTATTTTAAACAATGACAATTGTCTCATTAATAAAATAATGTTGGTTATTTAACTCATAGCAAATAAATTTGGTCGTATAACTTTGCCTTGAATGCGCACAATTACCCTACCCATGCGCACCATTACCCTGCGGTATGGTGAATGGTGCGCAAATGAGTTGTCTCATTTAATGCTTTGTAGATGAGTTCTGCGACTAATTAAAGTAAATAGCAGTATGCAGTTCGATAGAAGACATATGAGGCTTCCACATATCAATGTTTTACTCTCTGAACTAAAAAGGTTTCGACGTAGCATCAATTTTGGCTTAGGTGCGCACGGTTCCCCCACTCTCCCCTACACATTTACAAGATCACTAACATCATTGACTGAACAAAGTACGAACAGCAAACATACACGTATTCCTAAAAATTATTCACTCAGGTGAACCTATACAATATTTCATTTTTTTCAGCTAATCTATTAGTTCTATCAGCCTAAAATCCGTATCTATGACTTGCAAGAAATATCTTAGTAAATATGTAACAACAGATATTACAACAGATATACAGCAAAGGTGTTATATTCTACTAGTTCAATATAACCATGTACTTATTGTATTCAACCAGGACATGTAGAAAATTCCCATGTTCTCACAAAACATAAATAGTGATTTTCAAAAATAATAATACGGTGCTTTTAGATTTCTCGATGGAAAGTTGTGGGGTAGTCTGTTTTTCTTTCATTCTATACGTATTTTGGGGTGCTGAATCCGAATCCGAGGTTTGCCAACAAAATTTCGTGACGGAACATGGCGAAAAATTGGTAAAATGGCGAATATTTACATTTCCTGGCGAATTCTGGATTTGAACTTAAAAACCATCAACTTTTTGTGGGTCATCTTTTTAGCAGAATGAAAGCACATAAAATTTCCTACAAATTTGGTATAAGTATAATTTTTTTTTCTAAAATAACTAGCAGCGGAGCTGTCAAGCTCCAAAAATTGGCCAAATTTTCTTGTTATTTTAAATTGTGAGAATGGACACCTTGGTCACCTTGTTCGAATTATCACCAAATTTTGACAATTATTCTTCAGATTTATGATACATATTTTACGTCGTTGGAATCAGTAAACATGGAGAAAGGTTTCAGGATAAATTTTATTTAAAAATATAGTGAAATGTTTAAGCTAAAAAGGTTTAAACATTTTTAGCCTAAACAAATCACTATATTTTTAAATAAAATTATTTAAACATGTCTAGCTCAAATATTTCACGGTGTTTTTAAATAAAAATTTCGTTAATAGCTTTCTTTGTGTTTTCTGATTCCAACGAGGTAAAATATGACTCATGAATTTAAAGAATAATTGTTGAAATTTGCTTATGAAGGCAACAAGGTGAACTATTTCAATACATTTTCGATTCTCGTAATGTAAAACAATAAGAAAATTTGGCCATTTTTTGGATCTTGACAGCTCCGTTCCTATTTATTTTAGAGAAAAATTTTATATGGCAATTTTGTAGTAAATTTTACGTACTTTCATATTGCGTACAAAAATAACTTACGAAAGTTGTCAGTCTTCGAGTTCTTATAAAGAAATCGCCAGAAAACAAATATTTTCGCCAATTCTTGTATTTTTCGCCATGTTCCGTATCGAAATTTTGTTGGCAAACCTCGGATTCGGATTCAGCATTCCAAAAAACGTATAGAATGAAAGAAATCCCTACTACCCCACAACTTTCCATCGAGGGACTGCTTTGTGTTTAATTTCACCGGATTATAATCACATAACGACGTATTATAAACAGGTAGCAAGTAGAGCTGTGTAGTTTTTCAGTTAATAGTTAATGTAAAACAGTTGATCTTATTCAACATGTCAATACTGTTGATATAAAAGTATATTCTCTGCTACGCTAATCAATATCCGATATTCCAAACCAGGAAGAAGAAAACGAATGAACTGAAATTCCCGCACAACCGTTTTCGTTCAACATAAATTGATACACCCACAGAAAAATCTTTCCATTGCTGGCTACGTGCACAACGTAAAACAAACAAACGAAATATTATTATCTCGTTCGTTATACAGACAGCGGCAACATCACATTGACTGTATAACAGAACAGGGAGTTAATCCGAGCTGAATTAAGAGAAAGTATCATCTTATCAGTAGCGGATGATCATTGTATAATATATGTATTCATTGATTATTCTGCTATCTATGTATTTATATTCGTACTTATTGTTTACTATTCGAGTTATTTTTTATTTGTATTCACGGTATTGTAGGTAAAATGTAGAATGTTTACCGGTTTATTTACTAGTAATATGCTAATCACTGTAAAATTTATCCTGTCTGATTCTGTTAAGAAAATAAAATAAATCATGTTGATTCTCTGATCTACAACCTCAATATAGTTAAGAGTAGCAATTGACGTAAACAGGATTAACATTTTTTAAATTAACTTTGATCGGCACAAATGCCCAGTACTAGTAGCAAGATCTGTATACTGTATGTTTGTGTATGCAAGCCCAGATCCTTTTTATTAAAAAAAATAACCAGTTTGTTTAATTATTACAGGAGACAATAATAACTTTAGTTTAATGTTTGATATCATTACTTTTTAGTTAAATGTTTAGTTCATGTTAACATTTCAAAGGAGACTGAGAAAAATTAGTATAGAGGGCGGGCTATGAATAGAAAATACCATCCCGATATATCAAATCCAGGAATCCCAGCTGCCTTTCAATTGTGGGTTGCAATTGAAAAGCTGTATAGATTGTATAAGTTATAGTCAAATCTAAATTGAAACTGATTAAATAATAATAAGAACATCAAGTACCTACATATATTATTCCAGAAATCCTGGGATTAAGAAGGGATTGCTTTCTCTAGTTACAAACAGGTAGTTAGGGGACCTAAGGTCTATGGATTTTGAGAAAAATATATTTGCACCGTCCTCAGACTCTGCTTGACCAAGACCCTGTGCTTTTGACACTATGGCTCATGATACAATATAAAGGAATAATTTTTAATTTTAATGTAGTGTCCGTAAGAATTTAAGAATTTATTTTATTTTTTAAAAATTAATCGGGATTTATCTAAATAAACCCAGATACATCTTTGTATGCTTCACAGTAAGCTTAAAAAGCTTGTGTCGTGAAGTGGAGTAAGTCTGCATCAGGGATTGAACCCACGCCCGCCGGATTAACAGTCGAGCGCCATACCAACCAGGCTACCGACCACTTTAATCAAGACTGGCCCTCTACTGCCACAAATCATTATTGTGTCTAAATTTTTATTTTAAACACCGAATTAACACAAGTTTAAGTTGGAATACCTCCACTACCATAGGTATCTAATATTGTATTGTCATAATAAAAAGGAAATTTATAGGAACTATTATAGAAGTGCGGCCCCGCTTTTTGCGAAAAACTACTTTTTTATTTAAAAAATGCGCTAAAAACAATATTTTTTCGCTCGGTTCGGCGCACGCCCAGACCCACCCGCAGCCAAATCGAGCGAAAAAATACCATTTGTAGCGCTTTTTTAAAACAAAATAAGCTTGACCTTGAATGCTGCTGCACTTCTACAATAGAACCAATTTATATTTGTCTAAGAGATTTTCACATTTTTACTGCTTTGTGGTCATTGTGAAATATGTGAGCACCAAATACACACTCCAAGTCACCAAGTGTCATTACTGCACTAAATAGCTATATGACAATTTACTAGTAGAAACATTTTATATTTAATTCCAATTGCTAATTCCACATTCTTGAAATGAATCAATGCAATACATATTACATATAATGTACTTATTAATTGTGACTTTCCTTGAACAAACTTCATGGTAATCAACGGTGAATCATTAAGTACCTTAATGTATGTGAGCAATGAGCAATCCATACTTTGTACTCTAGCATAAGCCTAGCATTGTGATAACATACATGGGTGGGTAGGTCAATTTACTATAACAAAGTACCTTAGAAATATTCGAATATATTAAAATAAACATACCTTTAATGTTACTAGACATATCACAAGAATTATGAAATATTTGTATTGGAAAGACGACCACAGCCTTGAGTGTACAACATCAAAACCTCCAAGTGCCATTTTTATGCTCCTGAGAATTGACACCCGGAACGCAGACAACAGAAGCACATTAATGATTGTTTAAAATCACACTAATATTAAAGATCAAACGTACACACAAAATATAAAACAATCGTAATAAAAAAAGTACACAAAAAATGCGTGAAAGGAAAAACTACGCCTTTACGCAAACGAACGCGAACAACAACCACAGAATAAAACATGAATAAAACATAATCCATAGATAAGACATATTTTACGAAACGTCATTCGGTCATAGAACACCATGGATTTATAATACTAGTAAACTGGATGGAAAACAAAGCTGTTTGTCTATACATTCTGTACGATTCTGAGGAAAATGACCAGTTAGGCAAAAGTAGCAAAATTGGGTATTTTCCATACTAAACGGGCTATAGGAAACTGCGGTTTTCACATGGATTTTTGGTTTTCACTGTTTATATTTTAACTGAAAATTAATTATAGACATCATATTGACATAATTATAGGACCAAGGGATTTAAATAGTCCATTAATCAGAATTTATGAGCAATTTTATAACACAGGAAGGCACAGGAAACGGCACACGATGGAAGTAAATTAAATTACTTTTATTTATTTTTCTTATTCTTTTTGTCAGATTTCCCTTTAAGAATTAAATATAATTATGCATCGTTTAAGAAAAAAAATGAGAAAAAATGTATTTTTAGTAGTTTCCTATCACTAATTATGATATCGAATATCACGGATGTGAAGACGTTTGAAATATATCATTTATTATGTAGGAATTTATTTTTTCATATTTTTTGTCATTTAAAGCTAATGTGTATGTATTTATGAATTTTTGTGCAATGTTTAATTTATGTTGTAATTAATGACAATAAAATAAATGTAATTTAATTTACTTCCATCGTGTGCCATTTCCTTTGTTAAAGAAATTGCTTATAAATCCTGATTAACGGACTATTTACATCCCTTGGTCCTATAATTATGTCAATATGATGTCTATAATTCATTTTCAGTTAAAATATAAACAGTGAAAACCAAAAATCCATGTGAAAACCCCAGTTTCCTATAGCCCGTTTAGTATGGAAAATCCTCCATTTTGCTTCTTTTGCCTAACTGGCCATTTTCCCTAGAACCGCAATAGTCGGCCAAGAAGAGAATCCAGTTTACTATAGTATTACTAAATCCATGAGTTGTACATTGTATTGTTGGTAGGCCTGTTTGTCGAATCTTGTCATAAGAGCTGTCGAAGGTCCGTAATATTCGTAATATTCCCACTTGCACTTCCCAAACTGTTTTTTTTTTAAAACAAGTAAGCTACAATGTCGAAAATATTGCAGAGCAGTGCTAGAGAAATCATTTTAAAGGCAAGATAGTTTTGCGAGTTGTACTTACTTTAAACCGCCATCGCAAGTTTGAAAAACAATGTTACCAATTTATTCCAACAATCCAAAAATTGGCCATTTTTTTAAACAACACTTCTGAAAAACTTGAAACTCGCAAAAGATGTAACCATAACTTATATTATCACATCAAGCAAAGCCGTCGACATTATGTCGACATTCACGACGAACCCCACCCCTAACTCGCATTCCTTCAGTGTCAATGGTCTTCAATGTCCTGGGCCATTTGGGCTCACTCGTCAATGCAGAGCTCAAATGGCTAAGTAATTCTAGAGAAGTGAAATTTTGAAGACAGATAGGTTTTAATACAAAACCTTCCACTAAGAACGGATTTTTGGAAATTCCGCCCCTAAGGGGGTGAAAAAGGGTTTAAGGCTGGCCACAAACGTCCCGAAGTTCAGTTCCGGAATCGACCGTTTTGCAAAAAGGTTCCGACCAAAACCTCTTTCTGAATTTAAAATCGGGGTGACGCTGAATTCAGAGAGAGGTTTTGATCGGAACCTTTTTGCAAAACGGTCGATTCCGGAACTGAACTTCGGGACGTTTGTGGCCAGCCTAAGAATATCTCGGAAATCAGACGTGATACCGATGAGATTTGGCACATAGATTCTCCTATCGAAAATAGTAATAGGGTATTTTGCCGTTTTTTTCGAAATTTCTATTAAACGAATGAAAATGGGCTCAAAGAAAAGGGATGATTTTTAAATGTCTCTTGATTGTTGAATTTGTAAAAACTTTTATGATAAAGTTACTAAAGAAATCGACTTTTTAAAGCAGGTTTCTGCTTTAAAAAGTAAATATGTAAGTAAATGATAAAGATAAAAACACTGTTACAAAATGTATTTCATTAGATTTTTTAGTCAGAATGTTTTTTTATTTAGCGTCCAGCCCTGGGACCAAAAAGTTCGGCTTTATTAGAGGCTTAGTCCGGCTTTCGTATTTTTAGAGATGGCGACGCTAATTTCGACGCTGTCCAACACAGAACACATACACCGCTCGAGTAGAGACATCTTTTGAGTTGTTTTTAGTTACGGGTTTGAAATAAAACTTTTGCTACTCAAACATAGATGGCGTAAAATTAATTAAGAAAATTTAGACGACATTTGGTTAGATCATAAAATTCAATTAAATAACATAAAGAGTGCAGGATTATATTTTGATAGGTACATTGAATATTTACAGAAATATTGCAAAATATCTAAGAGAGTACGGTAGTTGTTATAAGGAGTATGTTAGCCCAAGCAAGCGAATTTGAATCCCAGTGCTTTTGGTTCTGTCAAAAATAATTACCTGGGCATAATAGGCAATACAGCTACTGTTTTAAAAAAATATTATGGATACCTATTAATAAAATCACCTACAGTTCTACAAAAAAATGCCTGTGGTGCTAGTTGAACTAGGGCTGCCACCTCTCCGGGTTTGACCCGGGGTCTACGGGTTTGAGTGGTGTTCTCCGGGCTCCGGGTCAGCATAGTAAATCTCCGGGTTTGGAATTATGGTGTGGACCAAAAAAAAAAAAAAAAACTATGGTCACAAATTCGTTTTTTCCGAATCTCCGAGTCTACGCTCTTACAAAGGTGGCAGCCCTAAGTTGAACTCTTCTTTTGTTACATTGTTTTTATATTATTTCACCACTCAACTAGACAACATAAAAATCTTGTTGTATCAGCCTTCTACAGTGACAAAAAAATATGTTTGAGGGGATCCAAGGGTCCTGAGGGGGCATGTGCGGTGCTGTATGAAAGGGTATTGGAAAAGATATTCAGGTCATAAGTTAGAAGACATACGTGCAATTAAAATATTTTATTTGTAAAAATTAACATATTAGGTAATTGATATGTATGTGTAATGAGTAAATAAATATTTCATACCCTGTGCGTAATACCAGTGGCGTATATAGAAATGTTGTGCCATCTGCTATAGATCGATCCCAGGTTCAACAATTCACCCATTTTTCAAAAAAATTTCGTCGGTGGGCTTCTTTTTTGTTGCATTTTTAACACAACACTTAAAATGCCAACCTAAAATACAACCTTTCTCACTCACCTTCACTCTATACTCAATAGCTACTTATTGGTAACAGTAAATACTAGAATCTGATGTTGCCTTAGGCCTCTGAATGTTTTAATCTGCTACTCGGTAAATACATAATTAACAAAATTCATAAATAAAATGTTCATATTATACTCAAAGACAGATGTTAGGGAAGTAATATAGTAATTATATCATTTATTTATTTATTTTATTTTATTTCACTAAAATATTACACTCTTCGGCATTACAGCGTTCAGCCTTTGCGCCGAAGAGTGTACGCAGATAATGTGACAATTATATAATGACAAGTTGAGTATTGCAAACTGACTCTCACCAACCTTTGAAAATTATTATCAATTACAAATCTATATACCTAATTACAACATTATCAAAACGAAATGTAATATTGAATAAATAATTGTAGATATAAAATGGCAACATGTACATACAAAATAGTCATATCAATGTCATAATAGGTAAATAGTGTGTAGGTACCTAATTACAACTATTGATAAGATACAATTTATTTCATAAAATATTTTTTATCAAAAATCTTATATAATATGTAACCTAAGTATAAATGTAAATATTACTTACATACTAGCAACAGTAGATATACTTACAAGAAGATAACAAATGTGATAAGAACAACTATGTTTCTAGATTTGTAGATTTTCACGGTCCTTGTTAATCTCTTCTCCATTCTTCTTGGGTGTACCGTGTGTAGGTTGTCCATGTTGTCGAGCTTTGTTGTCACTAGGTACATTGGTCCTGAAGATGGCCTCAGCAAGTAGGCCGAAAGCTCGACAACATCGACAATCTACACACAGTACACCCGAGAAGAATGGAGACGAAACTATGTTTCTAATACTGTGAATTTAAACATTTGTCATGGTCCCCTCATTTTGAGTCAACGCATATAAGATAAGATTATTTTTGCACAAGGAAATACTAATTATTTATATACCTATCATATCATCACACAAATCCATCACATACTTTAGAGTTTAGTACGAAAAAAAGTACTGAACGAGTAAAAATATATTTTGCAAGCAGGCTTGGTCGTCAGAAGTTTAATACAATATTATATAATTTAAACATATTACGTCTATGTTTAAATTAATAATCTTTTTACATTTTACAATTATTTGCGGCTATAATATAATACAATATATTTAATTTCATTAAAAATACAAACAATTCGAAATATTACAGATATTGAATACCTAATACTATTATGTATACCTAAGGAACTAAAGACCAACCCAATTCAAAAATTTAACAGCTATTTCTAAACCAAGGAAACAAGCGGCATTAGCTGGGAAGGCTCTTAGCATAACAGGTACAATTCCTTTGTATAAAGCAAAAGGTCCTTCCTGTTTCATCAGTTGTACAAAGACATCTTTCATCCCATTATAAGTCCCTTCCGGAGCAGTCTGCAAGCGGCTTTTGAGAACATCCGCAGGCATACCAATCAACCAATTAGCTATACCGGCGGACCCTCCCGCCACTATAGTAGCTGTCAACCCTATTTGTCCTTTGACTGCATCAGCGGGTGTTAGCAATTCCTTCACCCACTCATAGGTCATGAAGTACATTCCACTAGCTGGAACGTCCCTGCACAGAGTTGCCACTGTTCCCTTGTATATGCTGCGGATCCCCCCTTCTTTAAACAATTGTTTGGCACAGTCAACCATTCCATTATACTTCTGCGGTTGATTACCTCCTTGCTGTATTTGTAACAAACACTTAATTCTTTCTCCAGGTGCCATCACTGCAGTTGTAAAGATACCTGAGAAAGCACCAGCTAGAAACAGTTCCTTTTTACTTAATGGACTAGAAACATCAGTCTGAATCAATTGTTTACCAACACCAAATCCAAAAAAGCTGATGGCAAATATTGGAGCTACTCCAGTAAGTGGAGCTGACATGCCTTTATAGAGGCCTCGGAATCCCTCCTTCTGGACAGTCTTCGTCAAACAATCCCATGTCCCCTTATATAACGGATTTTCGCCGGGTTTTACAATGGGCATAGTTTGTAACCGAACTTTCACAGTATCCATTGGGTGTCCAGCCAACACTGTACATATACCACCAAAACCTCCACAAAAAAAGTACTTAACGGGTCCAATTGAATCAGACATCTTAATTTAGTCACTGCTTTATTTAAAACTTCAAATAGGTATTGTATTTAACAAAATAACTTTAAATTAAAACAGCTGTCAACGATCACAATCCAAAGTCCATCCTTGATTACTTTTAGTATTTAATAGTTGTAGTAACTTGTTATCAAGTCTGGTAAATCACACTTAATACTCAATTTCTACCCGAGAATGTTATGACCTTCGCGACAACACTCTCACTCGTGGCACTTTTTAATTTTTATTATATTAAATGATTCTAACCTGACTAACTTGGAGAAATCAACGTCAAACCGATATGGTATCATGACAAAGATTGTGGTATCATGGATGACATCGTCCGATCAATAGACCAACTTCGCCAAAATTAAATCAGGTAGTCGTGAATTTTTGGTATGTTATGTAGGAAAAAATAGGTATTTGCCTATTTGTAAATCACAAAATTTCCTACAACTTTTCCATATATACAATATAACTTTGCTCTAAAGTGAAGAGAAAAACTATTCAAAATTGATCTTTTTTTTCAATTTTGAGTTTTTAGCCATTAATTTTATTTTAACCATTTTAAGAGAAAATGTTTTATTGATAAGAAAAATAACAATGTTTAAAAAAACAACATTTTTCAGGAAACTTTGCCAACTTTCGAACACATATAGCCAATATATTTCACTGTATTTTTGTATCTTATTTATTCTCAGCGACATAATATATTAAGTTTATTCTAAAGCCAACCCGCGGCCCGCATGCGGCTCGTCAGGGGTCTTAGTGCGGCCCGGTGGGCAATCTTATTTTTAGAATCTGGCCCGCCTGCTGAAAAGGTTGGCTACCCTTGTTCTAAAGTCTTCCGTCATATCTGTTGATTCCAAAATGATAAAATATTCCTCATGAAACATAGCAACAATGGACAAAATTAAACAAACACCTAAAAAAGACAATTTCTTTTCCCATATATTTTCGAAAAGTATGTGAAATTAGAAATTACATACCTAAATTTCACGACTGCCTCTGATCTAATGTTGGGTCTCCATACTACGAATCCTAGATTTGCCGGACTAGTATCTATGGAGACTGTATATAATTCGCTCAGTGGCGTATATAGGGGGGGGGGCGAGGCCCCCTCGAAATGTTGGAACAATTATTTAAAAAACGTTATTTTAAAACATGAAAGTTACTCAAGTTCATCACTTCACCCATTATTCAAAAAAATTTCGCCTGTGCGCTATTCTTTGTATTTTCTGCATACAATATTACCACCAACCTAAAACACAACATTTTTCACTTAAATTTAGGAAAAAATTTCGCCTGCGGCGCTTTTATAATTTTTATACTGTACGTCTATGTTCAAATTTTTGTTGCCTCCGCCCCCCCAAAGTCAAATATTGGATCGCCCCCCCCCCCCCCCCTCAAATGAAATCCTATATACGCCACTGAATTCGTTGTGTATATAGCGGCATGGAAAGGGAGGGAGCAAAAAATTTAAAAATTGGATATGGCATAAAAAAATGCATAAATAGCCCTGCAGACAATTTTTTTTCTGAGGCATAGTGAAGGAGGTCGTTATGTGGTTTGTTTATTTGAAAATATGCATAATACTTTTTACAATAATATATTGTATGAAAAATGTTTAATACAAAACATGTCCGCGCCGCAGCCAATTTTTTTATGAAACTGAAGGATTTTCATACTAAATTTATGATACGATGAAAAAATGTGTGATAGTAAGGTGATTTTTGTGAGGTTTTATCATTTAGCATGAAAAATTATATACCTATTCCAATCTCTGGGGAGGCAGCTGCCCCCCTTGGCTTCGCCCACATATAGCAGAAGTCTCACAGGAGCAAAATTGGTATTACTGAGTTTAGTGTTGCTGGATGTAATTTGAAAACATCTATCTATCTATACCCTCACGCCACATCCCTTGCAGGGTAGGCAGAGAGGACAGAGCGCCAGACAGCCCTATCCTTACACACACTCCTAGCTTCCGTCACATTCATGCAATTAGTCATACACGCTCTCCGATTCCTTTTACTCAAAACGCGTCCATCCTTGAGGATCTGGTCGACATGATCGGACCAGTACTGAAACTTTCTAAAGGTTTCTCACCCGAAACACGCAGATAAAATGCACACGAAAAACGCTGGCTAATGGCGAATGGCCATATACATAAGGGTCATTTTCCATAAACATTTTATCTGCGTGTTTTGGGTGAGAAAGCTTACAAAGTACCCCCCCAGGTCAGTCTCGGGCGGCCGCGTTTTCTCAAACATACTACTTACTAATCTGTGGATGTAATAATAAGGTATGGTATGGGTATGGTTATATTTTTTCGCTACTTTCAAATTATATTTCGGAACAATATTCGCCTGGGGAAAGCTATTTTTCGCGAATAATTACTTACTGCCATCACAATTAATGTGTTTCATCAAAACTATACAAATTATTGACTTGAATTAGAAGATTTATATTAAAGAATAATTGATATAATAAAATATGTAAACATATTTGGTTTATTCTACTTAGTTAGACACTTAAAACCCATCGATTTTACGAATTTTTGTCTATATGGTATGTCATGCGTTACCTTTAGCTTTAAACGACAGTTCTGAAATAAAGTACCGAAAAAATGTATAACCATACCTTATTATTACTCCTTTCAATATTAGTTCATTGGTGTGAAGATGGCAAGCCAACCACATGAAAGTTCGTTTGAATTATCTTTTAATTCATGTCATTTGGATAAGTTCTGCATTACATGTTGTACATGGGCGCCCACAGGTAGGGGCAAGGGGGGCACTTGCCCCCCCTGGATTGATTGAAAATAGTCAAATAATGTTACTTTTATTTTAAATCACTTCGTGTTAGCATAAGTGTGGAGAGACAGAAAATTGGCCAGCCTGGAGCATACAAATACGCTACAACAAATTAACTACCTACATTAAACATTACTTAAACATATTTTGCCCCCCCCCCTAAAAAAAATTCTGCGGGCGCCCATGATGTTGTAGTAGTACTAAAACACATCTCTTATATTGTAGCCCAAATCGGTGCAAGAGATCAAAGAAGTAGTAGGGAGATCCTGGGTGGAGATATTTCGCCCCCCACGTGGGAGAGTTTTATGTTGAATTTCATATGAATTTATGCACTTCTAGGTGTTGCTCTTGATTCAATAAATAATATTATCTCTGTTTTTGTATAGAAATTAGGGGTCCCCTGCCTAGGTGTAAGTTGGTGGGATTGGGCATAAGAGAGCCAAAGCATCCCCTACCTACAACCACGTATCCAAGGGGGGGATAGTTGGGATCTATCCCCCCCCCACCCCGAAACTGGCGCATACGCGACACAGGACGACTTTTCTCTGCTGTCCCGGTGCGCCCCAGTTTTTTTTGTAACGACTTTTTATGTCGACATGATAGTACATACTTATGTAAAAAATTTCGTATCATTCCTGCTGTATACAAACAACCAGGTTAATCACTTCACCTACTCTTCTAAACAATTTCGCCTGCGGCGCTAATCAGTACTTTTCCTATAGGATATGAAAATTTTAGTGAAATTAAGTAATTAGTGAAATTAGGGACATGAAAAATAGAGGTTGCGTGTCGAAATTCAAGATTTTTTATGATTGAAAGGATGAATCTAACCCATTTGTATACAAAACTGAAAATACCTAAGTACACAATCATTTCTTAGGACAGCAGAATATTTGTACTTTAAGTATTGAACCTACAAATACAAAAAATGATGTAACTTAGCACAATATATACATTTAATAAATAAACATTTTTACACATTTTAATTAGTTGTCACATATTTTCAACATTTCACAGGTAGGTAAAATTAACTAGTATAAACCAACTAGTATAAAATAATTTTGGTTGATTAGGATAATTATTTACTAGGATGAAGAATGGTCAGGTGATGTTGGAGAATTGTCAGGTGACATTAGCCCGTATGATGTCTCTAATTTATTAGTAGAGAATGAGGACCGACAGAAAGAACATTCCCCTTTGGAAATCATTTGCATCTCCGAGTCCTCTATGTAGAATAGCTGCAACAAATAATAAAGCGTTACAATACCCTACTGATGTTTTAGAGCCTAATCCAGGCTAGCATGAGCATTGTTTGTTACCTTGAGACAATTAGGACAGGAGTGCACGTGTAGATCGGGCATAATATTTCTGTAGAATAATGTAGAAAGTGGTGGTGGACGTTGCAACACAATTACAGCTGCAGCTGGAAGATTTAATAAATCTTCACGGGAACAAACAACCATTCCATACTCATCCTCCTATTAGAACATAACAAAATATCAAGACATTCCTAATCTGATCTTCACAAGGGAGATGGCTCTCAATATTCAGAACCATCACCAAGCTACAATGTTTCATGCTTAAATGTATGAGAGTACTTTTCTAAGACAGAGGAATTCAGGACATCCATCCATGTGTTAGAAATTACATATTCATTATTATTAACACATACAAGTATCGCAAACCAATCCTCACATTACAAGAGTGATTCCAAAGATACTGAATATTTTTATTTTAAAAGTTCAAAGAGTTTTTACAGTCTCTCTTATTATTGCAAATTTCCACAGATTGAAGTTTAGAACTATTAATTACTCACTTCATATGGTTTCTTAGAGAACGGGTCATCCACATCAATAGAATTATCAATCTCCAGAACATTGCTAGTATTATTATCTAGTATGGGATTGTCTAGATTATTTGAAGAAACGGAATCAATTAATTTAATTGCTTCTTCTGTTGAAATATCATCTTCAGGCCTGAAGGCAATCAGAGGCAAGGATTCTGAAATTAAAATAATTTTAATTACATGAGGGGTTGGCTGGCAGAGATCGCAGAACTGCGATAAGCTCACCCTAGTGAACAAACGTTATGATTTATATTTGTAATTTTAACATATCCCTGTATCTAGTTCACCAAAAGAATGTTGAATGCAATGAAAATGAGTAATAATGTGATATTAAAAAGAAGAAGAATTTAGTACCAAAAGTAAGATGAGAAAATACAGAAGTGTGATGGCAGTGGTGGCACTTGGTAGCCAAGAGTGGCAGGCGGTGTGAGCACCTGTAGCACAATGCAGAGAGGGGCCCTTCATCACTGTAAGGCCCGGCCCACGATACCAGTGTTAGAACCTCAACGCTTTCCTAGAAAATATAACATACACAATAAGATACATTTCTTCTAATCTTGGTACAACTTCGAGAAACCAACCAATTAACTCAATGAATTTTGTAATACTTAAGTGAAAATACACAGGTAATATTGCTTTCTTTGATTGGGAAAGATGCTATTTAACCTTTTATAAGACTTTTCAGCAATGAGGTGATGCAATGTCAACTCATCAGGGAGGGGTACAGTACCGAGCGTGCATGGCTAGAAGAGTGGAACGCTCAGAACCCACCACCCATACTAAATGTCACATTGACATGTGTTTTTTTACACATCAAAATTTACTGGTTACCCCACTATCATAATACAGGGACCACGATGGTATAGTAATAGTAGCTATTTAAACACTATTATAGGTTTTGTTCACATGCGATAATGAAATAGTATGCGGAAAGGGAATAGTAATAGTAAATACAATGTAGGAAATAACCTGAAATCTAGGTGATATCTTCAATGAATGAATCTTGTCAAGCATCTGTCTGGCCAATTTATTAGCGCCCAGTATCTTACCTTGTCTGACCAAACATAAGTAGATGCAACTAAAAGATATTTTATGTTAAGGAAAAACAAGTTAAATCCATTGTCATCATACACTCTAAGTATACATTATGTACTCTGAAATACATTAGGCACATGGAATTAAAAGGATACAACAATGATACGCCTACGGGTGGCTTGGAATACGTCTCAACAAGTGAGAGACACACTTTAGCAGCGTTGAATAAAGTTTCAGGTTGACACAAAGAGAAATGCTCATAAATAGATTGATGAATGTAATCAAACGCGTGATACAATGTCGCTAACTTTTCGTTTTCGTAAAAACTTTCCAATATACTAGCTTGCTTTCTGAAAATGTCAATCAATATTTCATTATATAAACTATGATTCCTATATGAAACACATTAAGATAAGTCTCTTTGTATGGATCTCTTAATACAATGTTAATATAACAACAATATTCTATAACATATTCACTAACTGCTCATCATTTGCTGTGGCTGCTAACTCAAGGCATTGTGTGGCTAATAACCAATAAAGATATCCAGCATCACTAAATCTTTCCTCCGTCACCGCATTTTTAATTAATATTTTTAAGACTCTTTCTGCAGATTCAATCTCACCACCCGTGTAGTAGGCTGAAATATAATAGCTGTGAAAAATCACTTGGATCTCCAGGTTTTTGTTTCTTTTGGAATATATCCTCTACATTGAATAATGAACAATAATAAATGTTTGATGGAACAAGTTTATTTACCCTTCTGAGCCTCAATGAATCTATTTTCCTTTGCCATTAATTGAGCATAAGGTACATAGACATGTTGTTTGTACTCGGGATACATTTGAACCAGATGAAATGCTCTATCCCAATTCTTAGCTTCAACAGTCATTAATATGACTGCATGTTGATCTCCCAATCTTTGATAAACCTCTGCAGCACCCTCTAATTCACCAGTTGATCTTAAGGCATCTGCAATAAATCTGAGTGATTCTGCAGAACCCTTGTCAATATTTCGTCCTGTGTCCACAAGCCTTAAACAATAAAAATCACTAATGTAGTTAATAATTAATTATTACAAACTAAAGATTATTATTGGTGAAGTTACTAACAAGTAACAAGTAATACTAATAGATCCAACTTACATATCAACCCAACCATTGTGGGCCATGATTTCTGCAGCTTTCTTGACATCTCCAGCAGCTAGGAACATTTCAGCTGCTACTCGTGGTTCATTTGTATGAGAAGCCCACTCGGCCTTCTTACGCACTAACGACACACTGTCTCCTGTCCCTAAGAATTCCTAATCACCATTATATTTTTAGTATGTAAGCTTGATCAATTTAAATATAAAAATATAGTTCCCTTTGCATTAATACATACCTGAGCTTTATTAAAAATCCGTAAGTCGGTGTATAACATAAGTGCTTTATGATGCATGGATTCATTTACAAACATACGGGCAGCTTGGTCATAACGTCCACGATAGGAGCAAATTTCAGCCAATGCAAGACTTTCTTTGCCCTCCTTTAACAATTCCTGAGAAACGGTGCCAAACAAAAATTAGATATTTTTTTAAAACCCTATGCTAGGCATGTCCACCGGGATATTAATTGGGGTCATAGGCCTTGGGTTATAGTTAGGCACGGGGAGAATGGCAATTACCTCAAGATAATCAATTAGCTGTAGGTAAGTAATATTTTCATTTCGTTGAAATGTCTTTTTAGCAATATGTAAGGATAGTTTTTCTAATGCAGCAAATCCTAGATTCTCCCACTCCATTGAAGTTACTCCGAGGCATGCAACTTCATAGGCTTCTCTAGAAAACAAAGAACGAATATTGAAATACCGTACTTAGTATTTATTCTATACTCTTATGTATCTATAGTAAGTACAAGTAATTAGAACACTTGAATAAACTTACTTAAATTCACCATTCTTTATAAACTGATGTATAGAGTGTGACAGTGGAATGCTTATACTCTGCATGGAATTAGATTGCAAACAGAATACTCTACTTCCTTGAAATCCAACTACAGATCCATTCTGTGGCTGTGTAAACTCAGGAAAGTCACTCGCTTTTATTGACAAACTTCCACCTCCAGAAAGAGCTAACAAGTTCTCACAACACGTATGATACGAGACTGAACAAATATTTTCTACCTGTTTGAGTAAAAATAAATTACACAATGAAACATCTATATGTCTGTCTGTAACTGTCCACAGTCTGTATGGCGGAGGTCATATAATAATATATTCTAAAGATAGCACATACAATTTCTGACCTCCGTGGCTCTTATTAAAGTAAACAAATTACAATAATTATGTAACTTACTCTAAATACTAGTTGTCCAGTAAATAGATTCAGGATGTGGCACACTGAATTCTCATCAACGATAGCAATAAACAGTTTAGCTGCACTTAAATCAAAACATCTCACTGCATTAGGAATTGAAATGAACAATTCAGCATTTGAATTACTAACGGACACTTTCCACACCTGAAATAATATTGCGTGAATTAATAATACAATGAAGCAATACTTTCAGATAAATGATAAATGATGGACTGTGGAGGTCTGACCTGTCCATTGGATAAACCTAGGAGTAGAACTTCTTTTTGTGATATGAATGTAACTTTAACATATCTTATAGAAGCTGGTAGTCTCCATGTCATTGGGTTTGTATTGCTGATCATTTGAAGTTTAGCATCTTGACACATTAACAAAGCATCCGTAGTGATGACCAATAGAGAGCAATCAGCTTTTAATGGAATTTTTTCTTTGACTTTAAACAACATTCCCTCACCTATCCGCTGTTCGTATATTACCACTCGTTCAGGAAGTTGTACCTGGAAATAGAATACAAAACTGTGGCACCAGAGTCAGATTGTGCACTAACCTTTTTACCACTAAATATGTACATGTATTATTAGAAACTATGGGTCAAAGTGCATCATTCACTCTACTGCCCGTTTCTTTCCTCTTTTCAATGTCATTATCACACATAAATCAAACTACCAAATAAAACACATTCATTACTTTATTCTTCACATTCATCACTTTCTGTTGAAATAGATTCAAGTTAGAATGGTGCTTTTTTGTAACTAAAACATAAAACAAATATGAGGAACTACTTACTGCTAATCTATTTTTATGTATTGCAATTTTTTGAACTCTGTCATGGCATTTGATCCTGACTTTAGCATCTGATGTTAAATCATGTATAATGACATCACTCATGTTCTCTCTGTAGACGTACTTCTCTCTATATAATCCGTGAACTGTGTTGTAAACAATTGTGTAACAACACAAGTTGCCATCTTCACTTCCCAGAGACTGCATCGAATCAACAAAAAAAATGAAATATTACATCTTATATTGTGACTGATAGATAAATACTCAAAATACAGGCGGGGTGCCAACTTACAATTGTATTGTTGGTAATATTCCCTTGGATTGACCAAACCCACTTAGCGCTCTCACTGTATATAGGAACTCCTTCAGATGTGAGAGTGGTCCAACCACCTGCACCTGATACTAAAATAATGTCTCCCAGGTTACTTATACTTGTAGGCAGTAAACCTGCAAATTGTACATACAATTATATTCTACATAATATATTAGGTATATGCATTATGCGCAATTACACTTATACTCTGCCACAGTGGTGTCCAACCAAATTTGCACCAAGGGCTACTTTGAAACCATTACCATACTTCGCGGGCACTGCCTAACTTCAATCTTAACTACTCAAGCCTCGTTTTACTCTTCTTACATTCTGTATTCTACTAACTCATTCATAAGTAGCTATGATCATGCTATGATTAGTGCCGCAGGCAATTTTTTATGACACAATTGTAATTTAATAGATTATCATGTAAAATTTTGAAAATTTGTGATATTATAGGTATGACCAGCAACGATGTGGTGATTTTGCTGGTAATTTTAAGTAGGTACCTATGCCAACCATCGTTGTTGTATATATATTTTTTAAATTTATAATTGCATTCCATGAACGACGCCGCAGGTGAATTTTTATTATTTGATCTAACATAACGTACATATTTTTATATACATAAGGAGACAGTAAAGTTTAGGTTATCCAGAACCGGGAGTTCGGTACCGGCCTTCAACGGTTCTTTTGATACTTGGATACCAGCCAATGAAGGTGGTAGAAAGTGTTGCTACTGAGTAATTAAAATGAATTTTAGGTACAAAAATAAAAGAAATTAAGAATTACATAAACTTTTGTATTGAAAAAATAACAACTTGACCAAATTTAACTTTTGTATTAGTCTTCTAGGCAGAAGGCACCTACCTACTAAAGCAGGCACTGCTTCCTATGTAATTGTACGAGATTTTTGACCCATGTAATAAGACCTCATAAACAAAAGAGCGCCAAGACTTTATCACTGAATTCAGTTACATGACAAACCAGTGGACGAAAACACTCTTTCTGGTTCGACACTAGTCGGAGAAGACGTCCACTGCTCTGAGTACAATGGACGTCAGATGGCGCGGCATAGTAACCCCTGACCCTTTCCCCTCCTGACCGCATCACACCACGTCTGCAGAGCCTGCAGTCTGCACACGCCATATAAACTAAATTTTAAGTTTTGAAGTTAAGTCCTGAAAGTACCGGGACGCAAATTTTAAATCCCGGTTATTTATAACATCAAAATAACTGGGGATTCTCGGTACTTTTGAGACAGTGATTATCCAGTTCAACACACTTGTAAAGATAAACTTAGTATAATTGTTTTGTCTTTTTGTTCGCGGGTGCCTAAAATATAGCTCGCAAGCTACGGGTTGGACACTACTGCTCTATTGTTACATGGACATGGTCTCACCAATGGATCTTTCCCTCATGATTTGCTGTCCAGAAGCATTGTAGAAGGATAGAGTCTCGCTCCAATCACCGACAAGTAAATAATTATTCATCCAATGAACGCTCCACACACCACAACCATTCCTATTTATTCGAACTTTCTCTTCACCAACCTGAAAATCCACACGCAGAATATGGTATATTGCGTATGTACATTAGGTTAATGGAATCCAAATTAAATTGTACCTTATTTCTGATGGAAACACAACCAATAGTGACACCGATGGCAAGATTTTGACCATCAGGTGACCAGGAGCACGATGAAATTCTTCCAGAGAAACCCAGTTTATGTTTCTGAACTGCCTTTACATCTGATGACCAAAATGCAAAGTCTGACGTAGAACAGGATGCCAGCTGATCAGTCACTGGGTTGTATGCTAAACATTGTATTGAGTCACTATGGCTGGATAAACATTCATAATCATCAGTTACACATTGGAAGGGACATTCAATATCATATTAATAAAGTAAGGAAGTCAAAAAGTAAATACCCGTATTTGAGAATTCCTTCTAATTCGGAATTCCAAATGATCACAGTTTTATCATGCCCGCCCGATGCAAATTTTTTCCCATCTTTGGAATATGCAACTGCGTGAACTCTGTCCTTGTGACCACGCAATAATTTTATAAGTACCCCATCATGTGGATTATAAACCATGATATTCTCATCTGCAGCGACCACCAATTGGTTTCCATCTGGACTGTAATGTATGCTATGGATGCTATAATGCAAAGCAATAAAACATCAATTGTGAGATGTACCTAATCAAATACCTAATCAAACATATTATAATTAACTTAAATAGAATTTGTAACTCATTCTTACCATGCATAGTCCTCACTGTCAGATTCCTGTATTTTTAAAATCCAGTTTCGTATGAGTCTCATTTTGTGGATTAACGTGAATTATAAAAAAATCCTTGTTAGATACTCATACATGAAGCATACAAGCTGAAAATGAAGCATCAAGCCGAAAGTAGCATCAGGTATAACCACATCAACCATAACTTGAGTTTTGGCCTTTTGGGTTTCTTAGTTATATGGCAATTCACCCGTAAAGATACAAAATTTTATCGATGTGAAAGTCGATGACTTCGAGAAGGTAGTTATCACATAACACAAGTCTAATTATTTCAGAGTTTCTGATAAAATGTTTACAAAATATTGAGTTTTTAAATAAAATGTTTGCTACGCAACATCAGAAACAACGTGGAACGCCAAGGAATGTATTTGATGTTAGTTATTGACGTTTTACTCGATTTGATTTGAGGTTTCAGGTTACTACGGAAACCCTTTCAAAACTTTGAATTAAATTTCAAAACAATAACAAAGATGATTTCCCCTTTTTCTCCGATGGTATCTCTGCAAGTGACGTGAAGTTGCAAAATTGTATTGTTGGTAGCCCTAATTGTCATAACACTCATAATAGTGATGGAAATAATCGAATGAATTTGATGAAAAGTTGAAAAGTGAGTCCTAGCCGTTGGTCCTAGCCAACGACATTCAAGTACTACCGTCCTAGCCAAAGACTTATACATGATGTCCCGTAAATCAACGTCATCCGTGGAGGGGTGATAGATTATAACCGACCAGAAAATCGAAATATGACCTTAGAAAAAATCGCTCATTCTCGAAATATCGGCACTTTTTTGTTTTTCTTGAAATTCGACACGTTTGATCAGTTTTTCGATCGCCACGGTCACAAAATTTAATATTATGGGATTATATTTTTTGATTCGTAATCCTGAATAATTCAGCTATTATATTATAGGGTAAACCATACAGTGATGGGACAGTGACAGTGATGGGACAAAAGAGATTAAAATGAGAATAATAAGATTCTGAAAACTTATATACTGGCAAATCAACTTTCTCCCAGGAGTTCCAACCTTTACGAATAATAAAACACTTAAAATCTATAGAATCGGCCGTTAAATACTGTGATTCAAGGTTAGTTATCTGGCGTGTACAAAAAACATCAATAATCTTACCTTTTTATTAAGAAACATAACCAAGCAAAACCAAATTAAATTCAAATTGTAAATACATATATTACTATTTTAAGTGTCCTATGAGGACATAAGGATGTGCGGTGTGTTTCAGTTTTAATTATTTAATACATTTTGTATATTATATAGGTCTTTATAGATGTCCCATCACTGTGATTGAAAAAGTATGAATTTTAGTGATGGGACGGGTGTCCCATGACTATGATGAGTAAATAAACATCTAAAAACAGTGATGGGACAAGTATAAGAAGTGTCCTTTATACCCGTGATATTAATTTAGTATAAATTTTCTGTTTCATTACTGAGTACATATTTATTAATTAGTATTTTTATTGCCCTGGATTACAAAAATGTTGGAGAAAATTGAGGGTTACTTCAATAAAATTTAGCAAAATTTCACTTGTTGTTAAAATTAGGTTGATTGATAGAAATTGCCAACAGGTAATAAATCCGCCCATTGCATGTCTAATTTTCATATAATAAAGTTCTTATTTATTTATATAATCCTCATGGAAGAATATTGCTAAATTAAAGTAGGTTTAAATAAATTCGCCTGCGGCGCTCTTTATAATGGACGATCGTGAATTTGAAAAATACATACAGCCACCACGTTAATCAGACAGCACAGCAAGGAATTTGAATAGGCTCATAAATTTCAGCACACAATCACAAAATCACTTTGATCCCACAACGTTGTTGGCCAAAAATCACAAAATTTCAAAAATTAAAGTTAAAAACCATTAAATTGCACTTGATTCATAAATAAAATTACCTTAGGCGCTATTTATTACTATTTTTATAAAATCTCAAGAGCTTTTTTTGAGTCTTTTGGGGTCTCAAGAGTCTTTGGGGGCCCCGGGTCTATTATAGTCGATTGTATGGCAAACTGAAAATTTAGAGTCAGTCCCCCAGGAGGCCCAAGTTGCAGTGACTATAGTTGAATGACCTTTATGAATATGTAGTAAACGCATTTTATCCAGAATTAGTGAAAAAGAATATTAAATTCCACAAATCTTCCATATAAACTAATAAATGTACCTGTCCCATCACTGTATATTAGTACTGTCCCATAACTGTAAAATGTGTCCCATCACTGTGTTTTTACGACCCCTTATCTTTTTTATTAAAAATAAAATTTGTCTTATAATTTTTGGTAATTTTAAGTATCAATTGTTATTCTGCAATAATCAACCTGTCGAATAATGATTAAGTGTTTTTTTCATTAGCAATAGTGATTTTTCTATTCAATAAAACATTTGAAAAAATCCTTAACTGTCCCATCACTGTATGTGTTACCCTAGTCCACAATAAAACCCACTAATTCACAATTTTGAAAAAAAGAACGTCGTTTTTGCCTCTCAAGTTTTTTTGTTTATTATTAGCAAATTTAGACTCCATTACACTGTAAAAATTTT
Organism: Ceraclea dissimilis; assembly: GCA_963576895.1. Lineage (NCBI taxonomy): Eukaryota > Metazoa > Arthropoda > Insecta > Trichoptera > Leptoceridae > Ceraclea > Ceraclea dissimilis. Next base: position 9,862,295 of record OY756359.1, read on the forward strand.
GTATCACATTAAGCTGGCAAATTATATTAAAAACTTCCTCATTTTATTGCAGTTTTTAAAAAGGTACAAAACTAGATATAGTACCCTTTACAAAAAAATATATTCCTGTTTTACTTCAAAAGGACCTCATTATAAAAAAAATCAAATGCAGGGTCATAGCTTACCTTATGCCCAATATTTGGACAAGTGATAGAAGATAAAAAAATAAAAAAAAGTTTATTGAAAGTACCTTTGTCGAAAAATCAATCGTTTTGGAGTTATGGTCTTTTGAAAATTGAGGAGTATGAAAATTTATCATTTGGATTTTTTGATAATAACTCACAAACCACTAACTCGATTTTGACAAAATAAATTGAAAATCATTGTAAATAATGTAGACTTTCGAAAAAGTTCTTAATTTGGGGCCTTTTCCTTAGAATTTTGTGAAAAATTTGTTAAGAAACATGATATTTTGTGAAATCGATAATAGAGTGGTCTGCACGTGCTACTCACTCGCTCTTATTAATACGCGATATGTCTATCCCTTTCTACCAATGAAGAGTGTTGTGATGTCGCTATATCGATGCATATCTATCAACTCACTCTTATTAGTTATTAGTGTAATACTTAATATATTATGTCGCTGTTATTAGTATTCTCATATCTCTATCTCTGTTTGTCAATTTCAATAGTAGGAGAATAGTAATTCAAGTTTCAATAGGGTACTTGCATTTTTTTTATCGTTCAAAAAATATATTAAATCCGATAGTTCTACTTTCTAGAATTACAAATAAAATTAAATTATGTAATTTTAATTTACCGTTAATTTATAATACTTAATTGAAAATGTTAATTTGACGAGTTTTTCTATGGCGAAACGAGCGGCCATTGTTTAACGTGATTGTGACGTCACGACGCGATGAAATTCATATAACGAAATTTGATTGTGGGTTATGTATGGAGGAATTGGGGAAAGTGACGTCACAGTATGGCGGCCAGTCAAAAACCTGTTTTTGCGCTAGAATCGAATATGAGACTTTATTTTATAAATATATCCACAAAGACGGAGAATTAAAATCTCAAATTTTCGGAAAACCTTAATTTATAGTTAATGTACCGAAAACCGAAATAAAAAAAAACATGCAAGGACCCTATTGGAACAAACACCCAAATGCATTCTCTCTATGAGATAATCGCTCGTTGACTCCGTAACCGGAAATCAATGGCAAAAAATGCGGCCGTCCCTGGGATAGATTATTGCGTTGACAGGTTGGTACATTTCGTTTCATCCGTCTTGTCACACTTTTTGTATAGAATTACTATGTAGCCAGTGGCCAAGTTATATGAAACAAGGAGTAGTTCTTATCTTAATCTTATTGTCAAAACCAGCGACATAATATATTAGCTACGGGATCCGGACAAACGGCCGACAAGACATACGGCCGACAGGACAAATGGCCGACACGGACAAATAGCCGACAAGACCAATGGCCGACTGGTACAAATGGCCGAAAGACGAAAGGCCGAAATCCAAACGGCCGACATGGACATATGGCCGACAAGTACAATTGGCCGACATCCAATAGGCCGACACGGACAACTGGCCGACAAGGACGAATGGCCGACAGGACGAATGGCCGACACAAAAAAAAGATTGAAATAATGATCACATCACAAGTTTGAAAAACAAAGTTGCCAGTTTATTCTAACAATCCAAAATTTGGCTAGTTTTTTAAACAACAGTTCCGAAATGTAATTTGAAAGTAGCGAAAAAATTTTATCATATCTTATTATCACATCAAGCAACACTAAACCAAGTTTGCTCCGTGAGACCGAGGCCGTCGCCATATTGTTCATGAAGGCCGGGCCCAACCAAGCCCAACTGACATTTGACGATGGTTACGCCATCTAAATTGTATGGGAAAAAATATTCCGTAATTCAAGTATTTGTCACCGAGACAAGGTGTTTGTCACCGATACAAGGTGACGTCACCACTCATGGCGGTGATGGAATTCGAGGATGTAGGCTTGTACTCTACTATCGCAGGCTTCGGTGAGACTTCTGAAAAAAAAAAGACAATGGTAACACTGTTTGCCAATAGCACCCAAGGTTAAATAGCTCTGCTCCTGAATTTATGCAACCACTGTATACTTAAAAGTATGAGACATACTTGAAAGAATTACCTACTACTAGCGCCGCGAGTAGCCGCTACACGAATTAGATCAAAAACACCAAGCAGACATGGGACATTACTTTTTCAACTTTCCAGCGAACATGCAGGTTCACAATTTTTAGGCGTTAAAAACGGTTTTTCATTTGTTTCGGCTGCAAGTGCCTTTCAGCGCTTAATTAAACCTTACTGGTATAAATAAAAAAACAACCTAACCGGTCAACATTATTTTTTTACAGTAATGTCCCATGTCTGCTGGGCGATGCTTGTTAACCATTATCTTGATTGAAAACGTCATTGTCGGCCATTTGTCCTGTCGGCCATTCGTCCTTGTCGGCCAGTTGTCCGTGTCGGCCTATTGGATGTCGGCCTATTGTACTTGTCGGCCATATGTCCATGTCGGCCGTTTGGATTTCGGCCTTTCGTCTTTCGGCCATTTGTACCAGTCGGCCAGTTGGTCGTGTCGGCCATTTGTCTCTGTCGGCCGTTTGTCCATGTCGGCCGTTTGGCATTCGGCCATTTGTAGTAGATTCATTAGCTACATAGACCAGAGTACTCAATGCTAGAACAAAACTGGTGCTCACAAACTGTCAAATTGTATGGAAAATTTGGTAACCAGACAGAAACTCACAATGACAAAATCTCAACTGTCAAAAGGGTAACCTACTATTGACAGAATCGCAACTCAACACCGGAAAACCTGTTGCCGACAATTTAAATATTGTTGGGTTAGGTTCGTTAGGTTGTTTTTTTTTTGCACACAAAAACAAATAAAAAAAAAACAACGACATCAGATTTCCCGGTGTTGAGTTGCGATTCTATCAATAGTAGGTTACCCTTTTGACATGTGAGATTTTGACGGTTCCATGACAAAATCTCAAGTGACAAAATCTCACATGTCAAAAGGGTAACCTACTATTGACAGGATCGCAACTCAACACCGGGAAATCTGATGCCGTTGTTTTTTTTTGATTTGTTTTTGTGTGCAAAAAAAAAAAAAACAACCTAACGAACCTAACCCAACAATATTGAAATTGTCGGCAACAGGTTTTCCGGTGTTGAGTTGCGATCAATCAATAGTAGGTTACCCTTTTGACAGTTGAGATTTTGTCATTGTGAGTTTCTGTCTGGTTACCGATTTTGACATGGAACCGGAAAATTTTGACAGTTTGTGGGCAACGGTTTCGAAATTTTGCTCTCATAGTTAAAAACTGTATTATTTTTAACGTTATTTAGGACTAAAACGATAGTTTTAAAGATGCTTTAGTTTTTATTATTGATATCTTGTTAATAGTGTGAGTTTTGCGACTCAAAATACCAAAAAGTGCCGAGCGTGAAATTGCGTCACTTCCATTCTATTGAAAGTACATAGAATCAGACCTCTAGTACTTAATATGTAATCTCTTTGGTCAAAATTCCAAAGAGATAAAACTCAAAAGAGATGTCAAAATTTTGAAATACGGTACGACGAGGACGATTTTCTTTGTAGAAATTGGGTTTGTAGAAACGAGAAATAAGTGTTTTGTGAACGAGTATAAAAAGATACGCAGAAAATATACTTAATCTTGGGATTCTTAGGACCTAATAAGTAATACGACCAAAATATGACATTGTTAGCAAAGATTATATATACTTATTGTTAGCAGCGCGGAGAAAATAATGTCAAATGTGTTTATGTAGAACAGCGATAAAGCATTTTCAAATTTGCTTAATTCGCCACCTTATTTATTTATTGTAGTGTTTTTCTGCTTAATTTTTAAGTTTCAATCAAAATCAATCAATGTGCATGCTTTTAAAATGTCACTTTCTAAATTAGAAATTGAGAAAAAACGTTTGGCTGCATTAGAGAAAATTCGTTCCAAAGTGACAAATTATTCTGAAACACATAAAGAAGCAATAAACAAGTATCATCCCACCAGCATTTCAACAAGAAATAGATATGAACCCTACAATCCGCAGCAAAAAATATTACCAAATTCTAGTGCCTCTACATTTTACAACAAGAAAGTAATATCAGGGTATACATATTTAATATCCCAGGACCGATTTGAAATAAAAACATCAGAATTTTGTGAACAACTGATAAATATTTTTAAAACCATTCCATCTAAGAGCTATGGTAAGTTTATTGTATTTTTAGAAGCAAAGCTGTCAAAGACGAAACACTGATTACGTGAATCTTGTTTAAATAAAATTATTGTGATGAGTATCCAATTTTTTTAGATGGTGAAAAAAGATTATGGAATTTTGCATTGACACACTATGAAGAATTGATGAGAAAAGTATCTACGCTGAATCCTCATGTTGTTTTGGGAACTATTCCTCAGAATGTACTTAGTGTGAGTATTACTTTACGTATATTTTGGTATTTTCTGAACACTGTTCTGAAAATACCAAAATAATGAACATATTCATATATAATGTGTACTCTAAAATATTACAGATAGTTAGAGCACCTACTGATAACAGCCATATTGATATTAGTAAAGTGGAACCACATTTACGTAACAAGTTGATGCCATTTCAAGTGGAAGGTGTAATGTAAGTCATAAGCTTATTGAGTAAATATAAATCAGGATCTATAAGCTAGGGTTGAAAATGTGTGCTCAATAGTACTGGAAATTAATTGTTTGACAATTCTTAAACATTGATCCACAAACACCACTGACTCACGGGAAGTGTTATCCTTCATTTCACATATTTTAGCTATGGTTTTGGTCGGCACACTGGGCTCGATGACAAACTATTATGATGGTGTTATGTTTTGCTGTAGAGTTTGTAGCAAGTATTAGGAGTGATATGATGTATGAATAATTTGACACAATAATAAATTGTACAACACTTCCAGGTTTGGAATTAAAAAGAAAGGGCGTTGTTTAATAGCAGATGATATGGGATTAGGGAAAACATTTCAAGCCCTTGCTATTGCACATTATTATTTGGATGATTGGCCTTTATTAATTATAACAACATCTTCAATGAGGTGAGGAATTAATTATTATTGGTTGTATTAATGTCATTGTAAACTAAAAGATGTTGTATCAAATCACAATCACAGTGGACTTATTTTCTCCCTGGTGACCCCCATGGCGTTTAACATGTTAAGTAGGTAAAAGGACTAATGTCCAATCCCACCAACTTACACCTAGGCAAGGGGCCCCTAAATAATTTCCATATAAAGACAGAGATAATATTATTTATTTATTAATTTCATATGAATTTATAGCTCTCTAGGTTGTCGTCATTACTAAATAAATAATATTATCTCTGTTTTTGTATGGAAATTATTTAGGGGCCCCTTGCCTAGGTGTAAGTTGGTGGGATTGGGCATAAGTAGTTTTTTCTTTCTTTGACAGATATTTGATATGCATTTTTATCAATTTTTATTACAGAACCACTTGGGAATCTAAAATTCATGAGTTGTTGCCATCTATTCCAATAATGAATATTATTTCCATATCTTCTGGAAAAGAAAAGGAATATTTAACAGATAGTCAAGTACAAATAGTAATTACTAGTTATTCTATGTGTATTCGCTCCATAGACCTTCTCAGACAAAGAAAATTTGGTGTAGTTATATTGGTATCCACCTTATTATTTTATTTACTATCATATTGTGTGTTTATTGAACCTTTTGAATAAACAGAGTTTATTAAACTATGTACTAATTCACTTGAATTAGTAAAACATGCTACCACGGTTTCAATGCTTGCGCGTCATTTACGGGCGTAAAATAAACTTTATAACATAAAATAAATTTTATTTTACGCTTGTAAATGACACGCAAGCGTTGAAACCGCGGTAGCGTGTTTTACAAATTTAAGTGACTTAGTACATAGTTTAATAAGCTCTGTTAATTAAAATGTAAAAAAACAGTCACATAGTTAATGCCAAAAACATATGTGAAATTTATTAAACCTATTTGTGGATACATAAACAATAACCGTATTATATTTTCAGGACGAATCTCATTTATTGAAATCACACAAGGCTCAATCAACTGAATGTGTCATGAAATTAACAAAAATGTCCAAAAGAGTTATCTTACTTAGTGGAACACCAGCTCTCTCTCGGCCTAGTGAATTATTTACGCAACTGCAAATTATAGACCCCTTCTTCTTTACTGGTTTTATAGATTATGGTATGTTTTAATTTATTTCGCATTTCAATTCAATAATTGTTTTCTGGTAAAGTTTTTATTGATATTAAATTCTAGGTAAAAGATATTGTGCGGGAAAACAGTCCAACTTTGGTTGGGACATGACAGGGCAGTCAAATTTGCCAGAGCTACAAACTGTCTTGACAAAAAAATTCCTTATTAGAAGAACAAAAGAACAAATTTTATTAGATTTACAAGAAAAAACTAGGTAAAAATAAGTACTGTGTATTCTATTGAAGCATTTAAAGATATACACGAAGTAGCGAGAACATAATATATTATTCTCAACTAAGCCTTTACATAATGTATGTATAAGTGATTGCTTCAATAATTATTATACTATTTTTGATATATTCTTTCAGAGAGACTATTTTACTAAATTCTGAACATGTATTGAGTAAAACAGGTGTAGAAAATTTATCTCAAGCAGCTGCCAACTTTCAAATGAAGAAATCTAAAGATAAACATGGAGCTCTTCTAACATTCTTTTGTGAAACGGCAAAAGCTAAAATTCCAGCAATATGGTAAGCAAAGCAGTGTAACTTGTTTGAAATGATTTGATGTACTCTGTACTGTGTAGTGCAAGGTGTTACATTACATTACAACATTGTTTTAGTAAATATGTCTCGGAAGTATTGACTCAGAATAATAATAAATTTCTAATATTTGCTCATCATAGAGTTGTTATAGAAGCTATTTGTGAAACTCTTGATGATCACAATGTGCATTACATTTGTATAGATGGAGCCACTAAAGCTGACACTCGAAATGTAAGTCTTAATAATATCTATTGTATCTATAATTCATTTTAAAATTTTCTTTTAAAATACAACTTTTGTATATTTTAGAGCTTGGTAGAAAAATTCCAGTACAATGATTCATGTCGCTGTGCAGTTTTATCAATTACAGCTGCAAATGCTGGTATTACACTTACTGCTGCACAGTTAGTTGTGTTTGCGGAGTTGCACTGGAATCCTGGTGTAAGTATAAATCCCCTTTACTGAACTTGTTTAGCTCTTAGCACTCCCAGCTATTGTTCCTATATATTTATAGTTTAGCTCTTTAGCACTCCCAGCTATTGTCTCCATATATGGTTTAGCTCTTTAGCACTCCCAGCTATTGTTTCTGTTTATAGTTTAGCTTTTTAGCATTCCCAGCTATTGTCTCTATAAAAGGAAAAATTGGTCTTTATATTAACAAACATTTGTTTTTATTAGATTTTAACACAAGCTGAAGCTCGAGCTCATAGAATTGGGCAGAAAGGTGGAGTTTCCATAAAATATCTAATTGCTCGAGGCACTGCAGATGATATTATGTGGCCTATGCTAGAACACAAATTACAGGTGATTATTCACATTAGTACCTATATCGTACTTGATAAACAAGACATTGTAATTATTATACACACTATAACTATACATATTATTATCTTGTCTTTTTGTTTTTGTAGGTGTTGAATAAAGTCGGTCTTAGCAAAGATACATTCCAAAATATTGGGAATACAAATCAGGTAATATATTATTGTAAATTAATAACTTTTGTGAACATTTGAGATGCAATTGATTTAGGATTCAATGTGATTAGTGAACCTCTGTGTAGGAAAGGATACAAGTGTGTGAGGTTTAATCCTCTCCATTCCTTTAAGGAACACAGAGTGATGAAGTACCTACCTGTATAGCAGGGTTCCTCAATCTACTAAATAAACACATAAGCTAGTATATAATGATCAAGGTTAAAATAAAAAGCTTGTTTTCTAGGAACAGCAAAGCAATAGCATAATGAATTATTTTTCTCAACAAAATAATTTTATCCCTGGAACAAATGTTCAAGTGCCAGCCCTAGAAGAGGATTATAATATTTCAGTGTGGGAAAATTTGGATGTCAGTAATTTTTTGGAAGATAATGAAGGTGATGAGTTATTAGCTAATATCAATATTTTATGAGCATGTGTAATTGAAGTATTATTTTTGTATAAAATGATTAACAAACCAATGCAACTTGTTTTCAATTTCTCCTTTAGGCTGGCCACAAACGTCCCGAAGTTCAGTTCCGGAATCGACCGTTTTGCAAAAAGGTTCCGACCAAAACCTCTTTCTGAATTTAAAATCGGGGTGACGCTGAATTCAGAGAGAGGTTTTGATCGGAACTTTTTTGCAAAACGGTCGATTCCGGAACTGAACTTCGGGACGTGTGTGGCCAGCCTAAGTCTTTGGAAAACAATCAGGGCTGGCAACAATACAATCTTGCAACTAACATCAGCCGGTCGCCAAGATATAAAAATCGCACTGTAAACTAACTGTAAACTGTAACGTCATCAAGCAGACATAAGACATCACTTTTGGAACCTCCTAGTCGGCAGACATGTCGGTTAATTTTTTTTAGCGACTAAAATTGAGTTTTTCGTTTGGCCTGACCTTTGATTATTGAAGTACTTACCTAATCAAATATTTTTTAGTCATACTGACTCATAGCCTCGAACTATTTTCGAAGTGTGTATCCTGTTCTTCTTCTTCTTACACAATGAACTCTATATAATAGTGATGTAAATGCTTAACATTAACATCGATATTGAAAACCATCGATACCATTTTCTAAACATGTTGATGAACATGTTGTGTTGTATTGGTAAAAAAATAAAAAGGATTAATTATATAAATAAATAAATTTGTATAATGTTACCAACTAACTTAATATGCTGCCGCTAGAATAAATAATTAATTTCATTACGTAAATTAAATTATTTACATAAAACAATTGTCATTTTATAATTTATGATATTCCAGAAATTCAAGCTGTCTAAATGTCGATCATATAATTATATATTATCCTGCTTAAAAACAATCATTTCGCCCACCCAAGACAACATTGAAGGTAATAAAAATATACTTTACACGCCCAAATGTCGTGTGGAAATGCAGATTACGCTAGAAAATGTAAATATATCTTTTCTCCTTCGTTAATATCATTATTAATTTATACGTAAAAAAATATTGGAAATCGCTTATAATTCGTAAAATCCCGGGAGAGTACTTAAAATATCGATGGCTCGATGTGTGATTCGATGATGATATCACGTGCCTATGGCAGGTGTAATTTAATAAAAATATATTATTTGCGATGTTATTTTAAGCGTAAAAATAAGTCAAATAACTAAATAAGCCTTACTTGTCGCATTTTTAGTCGAAAGGCGCATAAATTAACAATGATATCAACCAAAAAACGTAAGCTTACCGATAGAAAGATACATTACAATTTGAGGCTTAATATATAACCACAGTCCGAAAAACCACGTTAGGGGATAATAAAATGTTTTTTTAAATTGAAATGCATCCTTAGATGAGCGAAACAATTGTATATTAACGTTAAAATATCTAATTACAATCACATTTTGACACTGTGAAAATCTTAAACGTCAAATATCAACAAAATAATACTTATTGAATTTTATGAAAACGAAGAAATGACTTCACACACATTTTCATAGTGTTGTATTGAAACAAATGCTTTACAACTGATCTAGTCAGTATGTATTAAGTACTTCAATAATCAAAGTACTGACTAGATCGGCTGTAAAGCATTTGTTTCAATACAACACTATGAAAATGTGTGTGAACTTGTGAAGTCATTTCTTCGTTTTCATAAAATTCAATGAGTATTCTTTTGTTGATATTTGACGTTTACGATTTTCACAGTGTCAAAATGTGACTGTAATTAGATATTTTAACGTTAATATCCAATTGTTTCGCTCATCTAAGGATGCATTTTAATTTAAAAAAACATTTTATTATCCCCTAACGTGGTTTTTCGTACTGTGGTTATATATTAAGCCTCAAATTGTAATATATCTTTCTATCGGTAAGCTTACGTTTTTTGGTTGATATCATTGTTAATTTATGCACCTTTCGACTAAAAATGCGACAAGTAAGGCTTATTTAGTTATTTGACTTATTTTTACGCTTAAAATAACATCGCAAATAATAAGGTGACCAACCGTCCTCCTTTTGGAAGGACAGTCCTCCTTTTCTTGGTTCTGTCCTCCCTCCAAAAGTGTCCTCCTTTTTGTCCCCCTTTTTTACATTTTAACATTTTAAAACTAATCTGTTAATCTCAAAACCACACGTTTTTTCATCATACCATGAATAAACTAGTACTATAGTATAAAAATACTTTAAAATGCAATTGTTTCTTAAGAAAGTTTGCCTGCGGCGCTAATTACCTTTACCTTTTGTGTATATGTAATTTAGCATGTCTTTTGACAAATATTTCACCTGTGGCGCTATTTTTTTTATACATACTTTATGGAAAACATTTTCAAGAAAATAAATCAAACAACATAGCGACCTTCTTCACTGTTACAAAAAAAAAATCGCCTGCGGCGCTATTTACGCATTTTTGGTCCTCCTTTTTATTTTTAAAAATATGGTCACCTTACAAATAATATATTTTTATTAAATTACATCTGCCATAGGCACGTGATATCATAGAATCACACATCGAGCCATCGATATTTTAAGTACGCTCCCAGGATTTCACGAATTATAAGCGATTTCCAATATTTTTTACGTATAAATTAATAATGATATTAACGAAGGAGAAAAGATATATTTACATTTTCTAGCGTAATCTGCATTTCCACACGACATTTGGGCGTGTAAAGTATATTTTTATTACCTTCAATGTTGTCTTGGGTGGGCGAAATGATTGTTTTTAAGCAGGATAATATATAATTATATGATCGACATTTAGACAGCTTGAATTTCTGGAATATCATAAATTATAAAATGACAATTGTTTTATGTAAATAATTTAATTCACGTAATGAAATTAATTATTAATTCTAGCGGCAGCATATTAAGTTAGTTGGTAACATTATACAAATTTATTTATTTATTAGGGAAATGAGTGACTGCAAGACTGGTGTAGTGACAAGAATGAAAGTAAACAAACTAAGATGGTTTGGGCATGTTGAGAGAATGAATGATGACAGGATGACAAAAAAGATATATCTGAATGAGCGAAGAGGGGTGAGAAAGCGCGGCCGTCCGAGACTGACCTGGTCCGATCATGTCGACCAGATCCTCAAGGATGGACGCGTTTTGAGTAAAAGGAATCGGAGAGCGTGTATGACTAATTGCATGAATGTGACGGAAGCTAAGAGTGTGTGTAAGGATAGGGCTGTCTGGCGCTCGGTCCTCTCTGCCTACCCTGCAAGGGATGTGGCGTGAGGGTATAGATAGATAGAATTAATCCTTTTTATTTTTTTACCAATACGCAACACAACATGTTCATCAACATGTTTAGAAAATGGTATCGATGGTTTTCAATATCGATGTTAATATTTAGCATTTACATCACTACTATATAGAGTTCATTGAGAGAGTTAGAGAGTATATGTGTTCTGTGGTTCATTGTGTACAATTGTGTAAGAAGAAGAAGAACAGGATACACACTTCGAAAATAGTTCGAGGCTATGGGCCTGACTCTGAATCCTCTGAATGCCTTTTAGTGCTTAAGAAAAAGCGTTTATCCGCTTTAAAAAAAAAACTAACCTAACCGGTTAATATTAATTTTGTACCTGCTTCAATCGATGTTCCATGTCTGTTCAGTGGTGTACAGTTTTCTTTGCCCAAGTGACATTTGTGAACGAGCGCTATTGAGTCAAATTGTACTTGATCAAGTAAAAAGACTGGAATTGCACATTACAATACCATTATAATATATAGTATTTGACAATACTTTGTTAACCGGGTTGAAAATGCGTAATCCGTTTATTTCTAATTGAATTTCGTATTTTAATGTCCCGAAATCATTGACGACAAGTGTGTACTGTATAATCTTCGATTGAGGAAAACTCCATAATATATTGTTGATAATTGATAAGGAATTGCAAGTGTGCGTTATTATGATCATGAAGCTAATATATATCGCTATTTCTTTAGCATACTGTAAGTATTAGTTTGTTTAATTAATATTACTTAGCCTATCATGTTATTTGGTAAATAAGTCAAGCAGACTCTTCCTTCTAAAAATATGGCCTGATAATTAAATTTCCCCTAAAATATACTATTCCAGTCTAGTGACACACCAAGAAATATCGCTACTGTTTTCATGAAGCACTATGATTTACATTGTTGATTTTTTTAGTGATCAGTCATGGAGAATTTTCATTTTCCGAAGAAGACGTATTACAATCAGAACCTTCAATAATCAACCCAGATTTAGGGAATATGTTAACACAGTCCACAGAGACAATGATAGAGGGAGGTGACAATGATTATTATCAAATACCAGACAATGTCACCATGTTGACACCTGCTCCAACAAGTAGTAATGAAACAAAACGAGTGATAGCGTGTAAACTAAGAAATTCAACATTAGAGGAGAAACATGAAGTAGAGATGGTAAATGGTTCCCGACTGCTTGAAATATTGGCACCAGATCCTCAAGTGACAAACAAGGAATCAGAAGCCCAGTGTACTATCGTGATGTTTTATTCCAGACTTTGTCCATTCAGCGCAATGGCCGCACCACACTTTAATGCACTGGCTAGATCCTTCCCTGACATAAAGGTGACTGCATTAGACGCTCTCACTTACCACAGTTTCAATACACAGTATGGCATTGGTGGTGTCCCAACGCTAATTATATTTCACAACGGACGACCTGTAGCTAAATTTAATGGCACAGAATACACAATACACTCATTTGTTAAGTTTATAACTATATATACCGGTATAAAGGAAGATGTGATTGCAGTCCATTCACAAGATTTCCAAGGTCCACTACCAAGTGTTATGGATAAAGAAATTGACTATTTTCTAGTTCTTTCCTGGATGTTTATTATTGTTTGTACATTGTTTTTCTTCAGCAAGTCATTTTTATGGAAAATATTTATTGAGAAAGTAAAAAATATTTGGAGAGAAGCTGAAGCGCAACACGCGCACGTAGAATGATCTCAATCAGCTTTCGACAGATCAACTTAAGCGCAACACGCTCAGGTGGAATGATCTCAGTCATCTTTCAACGGCTCATTCTGCGTGACCTAAATTTACCGCAACTACGTCCATTCAACAAGGACAAACTTGGCTTGTCAACTTTACCAACTCAAATACTTCAACAGTAAAATTTGTGAACAGCAAAGAAAAATATATTGTAGATTTACCTATTGGGTCTGTGTTCAGATTGTGCATATGTCGTCCCATCGTAGAATTGGTCACATCATGATGTGCCCAGTCATTTCACGAAATGGTGTCATTTCATGAAATGTAACATTGTCGGTTGGCCACAACGTAATGTGCCCAGATGTCCCCTGGGCAGATCGATGAATAGTTATCGTTTGTCGATATTCGAAACTAAACGATTGGTCACTTCATGACATGACCAAAATTCGACTAGCCATATTGTATAAGCATAGTTGCAGTAATTACCGCTGTGGCGCTTCGCTTTTGTTTACATCTCGTTATAATGGCGGTCGAAAACAATATCAATGTTTCGGTTTTACAAACGAATAATCAGTCAGTTGAATAGGAAAATACAGTTAAATTTAATTACATGTTTTATTTTTTAAATAAAAAAGCCTAAGTATTTCAAATTATATTTTTATTATGGAGACCCTACACAACGATATGGCCAAACGTGAGCTATCAAATCGTCAAACGTTCTATGTTGGACGATATGCCCGATATCGGTTGGTCATTTCATGAAATGCCACCATTTCATGAAATGACTGGGCACATCATGATGTGACCAATTCTACGATGGGACCACGACACATATAATATGGGGTTTTCTGTGATATAAATTATATATTTGACTGTATGTTACAAATGTGTTTTTGTGCTGCCTTAAAAATGTTACTTATTTTTTCCATTCCATTCTGTTGCCTCACACTGTATTCCTTGTGGTGTAGGCAGCGAGGACGGATCACCAGATTTCCCTACTTTTACCCTTCTCACACTTATTGAAGCCAATCAGAAGATTATACTTTTTTTCTATTTCAGTACACATTGATATCACTTTCTTTTAAACAGATTGGTACCGCCACACAAAAGTCTGATTCAAAATTGTATGTAGAAATTCCCTGGTACCTAACCCATGTACTTAAAATATTATTGAAAAATATTGTAGTGTTCACTCTTCCCATACTTGGTTTACTCGTTACATTTACCTTGATTGAATGACTTGAGTGTGAGGCTCATCATTTGCTACTATGCCTAATAAGCTACTGAAGGTATGTGAATACAATCTTTACATAATACTTGGGCATATGTTTTATTGAATACGAAATACACAAGCAAATCCATTTCATGTACTTATAGGTGTTACACATATACTTTTAATTAGTACATTGTTTCTTGGCAGCCATGATAGTATTCCTCATGAGCATAGCAACGGTCATTGGTCCTACACCCCCTGGCACTGGTGTAATGGCACCCACCACTTTTGAAACTTCTAAAATCACAACACATTTTGGTTTTAGAAATAACAGTTATGTACATATACATGTATAAAATTGTGTGTCCAGTATAATACGTATTTACCATCAAAGTCTACATCACCAACAATTTTATTTTTGCCCGTGTCTGGACATGTTATCCGGGTCAACCCAATGTCGATAACTGTGGCACCTTGCTTAACCATATCCCCTTTAATTAACCCGGGTATTCCTGAAAACAGTCTAATGCCAATTAAACCAAATTATAATTACGTATGTACTCTTACCACGATAATAAATTGTCTGTACCTGTAGCAGAAATAATAATATCAGCATTTCGGCAAAATAAAGCCAGCTGTTCTGGGGGAGTATATCTATGGCAGATTGTAACAGTACTGTCCATACCATTGTGAGATTCGTGTCTACCGTCGGAATGTAACAACATTGCTATAGGCATTCCAACGTTTTTGGATCTTCCCACGACAACTACATTGCGTCCAAATGTTTCGATATTATACCTGAAATGTTAGGGAAAATTAAATTATTTCAAGATAATAGTATTTCAGTGTATATATGTACGAGCGAATGTGACTTTCCTACATTAATAATATTAGTAGGAACTAATATTTTGATTTTACCTTTTAATGATTTCCATTACACCTAACGGTGTGCATGGAACAATTGTATCCATATCCAAGCACAGTTTACCAATATTCATAATATGGAAGCCATCAACATCTTTGTTTGGGGACACAGCATTACAAACATTCCTCTCATTGATGCCTTCAGGTAATGGAAGTTGCACAAGTATGCCGTTTACACGAGAATCATTATTTAGTTCCTTAATTTTGTCGATCAAAACGCTTTCACTTATGTCATTTTTAAGTCTTATTGTAGTACTTTCTATGCCTACAAATTCAGCAGCTTCCATTTTCTTGCTGACATACGTTGCACTGGCTGGATCATCTCCTACCAAAATACAATTCAGTGTCGGTCGTTTGTGATCTTGAGAGACCCATGCGTCAATTTCTTGTTTCAACTCAGTGTTAATCTGTTTGGCTAACTCTTTACCATTTAATATCTTAGCCATGTTTCTAAAACACACAATCAGGGGTTGTAATTAGTATGTTTTCTCACCCAAAACACGGAGATAAAATGTTTATGGAAAATGACCCTTACAGCGATATACAAAAGGGCGTTTTTAGTTTGCACTTTATCTGCGTGTTTCGGGTGAGAAAAGCTTAGAAAGTTCCACCCCAGGTAGAAATTTATACGCCAACTCTAGGTGAGATTATGTAAAAATATTATAATAATCTATCAAAACAAAAAAACCATTAGGTCTGTATTAATAAATGTTAAACATCTGCACTACTACTGGTAAATTATCACTGTCTGCATTGTTACTTTAATAACTATTTGATGTACGTGGATGTGGTCAAGGGAGCAACAAAATGGAGTAAGCAGGGAGGACAACATAGCCTGAATACTATCTACTGACATTAAAGAGTAGTTCCATTATTTAATTACAGCAGCACTCTCACTCTAAACACATTATGTCTATCTCGTATGTCCACATACCTGCACATGGTTCCCATTGGAGACTTTACATTAAAAAAGAGTGTTGCTGGGGACTTAAGAATTCTATTTCTCATAATGTTGGGTAACATGTTGCTTTATTTACTAAATGTGGAGCGTGGACATAATATTAACTACATACCACAAGTTAATCTTAATAATAAAAATAATAAGTCTGGGAAGATTTTTGTCAAAATGTTTAAGATCTACATTTCTCAGAAAAGTTATTTTAAATACATCTGCTGTTTTCAAAATATGATATTAACGATAAATTTACGAAAATCAAGTAAGTATGTAGATAAATACATAGCATTTTCCTTCACAATAATGTAATCAAATCATAACCAAAGTAGGTACTTGTTTTAACGAATGCGATCTTGAGTATCTTCCCAATTTACCACCTCACTTGTAGGACGGAATTAATACTGTATAATGCAACAATAAAATTATTATATTTCGATTTTACTTAGTTTAGTAACTAGAAAATATGCTTAACCATAACCCAATTCTACCCGCACCATACTTCATTTTCTAATTTCTTCTAGACTGTTGTTGACGTTGACAACTTTGAAGCGAAGGCACCATAGATTAAAGAATTTAGTAGTTCGTCTGCCTTTTCATCTATGGCATAGGCCGCAACCATAGACTTATTATCTTCATGGACCAATAGTCTGGGCTAACACAGGAACAAAGTAGAGTGGAAACATCGTTTGTACTGGATCGGTCACGTGACCGTTGGCAGGATGGTAGGGTGGACCGCTTTATTTTTTTTTAATCCGGTTGGGCGGGGTGCGGGAAAGATGGTGACATAAATAAAATGTAGTATGAAGGCATTTTAATTTTTAGTGTTTAGTACCGCCCCAAAGGATCAAATTTATTATTTTTTCCATATAATGCCCATTTTGAAAACTAAATTTAAAAAATTAACTATGTAGTCCATTTGTCCAAATAATCCGCAAATACCAGAAAAATAATTGTTTTAAATATCTAAAATACAAATTTAATTGTACCTGCTAATCAATACATTTATTTAATACCACGGACCGGACGGCAGTATTAAACGTCATATTTTTTTGGAAAATATTTCACATGGTAAATGCTAGCATGATACTGCTTCAATCGACGTCGAAAACTTTATTTTTTCCCCACACAAAATCGCTCCACCCTAACATGCAGGTAAGAAAGGCGGCAACACGTGTTCGTTGGCAAGCGATGTTTCCACCCTTCAAATATCAGATTATCAGTCCATAGGATAATATGTCAATGGCCGCAACGTTTTGTTGTAAAAGGGCCAAATATTTTATGTGGGGTTTAGTGCGGGACACCCATGGATCTATAATACTATTCTAGTAAACTGGATGGAGAACATAGGTGTTTGTCTATACATTCTGTATGATTCTGGGGAAAATGGCCAGTTAGGCAAAAGAAGCAAAATGGAGGATTTTCCATACTAAACGGGCTATAGGAAACTGCGGTTTTCACATGGATTTTTGATTTTCACTGTTTATATTTTAACCGAAAATGAATTACAGACATCATATTGTCATAATTAAAGGACCAAGGGATGTAAAAAGTCCATTAATCAGAATTTATGAGCAATTTTATAACACAGGAAACGGCATTAAATTACTTTTATTTATTTTTCTTATTCTTTTTTCAGATTTCCCTTTATTAATTAAACCTTTTGCATAATTTAAGAAAGAAAAAATGGTGAAAAAATGTGTTTTCAGTAGTTGCCTATCACTAATTATGATATTGAATATCGCGGATGTGAAGACGTTTTAAATATATCATTTATTATGTAGGAATTTATTTTTTCATATTTTTTGTCATTTAAAGCTAATGTGTATGTATTTATGAATTTTTGTGCAATGTTTGATTTATGTTGTAATTAATGACAATAAAATAAAAGTTATTTAATTTACTTCCATCGTACGCTGTTTCCTCTGTTAAAAAAATTGCTTATAAATCCTGATTAACGGACTATTTACATCCCTTGGTCCTATAATTATGTCAATATGATGTCTATAATTCATTTTCAGTTAAAATATAAACAGTGAAAACCAAAAATCCATGTGAAAACCGCAGTTTCCTATAGCCCGTTTAGTATGGAAAATCCTCCATTTTGCTTCTTTTGCCTAACTGGCCATTTCCCCTAGAACCGCAATAGTCGGCCAAGAGATGAATCCAGTTTACTAGAAGTATTATACATCCATGGGGACACCTTACATACACTCGTTTATTTCACGGAGGATGGCGCCATTTTCAAATATGATATTGATAGTATTTTCGAGGTACCTACTTACATTTTTATTTCTTACAGCATTAGGAACACACTTAAATGTTATGTTACAGTGTCTCCCGCATTATTTTTTTTACGAATCTCAAAATAAACCTAAATACATATTTGTACACTTCGTAATAAATAAGCTTGAAAAGCTTTTGTTGTGGAGTAAGTCGCCATCGGGGATTGAACCCGCGCCTACTGGATCGAGTCGAACGCTTTACCAACCTGGCTTCCGACCACCTCATTTGTACAGGTAACTTGAATAGTGCAAAGTAAGATACCTATGTATTTATTATTTAAAATGTTACTACCTTTAAATTTCTTTTTTCAATCGAAACAGTGCTATGTTTACGATCGAAGTGAAATTAATGATAAAAGCTATTTATGAAGTTCGTAAACAATTGTATTATGTATTTAGAGAGATAAGAGGCGTTATTTTGTTTTTACATTGCAATAATAATGTGTTCATTATTGCAATGTAAAAACAAAATAACGCAAATGAGGTGGTCGGAAGCCAGGTTGGTAAAGCGCTCGACTCGATCCAGTAGGCGCGGGTTCAATCCCCGATGGCGACTTACTCCACAACAAAAGCTTTTCAAGCATATTTATTACGAAGTGTACAAATATGTATTTAGGTTTATTTCGAGATTCGTAAAAAAAATAATGCGGGAGACACTGTAACATAACATTTAAATGTGTTCCTAATGCTGTAAGAAATAAAAATGCACCTCGAAAATACTATCAATATCATATTTGAAAATGGCGCCATCCTCCGTGAAATAAACGAGTGTATGTAAGGTGTCCCGTTTAGTGCGGGCCGCCATAGAATAATAATATATAGCGGGCCGCACTTGGGCAGTGGCAGGTATGAAAATAGGTTTTATTTATAAATAAAGGCACCGAACAAATAGACTTTTCGCCTGCGGTGCTATTTCCGCGTTTTTCATGCTGTACCTATATATATATATATTTTAATTTTTGTTGTCCCCCCCTAGCTCCGAGGCTGGCGACGCTCATCGGTGATAGTGGAGGTCATTTAGTATATTTTGAGCCAAACTTAGCTTCGAAAGTCTCTTCGAAATATTCGGGACTTTCACATTCTATAATAGAAAATACACGACATACCTACTTAAATTTTACTCCAATCAATACCATCGTGAGAAAAGGTACCCACTTAGTTCTAGCAACGTCCCTCCCCCCCCCCCCCAGCTCAACGTTTTTACTTGGTCAAGGTCAATAGCTTTAGGTAGCGTTTCGCTTCTTCCCTTCCTAGGTCATTCGATTATTACGTCAATCGATTGGTGTTCAGTCGAATATCAAATTCATTCGATTATTCTCATCACTAGCCACCAAGGCTCCTAGCCTTAGCGGGCCGCAGATTGGATTCATTTTGGAGAAAATCGGAGTCGGAATCTATCGAATCGAACTGTTCAGAAGGAACGTAAGTTCGAAACTTTGGAGTGATTACTCCAAAGTTTTTCAATTTCAATTTATTTAACAAATAAATTGAAATTGAAAAACTTTGGAGTGATTACCCTGGAGGAGTAAAACAACTATTTGGGAGGGGGAGTTGGTGATAGATAACTATATAAGATAACTAATTAATTAGACCAATAAGTTTTAAAGTAATGTGATTGTAAAACGTATATTTTTTGTGCAATTTATTATGATTTTAATAAAATTAACGTACAAAAGTATAAAACCCCATGTATGGTATTGGTACTCATTGTCGGATTACTTAAAAAAATTGCTGATTCAAAATAGCACTTTTTTTAAATCATCTAAGGTTCCCTCTTTATATTTTTGTGCCCGTATCAGTACCTATAGGTCTTTTTCTTATCTTTGCAGTCCTTAGGATTTGCTTCTTAGGAGCACATTAAATATTAATATTGTTAGATACTTATATTTCTTATTGTAATAATACTTAAACAATATATTAAACCTTATCGAAAATGCATGAAATCCGTCATTGTGTACAATTCCTAGGAAATGTATACAATTCCTAAAATCGGCAGGAAACGTGTGGTTAAATTTCTTTTTTCATAATTATAATAATACTTAAACAAATATTTTTTATTAAACAGGAATTTTACATATCAAATCATGTAATTTTAAGCGTCACTCCAGTTTATCTCCAATAATAAATAGGTTCTTCGTTTTGATTACGTTTTTATTTTCGATTTTATCTGTGTGTCAGCTTACCCGAAAAAAAAGAGTTTTTGAGTTATTAAAACGTATATTTCCTGTGAAAAGTATGAATTAAAGAACATTTGACAAATTATTTCACACATTTCCTAAATTGACCCGGCATTGTGTACAGGACTGGACTGGGAAGAAAATTCTGCGCGGGAATTTACTGTCCAAAGCGGCCCACCTGGCTCATGGGAATTTAGGTTGCCATACGATAATGCCGTTGGTCCAAATACATGTTCCTCTTGAGATTTTGGCCAACCCCACGGCTAAATAGGCATGTTTTTACAGCAGATGCTTAACTAGGGTTTTCGGCGCCCAGGAACAGAGTCTGCTCCCCCTCCCCTCCAAAACCATGAGTGACAGTACTTTATACAGGGTGTTTGATAGATGGATACAGATATCTTCAGGAGCGATAGTAGAGGTCATTTAGGATCTTTTGAGCCCAACTTAGCTTTGTCAAAAGTCGCACGGTTCTCGAGATATTCGAGATTTTCACTTTTTTTCGAAATACCCCGAATTACTCAAGTTTTAGCCCGATAGCATCGTAAGTAAAGGTACCTACTTAGTTCTATCATTCTTTTTTGTTACCTGAATATGTGTTTAGTCTATTTAAATCATAAGTTTCAATCTTAAAAAAAATCATGTTAAAAAAATATCGGATTAAAGTTTCGAGAAAGAGATATTTCAAAAACGAGTTACGACTTTGGAGAGGATTTTCGATAAGAAAAAAATCGTCCAAAGATTCAGAAATCTGTAAAAAACTTATCTGGTTTATGCTCTTTAAAATGATATACAAAACATTATAAAAAACATTAGTTTCATAAATCTATGAAACAATAACTTAAATAGATCACGTCTAATTTAAGCAAATTTCCATACAAATTTAGTATAGGTACAGTTGCATAGTGAAAAACATATTTCCTTTCAATTCACTATTTTACTCTGTCGACGAAATGCTGGAATGAACCATTTACATTCACTTCAGCATTGAACTATGTACATTGAACTATATATATGGGGTGTTAATGGGGTAGCGATCTCTACATATAAATAACATCTTCTTTTTTCCTACTCAAATGTCAACCTCACCTTCTCGTGGTACACCCTGTTTAAACAAACGAGGCTCTGACGACCGTACTTTTTTTAGGGCGGAATATCCCTTACATTCCCACAGCTCTAGCATCTTTGCTGTGAAGAGAAATTAGGAAATGAATTTCTACGATCACCTAGCCGTCTTCCAAGATCCATCGTCGCAGATCCCTCTGTGCCATGGGACAATCTGGATGATAGGTAGTGATCAAGACTGAGGAGATAGCGCAACTCTCTCAGTTACTTCTGCGCAGCCGTGGTATACAATGAGCGATTCGAATTGGTCTAAATATTCCGGAGGTAAAATACCCTCCCGCTCGGATCTCCGGGGGAGGGAACTCGTTCGAATTAATAAAAGTGAAAATACAAATATAAGAACAAAAACTATAAGAGAAAGTAAAGATGAATGTTTAAAAATAGCTGCTTGGAACATTAGAACCCTTCATGACTCTCCAACTTCACAGGCTCCAGAGAGACGAACTGCCATAATATCGGAAGAACTATTTCAACTGAATGTAGATATCGCAGCTCTCTCGGAAACAAGGTTTCTTGACGAGGGATGTATAACTGAGGAACATTACACATTTTTCTGGAAAGGCTACCCAGCCGGTTCGAGAAGAATGCACGGGGTGGGATTTGCCATAAAAAATATAATAGTGGATAAATTAGATCAGTTACCACAGGGAATTTCGGAGCGTATAATGACTTTGCGATGCCAAACAGCTCCTAACAATCATGTACACATCATAAGTGCATATGCTCCAACTATGGATGCAGACGAATCTATAAAAGAGTCCTTTTACCAACAGCTGGATTCGGTATTGAGGAAAGTCCCAGAACATGACCGGTTGATCCTCCTTGGAGATTTCAATGCACGAGTAGGTCGAAAATCGCATCTGTGGCCGGGCGTCATTGGGAAACACGGCCTGGGAAATATGAACTCAAATGGCGAACTTCTTCTCTCAAAATGCACAGAACACAACCTCGTAATCACAAATACTATGTTTCATTTACATGACAAATTCAAGGGTACCTGGAAACATCCCCGTTCAGGTCATTGGCACCAGCTTGACTATATAATAGTGAAGAGAAAACATATTAAAGACGTCATATCAGCGAAGGCGAGAATAGATGTTGAGGCCTGGACGGATCACAGACTGGTCCTAGCAAACCTAAAATATAAAATGTCACCAAACACTCGCAAACAGAAACACAATAGGATGCCTAAAAGAATTAACATAGACAACCTTACTAACACTAATACACAACAAGGACTACAAAATAAACTAGTGACTGAACTACCAAATATTCCAGAGCAGGGTGATGCAAACACATACTGGACAAAACTAAGAGACACCATACACGATGCTTGTATAGAAACAGTTGGAACAACTTCAGGCAGAAAACAAGAAGACTGGTTTAAAGAGAATAACGTCACAATATCGGAACTCCTGAACAGAAAACGAGAATCATTTCAATCATATATTGCACACCCTAATAATAGCGAATTACATGCTAACTATCATAATGTCAAATCCGAAGTACAACGTAAACTGAGAAATATAAAAGATGAATGGTGGCTCAATAAAGCCAATCACATACAATCTCTGGCTGATCAACACGATTATAGAAACTTTTTCCAACAAATTAAAACCGTTTTTGGTCCTACCAAAAAGAAAATCTGTCCTATCAGGGACGAAAATGGATCCCTTCTTACGGATGACAATCAGATCAGGGAGAGATGGAAAAACCATTATCACGACATACTTAACCAACACTCATCGGTCAATGAAGGTGCAATTGAACTCATTCCACAATATGAACTTTTTACTGATCTTGACAATAGTATAACAGAAAATGAAATTAAAAAGGCAATTACTCAGCTGAAAAATCACAAAGCTCCAGGAAACGATGGAATACCAACTGAAATATACAAAACTGCTTCAAAAGAACTAATGCCATACCTAAAGAAATGCTTCGACCTCATTTGGGAATCTGAAACGGTCCCCCAAGACTTTAGAGATGCCAACATAGTCAATCTTTTTAAGAACAAAGGCTCCGCTGCGGATTGCGGTAACTATAGGGGCATCTCCCTCTTGGCGGTAGGCGGAAAGATTCTAGCTAGAGTGCTGGCGAATAGACTTATCCCTGTTATCGAAAAATTGCTGCCAGAATCGCAGAGCGGCTTTCGGCCAAGTCGAAGTACCACAGACTCAATATTCTGCATCCGACAAATCCAGGAAAAAACCAGAGAACAACAAAAGGAATCATTTGCAGCTTTTATTGACCTCACTAAGGCGTTTGACTCAGTCGACAGAGAGACTCTTTGGAGAGTCATGAGTCGACTGGGGATGCCACCGAAGATCACCGCAGTGTGCAAAAGTTTTCATACAAATAATAGAGCTAAAGTCATATACAACGGAGAACTGACAGAATCATTTGGTACAAATACGGGGGTGCGCCAGGGCTGTGTCCTGGCCCCTTTATTATTTAATATTTTTATTGCTGCTATGTCAATTATAGTGGATAAACACCTAATGGAACGCGGTATCGGCATACGTTACAGATTCGATGGGGGGCTTTTCAACCTGAGTCGTCTTAAGGCCCATACAAAAACGGAAACACGCTACGTGACAGATCTGCAATATGCAGATGACTGCGCCCTCGTAGCACACTCTGCAGAGAGCCTGCAGATTATAATCGATGCGTATGCGTGGGCCTACGATGCACTTGGATTGAGATTGAACATCCAGAAAACTAAAGTGATGCCACTACAACATAGTAATAACCCCCCTCCTATAATTGTCAATAGTAGTTCCGTGGAATGGGTGGAGGAGTTCAGTTATCTTGGTAGCGTAATTTCAAATAAAGGAAACATGGATTCCGAAATTTCTAACCGCATGAACTCTGCGTCTAAAGCTTTCTGGGCATTGAAGAGGAGAGTTTTTTACAACCACAGCTTGTCGCTTAAAACAAAATTGGCTGTATACCGTGCAATTGTTATCAGCGCACTTCTATACGGATCTGAAACTTGGGTGGTTTACAGACGGCACATCAACCAACTGGAAAGGATGCAGCAGCGACACCTTAGATTAATGATATGGGCATAAGGTGGTTTCACAAAGTTTCCAATGCATGTGTACTGAACAGGGCCAACTGTACTACCATTGAGACTCTCATAAGCAGAGCCAGACTCAGATGGACCGGACATATCGTGCGCATGCAAGACAACAGGCTCCCTAAGTGCCTCCTGTATGGTGAACTCCTTGAGGGTAGTAGGAAACACGGGGGACAGTACAAGCGCTATAAAGACATTCTCCATGAAACTTTAAAAGGAAAAAGTCTTGCTGGTAACTGGGAAGCAACAGCCAGAGACAGACCAGCATGGAGAAATGTTATAAAGACCTTTGAAAGCGCCCCCCGATCCTACAGACAGTATAATAGACCCCAAGAGAGTTTCATCTGCGAAACGTGCAATAGGCTAATTAAGTCCCGCATTGGCCTGTACAGCCACCAACGTGCCCACGACAGAGACGCTGCTCGTGTTGCTCAGGGTATGCCACAATGATACTCGTATTCGAGTTAAAGGCTATATATATATATATATCAATGATTGTTTATTGTGCTTTCACAATCTTTTGTCTTGCTCATACTATGTCACTGACGAAATGCTAACAGAGCCCTTTACACTCTTTAGCATTGATATTGTGCATTATTGTTGTTATTATTGCCTTAATTGTTATATATATAATTATGTAAAACTGACGAGTCCAAGTGCCCGACATGGGGTCTAAGGACGATAAACAACAATAAACAATAAACAATCGTTTTATCATCATGTCATGAATTTTCTAAAACAACTATATACTTACTGTTTTGACCAGGCTAAAAACATTGAAAAAGGGGGTAGGTAATAAGTAGTTATTCAACAACAATAGAGAAAAAAAATATTAAAAAAACTTTTAAAAAAACACGCTTATGTTCAATGTGCTCTAAAAAGAATAAAATAATTTGAAAAAAAAGCGTGGGGCTTCTTATGGGGAAGAATGGTATTATACAGGAAGCATATAGTTGACGTTATTTTGCAGAAGAATGAGCAATTAAGGGAATACAGGAAGCCCCACGCTTTTTTTTTTAGTTTTAGGCATTCATTACAGTCACATTAGTCCTGAATATGGCTCAAGCAAGAGAGACGAAAGCTCGACAACATTGTCAAAATACACACAGAACACTAGGGAAAAACGAAGAAAAGATATAATATGTATATTTTACAATGTACTCGTAGGTACTTTTAATTCGCCAATTCCCTCGTACAGTATAGTTGGTTATTTAGCTTTAATTGCTTAGATGATAATGTATTTCCCTCGTTGTTTCCCGATGGCTTGCGCTGGACAAAATATGACTTGAGGTCTGAATTTATTTTCCAATGCCCTTTCATACGATACCACACATGACCTCTCAGGACCCTCGGATCCCCTGAAACGTCTTTCAACTTTTTTGTCTCTGGAGAAGGATGATCCAATTTTTAATGAAATGTAGTGTAAGCCAGTTTACGTACGGTTGCAAAGTTTCGGGTCTCTAAGTAGTCAGGAAGTTATTAAAATTTGCATCGATCCATATAGACGTACCAAAGTCCGTGCCAAATATAATAAAAGCGTGTAAAAATAGGAGAATTTCAATTTGTTAAGAAAATTAATATGTACTTGGCAGAGTCTGTATCATAATTATTTTTTGAGGTACAAAAGAGTATTTATGCTCAAACGACGTAGAATATCATGTAATTTAATTTATAAACAAACAATATTTTCCTAGAAAGCATCGTTTAGAAGTTATTAGTGAAAAAAAATAATCTAACGATAAGTACCTATACTCTATAGGTATCATGACCCTTTTCACCCAGTCTCGCAAAAAGTCGCCTGGCCTGGGGCGTTATTCACATTTTTTTATACCACAAGGTCATATTTGCATGTGACAACTTTCAGCCCCCCCCAAAAATGAATCCTGGAATCGCCACTGACATAATGGAAGTATTTACAATAGTATAGAGAACGCCTTTATTGTACCTAATGAAATGACTAGCGGGGTAGTAAGCCTGCGCCTGAATGTTAGGTTTCATACAACCACTACTGCATGCGTGTTGTTTCGTAATTTAAGGGCATGGCACCAGGAATGACGTCACAGTCTTTTCCCACGGCATTAAGGTTCAAAATTGCGTGACAATCACATGATAAAATGGTAAAAATAGAGTTTTTTCCATTTTTTGGGGTTAATTTTGCGTCTATCAAAAAACTTTTACGGTTATTCCCTAGATTTTAATGCATATTATCAGTACAAAAATAAAATTTTACTCCGCGACTTTCGGGAAACGAGTTTCCGTCTTGCGGAAAAAAAATCAGAGGTGTTTTAGAAAAAAAAAATGAGAAATCTATACAAGATATAAAAAATCTTTTACGGTTATTCCCTAGATAAAGGTTCAATGCATCTACCCTATTTTGTTCTCCAAAGCATATTTAGTAACGGTTGTCGAGATAGAATTAAGGTCTCCCGTTTTTATAAATTTTTGAAATGTCGGTATATGCATACTCTTAAGTCATTTTACTCTAACCGGAAGCGGTATTTAATTTTAGGTAGATTTCCACAAAGGAATTCTACCTATTCGTTTCTCCCATGATGTCGCAGAATTGAAAAATTTCTACCAGTATCACTAATTATAGGAGTATTAGGACCAGGAGAACCCGAATCCGACCTTGGTTTAAAAGTTTACATATATACTTATAAGCCATATATATATGTATATATGTCCCTTTTCTTGTGCGCACGTTTGCGGCAAAACTATGCGTCGCAGAAACGTGAAACTTGGGTGGTAGATTTTTGGTAAGTGGTAGATGAACTGATAGGAGATTGGGTGAAATCCATTAAGAGGAAGGTTTACTTTTTAAGGCTTTAAATACAAAATTAATCATTCTGAGGGGATCCAATTAATGTGAGGGTCCGTGTCTGGTATCGTATGAAAGGGCATTTTAAATAAGGAATACAAATCAAAAGTCAGATTTTGTCTAGCTCAATCCCTCGGAAGACACCGATCGATCGAAAGATCTAGTTAAGTAGGTAGTTACCGCATAGGTACTAGCGTGTTTGTTGTCTTAGAAAAGTGCTTCACGATACGAGTAGAACTCACATCTTTTTTCAAATTTCTAGTGCTTAGCTGAGTGAAATGAAAATAATTTGATTAGGTACTTCGATAATCAAAGAATTAACTACCTACCAGGCGTGAAGCAGCCAAAGAACACGATTCCCATCTAGTAACCTTTTGGGAAAAAATGATAGGTATAATAGTGTCTAATTTGACGTAATCCTATAAGAAATGTTGGCCCCGGCTTCGCTTCTGCAGAAATCCACCCTTCGCCACTGCTACCTACCACAGATTAGTAAGTAGTATGTTCTACCTACATCCATACTACATCATCACTTGGAATATGGAATCTACTTATGCCTGTGGCGTGCCAAAATATTTTTTTTGATAGTCAGCGTTTAGTTTAGTTCTATCGTTATATAAAATGTCTGGGAGTCCTCCTGTGTTAAACTGATTCCGGGACCTAGCCGTTTTAGTACAACCTTTAAAATATTGTGGTGATTGCAGTAGATTCTCCGTAGCACATACTTTCGATTAGTTAGATTAGAATATACCTACTAGTTGGATCAGTGATTCCCAAAGTGGTGTATATCGACCAGTGCCTTTGCCGCCCGGGGCGGAAGCCAAATCCTCCGCCTCCGTATTTAGGCATTTAAATCCAAAATGCTCGAAAATTTACAAGAATTCTAAAGAACTTCGAGACTGAAGTTGGGTAACTAAAATTTTAATTTTGATATGGTACAAAAACAGAGAAATGCGGCGAATTTATTTGGTGTTTTTAATTAAACAAATGTAATTTAATGGATTTTTTAAATTTATCACAAAAAATGCCGCCATCTATAACTACTCCCCAAAGGCCCGACTTCGGTGGTATGGACATGTGCAGAGAAGGGACGAGGGTTCCGCTCTGAGGAGGGCAACAAACTGGTTTGTGGAAGGACCAAGAAAGAGAGGACGGCCAAAGAAGTCCCTTGAGGAGACTATCAGAGGGGACATGGTACACTTGGAGCTTACTCCAGACTGCCTCGATCGGGGCAGATGGAGAGAGAGGATCCGAGGCGCCGACTCCAAATAAATGGGATGTGGTGCAAAAAAGAGATAAGTTTTAAAAAAATCCTTCTGCGGCGCTATTCACTTATGTTTTCTAGTACGGTCTTTCTAGTACATTTATGGCGGGGTTACGTTACTACAAAATCTGTTGTTGCGTAGGTCGTAGGGGATGTCTTAATCCGCCAGTGAATTTGTTAGCTATTCCCTTTATAATCCCAATCCTTGTAACTTGTAAAAGCTTACACTTGCACATTCGATGGTGCCAATAAATTATTGCCGTGCCGTAAAAAAATTGGCTAGCAAAGATACGCACACATCGAAGTTTAGTAGCAATGCTTGTCCAGAGCACAGCACAACTGGACAAAAGATAATTTGCTTAATTCGTCAATTATAAATAGGTACGAATGTCAGAGATGATACAAACACCGTTTGGGAACCTCTGACCTGGACTACATACAGGTCAACGAAAAAGATTGACACTATTTAAAAAAGGTATAGCTTTGGAACCATTCATTTTAAGTAAGTGATTCTTTCACTGTGCGGTAACTGATGAATGTAAATTTTGTTTGATGTAAGCATATGTATGATATAATGCGATTGCGCAGGCTTATTGAGCAGTCGACAAAACCATTCCATTCACACACAAGAGCCGCCATTCTTGTGTTACGAATCCAAAAAAATCAATTGCTACACCTGCACCGGTTCCAAAAACGGCAATTCGAAATTGCAAAAAATCAACGCACAGTGCTTTCTGTTGCACGATCAACATTATGTTAGACAACGTAGATAGTTAGCCCCGGCTGACTTTGTCAACTGCGCACTGCGCAGCTCACCTGCGCATGCAGTAACGCACTATGCCATTCTTAAAAAAAAGTTCACATTTATCAGTTACCATACAGTGAAAGAATCACTTGTTTAACATGAATGGTTCGAAAGTTATACTTTTTTAAAATGGGGTCAATCTTTTTCGATGACCCTTTATATGAGGCCTGTATTTCACTACATAGGCGGGCTTATTCCTGGAATTTCCTACAGAGCCTCTGATAACGAGAGGAGGAAACAATGCAACACAATATTATTACTAAGTAGAGAGAAGTTTATTATTGATACGCATACGATGTTATTGTTATTACATATTATTATAAGCCACCATCAGTCACCGCTTGCCTTTAGACCTACCATAGCTATTCTACCTATAGGTACGAGTACTAGGTATATGTATATAACTTTCCAAGACCCAACCGTCATTACGCTTAGAGATAAGTAGAATTACGTCATTATACCTACAGTTACAAGAGTATTCAGCGTCTCCGCATTTTTCAGATCGAAGCTGTCGCTGCGGTCCTGAGTCCTTGGTCCAGCCCGTCATACTCACAAGTCACAAGTGTCAGCAGTCAGTCACATTGGTTACAGTCTCGAGTCTTGATGTTAGTGCCTAGTGCCTACTGCCTAGTGGTGAAGTGACGGGTGACAAGTGTTTTCCATTTTAAAAATATTCTTATTTTGTACAGTTAAGGGTTGATTTTTTTTATATGAGGAATACATAGTTTCTGAACAATTTTTTTTATACAAAATGCAATTTTTCGAACCATGGGAGGTAAGGTTTTTTATTGTTTAATTGGCATGTCTTATTACATATTACATATACTATATATACACCTCTCTGACTATTTTGCGTACTTAACATAATCTTGGGTATAAAAAGACCTATATATATATATATATATATATATATATATATATATAGAAATATAATATGCGCAGCGAATCTTTGTAAAATATTGCTTTCCTGCGAATTTATTTAAATAATTTTATTTTCATTCTATTTTTTGAGAACGTGAATATATTTTTTTATAATTCTATGGAAAAGAAGCACACCCTTATATTATTACTATAAAGGTTTACAGTTTGTGTTCCTAGTCCCAAAGCCACGAGTCCCTATCATTTGTTCATTTGTACATTTACTGAAGAATATATAGGTATATA
Source organism: Ceraclea dissimilis (assembly GCA_963576895.1). Taxonomy (NCBI): domain Eukaryota; kingdom Metazoa; phylum Arthropoda; class Insecta; order Trichoptera; family Leptoceridae; genus Ceraclea; species Ceraclea dissimilis. The sequence goes on from OY756359.1 coordinate 9,893,351, forward strand.
ATTATTTAGAAAGGATTACTAAAGAATCATATAATAATATATTAAATTAAGTGTCTTTTGCGATTACATTTTTTAAATGAATTTTCCTAAATTTCTACGCCAATTATACATATATTTAATTGCCTAATCGATTGACAAATATAGAGACGGAATGAAGTATCAACATGTCTATAATTATAATACCTGCAATATAATTTAGCAGTAGGTATTTACGAGAACATTTTTTTTATGTTTTGATATGACAATTGAAAAGAAATAATCTAAATACACCCCCATGCAGGTACTTAGGCACCTACTATAGATACCGTTAGAAATTTTAGATTTGATTGAGGACTTTCCGACGGCGCAGTGCATCATCAACCATAATCCATGAAGTCCATGGAAGATAATAAAATAAGTATAAATACATGAAATATGGACATCACCTTCTGATCCAGATTAATCAGACTTTTCCTAGATTTCAATCCATAAGTACCTGTCTGCTTTAAGTAGCCACAAATTACTGATAAGTGCATGGACATCGAATGTCCGAACTATGCTATGAAATATGCTTTAGGTATCTGTAAGTCTGTGTTCTGTACCAATGTAATTTTACATATTGTCTTGGTTATTAGTTATTATGAACATTTGAATATGTAATTACTAATTATATAATTGAGTAATTATTTCTACATTTCTAGCGATCGTCTCCTTTCTCTCCTCAATAGTGCCGCAGGCGAATTTTTGTTTTCGTGAGACAGAGTGAAGAAGGTTATGATGTACTTACCTAGTTTGGTTCATTTTCTTTAAGTAAAAATTTATATAATAATATGTTGTGAGAAATGTTTTCTATAGAAAATGTACCAAAAAACAGCGATTTTTTTTTCAGAAGACATAAGCATGTTCTTTAAAAAAGGTCGCGATATAAATCTAGTTTGTTTTTCGTGGAATAAAAAACATAGGCACCTACTTAAAAAAATGTGTAACACAAGAACAAGCATAAGTAATTAGCGCCGCATGCTAAATTTTCTATGAAACAATTGTGCTTTTAATTTTATTTTATTTCATTCTAATTTTAGAATATTTTTGATATGATGAGAAAACGTGTGGTCATAATGTGAATTTTTATTATTTAGTATGAAAAATTAAATACCTATTTCAATCTCTAGGGGGGGATCTTATTATCATTATTTCCAAATCAATCTTATCAACACAAAAAAATATTAGGTTGGTACCTACGCTATATTGGTAGGTACTAGGTAGGTGTAGAATTAGAGGCCGCTTATAGCTATTATACCTTCTTCTTCTTTCTCAGCCGTTTTAATTCCAATGCTGGACATAGTAGGCTTCCTCTTTGACTTTCCACAGATCCCTATCCTGCATGGGGCATGCTGCATCCACTTGCTTCCTGCAATTCGCCTCACATCGTCAGACCATCTTGCCTGAGCTTATATACCTACCTAATACAATTCTCTATCAGTCGTTAGCTCCGCGGCTTATTCCCTGCAACCTGCAACAGAAATCCACTCTTCGTCACTAATGTAATGATTCTACATTTTCACAAATAAATACGAATAGTGGACAAAGAGTAAGTAATGAGTAAGAATATAAACAAACAAATTAATGAACATACGGATAAACAATGTGTATTTAGGGAATATAAATAGAACAAACAAGTCACTTATAGATAAAATAGAGTTTCCTATTTATGAAATCTCGTTTGATAAATGTCCCAAATTCCCAGTAGGTACTCATTCCAAATGATGCGTTCTTTACTGGATAAAAAAAATCGCCGGGGGGGAGGCAGGGCCTATTCCTGTGAAAAGTGCAAATCCAGCCCTGGTTTTAGGTGTCTTCGCGTCTTGAGGCAAAAAGGTTGCATAAAACCAGGAGCAATCCTGCCTTAATATGCAATATGCATCATGTATGCACTTTGCTGGTTTAGCAAACTGTAGTCCCTAAAGTACCTATAGACTATATTCTAATATTTGTAATACACCAACCAGAATTGGTGCTTAGATGACTTGATGAATTATAAGGAAAGTATTGATGGTCCGCGCAGCATGACATTTGACACTCCAAGTACTTACCTTCAAAATAAAGTGGATGTAGGGTTATGTATAGTGTATACCCTACTTCACCTAGTCCTATAGGTATCCCAGCAAGGGCTTATTTAATATATACCTACCTAATAGGTATTCTATATATATATATAGCATAGCACTTGAATGGAAGATATACCTACCTACATAATATAATACATACGTGTGTATTGCTCATGCAGTGGTGAGATGGAGAGGTGACTGAAACCATTTGTATTTCTTTAACACATTAAATTTAATATAGGTACAATATACCTACATATTTACCTATGTCGTTTTTACTCGCTTTATACCTCGCCTTGTTTCGGTAAACTGTCTCAATAAATAAAAAAATACCTACATGTAATAATAATATATAAGTAGGTACCTACTTCCAATGCGATACTTTTAGGATTTTTTTGTAAACATTTCAAGTGTTACCTATATTATTACTTCAACACCTACATTATGTAGGTAAGTACTTATACACTTAGGTTCTATTATTTATTTTATAAGTACTAGTATATATATAGCAATAGGCACGCACGACCAAAGGTCTACTAAAACAGGGAAACATTTTGGCATATACCTAAACCTACCTAGTACCTACCACCTACTAGATACTATAGTTAGGTACCTACCTACTGCGTTTCGTCCACAGTTCTTTTCGAATACCTATTTGAGTGAGCGATTCAATAGGGTTTTCGTTAAAACCTTTGATTATCGAAGTACCTAATCAAATTATTTTCATTGTTAAAACATACCTAAGTATATGTAGGTTGCAGTGGGAAGGGTGAATTTCTGCAGAAGGGAAGCCGGGGCTAACATTTCTTAATGGATTACATCACATCAAATTAGACACTATTATACCTATCATTTTTGCCAAAAGGTAACTCGATGGGAATCGTGTTGTTCGGTAGCTTCGCGCCTGGTAGGTTGTAGGTTCCTAATATTGTAAACATTCTATTGAATCACTTAAATTTTTTCGTATAGATTATTTATTAAGGATTATTTTTGCACTGGCCACTTTCTCCAATTTCTTACCATATTCCTAAAAAATGCGAAAAATCGCGAAGGGGGACCTATTCGGGGGGCCAGGGGGTGATGCGGCAAGATTTTGCTAGCAACCGACCTACCTACGAGTATGTGTACCCTATTTAAATCACATTTCGATTAAAATATAGATGGGTCATATTTTTAGCGGTCGGATTGTAGGTTACTAGGTATGGTATAGATCAGCGGTTGCCAAAGTGGAGAAATTTTCAGTGGTCCAGGGGCAGGGGGAGGGCGGCCGCCCCGGGTTTAGGTTCTGGAGGGGCGCCAAAACGGGGTTGATTTTTTACATGGAGTACATAATAACACTATTCACAGTTAGTTATTCTTTCTCATCATACTATTACGAATTTTCCAATATTATTAAGAAAATCTACTAGGTAAATTATTATTTAATAAATAAAAAATTGCCTGCGGCGCCATTTAATAATCTTCTTGTGTTACGTATTCTTCATACTTAAATACTTTTTTTAAGAAAACTAAACAAGTTTTACACTATACTACCTTTGTTGTGTACGTATGTGGGTATTTCTATGTATTATTAGGTACAGTACACGCTTATGTCTTATGACAAAAATTTCGCCTGCAGCGCTACATAATACATATGTATGGTTACTTGCCTCGTAATATATAACTGGATGTTACCTACTATAGAAAGTTCATCATTTAAATTAAACCATTTAAAAAAATACCGCCTTCCATGCGTAACCAGCACCAGCTACTTAGGTATTTTTCATTATGAGAAAATCTTAAACTGGGAGAGGGGGAATGTTCCGCAAGTTTGATGACAGTTGGTGTAGATAAATTATATTATTAATGTAATACAAGATTGCAAGAGTCTCGCAATCATGAAAGACTATACAATATACATACCTATTAGCAGTATTAGCTATTTGAGTGAGTAATGTACCTACCAATTTATGAAAGTATCTCATTGTTTTGTAACTTTTAATAAAGTTAGTAGGTACTTATATTTTATCTTAAGTATTAGGTATACAATATACATATACATATTAGGTACATAGGTGTATATATGCGTCGTCGTGTGTGATTGCTGATTATAATATCGTCTCATACTTAGGGCTTGGTACCAAGAATGACGTCACAGTCATTTCCCACTGCATTAAGGTTCAAAATCGCGTGAGCAATAGCGTTTTTTCAATTTTTTGGGGTTAATTTTTGCGTCAATCAAAAAACTTTTACGGTTTTATTCCCTAGATTTTAATGCATATTATCAGTACAAAAAAATTACTCCACGACTTTCGGGTAACGAGTTTCCGTCTTTCGGAAAAAAGATCCGAGTGTTTTTCAAATTTTTTTTTTGAGAAATCTATACAAGATAAAAAAATCTTTTACGGTTATTCCCTAAAAAAAGGTTCAATGTATCTACTCTATTTTTTCCAAAGCATATTTAGTAACGGTTGTCGAGATATAAGGTCTCCCGTTTTTAGAAATTTTTGAAATGTCGGTATGCATACTTTTAATATCGTCTCATACTTTATAGCAATCTCCATAGTAGGTAAGTATGTAACGTATGTACGGGTAGATTGTAGGTTTATTATGTCAGTAGGTATGTAATCGTGTAGACCTGGGTATATTTATTTATATTAAATTATTTATTTTCATGATGCTAGATTGACATTTCAAAAAATTCTAAAAACGGGAGACCTTAGATCTCGACAACCTCGACAACATATGCTTTGAAAAAAAAATAGAGAAGATACATTGAACCCTTATCTAGGGAATAACTGTAAAACAAATATTGATAGGATTTCTCAAAAAAATGTGATAAACATGTATGACCATTTTTCCGAATAGTAACTCGTTTCCCGAAAGTCGCGGAGTAAATTATTTTTGTATTGATAATATGCATTAAAATCTAGGGAATGACCGTAAAAGTTCTTTGATTGAAGCGAAATTAACACCAAAAATGGAATAAACGCTATTTTTACCATTTTATCATGGAATTGTTCATGCGATTTTGACCTTAATGCCGTGGAAAATGACCGTGACGTCATAGTTGGGTCACGAGCCTTAACAGTAGGTTTGTAAAAGTATTAAATACCTATATGTATTATAAAAGTGTCTACAATTATCGTAAAGTTCGTCAAGTTTTTACGTAAGTTTCTGAGAAACTCTAGTGCCTAGTCACACTCACTACATTGTGCGAAAATTGGAGGATGGTGTATATTTTAACGAACGCCTTTACCACCTAAAAGGTATACTCGTATATAATAATTAATACTCCAATTAATATTTTTTCACATTCTACAGGCTACTGTGGACACATGGACGAAGAATTTGTTGCCTGGAGATATAGAACGGAGATATGTGGAAATAGCACAAGAACTTTTGAAAGTTTCTATTTCCAGCTCAAGTTCTTCATGTTCTTCAGAATCTTCAAACTATTCCATGGTAAATATGACAATTAATCTATAGAAGCCCTTTTGCGGGTTAAATCTTAAAATGCGTTCTGTATTATTTTGCAAACACTTCTTTCAGTATACCTACTATGAGAACTAATACATGAAATTTTTATGTTGATTGATAATTTTTAAGTAAATATATTCAGGGTTTACAAAATAAGCTAAAGGGCGGCGGATTAAACAAATTCTTAATATGTAAAATTATGTTTAGGTTCCCCATTCCACGATAATCCACAATGATAACTACGTTGACTATGCGGGAAGAGGTATTGGCAGTAGATGTGAAATACTAGTCAAGAATCAGTCATCTCATCTTGTTGATAATAATATTCATGTGAAGCAGCCTGGAACTTTTCCTCCTCTCGTTAATAGAGATGCTTGTGAAGAAGACGTGGAGCAAGTTATTGCCAGAGAACTCTTCCTCCACAAGCCACCACCACCCGCTGGGTATGTTTGTGATATTTGCGGAACGGAGGGGCACTTCAAAAATATGTGCTTAAAGGTGAGTACATGCTACATGTAGGTATAGGTACAAATATACATTTTGTCCGCACGTAAGTATAATCCGAAGTCCAACTGCTCTGCCCCCTTTCTCCATAATGAAAAAACCGTGTATTCATTTCTGCTTTTTTTCGCAATATGATTATCACTTGTTACGGAACTAATTGGATTATAATTATTATTCATGAGGAATGAGAAAATTCAAACAATACTCAGTTAATAAAAATAAAAATTAATAAATGATTATTATCAATTAATAAAAATTTTCAGATCCCAAACAAAGTTGATGGTTTCACACCTTACCAAGGGGCCAAGCAATGTTTTGGTGAGTTCATTTGTACCAAGTGCAAAAGGAAGTGGATGTCCTACCACTCATGGGCTAATTTCGCACAGAAGTGTGTCAAGTGTAAAATTGATGTGTTTCCGAAGAAACAGGTAATCCCTTACTTACCTATTTGTATGTTTACTACCTATATAAAACTTTTTTTGGCTAATATTTAAATTCCCTATACCTACGAATCCTATAAGTATTCGACTGTGGCGCTTCTTTCATATTATTTTGTTTAACACAACATCTATATAATGCCAACCTAAAACACGACCTTTTTCACTCACCTTCACGAAAAAAAATCTTTCTTTCTATTATTGATTTTTTTACTACGTCTATGCCTCTCCCGGCAGTTTTTTAGTCCCCCACCAAAGTCAAATACAGGATCCTCTCCCCCCGAAATGAAAAGCTGTATACGTCACTGGTTTGGATTTAAAAAAAGAATTGATATTTCAGAGACCACTAATTCCGTCACCTGAGAATGTCTCCAAACATCCACAGCATTTGTGCCAGAAGTGTAATGTAGTGGGGAATAACTGTGGCATCACCTGCAAGGTAAAACTCAACAATGGGAATATTAATAAAACCTCCATGAGAGGGAAACACTCCACAGCGAATACTATACAGCTCGATAGAATTGTCCAAAAACAGAGTGGAGCTTTTGCAAAAAAGGTGGAAAACAATCAAGCTGTTAGAGAACATATTCAGGACAATATCACTCAGTTACATCACGGAACTATTATGAAGACCGAACAACAGTCAGGTGTTAAACATACTGAGAGAACCATGGAACAGAACAAATATAATGAATATACAATGAAACCTTATGAAGGCTTTGCAAATATTGATTATTTCAGAACAATTACTAACATGTAAAAAAAGCAAAGCTTTGAAATCAGCTGTTAGTCAAACAAAGAAATTAAAAAGTAACTTTGAAATATAATATTTTCCAGTAGCTCGCAAGAATGCCACTGTACTGGCATGCTGCCTGCTAAGCTACCCACTCGTACTGGCATGTCAAGGTTTTACATTGTTGATAGATTGTCTGGACTATTAGATTAAAACATTAGTCATTTCATTGGAATCCAAGTGGTAATAGAATATTTTCTAATTTGTGTTTCATCATGTCACATTCACAGTGAACTTCTGCCAAAGATCTTTAGTTCCAAAAGTTCAGTTTCAACGAGTATTCACTTATTGAGATATCGGACTGAAAGACTAGATTTAGATGCCATCTCTATGCCACAAATCTTTATGATTACCATAAAGAAAATACTGCACAGACATAACAATCAGTTGAGAGTAGGGCTGCCACCTCTCCGGGTTTGACCCGGAGTCTACGGGTTTGAGTGGTGTTCTCCGGGCTCCGGGTTAGCATAGTGTATCTCCGGGTCTGAAATTTTTGTCAGGACTAAAAAAAAAAAAAAAAGGAAAATACTCGGGGTCCCGGTCCCCCCCATAGAAAAACTGGGTCTCCAGGTCAGCATAGTAAATCTCCGGGTTTGGAATTATCAGGTCAACTATGGTCACAAATTCGTTTTTTCCGAATCTCCGGGTCTACGCTCTTACAAAGGTGGCAGCCCTAGTTGAGAGTATTACTCATATAATATTCAATTCTTACATGGAGATGGAGTAGGAATAAAAAAAAACTATCTAATCATTATTAATTTTAAATTTACTATTTTAGTTCATATATATGTAGTAAGTTCCTTATATATTCTATACATTTAGGTATTTAATGTACATTTATAATATGTACTGTGATTAATATTTTAAGGCTTATAATAACCAATCACTCAACAGTAAGTTGGTGTGTTACCATTAAGAAAACGCCACTATATTATCTAGAGGAATTGATATGCAATCATGTCTATCTTATTTATTACGAAGTTTGAACTTGACAAAGTACAAAAAGACTATGTGAGTTACCCTTCCTTCAGGTATTTTTAGTACTTAACATTCATTCGTGTCAACTTATACGTGAAGGAAATTTAGAAATAAGTTGAATATATTTTTGTACTTTTTATATATAGGTACCTACTTATAAATATATTATTTTTTGTCATCATTTGTACCTACTTACATATATGTATCTATTTTTACACTAATTAAGTATTCCTACAATTTTTTTATATAAAATAAGAAGCAATCCTTGACTCGTATGCGATATTTTGTATAAAGTGGTATAAAACATTCATTAAGAGATAAGTTAAGAAATTTGAGAAAAGAAATGTTTATGAAGTTTGTTATTATTAGACCCAAAGACTGTTTAAATTTAATATTTGTTGCTACCTATAGTACCTATACATATTATAATAATGTTATTATAAGATATACCTAATTTACATCTATCTGTGATAAAAATACTCATTGAATACTCATCGAAGGAATTATGTAGTAGTACATACTAATACATGGTTAATTGTCTTCAATAAATCATTTTAATTGAATCAGCTGATAACCTTTCTTTATACAACTATCCAATAATTTCAATTATCAGACTACTGAAAAAATATTTCATATAGGTATGTATTTTTTGTGTCATGTGAACATAGTGCATACCATTGTTCAATATGAACAACGTTTGTGGGTTGAATTGTTAATTAAAAGTTAAGATAGATTGTGATATTGAGTGTGAGACGTCTAGTCCATTTTATAAAAATAATTAACAGATTGTGTGCCTTCGTTCTGCCGTCAAATGGCAAAACGCGGTAAGTCAAAAAGATAGTTTCGAGAACACTTTTAAAGTTTTTGATTTTTTAATTCGCCATAAGCTCATCTATATGTATAACTATAAAGGAAAGTCGGCTTTTTTGTAAGTGTTCACATAACCAGGGCCGTCCCTAGACGTAATGCCGCCCTTAGGCAAGTACCAAAATGCCGCCCCAAAATTTGTGTAAATTAATAGGTACCGTAAAATAGAGCTCACACTCCGTAACAGTTTCCAAATACATAGTAGGTATGTGGAGCAACTAACATTTTAAAATTGATTTAGCATGGAAACGAACAAACAGCGCCGCAGGCGAAATTTATTGAAAAAAGGGTGTGCTGATGAATATGTTTGAATTTGAGTATATTGCAAAAGACAAAGGACTGTGTAATCAGCGCCGCAGGCGATTTTTTTGTAACAAAACAGTAGGTATTAGGAACATAAAATGTAGGTAAAAGGTTTTAATGAAACAATCGCGATTTAATAGATTGTCACAATGAAAAAACATAAAAACCTATTAAATTACAAGTAAATTACATAACATAATTGAACTTACCATATCCACATAAAGTTTTTTGATTGTGAATTGCACACATACCATAGGTTCCTTACGCATACCTGCTTCACTTTTTTTTTTAATTAAATCATTTAGAAAAAGAAAGCAAGTATGTATTTTATACAATATACATACACCTATACCTATACACCTCGCGCATTATTCCACATTTGTATTAAAGAAAAGTTACCCGTGCACAAACAGTTTACATTATCTTACGTATTCGTATTTTCAAAAGAAAATTACTGGCTTTTTCTTATGAAAATTGTTGATTATTTCATTCGAATTTAGTTCACTAGCCGCTGGTATTTCATTTAGCTTTATAAAACTTTTCATGTTTAACGATTCAAAAAATGAAAACTTAAGTATATCCTTTACAGAGGAAACAAAAATAGTCTTGACACTCTTGACACATGGAAAATTAAAACAATACAAATTATACACCAGTTTAACAAAATGATTATTTTATTCCAAGAATAATTTTTAAAACGGACTAAATAACTGAGAACATGTATTTGCTCATTACTGCATTATTGAAGGTATAGATACTCTGAGATGATATTTCGCGTAGACAAACATTAGAACAAACCGAACGTCGATCGAATACTGAAGATTTTACGCAAAATGACAATTTGTGTTTTTTTTAATATACGTACCTACTTTATATATCTACCATGCACCTTCTACAATGTAAAAAATAACCATAAAAATAATTTCAAAAGTCTAAGATCAAAAAGACAATAGGAAAGGCGGCGAAAGATAGTTTTATTGGGGAGCATTGTTCTTCTGGACGGTCATAATTTTATTGTTAGAAGGTGTCCTATTCAAAACATTCAAAGTTGTTTTGACTGCAATAGCCAACATGTGCTTGGATTCTTTGAACAAAGGGTGGGTGGTAAACATGTGTTTTTTATTATGTGACTTAGAATTTGACATTCACCTGTTTATTGATTTCACGAGCCTTTTGAAACCAAGAGTTCTCAAAGTTCATTAAACCAGCAGTTCTCAATTTTTCCTATATTTTTTTTACTATTCATTCAGATTGCCGCCTCCTCGTTTTGCCGCCCCTTCAGAGTGCCGCCCTTAGGCATTGCCTAACTTGCCTATTAGGTAGGGACGGCCCTGCACATAACTCCCGCATTTTACGTTGGATTGCTGTGAAAATTCACATAAACACTTCTACCGATCCGCTTCAGGTTTTGACGGCGCCATTTTTGGAAAAAAACTTATTTTAAGAGATATTTAACTTTGAAATCGAAATACACGGAGGCAGTACCAAAACAAGGCGGCCATTTTCTTAATTACACAACATTTTACTTATAGTGGTTGCGAACTAGGGTTTTTATAAATTTAATTGTGTGGAATGGGTAGTTTTTTTCCCGGGCGTCGCCGGGTATCTCAGCTAGTATTATGTTATATACATAAAATGTTTTCATCAGGAAATTATTCATTAATTACATTTACCTTTTACCTTTGCCGAAATCTCACAAGGATGGTGAAAGAAATAGTAACTTCAATTACATTGTTTTGGAGTGTCTTCACACACTAACCCCCGTTTTCACCAACTTTTACTTAAGAAGGAGACCCCTAAGAAATTTCCATACAAAAACAGAGATAATATTCTATTTTTTGACACGCAGGCCTACCAACCACACCCTAATTCCATACAAAATGCAACACGCAACTCACCTACGTTAGGTGCCCAAATATCTCTGCCCAGGCTAGGTGAGTTGCGTGTTGCATTTTGTATGGAATTAGGGTGTGGTTGGTAGGCCTACGTGTCAAAAAATAGAATATTATCTCTGTTTTTGTATGGAAATTTCTTAGGGGTCTCCTTCTTAGGTAAAAGTTGGTGAAAACGGGGGTAACTTTTTTTTATGTATTTTTTTTATGCGAATAAGCGACAACATTTGACGGCAGTCGTTCATAGAATAAGCTTTGAAAGATCTCTGGTGTATGTACTCAAAATAAATAGTGGAAGTAAAAAACAGTGTTTTTTATTTTACAAATAAGTTTAATTATTTAGTCCGTCGTAAGACGTCCCCATAGGGGACTCACTCCGCCTCGAGTCCCGAAAGCCTTACTGGAAACTGGGAAGGCAACTGGTGGCCAACAACTCTAACACCAAAGAGGAATGGAGACGCTCTTGGAGGGATGCCAACATCGACACTCGCGGACTTATAAACGACCCTACAACAATGCCACCTGGTAGCCATTTACCACGCCACCTCTGGTGCAACCTGAACCGAATCAGAACCGGACATGGAAGGTGCGGCCTTCTCCTCCACAGATGGGGCAAGCGGGACAACCCCAACTGCCCTTGTGGTGGGGTGGAGTCCGTTAACCACATCCTCGAAGAATGTCAATTCACTAGGTTCAGCGGCACAATGGAAGACATCCATAACTTGTCTCCTGAAGCACTTCAATACCTGAGCTCTCACGAACTTAATCTCTGACTCTGGTCTCTCCAACGCCATACGATATATATTATTTAGTTTTTCCGTAACTTTAAACCTACTACTACAACTCTAGCAGTTATTATTGTATAATATTGATTAAATAATACATAAAGTTATGATTTGAAGTTTAATCATCCTACACGTCCCATACAAATTAAACATGTCCTTTCTCCACATTGGCTGAATGAATTGGTTGTTGACTCTAAAATAAACATTTTTTAACTAGAATTTCTGTTGCATTTCTTAGAAATATATATGTTTTATTATAATTTCGCTCAAGACCGAATTTTCGTATTTTGATGTACTTACTTACTTTAAAAATACATTATATATCTCTGTCCGCGTTTTTTTTACCTGTGAGTTACTCAGAGGATGTAACGGAAGATTTAGAGAAGATTTAAAGTACTTAATATATTATGTCGCTGATTTTATAATCAATTTGTCCTTAAAAAAATATTTCTCTGCACTACCATCACCGTAAGTGTAAAACCAATACTACATTTCGTTTCATCCGTCTTGTCACACTTTTTGTATAGAATTACTATGTAGCCAGTGGCCAAGTTATATGAAACAAGGAGTACCTAGAACAAAGTCAAACCACCCGAAATTTCCTATGGAAATTTCCCGCTAGTGTTGCCGTTTTTAGTATTTTTAATACTAAGCTAGTATTTTCAGAACCATTTTGACAAATCTAGTATTTTTTAAAGTATTTTCTGAAAATTGGTATATTTTAGTATTTTTGACCTAATTCTAGTATATTTTGACGTAATTTTAGTTTTTTTTGTATGTTTTATTTTTTGGTTATTTATTAAAATTTTGCACAGAAATGAACAAATATTGAAAAAAAATTATGAGTGAATATTGCTAGTTCTTAAATTTTTTCACCCCCCGCTCGTCAAATTTTTCGCCTTAAGGTCAACAAAAAATATTCAACACCCCCTCCCGTCGGCGATTTTGGCGGCGACTAAAAAAAAGAGGTCAACAGTTTTAAGTCCTAGGGAACCCCCCCCCCCCCCCCCCCGGGTATACAAAAAAATATTTGGTATCTTTTTAGTACTTTTTCGGCGTCGTCCTGGTATATATTCTAGTATTTTCTGGATAAAAATCTGGTATTTTTGCAAATTTTGAAACGACAACACTGTTTCCCGCTATTTTTACTTAGTGCAGTGTTGCCATATGTACAGATTTATCTGTATTTATACAGATTTTAGGCAACGGGAACAGATAAATACAGATGATAAATTTTGCTCTGTTTTATACAGATTTTTGGGATTTTGGAAATTTTCTGTGATAAATCAGAAGAATAAAGTAAAAAAGAAACAGATTCGATCACAATTGTCATTTGATAATAAGTAAATAGATGAAAATCTTATTTGTCGAATGAGTAAAAATATGTACAAAAAGTAATTAGGTAGTAGTAGACATGGGCGCCACGCCGGCGCGCCGCCGCTGGTCAGGGTCGGCGTGCCGCCGCCGGCAAAACGCTCACGCCGGCGGCGTGGGAACTGCGTGACCAAAAATATTTATCCTGTGTTTTTTGAGACAGAAATCGAAATAAGTACTTTTCCAGGTAAAAAAAATGAAGCATTCAGCTGTGGCGGCGCTAGGATTCAGTAATTATATAAGATGTCGAATAATAACTAATGAATTGTTAACCCACTCCTACGTCTCACATATTTCGTTCATTTGGTTTGGAATAAAAAAAAATCGGGGAATTTTCTGTACCTTATTTATTTGATTCTAAAACAAGAAATAGGATGGGATGGAGGCATTAATAATTTGGTTCTTCGTGGTGGAAATTAAATGAACAAACGTTATTCTTTGTTGACTGGGAATCACAAGTAAAACTCAGAATTTATAGTTGATCGATTTTTAGGACACCGCGCCGGTCGATTTTATCATACCACGCTGAAATTTTTAAACCACGTAAATTTTAGCAGAAGGCTATATTTTTCTTCCAGGAATATCTGACCAAAATATGCGGCCTTTCGTCTTTTCGGTCAACCGTTCTATCTTTTCATTAGTTTTCATTAGTAGTATTTTATCGAAGTACCTAGTCGAAATTATTTTCATTCCACTTGACTAGATTCCTTATTCTCCAGATAACAGGTGCACTCACTGACCTGGAGGTTGTCGAGAGTTTCACATACCTCGGATCCGTGCTAAATAGCGCAGGAGGATGCGAGGCGGAGATCAGAAGACGGATTGGGATGTCAAAGAACGCTATGACACGCCTTGACAAAATATGGGAAGACCGAAGAATATCCAGAGGGCTAAAAATTAAATTGGTGAGGTCGCTTGTGTTCTCTATTTTCCTCTATGGTGTGCAATCTAGGACCTTGCGAGCGAGGGACAAAGCTTGAATTGACGCTTTCGAGATGTGGTGTTGGAGGCGCATGCTGCGGATCCCATGGACTGCAAGAAGGAAAAATGCCTCTATCCTTCAGGAACATGGAATCACATCTAGATTGTCATCTCCATGCTCAGAAAGAATTCTCCAATTTTTTGGACACATCGCTCGCAGAGGGGGAGATAGTCCCGAGAAGCTAATAATCACGGGAAACACGCCGGGACGGAGACCCAGAGGACGATCACCTTTGCGATGGACGGACCAAGTTACGCAGACTGTTGCCCCCTCCATCTACAGGGCAGAGCATCTTGCCGAGGACAGAGCTGCGTGGCGGGGATTGGTCAAGCAACGGGTGTTTTGGGTTTGGAGATCGCGACCCTCAGCAGTGAGGAAATCGAATGGAGAGAGAGAGGGATTCGCTATATTTAATTTGTTTTAATACAATAGGTACTGTAGAAATAGTTAAGACTCCTCTTCTCTTGACAAAAAACGATATTCATTTGGTAATTTTTACGTTTACGATCTTCAAAGTGTCAAAATGTGATTATATTTTGGTATTAGATATTTTAACGTTAAAATCCAATTATTTCGCTCACCCAAGGCTGCATTTTAATAAAAAATAATAATTTACTATCCCCTAACGTGGTTTCTCAGACTGTGATTACAGACTACTCTCAAATTGAAATTTATCTTTCCACCGGTAAGCATTACGTATTTTGGTTGATGTCATTATTAATTTATGCACCTTTCGAATAAAAACACCACAATTTATCTTTATTTATTTATATTCTTTATTTTTACACCTAAAATAACATCCAAAATGAGTTTTTTTTTTCAATAAAATTAATCTGGGTTTATCGAAATAAACCCACATACATATTTGTACACTTCAGAGAAAGCTTAAAAGCTTGTGTTATGAAGTGGAGTAGGTCGGGGATTGAACCCGCGCCCACTGGATCAACAGTCGAGCGCGTTACCAACCAGGCTACTGACCACCTCAAAACTGAAATTAGATAATTTTATTAAATTACCCTTCCATTCCAAGCAACAGCACATATAACACATGTGTTTTTACAGCTTGTGCTGAACCGTAGTTCTTGGTTACATAGGAATTTTGCATTTTGTGGAAGGTCGACCTCGTCATCGCAATTCTGGACTTCATTTCAGAGTTTGATTTTCACTCACCGTTTAGCTAACAGCCCAAATATTGCCAAATGAGAAACCTGTTCGACTGCACTACTGCCCATAGTTAGGCTAATTCTGACGCGTTTGACTTTATGGATTTGTTTTTTTTTTGACCTGCCCTCCAGCACCATAAAAAAGCAATAATGAATTTTTCCATTATTTTTCAAATATGAGCTTTTATTTCACTTTATTATTGAAATAATCATAGTTTTTCAAAATAAATAAATCGATTTTATCATTATCCTTTTCACACATACGTATTTAATCACTTAAAACAATATTGCAAAAAAAAACCAATGCTTCCCCCCACTTTGGATCCACGCCGCCGGCGTGGCGCCGCCGCCGGCAATTTTAGGCATGGGCGCCGCCGCCGGATTTTTTGCAGCCGGCGCACATGTCTAGGTAGTAGGTATATTTTATGTAAGCACGAGTTAATGTTATTTTCTAAAGAATGTTAGTTTTTCAATAAACTACCATATTTTGTTTGTTATAAAATTTCATTTATACATATTTTTTGCCTTTTTATACAGATTTCTAGACTTTGAAATACAGATTTGTATTTCAAAAGTGTGGCAACACCGACTTAGTGACAGTTCTGCTTTGTTATAACTCAGCGCGCGTTGGTTTGCACAAAAAAAATCATGTGAAGTGACGGTAAATACTAAAAGAAGGTAAGTTATATTTTATTAATAATTGTTATCATACCATAGAGCTATCTAACATATATTGAAATATGCATTTAGTTTACTTGAATCAACAATAATTTTAAGATGGTAGTGTAAAAAGTTTATGTTTCTCACAAATTACACTGTCTTGTGAGTTACGAAATGTAACTCACAGGTTGTGAGTTGCGAAGTGTAACTCACAGGTTGTGAGTTACGATCGAGAGGAATAAAGTTAGGTTTACACTTGTGTCATTGCATGGTGCATTGACGAATGATATGAAACCTATATTTTATGTGCCACGAGGTGGTCTACAGTCTTATTTGAGGTATCGTTAACTTGTCAAACAAATGGGCAAGGGGTTCTATTCGCACTGTTGATCTACTCCACTCATAATACAAATATTTCTAGTGTACGAAGGTTTATTCAGATTTATAACGATTCTCAGATATATTTAGTATGAAAATATATCTATTAAATGTAACTTGTTGGAAATTAACATATTCAGGTCCTAGGTAGATTTTGTACTACAGGGGTGTAAAACTAGATTGAATCTTTAAAATGATTGAGTGCCATATGATCTGCGCTGGTGGGTCTTGGTCATGTATCTTATATTAGTCCGAGAGCCCGCTGCTAATTTTTATGACGTATCTGTTTTTTGATCGAAATGTGGTATAAATGATAGCTTACCAATAGGGTATTACATCGCACTAGGGTTGCCTATCAAAATCTTGCCGCAACCCCCCCTGCCCGGTACGCGACATCTGGGCGACGGTCACTTGGGCGACGGTCACCTGGGCGCCGGACATCTCGGCGACGCGACATCTGGGCGACGGGACATCCGGGCGACCGCCGATATTTTCACTTTTTGTGAAGTGGCTTCTGGCTACGCTCTAAACATACCATAATAGTTGGTATTACTTTCCTACCCTTTCTTGAGGGAAAAAGAAATAATTTATTGACATTTTTAGAATAAAGAGGTATGCAAAAATAACAATAATATAAAAACAATAATCATCAACCACTATACACATTTTACAAATACATATTATGTACTATAAACTTGCATACATTTAATACCTCTCTCAGGTATTGTGTATGTGGGAGTGGTATGACTGCTATGTAATAAAATATCCCTTACTCATTTTATCAATATTGTTTTCTAGCGAATAAAAGTCGGGAAATTTCTTATTAAGTAGATTCAACAGTGAGGTTCATCAGTGAATTTGATTGTGCGTTCCACACGTGTCCCCGCTTGCCCCATTTTTTAAAAAAAGAACCTGTGATTGTGTGTGGTCATAAACCCTCAAATACTTTCCAGTACACTTCGTGTCTGGAACTGAAGCAGAAGAATGCACATGTCTCGTGAAGGGATGAATACAACATAACCCCCGAGATTCGAACCCGGCACCTCCTGATTAGAAGTTTGGGCTGCAAACAACCGCACCGGATATGTACCTATTCAAATTTAATGTTATTTACTTAGATTAATTCTATGGTTATATATTATTTTATTACATATCATGTATCATCATCACTTAATCAGTTTTACCAATATGAGCAAATTAAATATATCTAATAGGTTAATTCGTATTTTCGCTCAAACGATTCTAATTAAACCTATATTTGACAATACTAATGTAATGTTGTAATGTATAATGTAATGTGTTCTTTTTTGTGTCTACGCCTCAGTAGCCAGAGATCCGGCCGTTAAAAATGTGACCCATCTGTTTTTTGATCAAAATGTGGTTTAAATGATAGCTTACCAACAGGTTAATACATCGCACCAGGATTGGCTATCCAAATCCTGCCGCAACCCCCCCCGCCGCGGTTTCGCTGTTTTTAGCTTTTTAAAGAATATGGTAAGAGATATGAAAAGTGGTCAATGACGAAAATAATTCTTAATAATTACCGCTGTTTACCCGCAATAACCCGGAATAACAGTTTACCTGCAATGGCCGTCCCAAATACCGAAATTCATTTGGATTGCAAAAACCATGTACTTATTGAAACTAAATTGATTAAAAATTGATTAGAGCTATGGGGAAATAGTCTAAAAACTAATAATTTTCTATAGACTTAGCTAAAAATGAGCTATAATTATATATTTTCATTCATCTAATGATTTCTGAGTAATTGTATGAAAACACAAATGACGGATGTTCTTAAAAAATATTATTTCATAAAATAAGCAGCAATATAGCGCCGCAGTTCATTTTTTTCCATAAAATATATTAGTGATGGTGGTTGGAAGGTTAAAGGAAAATAAAAAGAAAAAATATTTTTATCAAAAAATATCCCGCATTCTAACCGGCCATTACAGGTAAACTACTAGTCTTACAAAAACATGTATGGAGCATTTATTGTAGAGAATTTAGTAAGGATTATTTTTGTCATTAACTGCTTTCTCTTATCTGCTACCATATTCCTAAAAAAATAAAAAAAACGGAAAGGGGACTTTTACGGGGGGGGGGGGCAGGGGGTATTGCGGCAGGATTTTGGTAGGCAACTCTAGTGCGATGTATTACCCTATTAGTAAGCTATCATTTTAACCACATTTTAAACAAAAAACAGATGCGTCATATTTTTAACGGCCGGATCTCGGACAAGATATTGTGTCAATTTCGAATAAATTTACAGATTTTTGTCTTATATTTCTAGTTTATTGTTACTTTATTATTATTATTAATATATTTCGCAGTCGTATTGTCTAAATAGGGTCCAAACCAATCCATATTGTTAAATGGGTTGTTACAAGTTCTCTCTATAGTACAAGGGTGGCCAACCTTTTCAGCAGCCGTACCAGATTCTAAAGATGAGATTGCCTACCGGGCCGCATTTTCACGCAACATTTTCTTAAATTTTACATTATAAAAAATAAATATATAGGTTTATTTCGGGAAGGGGGGAAGGCAACAGAAATGAAAATATTGTTTTTGCGAAACTGAGTGGAGAAGGCACACAACTTTAACTTTTCTAATTAAAAAGATTACCCATAATAGTGACACAGGCGAAATTTTTAAGGGAAAAATGGGTGATGTTGTGAATCTGATTTGTCTTTCTACAACAGGCAATACATATAATTAATTTGTAAGATGCTCACGACCGTAAGTAGCTCCGCAGGCCCCCCGATGAAGCCCATGGCTCATACATTAGTCAAAAAAATAAAACAAAAATGAGAATCGAACATAATCGAACAACAATAAATTAGTGTGAAGCAATTTCGTATGGCAGAACTAAGTGCATATCGATATTGAGTGAGGTAGTTTCTACACGGAAACAGTTTTCATCAGTCATTCATGTTTCCACTCGGGATTTAATATTATATTTTTATTTTCTCACTGATCCGCGGACCGCGGGTTGGCCACCCTAGCTATAGTAGAAAGTCCCAAAACAGCTATACGGAACAATAACTAATTTTAAACAATGGCAAATTGAATTCCTTTATTTTGGATGTACAGTCCCTGGCCATGTTATTAGACGCACTGTAGTTTTTGAATAATTAAATATTTTTTATGAGTTTTTCTTAAGTTCTTTTACATTTAAACATAGATATAATAGATTTTTAGTCAGGAGATTTGTTATATACCTCATATTTGTATATTATATTTTTAACGTATGGCATTACAATGTTAACCAATTGATACATGAAAGTTTCAGGCGTTTCAAGCGCATTCGCGCGCGTACTTGTTAATACAAACGTGTTTCTGTGGCTTTATGCACTGTATTTATTTTTTTTCGCAGTTTCATTAAGTTACTAGTGGGTATCTACCTGCGAATTCACGGAGGGTTGGTTAAATATGTTTTTGTGTAACCACTTTTGCTACTCCACCCTTCAAAATTCCTCGAGTGAACACAGGAAGATCACAAGGCTCCGTCTTTTCCCCGTCTCTCCAATATCGTCATGAAAGTCGTAAAATCAGATTCACATCGTTGACTTTTTTAGTTGGTAGTACCTACCCGTCAAAGCCACAAGACTCCTCTTTACCTGTGTCATTCCCATACAACTACTGCCACTCTATCACGGTCTTTAAAGTTAATCGAAGGAACACATCAGGGAAATCACAACGCTCAGTCTTTTCCCACGCCCCTGCTGGACTATAGTAGGTATATTGATTACTTTGAATCCCCTAATTCGATGTAGTGAGGATTTATTTGATACATCTCCACTCCATGTGCTGTGCACTTCGCTCAGTATTGGAGATCGGTCTGATGGCTTTCTGGCTTGGGTACGTTAAAAAATTAAACAATAAAAATAATAGAAAAGTAGCATCGTCGTCTTTTCGGTAAGAAGACGGAACTGTGGAATGAGAAACTATACAGTGTGAAAAAATATAGGGTCTTACAGCTACTTTCCATACTAATTCTACAAACGTACCTATTATATATAGTATATAGGTATGATTCGAAAGAATCCGATTCATTATGTATCAAACAGGTATGTACCTAACCTACCTATAAATTACTGTATTCAGCAAGTACCTACTGTTCTAATTACAAACTTTTTCAAATAACTTTTCTTCAGACGTATTGCTCAACCGACACTCTTTGTCTGATGTAAAGCGGTAGTGTAAAGAAAATTTTCAAAATTTCATACATTCGATTAATTCGTTTGCATAATAATGACGGTTTTTCGCAAATAACACATAAATAAACGGACATTGGACAATTATAATAATGATTAGGTTAAATAATCAATTGGAACATTTTCATAATGGGTAAAAAATGCGATTTTACACCATTTAAAAAAATGAAGTAAAGGCTCTCGTGAATGCTAAAATATTTTCAAACCGCGAAATATCACGAAAAATGAACGTTTTTTCTATTATATCTATGTTTAAATGTAAAAGTACTACATATAAACTCGTAAAAAATATTTAATTATTTAAAACCACAGAGCGTCTAATAATATGGCCAGGGACTGTATGTAGTATGTACTAGTAGTAGGTACAATTCTCTTTAAATGGTAGACAGGGACACTGAGTGGTAAGACTGATTAAGAGTAGGCATATTGACATTTAAAAAAAATGCAAATAACGAGAGACCTTACTAATAAATTTGGTGTACCCTCACGCCGCATCCTTTGTAGGGTAGGCAGAGAGAACAGATCGTCAGACCTTCCTATCCTTACACACTTCGGGCTTCCGTCACATTCATGCAATTCGCCATACACACTCTACTATTCCTTTTACTCAGAACACGTCTGTCCTTGAGAATCTGGTCTACATGGTCCAGCCGTATGGTTCTTGGTCGGCCGCGCTTCCTTATACCTCTTCTTTCACCCAGGTTTATTTTCTTTGCTATCCTTTCATTGTTCATTCTCTCTAATAAATATTCTTTGGAAAAAAATAGGGTGAAAAAACATTGAACCTTTACCTAGGGAATAACTGTAAAAGATTTTTTAATCTTGTGTAGATTCTCAAAAAAAGTGAAAAACACCTCTGATCTTTTTTTCTGAAAGACAGAAACTCGTTTCCCGAAAGTCTCTAAAATTGGGAATGATCGAGAAAGTTTTTTCATAAAGCAAAATTAATCCCAAAAATTAAAAAAAAACACTATTTTTACAAAACGCTATTATGCGTTTGTTCATGCGATTAAGAACGCGGGAAATGAGGGTGACGTCATAGTTGGATACCTAGATTTAAGTGATGATGATACATGATAATAACATGATATGTAATAAAATAATAAATAACATTAAATTTGAGTAGGTATACGTGCGGCGCGGTTGTTTGCAGCCCAGACTTCTAATCAGGAGGTGCCGGGTTCGTATCTCCGGGGTGATGGTGTATTCACCCCTTCATGAGACATGTGTGTTCCAGACACGAAGTGTACTGGAGAGTATTTGAGAGTTTATGACCACACACAGTCACAGGTCCTTTTCTTAAAAAATGGGGTAAGCGGGGACAGGTGTGGAACGCACAATCAAATTCACTGATGAACCTCACTGTTGAACCTACTTAATAAGAAATTTCCCGACTTTTATTCGCTAGAAAACAATATTGATAAAATGAGTAAGGGATATTTTATTACATAGCAGTCATACCACTCCCACATACACAATACCTGAGAGAGGTATTAAATGTATGCAAGTTTATAGTACATAATATGTATTTGTAAAATGTGTATAGTGGTTGATGATTATTGTTTTTATATTATTGTTATTTTTGCATACCTCTTTATTCTAAAAATGATAATATATTATTTATTTTTCCCTCAAGAAAGGCCAGAAAGATACTGTTTTTATTCGACCAACTATTATGGTATGTTTATTGCGTAGTCGGTAGCCACTTCACAAAAAGTGAAAATATATGCGGTCGCCGAGATGTCGCGTCGCCCAGGTGTCCGGTCGCCCAGGTGTCGCATCGCCGAGATGTCCCATCGCCCAGGTGTCGCGTCGCCGAGATGTCCCATCGCCCAGATGTCGCGTCGCCCAGGTGTCCGGCGCCGAAGTGTCCGTCGCCCAGGTGACCATCGCCCAAGTGACCGTGTCCGCCCCCTGCCCCCCCCCGAAAAGGTCCCTCTTCGCGGTTTTTCGCATTTTATAGGAATATGGTAAGAGATAGAAGAAAGTAGTCAATGACAAAAATAATCCTTGCTAAATTCTCTACAAAAAATGTTAAGCTATTTTTTTCATAGAACTAGTAGTTTACCTACCCGTAATAGCCGGTCAAAAAACAGGATATTTTTTGAAACACCCATTATCACGAACATTTTATGGAAAAAAATTTGGCCTGCGGCGCTATATCGCTGGTTGTTTTGTGAAAAACTAAATTTTAAGAATTTTCGTCACTGAGTTTTATTGCAATAACTCCGAAATTATTAGATGTATGACAATAAGTTATAGCTCATTTTGTAGCTAAGACTGTGGTTATTAATTAGTTTTCTGACAATTTTCCTGGAGCTCTTATCGATTTTCGACTAATTTAGTTTAAATACATTTTTTTAGTATTTTAAATGAATTTCGGTTTTGGACCGCCCATTGCTGGTAAACGGCTAGTTCTACGAAAAATTGACATACAATTTATTGTAGAGAATTTAGTAAGGATTATTTTTGTCATTGACTACTTTCTCCTATCTCTTATAGTCCAAGAGCCCGCTGCTTAATTTATGACGTATCTGTTTTTTGATCGAAATGTGGTACAAATGATAGCTTACCAATAGGGTTTTACATCGCACTAGGGTTGCCTATCAAAATCTTGCCGCAACCCCCCCTGCGCCCCCCGAAAAGGTCCCTCTTCGCGGTTTTTCGCATTTTGTAGGAATATGGTAAGAGATAGAAGAGAGTAGTCAATGACAAAAATAATCCTCGCTAAATTCTCTACAAAAAATGTTATGTTAATTTTTTCGTAGAACTAGCAGTTTACCCGCAATAGCCGGTCCAAAACCGAAATTCATTTAAAAAACTAAAAAAATGAATTTAAACTAAATTGGTTAAAAATTGATAAGAGCTACAGGAAAATAGTCAAAGAACGAATTAATTACCATAGTCTTAGCTACAAAACGAGCTATAATTTATTTTCATACATTAATTAATTTAGGAGTAATTGCAATAAAACTCAGTGACGAAAATTCTTAAAATTTCGTTTTTCATAAAATAACCAGCGATATACTGCCGCAGGCCAAATATTTTTTTCCATAAAATGTTAGAGATAATGGGTGGAAGAAAGTTAAAGAAAAAAAAACAATTTTTTTTTTTTTTTTCAAAAAATATCCTGTTTTTCGACCGGCCATTGCGGGTAAACTACTAGTCCTATGAAAAAATTTACTTGATATTTTTTGTAGAGAATTTAGCAAGGATTATTTTTGTCATTGACTACTTTCTTCTATCTCTTACCATATTCCTACAAAATGCGAAAATCCGCGAAGAGGGACCTTTTCGGGGGGGGCAGGGGGGGTTGCGGCAAGATTTTGATAGGCAACCCTAGTGCGATGTAAAACCCTATTGGTAAGCTATCATTTCTACCACATTTCGATCAAAAAACAGATACGTCATAAATTAAGCAGCGGGCTCTCGGACTATTACCATATTCCTATAAAATGCGAAAAACCGCGAAGAGGGGCCTTTTCGGGGGGGGGCAGGGGGGGTTGCGGCAAGATTTTGATAGGCAACCCTAGTGCGATGTAATATTGGTAAGCTATCATTTATACCACATATCGATCAAAAAACAGATACGTCATAAATTAAGCAGCGGGCTCTCGGACTATTACCATATTCCTATAAAATGCGAAAAACCGCGAAGAGGGGCCTTTTCGGGGGGGGGCAGGGGGGGTTGCGGCAAGATTTTGATAGGCAACCCTAGTGCGATGTAATATTGGTAAGCTATCATTTATACCACATATCGATCAAAAAACAGATACGTCATAAATTAAGCAGCGGGCTCTTGGACTATATGGTGATATATACCTACATTGGGAATGTAAGGTGCCCTTGGGACGATATTTATCGCCAACCAATCAGCGGTCCAATTATTACTATTATCTCATCTGTGTCATATGAATGACCCACCAGTGGGTTTAGCACAGCGGTTCTCAACTTTTTTGAACTAAGGACCCTCTTCATAGTCAAGACCCAAATGGATAAACTATGTAAATGTACACTTAAAAAGCACATAAGTGTGCCGCAGGCGAATTTTCGTTTAATGAAGCTAGATGAAAAAAGAAGGTCGTTTTGTAGTTTGCTTTATTTTAATAAATAAAATATAAAGAATGAGTAGGTAGGTACTTAAGTTCCACAGCAGGTGTATTGTGAAGGAAAATATCAAAAAAATGCACGAAAAGTACCGCCACGGGTGATTTTTTTATTTAATGAAATAATTGTACTCTTTTTCATTTTATTTCAAACATTGCGTGGACCCTTGATATTGTTCAGGGACCCCCAGACATAGTTCAGGACCCCCAAATCAATTTTGTTTTTCCGGGAACCCCCTGAGTCAACACAGAGATCTCTTGGGGTGCGCAGGTTCACTTTGGGAGCCACTGGTCTACGGAGTGTCCGTAATTCTACAATTTTAACTTCCTATTTTTTTACTACTTACTATTTTTAGGGTGTATATTACTTGACATAATATTTTCATTATTCCTGTTCAATTTTTTCTATTTATACTACTTATACTATGTATTACACCAGATGGCGCATGCGGCTGTGCCGTTGCTTTCCGCACAGATTTTCTTTTTGCACCGAACTAATATTTTTATTTTTATACAATGACACATGAACACAGACTTGGATAAGAGAGTAGGTACTTCAGACAATTCGTATATAGAAAAATATGAGTAGTAGTGTGTTTCAATGTTTAAGGGTTCCTATAGGAATGGAAAAAGTAGACTAAAAATAATTGAACAGGTGATACTATAACCTAATTTACCGGCATTGAAAACACATTTTGTCTGCTCTCTTTTCAGAAACATGCCTATGACCGCTGCTGAACGTCAACGCAAATACAGAGAAAAGATTAAAAATCAAGCACCTGATAAATATGAAGAAAATAAAAGAAATCATGCGGTGTACATGAAGAACAAAAGAAAACATATAGGGCAGCTGACGGTAGCCGAACAAAATAAGAGAAGGAAACAGTGGCGAGAGGCTTACCAGAGAAAGAAAAATAAAATTAAAAATAAACCAGAGAAGCCAAAAATTAGAATAAGACCTGTAAAAAGAAATGATGCGCTTTTGAGAGATGTGGCATATTTGAGAAACGTTGTTGAAAACCTCACAAGAGAAACTAGTGCCTTAAAGAAAGATGTGTATCGCCAGAAAATCGTCATTAAAAAACTCAAAGCTACACTCGATCAAAAAGACATAACGACTCCATTCTTAACCACTGCAAATACCCCACTATCTAAAGCAGAATCAATTGTTAAAAATATTCCGCCTGCAGACAAAAAGCGAAATAAGAAGAAAACTTTAGAAAGCAATCTACTACTTGAGGATCCATTGGCATACATATAACAAAATAGCAAAGACCACAAAACCAAAAGGATATTAAAAAAAACATAGCATTGTAATTTAATTATAAGTGATATCTGTATGTGTACCTTGGATAGATAAATAAATAACAATAAAAGGTTTTTGACTGGCCGCCATATTGTGACGTCACTTTCCCCAATTCCTCCGTACATAACCCACAAATAACCAAATTTCTGACTATGAATTTCATGGCGTCGTGACGTCACAATAATATATTATGTTGCTGCATCACAATCACGTTAAACAGTTAAACAATGGCCGCTCGTTTCAGAGCACCATAGAAAAACTCGTCAAATTAACATTTTCAATTAATTATTATAAATTAACGGTAAATTAAAATTACACTTCAAAATTTTATTTGTAATTGAAGTAAGTAGAACTATTTATCGATTTAATATATTTTTCGAACGATAAAAAAAATTGCAAGTACCCTATAATGATCTCAAGGGGGAGGCCTGTGTGTAACACCAGATGCAGGAAGACTAAGATGATGATGATCATAATGATGTCCTTCACGGGGGGGATCCAGAAGTGATGATGAAGTTCTCTAAACCCCATTTATTTACACACTCGAGTTCACACACGCTCTTTGATATAATGTACTGAAATCATATTTTAAAACTTGCTGAATTGTGCAATTTCCATACACAAACAATTGTAACAACCAAATTTGTTTTTGTATTAAAACATGAGAATAAATACACAGCGAAGGCTGCCCGTCCAATACCAAATAACAATATAGACTGCATGTCTTGGGATTGTCAGCGTTAGGAGCAAGATGCGAGGGGAGATATCATAGAAACATATTCATATAGGATACTCCATAATCAGTACAACTTAACGACTACAGGTATAGTCTCAAACTACACACTGCTCAGGATAGGAATCTCACAGAAAGGTAATAAGCATTTCCATAGTTGTGGAAAAACTAGTTGGAATAGTCTGGAGAACCTATTAATAATATTGCTTTCCAGAGTGTCCTTGTTATGACAGGATACCTTTAATTATAATACAGTGGATGCCGCTGAATCTGACCATGGTTTATGTACACTGCAATTGTACAAAGAATTCACCTGTATCCTACTTTACATTGTACAGCGCCCATTCCCATGTGATACTGCCAGCGATAAACTCATTTTTCCCTAAGCCACTGGTAAATTATGAAAACAAATAATTTTGTGGGAATTGACGTCCCTGTAATTCATTTTAAATTATCTAGGTTTTATGAATACTCATGGTATTAGTTTTAAGATTAATTTCTTTATTCATTGTTGAATTCTGGATTGTATTAGTGTGCTACTGAGATTATTTATGTGATTTTGAATAAATAAATATATTAATGTATTGACTTATTCGTCATTATGTTAGGAGGGGACCAGTCTACTTGCATATATAATAGTACTGAGGTTTGTGCTTTCACATCGCGAATATGCATACTTGGCACATAATGATAGGTAGATACTAAAAACATGCACTGTTTGATTTTGATATTATAATTGGTAAAACTAAAGTGTGTTTGTATTACATGTAACATTATAATAATACTGGAATCAAAAATGGTGAAAACATAATTTGTTTGACCAAATGAAGTCCAAGTTATTTAAGTCGTAGGTCATATTGTGATTTATGTTGGAGATGGTGGATCTCATAATGGAGACAATGAAAATATTGCGAGGATATTATTAATAAGTAGGTACGTATATTTACAACAAAATGAATTTATAAATAACAGCATAACCAAACAAGCAATAGGGAAATCTTTTATAACAATTCCGTCATGGGTTAGATGATGTTTGTTTAGAACTAGAACCATCTATACTTCTCTCTCCTTCTGCCACTTCCATTGCTGCAGCTGTCCCGCTCTTTTCAACACCATCATCCTCTTCATCATCATCTTCTTCCATTAACTTCCTAGCCATTTTAATTGCTTGAAATTCATTATAATGTTTTTTCCTTTTTTCTTGAAATTCTAAACGTAGCGTCCTTTCCTCTGGAGTTTCCTGGTCATCATCTTCCGAGCTAGAAGAATAATCTCTCCGAGGCTTATTCATTCCAGCAGCCAACTTTGCTGCGAGAATATTGGCATCTATTTCATCTCTGGTAGGATTTAAATCTGGATCTGAATACTCTGAATATGGTGTTTTGGGTTCCTCAATTTTCATATGTCCATAATCTTTATCAGGAGGGTGAAGCGTAGCAATTATATTCATTTCATCAAACCTTTGTTCTTTGGGTTTTTTGGAAGACGATGGATGTTCTTGTCGTTCGATACTGCTCGAATTTTTTAAAATACTTTTAGACGGTCTTTTGTTAATGTTTTCGGTCATTTTCAATCCTTTATACTCAATTCAACATGGATTTATGGAAATATATTACAACCACTCCCCACAGAATTCACGAATTAGCCATTTTTGAGTTTGACATTTACTAATACCCACAGATAAAAAAGGTACATACTTTTATTTCAAAGATACTCCCAGAGATATAAGAGGTATGTATAGACATGGCTTATTCAAGCAATAAAGAGTATGGTCATACTGTCTACCTTTAACTGCTACAGAAATACTTTACGGGAAAGAGATAACTACAAGTTTCACTACTTAGTTATCTGCGATTATGAAGTGTCTCAATTTTTCGCAAAAGCAGTGCTGCCAACAGCTTCTATTCCTCGGAAGCGAGATTTTAAAACACAAAATACTGTATGTGCTCATTTTTAGTTCCCAAATCAGCCGAGCGTGTTTCTTGTGTGTGGTCCAGCGACATAATATATTCTTCTTCTTCTTCTTCCTCAGCCTTCCTCCCTCCACTGCTGGACGTAGGCCTCTTCCATTTTCTTCCACTCATCTCTGTTTCTCCCCCTCCGCATCCAGGTTCCTCCGGCTTGTTGGACTAGGTCATCAGACCACCTTTTGGGAGGTCTTCCGACATAATATATTAAGTAATATAAAATCTCTTTGGTGTGGTCTCAATATATTATGTCGCTGGTGTGGTGCTCAGTCAAGTCCTCAGGGTCCTTTATTTTTGCTGCCCCTGGCTCGGTCGAATAGTTTTGTAATTAGTCTAAGTTATTATGTAATGTACCTAGCTCATTATTTGTTATCATCCTTGTAGCAGGGATATTGAAGGTGTCATTCCGGACGATGTTGCTGGGGGGTGCCCTTCTGACTAACCCTGGGGCCGTCTGAGTAACTTTGGGCTGTAAGTGCGAATAAAAAGGCTCCTAACTGGCGCCTGTGTTATTCGGGTGTGAGGAGGGACCTTCAATATATGGTGTGGTCCAAATGTTTTTATCAGGTTCCCTAGTTTTTATTTTGGTGAGGTTAGGCGGGTAATCTAATGTAAAGTTAAGGTGTTTACAAGAACTTATCTATTTTGAGAACACCGTACTTGTAGGCTTCAAATTCTTGCATAACATACACGTTTAATGAAAGCCTTTTCGTTGAATTAATCAACTCCGTGTACATTTTTTTCATCAATGGACAAACAAGTACGACTAAAAGGTCGTTATTAAATATGCACACTGGGTTAACTCAAAGAGATTACATAGGTACTCCTTGTTTCATATAACTTGGCCACTGGCTACATAGTAATTCTATACAAAAAGTGTGACAAGACGGATGAAACGAAATGTAGTACTTAATATATTACCACCAGCGGGGGTTATTCTGCCTAAATTTTCTTAAAAAAAAAGTTTAAAATCGATTTGCCATTAATATTTCTATGAAAAGGTATGTAAAATATGATTTTAATCGATAAGCTAGTGTAATAGTTAGATATTTTGAAGTATATTTTTTAAGAAATATGTATATTATATACCTTTTTCATGAAACAAAGTAGTTAGGCAAAATAACCCCGTGGTTGGGGTTATTCTGCCTACGCGTATAAAACCGCTAAAAGTGCATTTAAAGTGAAAAGTCAAAAAAGGAAAAATATGGAAAAACATTGATCCAAATTGAATCCAAAATAAAATTTGAGAAAAAGATTATCTGAAATTAGTAATTGACGATTAGGCCAATTTACCCCTGGGTTCGCGGTCATTTCCATACAAATTTACTTTTATATTTAGGGTTGAACAAGACTATTAAAATGAAAATATTAATTTTATTAAAAAAATGTTCTTATTGTATAATGTTGTGAAAAACAAAGAGTTAGATAACAAAACCTAATGTCGCCGCCACACGCTTGCGAGCGTCCACAAGTTTTTTGTGTTCACGAGTAAAAAGACCTCAACGGTGGGTTACGTACACGAGCCAAGACAAACGTTCCATCCACACGCCTTTTTACTTATATACCTACACAAAAAACTCGGGGACGCTCGCAAGCGTGTGGTGGTGACAAAAGACTAAATTATACCGTAAAATAAAAAGTACATAAGAACCAAAATCGTTAAGACTAAAAAAAATGTAGAGGAATTACCTTCCTGTATGTTTTTTGCGCCTTTTAAAAACACAAACTTTTGAAAAGAATTACAGTTTCAAGACTAAAACATCTGTGTTATTAAAAAAAAAACATTAATGAAACTCTTTTTGAGAAACACATTCTGACGTATTATGCGCGCATTCGGTCTATCCGCAGTCGAGCCGAGTGAAAAAATACCCTTTTTAGCACTTTAAAAAAAAGTTCTGACAAAATGTGTAATATGTACCTACGTAATGCGTAACCTAAGTGACTGAAAATATTAAATAATATTAAATATCATCGAAGTAGGTAACCCTATTGTAGGCAAAATAACCCCGAGATTCTAATAAAGTTGGGGGTGCTTACTTATTAGTGGTATATATACTAGTAAAATTAAGTAAAATACATTTTTTTTCGCTAATATTGTTCTCAAAACATCGAAGTATAATATAGGAGATTATTAGGAACCTGTTCCAAGTATTTTCGGATATATATCAAAAGTTTTCAGCACTTAGTTTTCTAGACATTTTGACAGCTTCCTGGAAAAATGCTTACATTAAAAGGTGTGTGTAGTTAGCAACAAATCATCATGCTTAGTGAACCCAGAAAAGATGTGTTTACATTACCAGAAACAAAAAAATAACAAATTAATTACCTATGTCTTCTGGTTAGCAGTTAAACAAAAAAAAAGCGTTAGGCCAAAGATACCCATGGATAGGCTAAAAAACCCCCGTTGACGGTATGTCGCTGGGTTAACTAAATAAAAGCATAGACATACCCCCGTTTTCACCAACTTTTACCTAAGAAGGAGACCCCTAAGAAATTTCCATACAAAAACAGAGATAATATTCTATTTATTGACACACAGGCCTACCAACCACAACCTAATTCCATACAAAATGCAACACGCAACTCACCTACGTTAGGTGCCCAAATATCTCTGCCCAGGATAGGTGAGTTGCGTGTTGCATTTTGTATGGAATGAGGGTGTGGTTGGTAGGCCTGCGTGTCAATAAATAGAATATTATCTCTGTTTTTGTATAGAAATTTCTTAGGGGTCTCCTTCTTAGGTAAAAGTTGGTGAAAACGGGGGATAATATATTAAGTACTCTTATCTCGTGATTATCGTAAGTTTGTCACTTTGAATAAAAGTTACTACTAATTCCAGGGGTCCGTTCTGTATCCGTTAATTTTCACTCGGCGTGTGAACGAGCGATTATCGCGCGAAGCAGAACGCATTTGGGTGATTGTTCCAATTGGAATTGTCAAACAGAGATAGAGATACGAGAATACTAATAAGAGTGAGTTGATATATATAGAACGAGATAGCGATATCGCTATACCCTTCTTTGGTAGAAAGGGATAGACATATCGCGTGTCAATAAGAGTGAGTGAACTGCACGTGCGGACCATTCTATTATCTATGGCGAGCGAATGTCACCCAAAAATTTTGTTGGGTGTTATTCGCAACAACCGAGCGTGTCAACTGTGCACATAGAACACGTTGACTCGCACAACCGATTGAAACGCACTAATGATAGAATGGCGAACAATAGAACCATAAACAATCGAGCGAATCGCCTAGTGAATTTTAACGGATACAGAACGTGACCCTGGCCGATTTGGGAACTAAAAATAGAATGAGCAATTCAATGATTTTGTGTCGTCTATGGATGGTCCGAAGCCTGCGATAGTAGAGTACAAGCCTACATCCTCGAATTCCATCACCGCCACGAGTGGTGACGTCACCTTGTATCGGTGACAAACACCTTGTCTCGGTGACAAACACTTGAACTACGGAATATTTTTTCCCAAACAATTTAGATGGCGTAATCATCGTCAAATGTCAATTGGGCCCGGCCTCCATAAACAATATGGCGACGGCCTCGATATGGCCTATAAACTGTCGAGGACGTCGCCATATTGTTTATGGAGGCCGGGCCCAACTGACATTTGACGATGATCACGCCATCTAAATTGTATGGGAAAAAATATTCCGTAGTTCAAGTGTTTGTCACCGAGACAAGGTGTTTGTCACCGATACAAGGTGACGTCACCACTCGTGGCGGTGATGGAATTCGAGGATGTAGGCTTGTACTCTACTATCGCAGGCTTCGAAACTGTTATGAAACTGTTGGTAGCACTGTTTATTACCTCTCATCGAGCGGGCGCGGATGAGGCGCGGATATGGCGCGGATTGCGTTTCTTGTTTAAAAATGGCGTCTTGTTTTGAACAGTTTGACAGTTCAGTGAGATCCAAAAATAAAATTTGTTCGTATGTCGTGATAAGTGTTTGTCATTAAAAAGATATATTAGAAATGAAAAATGGACAAAAATAATAGAGCAAGAGGTAACAAAGATAAGGTGAGTAAACCTTAATAAGTACACAACACTGTGTCTTTGTAATGATGACCTTTCAATCTGTTATTTAATACATAGTACTTTTAAAGTGCTTAGTTATTTTTAGTTACGAGGAAGTTCGTGCTCCTATTTAGTTAAAGGTTATTTGTCAATTATTTGGATTAAAGATGGTCGTAGTTACTTCAAATCCGATAGGATTTAGAATTTTTAGTTTTATAATATTGATTTTTATGGTTAGGTGATTCTGAATGTTTATGGCATTTATGAATTGTGTGCTACTCACTTTTTATGATTTTGCAGGTAGTAGTAAGCCCAAAAAAGCCTGATGCCGAAAAACCCGAATGTTTTCATTCTGAAGCTTCTGTAAGTAACGAAGAAGTTAAACATTCTGTGGATGATACAGATGAAAAAGGCATTAAATCTGAAGAAACAGAGAATGTTTCTGCTTCTGAATCCTCAACCTTGGTATTACAGAAATCTCT
Source organism: Ceraclea dissimilis (assembly GCA_963576895.1). Taxonomy (NCBI): domain Eukaryota; kingdom Metazoa; phylum Arthropoda; class Insecta; order Trichoptera; family Leptoceridae; genus Ceraclea; species Ceraclea dissimilis. The sequence goes on from OY756359.1 coordinate 9,926,853, forward strand.
CATGGAACAAAGTTCCAGAGAATCTGAGAGTATTAGTGAGGAAATTATAATAAATGAAAGTAACAATCCCACTTTAGCTGAGGATGTAAATAATTCATCTAATCATATATCCATACCTAGTTTGAATTTACCAAGCACATCACAATCTCTATCACATCATTCCTCATCTACCAAGACTTCAACTGACTTGTTACTTGCTTCAAGAACAGAAACGGATGTAGAGAGGGATGAGTCGTCAAAATTAGGTATTGTTTATGTAGAGGAAGAGGACAATGTATCAAATAAGGCTCGATCAATAGAGTTATTGAAATCACAGAGTTTAAGTTCTGGGAGATCTATTCATTCTGATTTGCAAGAGTGCTCGCTACAGAATATAAAAATACATCACAATTCTTGTATATCACAAGAAAGTGACAATATCGTCATAACAGAAAACATGAGTAACAATAGTGAAGTGAATGTAAACATGAACGAGTCAATAGGCGATCCTCCACTTCAGTTAAATGTGGATTCCAATGAGCCGGTGGAAGCTGGAGGGAATGGAGACTCTACTTCTTCAGATGAAGTCATCAAACTGGATATTAGAGGACAGGCATCAGCATCCAATACGTTTCAATATATCAGCAAAGTAATCTTCAACTATGACAATATAATGCCAGCGCCTTTAGAAGCAAAACATACACATAGCGACAATAGTTTCAAAACAACTGAACTTAATTTATCCCCTTCAAAAAATATATATTTTATGGAGAATGTTTCGAATGTGAAAAATAAAATGACAAGTGATATACCTGTGTGTAATGTAGGAGATAGTGAAAGTAAAGATGATGATTATGAACAGGACTGTGCTATTGAGGAAATCATTATGAATCAGTCACGAGAAATGTTGCCTCCTAAAGATGAGACACAAGATAAACACGAGCCTGAATGTTCCATGAGTACTGTAACAACAGATTATAAAACTCTATGCGAAGATTTTCATCCTAAGGTATGCCAAATTATTTTATTGTTATTTTATTATTTTCTGTATTATTTACTTATTAATTACTTTAATTCATACTATGCACATGTATTTCAGTTTCCTGATATGCAAGGTTTGCTTTTACAAAAGGACAACATCATTGATGAATTAAAATTATCTCTGCAAGAAGCTGTGAAATCTAAAGATGATTTACTAATGAAAAATGAAGAATTAGTATTACAGCTATCCACCTGTCAAAAGTTGTTAACTGAAAAGCCTGATCAGTTATTAGACACATCCAAAGATCAACAACTCTCTGACTTTGTCAAACATGAGCAGTTGGTTCACGAAGACGAAAATATTAATTGTAATGAGAATATTAAAGCTATAGTCAATAATAAAGACTTGAATGTCAAGTCGGAAACAAATCTAGATGTATCACAGACCCATGAGACTTTATTATCTTCTGCTAGTAATAAAATACTGGAACAATTATACGGTCACATTGAAAGTATAAATAAGGAAATATTAAAAGCAAATAGTAAGATGGAGGGAGAGTTACCAGTTACCATAACACTTAGTGATGTTTTATCATCCATTAAACCTAATAATCCCAATTTATTGCGCTTATTGGACAACATAGAGAACAAACATAAAAGTGAATTGGAGGATTTAAGAACTTACTTTGAAGACAGGTGTATGAAGATTAAAAAACAGTTAGTACATTTCTATGAGTGTAAATGTGTTAATTTATCAAATGTAGTTAGTAATTATTATATCAATTTGATGAGGTATGTAGGATGGTCATCAGTTACATCCACTGTTCACAATATTTTCAGGTATTCAGAAGAAATATTTAATCAACATAGTAAGAAAGCATCAGCCAATTCCTCATTAGATTCATTAGACAATTGTCCCGAGGCATTGCCTTTTGGAAGTCCTTTACACGGAGCTGGTGATAAAACAACTTACTTAGTTCCCAATACAATCACCAGAAGTCACAGTGCTGAGTTTAATTTGGATAACTATAAGGTATTGTATAGTATTATGAGATGGATTAACATTTATTGTAGTGGTGGTGTCAAGTTTCTTCTAATCCTGAGCCATACTTTTCCATTTTAATTTCATAAATCCAGATAAAGTTTATATTAAATAATACTCTAGTGAGTTTCTAACACATCCCATCATCTTCCTTTCATTTCTCTTTAGGTTTCATCACTGCAAAACCGAATTCATAATCTTGAAGAAGATTACCAATTACAAATAATGAATTTACGAGCAAAAAGTGAAAAAGATATTGGTGATTTAAAAATTTCTTATGATTTACACATTGCAAAGACAGAAGAGAATTATAGGAATGAAATAATGAAGTTGAAAGCTCACATACAGACATTACAGAATTCTGAGAATGATGATGGGATTCTGCTTGAACAGAGAAATGCAGATAATGACTTGGAGGAGGTAATGTATTTAGTACTCGTCATGTAATCTATTCATCCCATTAGTTTGTCTAGCAGTGAATCTAACTCTGACAGATGTATCTCTCCCAGTTTCAAATTATTATAGAGCAGAGCAATGATACGACCTTTCCTGCAATCCAGAATGAAAGTACCGTGTATTGATAAAATAGTGTTGGGAGGTTTCATATGCATTCCCAAAAAGGAGCAGGGTTATTAAAATTAAAACACTGTTTTATTTACCTTCATCATACATACGAATAACAGTAACATGTAACAATTTTTTTGAAAATTAAGCATTGGATATATAATTATGGCATTCATTTTATTTTGTAAACTATTCCTTTAAAATCTGGGTACAGAAAATAATATAAGCATTTTTTATTATTAGTACTTAAGGCCCTATATGATGTCAGGGGGCTTCGGCGCCCTGAATTTTACTCAGCCAATACTAAGGGAATTGTCTTGAAACTGAAAACGGTGATAGATGAAAGTATGGACTACAGATCGGCTGTTTTAGAATTACAGGATTTGGAAATTCCTTGAATAAAAAAATATTTCTAAAGTACCCCTAAAATTTACGGGATCTGAAGATTTTCCGTTCAGTTTTTCAGATATAAAAGTATGATTTAGCCAAAATACTGGTAATTATAATCTCAACAAATCGGCTGTTTTAGATTTTTAAATTTCTTCCCAGGTTTCTTTTAAAAAGGTATAATTCACTTTGTCGCTTACATTATTCTTCCTGAGCACTAACATTCTCATACAAAATTTGAAAAAGTTGAAGCAAAAATAGAACGATTTTTGCTGAGTTCATATAAGCCCTTAAACAATGCCAAACTTTGGAGTATAAATGTTTGTATCCATATGAAAAGATACGGAGACAGAGCAGTAAGTACTGGTAACTTCTGACAGAACTCTATTGTCAATGCTATTCTGCCTTCATACTTGTTTATTATTATTTATCATAGAAACCATTGACATTCTTATCACAATTTTCATTATACATACATACAAAAAATAATGTTTGTATTTTAAATTTGCTAGCATAAGTGCAATAAATATTTATCTGCAAGTGATAACACTTTCTCTGTTAGGTCTCATTGTGTTCATTATAGAATCAGTAATCTCCTATGGGTTGGGATATCTAACATTATTTATTGTACATTGTCATTTTTCTTTCAAGTGATAGATTATTGGTTATTTCATAATGTCTGTTTCAACTGTTGGATAGGCTTTAACTTCAAAATCTGACATATCTTCATGGCCCAAGGAGTTCATCGCCTTCAAAGAAAAGTGTGAGCTGGAGATGCAGCAAGCTATTGATAAATTGAAGATGTTTCACCTTGAAGAGGTAAGTGTACAAGATATTTCTCAAGTAAATATACTGTGATAGTTTGCGCCTTTTAGTCAACGTTTATTGCATTTATGTAGCAGGTGCATGGAACCGTATCTCCACCTTTTTTTTTTACTTTTACTAAAGCGCCACATAGAATAAAACAATGTAAGTGGTGCTATAGCCATTTTGAATTATTAAAAATATTTAGACTCCAAGTTGGAGCTCTGTACCTAATAGTCCAAGAGCCCGCTGCTTAATTTATGACGTATCTGTTTTTTGATCGAAATGTGGTATAAATGATAGCTTACCAATAGGGTATTACATCGCACTAGGGTTGCCTAACAAAATCCTGCCGCAACCCCCCCTGGCCCCCCCGAAAAGGTCCCTCTTCGCGGTTTTTCGCATTTTATAGGAATATAGTAAGAGATAGGAGAAAGTAGTCAATGACAAAAATAATCCTTGCTAAATTCTCTACAAAAAATGTCAAGTCAATTTTTTCATAGGACTAGTAGTTTACCCGTAATGGCCGGTCAAAAAACATGATATTTTTTGAAAAAAAAAAAAAAAAATTTGATTTTTTTTCTTTCACATTCTTCCACCCATTATCACAAACATTTTGTGTAAAAAAAATTTGGCCTGCGGCGCTATATCGCTGGTTATTTTATGAAAAACTAAAATTTAAGTATTTTCGTAACTGAGTTTTATTGCATTAACTCCGAAATTATTAGATGTATGAAAATAAGTTATAGCTCATTTTGTAGCTAAGACTATGGTAATTAATTCGTTCTTTGACTATTTTCCTGTAGCTCTTATCAATTTTCAACCAATTTAGTTTAAATACATATTTTTAGTATTTTAAATGGATTTCGGTTTTGCACCGGCCATTGCGGGTAAACTGCTAGTTTTACGAAAAAATTGACTAAACATTTTTTGTAGAGAATTTAGCAAGGATTATTTTTGTCATTGACTACTTTCTCCTATCTCTTACCATATTCCTATAAAATGCGAAAAACCGCGAAGAGGGACCTTTTCGGGGGGGCCAGGGGGGGTTGCGGCAGGATTTTGATAGGCAACCCTAGTGCGATGTAATACCCTATTGGTAAGCTATCATTTATACCACATTTCGATCAAAAAACAGATACGTCATAAATTAAGCAGCGGGCTCTTGGACTATAACATATTATCGAATAAGCATATTCTCAGGGGGTATTTTTGGAATATTTATTCATGAAGAAGAAAATTTACATAAATCATATTTTTGGGGATGACAGGTACTCCCAAACATGTTCCCAATTATCACAATTTATTATTTAAAGATCATACTACCAGTACTAGTAGAAAGAATATAGAAAATAATGGAGGAGGATACATATCAGGCGTGAAGAAACCTAACTGTATGATTAACATTGCATTTCAGTTTAATTTTCAATGATGAAATAACAGTTATAATTATATATGTCTTATTTTTGCATATTGGAATAAAAATGTTAGCCCCGGTTTTCCTGCCACAGAAATCCATTCTTCGCCATTGATACGTAAAGAGACTAGCATCTGTAGTTGTAATATCACACAGATTAAAATGTAAGCTACATATCTTTTGGCATCAGCCACTGAAAGGTGGCGTCGTCATAAGATAAGCGAGTCAAAGAGTTTTCCACTGTTACATTCAGGACACACTAGAGAGCAACATCGAAATCATCAATTATTTTCATTCATACCAAAAATATTCTGTTACATTGACAGTGACCTCCCCTACCCCCCATACATTCTGCAACATTTGTATTAATTTTACGCCCCTTTAAAATCCCTTCCCATGATTTTCAAGTCTATTCTAAATAATTCAACATTGACATGACCCAGTGCAATCCACTCGCCACTGCCATATATTATGTATTTATATATTTCATGCATTATGTTTTTTCTCTCCTATCATATTTCTAAAAAATGCAAAAAACCCCATCGGGTGACCTATTTGGGGGGCCAGGGGGGTGACGCGGCAAGATTTTTGTAAGCTATCCTGTGGTGAACTATGACTTTGTGTGCAAATCTTAATTTAAATCACAATTCTATTAAATAACAGTTAGTAAGCTGTGGCCTCTTATGTAGGTCAATAGTATTATTTTAACCTTCTCGTGAATACACTCGGACATTATTAGATCGGATGCTGTAGTCCCATAGTAAGAATATATCAGGTTTTTTCTAACGCAAAGTATTGAAAGCACATTAAGGCTTCATTCGAGAATGTAAAAATGGACATATTATGGGCCATTTTTTAAAGATATTTGCTATTTTTTAGAACTATTTCCAAATTTTTTCACAAAAGTCATGTTTATTAACAAAATTTTCACTACATTCTATATGTATACCTACCCATAAATTAGGATTAATCGGAAGCCAAAATTGTTTACTATGATTTGTGGCTTATTTTGTCAAAATCGAGTCAGTAGTTTGATAGATATTGGCAAGAAACCTAAATGAGAAATTTTCATGCTCCTCAATTTTCAAAAGGCTATATCTCCAAAACGGTTGATTTTTGGATATGCATCTTCTTAATTTTTTTCATATTTTTTCATCCTCTGTCACCTCTCCACACATCTGACATACGGAACCAATCACTCTGTATAATAAAATTGTTGAAGTGTAAAAGGACCTCCAAATTATGGTTTTTGCTACCTAGAACAAGAGGATTGTGTCCTCTGCTAGTCGGGAAAATGTGGTGGCAAAATTTCCGCAGCCCCTGTCACAACATGGTGCAGCCAGGTGCAGCTCTCGAAGAAAAATTGATTTATTTGCCTTTATTGTCATTTTTTATTTTTTATGTATACATTCAATTTTATGAGAGCATCTATTAGAGTTTATTTTTTCTTTTATTTTTGTTCATTCTTTTTTTTATTCTTTCTTTTGTTCTAAAATACACAGGATTTTTTTATTATCATTTTACTAGACATGACACGGCTGAATGTACCACCCTCCCCCCAGTGGCTGAATGTGCCTCCCTTTCCCCTACAACATTAATTTAACGTAGGAAAAAAGTATTGTGTACAAGGGCGACGCGTTTATGTCTAAAAATACCAGAGTTTGTTCCTGCCCTCCAATATCATTCCAAAATTAGAATTGTGTTGTGGGGGCAGTGGTGGAGCCATTAAAGAAAATCAACACACAACGTGATGGCTTCTCTATGAAGGTTTTTATTTTTACAAAGTACTATTTTCTTGAGGCAAAGCATGATAAATCTGCAATTTGTTATCAAACATTCGCAGTGATTATACGGAATAAAAATAATTTTGAATACCTACTTCTATAATCAAAGGATTATACAATGTAATTAGCTTACTTATACTACTAGGCCAGTGTAAAAACATCAGAAAAGGGGGTATAGCGTCAATAATTCTCGGAAAGCTGGAAACTGTTTTAATCTCTTCTTAAACATGCAAAGAAGGTTTCTTGAAGTTTGCACCAAATTTGCGCTTGTGCTAAGTACAGGGTGACCCAAAAACCGAAACATTTTTGTATTTTTTTCAGTTTTTCACTAATAACTTCTAAACGATGCTTTCTAGGAAAATATTGTTTTCCTATAAATTAAAGTACGTGATATTCTGCATCGTTTGAGCATAAATACTCTTTTGTACATCAAAAAATAATTATGATACAGACACTTCCAATTACATATGAATTTTCTCAACAAATTGAAATATTCCTATTTTTCTCTTTTGATGTCGAATAACTCCTCAATTAAGGTATTTACGGCAATATTTTACTAAACATATTTAATGGTGGGTTAATTTTTGCTAACTTGAGATTAAAAATTTACACCTACAGCGCATAGTTTAAGATGCACGGGTGTTTAAAGAGAGACGAGTGAAATAAAGAAATTTATTAAATGATAGATTTAGATATGTAAAAGCAAAGGTAATTTTAATTTTACTCTTCCATTTTGTTAACCTATAGTTTTTCAAGTGAAATCCAAATTTTCAATACTGTTACGCCACTGCATAACATTTTATATGGAAAAGAGTAATTTTTTAACCTTCATTGGTTTTATTAAAATATATCCTAAACGGGTAGAGTTAGGAAAAAAATGTTTATCGCAAAATTTATCTACAATAATTTTTCTATATTATATTTGAAAAATAATTTATTTAACTTAAATACTAAGTGAGGCAGAATTGATTAAAAATGGTATATAAAAAATAACTTCATACATGTCGTCACTTTTTGATAAATTACTCCTAAACCAAGCGGTGTAGCATAAATTCATTAAATTATATTTAAAGGTAAATTAATTTTCTATAAATTAAGTATAATAAAATTAATTTGAGAGTTATAATAAAAAAGGACTAGATGTTCAAATTTGATTTTGTATAGAGGCACGTTGCTACGCAGGAACATTTTGTATGGGAAGCGTGGATTTATTTTACAAAATATTGATATTGATCATCTAGTACATTTTTATTATAACTGCCAAATAAAATTTATTATACTTGTTTTATAGGAAATTTATTTAGCTTTAAATTTAATTTTACGAATTGGTGCTACACCGCTTGGTCAGGGAGTTATATAACAAAAAGTGACGACATGTATGAACTTATTTTTTGTATACCATTTTTAATCAATTCTACCTCACTTAGTATTTGAGTTAAAAAAAATATTTTTCAATCATAATATAGATAAATTATTGTAAATAAATTTTGCAATAAACATTTTTTCCTAACACTAGCCGTTTAGGAGATATGTTAATAAAACCAATGAAGGTAAAAAAAATATTCTTTTCATTATAAAATGTTATTCAGTGGCGTAACAGTATTGAAAATTTGGATTTTACTTAAAAAACTATAGGTTGACAAAATGAAAGAGTAAAATTCAAATTATCTTTGCTTTTACATATCCAAATCTATCATTTAATAAATTTCTTTATTTCACTCGTCTCTCTTGCAACACCTGTAAATCCTTAACTATGCACTGTAGGTATAAAGTTTTAATCACAAGTTAGAGAAAATTGAACCACCATTAAATGTGTTTAGTGAAATATTGCCGTAAATACCTGATTTGAGGAGATATTCAACAACAAAAGAGAAAAATATGAATATTTCAATTTGTTGAGAAAATTAATATGTAATTGGCAGTGTCTGTATCATAAATATTTTTTGATGTACAAAAGAGTATTTATGCTCAAACGACGCAGAATATCACGTACTTTAATTTATAACAAAACAATATTTTCCTAGAAAGCATCGTTTAGAAGTTATTAGTGAAAAACTGAAAAAAGTACAAAAATGTTTCGGTTTTTGGGTCACCCTGTACTTAGCACAAGCGCAAATTTGGTGCAAACTTCAAGAAACCTTCTTTGGATGTTAATGAAGATATTTAAACAGTTTCCAGCTTTCCGAGAATTATTGACGCTATAAATCTCGTTTTACTGGGCTATACCAACTACATTAATATTTGAACTTTCTCCAGTACCTAACCTACACGTGTCTATTATTGGATGGTGAAGATATATTGTTATGTTTTGTATAATCCAATCTTGCCAAACTTTGTTACGACTAGACTGCCGTCCTAAGTGAGAATAGCATAAAGCTAAAAAGTAGAAACTGAGATAATCGCGAAAAACATATTATATACTTACGTAGTGTCGTTCATATACTCGTAATTTCGTGCGTAGGTACTTGTACGTGGAATAGGGACGTTGAAAAATAGGGGTCGCGTGTGGAAATTCGAACTTTTTATGACTGAGATAGATGCATCCAAGGTTGAAATATACTACACCAGACAAAATACTAAAATTACCTAAAGTTCGGTTTTTCGCGGTTCTTACTGAAGACGGTAGTACACGTGGCTAACGACCTTGGGTAAGCCGAGGGCAGTGCGCTGGACAAATATTGCCGTGGTTCCATAGTAGGAGGTTAAGTACGTAGGGTACATATCGCAAATCTAATCACTATGTTAGGGTGAATTGCCGTAATTTGTAACAAATACGTAGGTATATGAAAAGGATAAAAGTGTATTTTTTTCAATTTTAATTTTCGAAAATATAATTGAAAATAAACGGCATATTATCATAAATGGACAAATAGCAGAGCATTAGTGAACCCTTAGATTATTGAAGTACCTAATCAAATTATTTTTCGTCATACTGACGCAGTAATCCATTTAACTCAACCCGCCAGAATAAAACGGAAGCTGGGAAGTTCTTCTCGATTTAAAACAAGCAGCTTAGTGCTGATAAGCCAATAAAATACAAGTTGGCTTGGTCCATCGTCAAACAGGCGTCGGAGTTGATCAGAAAGGACACTAAACATTCTGTATCAATCATATACCAAATTATTTAAACGAAATGAGGACTTTAAAAAAAGAGACATTCACTGATGGATTCGTATATTGTCATCTAAATATACAAATTTCGGCGCGATAAGACATCGTGAAATAGACGAATGTCCGTAAATAATTATTGATGAATTTTGTAAACGTTTTCAGTAATGTAACAAGTCTTGAATGCTTCCTACTTCTTATAGTCTAGTCACTGGTTACTATAAGTGGGAGGGGAACTTAGAAAAATAATTCTTACATATTATAGTGATACGTCGGTGTGGATCCGTAATAATATTTATTAGGGAATTATCGACATACATAACATGTGATTCCTATCCCATCCAATGTTAGTAAGTGAAGTATATTTCTTTATATATTTGTGTAGATATCTTGTATATGTAGTATGTTGCACGTATTGTAGTAATCATCATTGTGAGTGTTGCTAGCACTATAGTACTTATAGTAGTATGGTACTTACAAGTAGTTATATAAATAAGATAAATGCAGAGGGGATTCATTGCATATTAGGTACGCTACTTACCCATACGCGTATATAAATAGATAGGAACAGGAACTTAGGCACCCACTCATATGAAATGAAAAGTACTAGAATATTAGATCCCGAATCTGTACGACTAAGTTCGGGTTGACTGCGAGATATTATTGCTTCTGGAATAAGTCCGCCCTTTAGGGCACTGCTGTTGTCATGTTATGTAATTTATGAACATTTTCTGGCTACATGATTGTTCAAACGACACTGGAGAAATAGGCCCCATTGTAAACATAGTTTATAAAATGTATTCCCCATGTATTCCTTTATATTAATATTGGTAAAGGTTAAGAAGTCATTTCATTCAGTTTTGCGTTTGCAGTTAATGAAGTCAAACCGCTACATTCAACCTTCTTTCTAACGATTCCCCCAACTGTTGGTTTTCCAAATTTTTACTTTTATTCAGTGCCATAGTAGCTTTTCTAACCCGGCGTAGTACAAGAAGTGTAAGGTATGCATATTGCATACTCGGATACTAAGAATAAAATGTCATTATCTCTTAGTATAATCGTTGAAAGATTGTATTCTTATAGCCGATATGAAAGTTCAGCTCAAACTGTATACCTTCAGTTCCTGAAATTAAGGCGTTGCTCTTATATTCTCCCGTATGGTTTATTTAGCTTACGTTTGAAATTTTTTTATTTGGTTAGAAAAATAATTATCTCATCGGCAGAACTGTGAAATACATCGCTGGTCGACACCCAACGATTATATTGTTATTTTTTATTGCAATGCAATTTTATGAGTTAATTTCTGATTTCCCGCAAAAGAGTTTCCATGCCGAATTTACATTAGGTACTATTTACGGATAAATAGTTAAGCAAAATTAGTTTTGTAAAGTGTGTGTCACTGGTAGTTTTATTCACCTGTAAACAAAGTTTTATTCTGTCGTAGTAGAACCACTGGTTATTAATTATTTGACTACCCATCGCCCATCGGATTTTCAGGCGACTACGAAGCGACGCGACGGTAGAGCTTCAGTTTTAGCTTTACTACAAACGGAGGATCGAGAGTCTCTCTCAATAAATTAGTTAGTGGCAACTCGCGGATGGGTTTCGTAGCGTCGCGTCGCTCTGTTTTATATAAATATATATAAAGTAAAATACGATATTGGGCGCACGTTGTTCCGATGTTCCAATCTGATCTGTCTTTGTTTTGTTTTGTTGCATTTGAAGTGATGATGAAAATTGTACTTCTCACAGTGTAGTAGTATTTGTGTTGTGTACATACCTACTTGTTATTATTACAATTGGAGCCGGCTACATAACATCTATTCCTACGATAATAATAGTTTTCCAACTTTTCATATTCTTCATCGAAACTTTCTTCCTGGATATCAGTCATGGGTTGAAGTTATCGTAGAGTAAGTGGTGTGTCTAGTCTATTGCTCCGTATGTTCACCAGATGGTTTATGTTTTGTTTAGATCGCGATCATTACTTTATTAAATGAGTCGTTGTTCCTTAAAGTGGTGACATTATGATTATAGTCCAAGAGCCCGCTGCTTAATTTATGACGTATCTGTTTTTTGATCGAAATGTGGTACAAATGATAGCTTACCAATAGGGTTTTACATCGCACTAGGGTTGCCTATCAAAATCTTGCCGCAACCCCTCCTGCCCCCCCCCGAAAAGGTCCCTCTTTGCGGTTTTTCGCATTTTATAGGAATATGGTAAGAGATAGGAGAAAGTAGTCAATGACAAAAATAATCCTGGCTAAATTCTCTACAAAAAATGTTAGGTAATTTTTTTCGTACAACTAGCAGTTTACCCGCAATAGCCGGTCCAAAACCGAAATTCATTTAAAAAACTAAAAAAATGAATTTAAACTAAATTGGTTGAAAATTGATAAGAGCTACAGGAAAATAGTCAAGGAACGAATTAATTACCATAGTCTTAGTTACAAAAAGAGCTATAACTTATTTTCATACATCAATTAATTTAGGAGTTATTGCAATAAAACTCAGTGACGAAAATTCTTAAAATTTAGTTTTTCATAAAATAACCAGCGATATAGCGCCGCAGGCCAAATATTTTTTTCCATAAAATGTTAGTGATGATGGGTGGAAGAAAGTTAAAGAAAAAAAATCAAATTTTTTTTTTTTTTTTTTCAAAAAATATCCTGTTTTTCGACCGGCCATTACGGGTAAACTACTAGTCCTATGAAAAAATTTACTTGATATTTTTTGTAGAGAATTTAGCAAGGATTATTTTTGTCATTGACTACTTTCTTCTATCTCTTACCATATTCCTACAAAATGCGAAAATCCGCGAAGAGGGACCTTTTCGGGGGGGGCAGGGGGGGTTGCGGCAAGATTTTGATAGGCAACCCTAGTGCGATGTAAAACCCTATTGGTAAGCTATCATTTCTACCACATTTCGATCAAAAAACAGATACGTCATAAATTAAGCAGCGGGCTCTCGGACTATTATACAAATACAATACATACAACAGTGCATCTATTTATAATACACTACCTATTAGAAAGAACTTCGTTATAATACGATTTGATGTTGTTTAATTATTATAAATATATTTATTAAATACATAGACTACAGATAATTGTTAGAATAGCATAATTGTACTGTGACTGGTGAGTGGTGACCCCTCAGTGATCTCTCCGATGAGATAATAAATTTATAAAATAAATAAATAGTCTTATATAAATTTATGACAGTGGTGTATTTACACTTTAGTCCCAATCAAGTTACAGTGTCATTGTATCTGCAATTCGCTTTACGCATTTTGCAGGGATAAATATTTCAGTGGAGTGATCTGTGTATCTTATATTATAGATATTATCAGGAATGTGTTACAGTATAAGACTGGATATACAATTATTTAATCCAATCATTTATTCACAATGGCAGTTAAGAATGTGTTTGTGGTATGTATTTTCTTTAAATTGTTTCTGTAATTATTAATGTTTGGGACACGATAGGTGATGGGGTCTCCTAGTTCAGAAACAGAAAAGTAGAGAAAACATGTGACGGAGGGTATATTATACTCTCTGTTTGCTCCCTAATGCCTGTGAAGTTATCTATCTTCTTTTGCTTCGTTCCTTGCCGGCTAGGCAGAGAGGACTGCCCAACAAGCAAACTTTTTTAATTCATGATAACTCTTCTCTCATTCATGTTCCTAGCTATGCCTCCCCTCACATTCTTCACACCAATCCAACTGTTACAATTAAATATTAGGATACATAATGACAGTCCAGACATAGTAGTAATAATTAATTGTGTTTATTTCAATTCAATCATGAAAGAATGGTATGTAATGTCAATGTGTATTACTCTCAATAAAAAAACTAAATAATTATAAAAATAGGCCGCCACCCTGCCCTGCACTAAATAAGTAATCTTATTTAGATATTTGGTGGGTAGGTGCAGGTAGGTACATGTAATGTGTATTTTTGTCACTTCCTCTCATTTAATTCAACATTAAGTATGTACCACTCTACTTATTCATGTTTATGTATTATTTGGATGGATGTGTCTGGCTCTCTCTCTCTCTGTCTCTTTGTATCTTCCTAAGCCTGGCCACACACGCACCCGAAGTTCAGTTCCGGAATCGACCGTTTTGCAAAAAAGTTCCGATCAAAACCTCTCTCTGAATTCAGCGTCACCCCGATTTTAAATTCAGAAAGAGGTTTTGGTCGGAACCTTTTTGCAAAACGGTCGATTCCGGAACTGAACTTCGGGTGCGTGTGTGGCCAGGCTAAGGTATTTTCAAATGCTTGAATATAAATACCTACCAACTTTCATTATATTTCTCATCTTAGGTGGCAGACATTTTAGAATAATAAAGCTGTGTACTTGATATATAATGAGTTTCTTTTTAATTAAAATCATTCAATGTAATATCAGGTAATTTATTTTGCAGCTACATTTTCTTATTTTAATGTGAAGTTTGTTTTCATTGTATATGTTACCGGGAATGTATGAAATCTAGGAAATGTATGAAATCTAGGAAATGTAGGTATACAATGCAGAGTCAATTTAGGAAATGTGTGAAATATATGTTTTGTTAATAACTCAAAAACTTATTACTTCTGCCAAGCTGGCACACAGGTGAAAACGTATTCAAAATGTAGAGCCTATTTATTTTTGGAGGTAAACTGAAGTCGCACTTAGAATTACATAATTTAATATACCTACTTGTGTAAGTATATGTATTTATGATTCCTGTTTAGGAAATGTTTAAAATTCGTAGTACAATATGTATAATATATATTTCACTAATACATAATCTATTGCACTAATAGATAAAATATGACTAACAATATGAAAAAAAGATCTAAATTTATTGCTCACATTTCCTGTCGATTGTATACATTTCCTAGGAATTGTATACAATGATGGATTTCATACATTTCCAGTAACATATACATATGTATATCTATAATCATGTATTTTTCATTTTTGTCTGTTTTTATTAAATAGTCAAGTTCAGGCTCAGAATCGGTTGATAATTAGAATTGGCTGGTCAATTATTAGTGATTTCTGTACCATATTTTTAAAATACCTTACTATGTATTTTATGTTTGGTCACTCATTTTACATTCAAGAATAAGTAATCGTTTCCCTAGGTCCATAAAGATTATTATGTACATCATCAACTAATACATATGTACCCAGAGTGGTTTGGGACTGGGGCAGTGTGCACCCACCACATATTTCGGGTTTATTTATATTTATGCTATAGTTAAATTAGATGAAGCATTGATGGAGCATATGGAGTTTGTGTGTACAAACTCAGATCATTTTGATTGCAAATTTAATGTTACAGTGCACATAAATAAGCAAATAGTTTTGTACTTAGTAATGAAAAATAACTTCTAAAGGATGAATTTATAGAGGTTTGTAGAATAAAATAATGACAGTTTGCAAGAGATGTGAGTCGTAACGTCAAAGTATTGTATTTGCAGCTGTCAGCCATGGAAACTGAAAATAAAAAGCAGTTGGAGATTATGACAGATAAGTGCAAACTGGAAGTGGACAAATGGAAGCAGAAACGTAATGATGCTTTTGATAAAAATAGGAATCTGGAGGAGACTATCAGAGAGAGGTTATTATTATATTCCTGCTAGTGAATATAATAAAACACTAAAGTATTTTACTTATTGTATGTTATCTGTTATTGTAGAGACGGGCTCAGGCACATGACACACACTCTGCAGAAAGTGTTGTCTTATTTGGTGAAGCACTTCAATATGTGTGAAGATGAGCTCAATAACACATTTGTAGGAGAACTGTGCAGATTTTTAGATGAGGATGACTTGGAAAATACATTTTTAGTAGGGTTAGTATATTTCATATTGTGTATATTCTCATCAGTTTATATTATGACAAGTTATTTTATTGTAGTGTAATATTGCAGGTCATTTACATCTAGTAAATCACATGACACTACATCATTAAATGTATCCAGAGATAATATGGAGATTAGTACTGTGAGCACAAAGAGAGTACACATAGCTCCCAAGTTCAATGAAATAATGCCATTCATTGAAACAGACAGTATATTGGATTGTTTGGACAAGACTCAGGATATTAGCATTAATTTCAAACAGGAGTTGGACTCATGCCTCATGCGGTTACATGACGAGGCACAAGAGTTACTTTTATTATCTCAGGCACCGAAACGGAAAAGCATCCTTGGACCTACTGGTAATTTCTTTCAACATACATTACATTATATTATGCACAAAAAAAAAACCTGTAGTAGGGTGCTCACTTTCATATAACAAAAATATTTTAAGTGGTGATATAGGATGATAAAAATGTTTTAGCCAAAAAGGCCGAATACTTAAAAAAATCATATTTGGTGTCCACTATGCATTTTTCTAAATTCTAAACGGAAGTCTTGATGATATGTCAACAATTCAGATATCAAAAGATTAGTGTCAGATGTACTGAGCTTATATTATGTTAATTCATCTCTGAATTCTTATTAATTAAATATTATTGTTGCATATTTAGTATCAATTCAAATATGACATTGATTTATTGTATGTGGTAGTAGTAAAGTATTGTATTGTTGTGTTCCACAATGTCAAAGACTTTTATTGATTTTGTAGATGACCAGAAGCCAACAAGAGATTATGCCAATGTAGATGAGCTCTTACAAGAATATCAGGAAGTGCAAGATAAATATGAAAAGAGTGAAAAGAGTAAAAAGGCCTTGGAGGAAGCTCTGGAACAAAGTGCCTATAGGGAGGCCTCCTTAAAGGCTCAACTGCAGGAAGCTTTTGATAAGATGTCTTCATATCTCCCCCATCCCACACAACATCGAGACTCTTCTGAATGGTAACTATCTGCCATCCTTGTGTGAATAACAAACAACTTATGATATGGAGACACTTAGCCATTTTATTTTATAGTTACAGTCCATTGTCTCCACCAACTCGGCTAGCAGCAGAACTTGAAGCTGCTAATACTGAAAGAGAAGACATGCAAATGCAGGTATGTTAAACTATTATGTCTTATATGTTCTCCTTAAGTTATTACTATTAAAACTACACTAATTGCAAAACTATCATCACGCATATGTGCAAACATTTGTGAACCACAATATATGTTTGTAGTTGGAAGCTGCAAATAAGCAGTTGCGATCAACCAAGCAATTCTTAGAAGAACAAGCAGCTGAGAGAGAACATGAACGAGATGAATTCCAGCGTGAACTTAAACACTTGAAGGAAGAGAATACCAAGTTACAGCAAAAAAATCAACAGTTTGTTAGGATTTCAAAAGAGGTTCATTTCTTGTTTATTTTGTCTTATTATATTTTAATTTAAGTTGGAAGGGTTTATTGTGTGTGTGTGTGTTAGAGTAAAAGAACTTTGAGATGAGTACTCTGGTGTCCTTCCCTACAAGAGCTGTAGAAAGAATGGACATTCATACTTTACATTACTGATGTTGGATTATAATTAACAAATACATAGTAGGTATAATATAATATATCATTGTATACATATAGTACACACTTTTATTATTTTCCTTAGGTTGATCAATTGGAGACATTAATACGTGACATGACAAATAAAATATGTGATTTAGAAAGTGAAAATCATACAAAACAAACAGAATTAGCTTCATCTGTTGAAGAGATTGCAATATTAAGGGACCTAATTGTAAACCTAGAATCTCAGTTGGAAACCAAGTTGTCTCAAGAAACTGAAGTTATGAAAGATTTGGAAAATTATAGACGTGTTGCTGAGGAAAGAGACACAAAACTGAAGGATGTCACTAGAGAATTTGCAATCTTGAAAAATGATGTTGCTACCAAGATTGCTGATGACCTCTTGGCCGGAAATAAGAAAATAGATGGTGTGGATAGTGAGTTGGAAGCTGAGAAGAAAATGATAGAACAAATGAGAGGAGAAGTACGTCTTATTTAACTTTGTGTGTATGTTCGTCTTATTACTTTGTGGTGATTGAATGAACTTGTTGATAAATAAAATTGTTACATTTCAGCTGCAAAGCCTGGTGAAGGTTCTCTCGGAGCACACAACTGGACTGGAGAGTTTACACGAAGCTATTTGTTCACAGAGCTGTAGTTCTCCTAGTGAAGATGTTTCTATTCGAGATCACAAGAAACATCAAAATAAAGCAACGGTGAGTGTGACGGTAGTCTAATACTAATAATACTAAGTAAGTGCCTAATGGAAATAAATGATAGTAATGTTTATTTGTATATATTTATTTAGGAGGAACCACCATTAGATATATCAAATGGGCGTCTTCCCGTGCTGGAGCTGTGGCAGTTGGGTGATGGACTACAAAGGCATCTACGGGCTGAGGATGCTGCAGTTAAGAGAATACGAGATTTAGAAATGCAACTTGTTCAGCTTAAAGATATCTCACAGGTGAATTCAGTGTGTGATTTGTATTAATTTGTTAATATGTCAGTAGAGTTTAGTGGAGCTGTAAATGTTCATTTCCATCTAAATATTTATATCTATCTGTTTCTCTGCAGGAATTGAGAATGGAGCGTGATGTATTACAAGAGCGTATGAGTGAACAAAGTTTGAAGATATCATCATTGCAATCCAGGCTGGATCAAACGAGACACACTGTGGAAGCACAGAGTTATCACAACATGGAAGGACTCAGAAGGCAGTTGGACGAGGCTTTGGCTGAAGTACAGCTTCTTAGAGAATCTTTAGATAGTAAAGATAAGCAACTCAAAGTATTTGAGGGAACACCATCTCCTGGTAAATATTATAATCTGCACTGCATTATATTACTCATTATTTTATTTATACTAATGACACTAATACTGTTTTGAAATTTTTAGAAAGTGGTAGAGAATTTATTCAGCGACTTAAAAGGGAATTAGAGGAATATAAAAACAAATGTAGAGATTTTCAGAAAATATTGGAGGAGAAGCAAATGGAATATGAAACTATTCTAGAAGATAAAAATGCAGATATTGAAGTTTTGCGTCAACAATTATTGGAGAGAGAAGGACACTTGCAAGCTGTTATAAGTTTACAAGCAGATGAAGATAAAGAGGCAAATGATGGAAAACTTTCAGCGAGAACTCTCAGTGATATCTTGTCTATATCTGAATTTGACGAACCTGATCTGATGAGGAAAGCAGAACCAGCGGGAATCAGCTATGTCTCTGGGCAGTTCCCTTTGCAAGCAAATGAGACGAAGGATAATGACACAGGCTTGCCTAATGTGAATGTGAGTAGTGTGATGCAATTACCACTTGGTAAATCTAACATCACTAATCTAACACCTGAGAGACACAAGGAAGTTACTCTTCCAGACGTTACCACTAAAGATCAACATCAGTTAACTACCAATAATGCTATCCATACTTTGAGTCATAACACATTATCAGACAACTTTTCGTTGTTCCCTAATAAGAATGCTTCAGGTGATAAAAATGTTACCATCCAACCAAAGAAATTAAATTTCTCAGTGGCTAATTTACTTGAAGAATTGGATAAGAGACCTAGCAGGAATCCATTTTCTCTACACAATATTTCTCTAAATGAACCACTCTACACGTCTGGAGAGAGTCATAAAGTAATCCCTCCATACAAATCCTTAGATGATCTCGGCATTGTGGCCGATTACCAGCAGAAGATTTATCCCGACATTCTAACTCAATTGAAATCTCAAATACACATTCTTAAAGAAGAACTAAATGCTAAAACTACAGCTCTGAAAGTGGCTCAAGAACAACTCGAAGAATTTCCTATAGTAAAGAAAGACATGGAAGAACTAGAACGAATGTTGCAAAATAGTTTAGAGACAATGCAAGAAGACAAGAAATATTACAATAGCCAGCTGGAAAACTTTACATTGGGAGAGAGGATCCTTAAAGAAAAATTAGAGCAAGCTAATAAGGAAGTGATAGAAAAGTGCGATGAAATAAGAATCTTGAAAGAAGACATTCTAAGAAGGGAGACATTAGTGTCTGAAATATACAAGGAAAAGAAAAGTGTGGAAGTACAGCTTACAAAACTGGAAGAAAAATGCAAAATGATGGAAAGTAATTCCTCTGAGAGACAGCAACTAAAAGATAAATTGGCAGAATTTGAAAAACTTGAACAAATGATATCTGAAAAAAATTTACAAATTGATAATTTGAATGAGAATCTCGACAAGTTGGATGATTTACAAAAACAAGTAATGGAACATAAATCTCTTAATGATAATCTTAATAGTAATTTAATTAAGAAAATGAAAGAAATTGCTGATATCCAACAGGAAAATCAACAACTCAAACATCAAGATGATCAACTGTGTGTGGAGAATAAGAAACTTGCAAATGACTTACAGAGGGCGTCTAATAAGAGTAGTGATCTACAAAGTACATTGAGAGTGTACAGAGATATGTTCACATTACTGGAGAAAGACTTGGAAGGTATACTACAGAAACAGGTGACTAGTCCGAGAGTAGTGGGAGACACTATCTTATCTCCAGACAATGAAGAAATCATGAAATTCCAAGAGTACAAACAGCTCCTTAGTGGTTTAGAAGGAGAGAAATCACCTACCAGTGATACTCAATCCGAGAGTCTCCTTGAATCTCAAAGACGCGACATTCTTAATAAAATTAGAGTAAAAATTAATACGCTCCAAAGTGAATTACATTCCAAGAGAAAAGAACTTAGCATAAAGGTGAGTCAATTTATTATAAGTAGTTCAGTGGAAAATACATAATGAGTGTTTTGTAAAAATATATGGAAAATTCAGAAAATCCAGTTTCTAGTATAAGTGTTAAAATGTTAAAAATTTAGTTTAGCATATCTATATTCTTTTGTAATGTTTAATTTGATTTATAATTTGAACAGGCTTTGCAAATTGAAAAAGCAAAATTAGAAATTGAAGACCTGAAAATTCAAGTGGAATATTGTAATAAGGGTGAAAATGATAAGAATAACATGTTACAAGAACTGATTAGTGAAAGAGATGAACTTAGAAACAACTTAAGAATTCTTTCAAGTAGACTACATGAAGAAAGTAATATGGAAGAACTTCATGAGAAATTCATAAGGAAGTGTGAAGAATGTAAGGCATTGGAGCAACAGATAACAAGCCTTCAAGTAGCACTGGAGAAGTAGGTTTATTATTGTACTATTTAGATTTATATTTGAAATCTATCTCACTTACACGCTACATACTACTCATGCATTTTATTTGTTTCTGATATACATATTACCACCTATCTTGTTGATATTTTATTATTTATATCTTAGTTTATCCATATTTGATTGCCATACAGGAATAAATCAAACAACTCTAGCAGTGCTGAGGAAATTGAGGGTCTGAAGATGATGCTATCTGAGAGAGAAGATCACATCACACAGTTATTAACATCTATTCAAAACTTACAACACGAAAAAGTGCAATTAATTAATGTCTTGGAGAATGAAAAAC
The DNA here is from genome assembly GCA_963576895.1 of Ceraclea dissimilis. Classification (NCBI taxonomy): domain Eukaryota; kingdom Metazoa; phylum Arthropoda; class Insecta; order Trichoptera; family Leptoceridae; genus Ceraclea; species Ceraclea dissimilis. Next base: position 9,948,368 of record OY756359.1, read on the forward strand.
AATCTTTAACTAGTTTACAGGTGATTCAGTCTTATCTTGTGTAATTAACAAATTATTCAATAGGAAAGTAAATAAATGTACTAACTTACCACAAACATTATGGTTTTAGGTGCAAGATACTAATATACTAAAACTTTTAAATGAGAGGCTTCATGCAGAATCTAATTTACAAATGGAACTGGAACAAGAAAAATCAAATAGTGAAAAGTTGTCCAAACAAATTTCAACATTAAAATCACAATTAGAAGATTTAAAAGACAGCTTAAGGAGTAAGGAGCGTGTGAACAATCACAGTGGATATTTGCAACAGGAACAATTTGACAGAATCAATGCTAAGTTTGATAAGCAGGTTTGTTTGTGTTTAAACATTTTCTTATTTGCTTGTGTTTTTTTATTTTATTGTTAATAATGGCTTTGTGGGTTTCTACTAACAAGGTTCTGTTCACATATTAACATATTTCATTTACATTTTGTTAACAAACCACTGTTGCATTGAAGGTGGGTATAACGGAATCCCAAACTAGCGAAATACAAGAGTTGATTCAGCAATTGGAATGTGAAAAATCAAGAATTGTAGATCTTCAAAATATGTTGGATGCTGAGAAACAACATTTCCAACGTGAAATGGTTATAAAAAGTGATCAAAGCAATTTGATTGTTGAATTACAACGAAAAAATCACGAATTACATCTTGAGTTGGTACACGCTAGGGAGATTCTACATTTACAGAAAAATAGAAATAGTGATATGGAGAAAAGATTAACAAAGCTACAGGAATCTCAAAGAAAAGCTGAAACTGTAGAGACTTATGAAACATTATTGGTAATAAATTACCTCAATGCCTTTCTATATCATCTTATCATAGCATGTGCTTGTGTTAATGTAATGGAATTATCTAATGCTAATTGCGATGTGTTGATAAATATTACACTAATCTCTTTGTAGGCTTTCACATTAATATAAGTTTATTGTATTTATATTGACTCTTTGGCTTTCATTTATATTAATAAAGTATATTATATTGTCTTTACTTATTCAGGAAATGGAAACACTTTTAAGACGTAACATAAATGAAAACATTCAGATGTCTGAGACAGTAAGAGAATTAACACAGGAAAGAAGAGATCTTCAAGTAAAAGTTAGACAGTTGGAGAATCAAATAAAACTAAATACTAAACACTCCACTTCGATGTTGAATCTCCCAGACGGAGTAGACCAGCAAGTTAGTATTGTGTGATATGTGTATGTAGGGGAAGTATAATACTTATATAAGTGTAATGTATACTACAAACATATCTGTGTTCCAGGTTAGCTTCTTATATGGGAGGTACATGAGAGTGGAAAGTTATCGTAAGGCACTCGTCTGGCAGAAACGCTTTCTTGTTAGAGTTGCGGCTGCTGGGTTTATTATACAAAACTGGAGGAATTCTTCTGCTCCTCCCGTGCAGAGATTCAAGTAAATATATTACATAGTCACACATTAAGTAATACAATGTTCATACGTATTATTTATAATTAAATACATTTCAGATGTGTTGCATTTGCCATCATAGCAGTGACCCGGATGAAATATCTTGTGAAGAGATGGCATACAGGAAACAGAATAGGAGCTAATCTTCATCTTAATAAACCTAATGTTTATCCAACTGAATTAAGGTAGTGTGTTCTTTATTATTTAATGTGCATGTACATAGTAGTGGTAATATTGCTGGATGGTTGATAGATTAAGGGCCAATCTTATAAACATCCGTAAGTTAAACGTCAGACCAAATAAACCGAAATTTGGTCCATTTGCTCTTTATTTCGTCTTATAAAAATCCGTTAGTCAAATTTCCGTAACATTATACCGATAGAAGTTACCGACCGCCGGATCACCGGTTAACCATTCGTTAGCTGTCAGTTTGTTTGTTTTGACAAGGTTTGAGTTGACCAGTTCTCTGTTTTCGTGCCGCGATTTTATTTTCCCCCGACGATTATTAATTTTTAATCGAACAATGTCTTCATCTAGTGATATGGAGTATTTATTGGAACAAAGTAGTTCTTCCGACGAAGAAACCCAAGAGAGAAGACCGAGACAATTCAGAATACGTACCGATTTTTTCAACATTCTGGATGATATTGATTTCGTGATTCGATTCAGGCTCACAAAGGGATCGGCGCAAGCTTTGCTTGAAGACATTGGTCACCTGTTGGCTAGGAAGACACGCAGAAACCATGCGTTACAACCTTCGACACAGCTGCTCATGGTTTTGCGGTTTTATGCGCTAGGTGTGGTGAAAGCAGATGAAAGTAGTTTAGGTGAAGATGATGGTGATGAAGAGAATTATTCCATGACTGAAGATGAGAATTATAGACGAGACCTCATCGACAATTATTTTGGAAATTTACCTACTATACAATAATAATTTGTCAATCATAACCCTAGTTGCTGCATTGAATTTAAGTGATAAGTATGAGTAATTTATAATCTATATGTGTATATTTATTCATAAATGTATGAATATTAATGATTTATTCGAGGGGCAATATGATGTTATGTTACTAAACTAAACAAATATGGAAAATATTTATCATGTCTAACGTTTTGATCACATTTGTACCTACATTAAGAACTTCTTTGTTAATTTTTTTTTATTCTTTGCAAACATGTTATGTGCAGTTCATATTGACAATTAATTGATAACAAATTGTCTTAAAATATACATATGTAGTAGTAAGTATTTTATTTCATCACATTCTACGATATAAGTTTACTTGAAAATAAATACAATCCTTTATGATATCAGTGTCTTTCGCTTTAAACATAATAATAAAATTCCCTAAAACCAAGTTGGCAACTCTGGAAAAAGGTATTAACCTATCTTCTTCTATCCTATGGAGAAGGCAGACCACTAATCGCTATCTTCTTTCAGATTCTTGTCATTCAATACTTTTATTTCGTATTCATAATAACGCGCAATAGCATTTTAGAGTTTTGGGTTACGCGCGGTTATGTTTTGACAACAAACAATGGCGTCGCTATAGCGTCGCTGTCACCGCGCTGTTATAATCCATAGAAATGCTTCAAAACCATAGACACCAACAGTAAAATAATATTTTTTTAACTGATGGTTAAAAATGTTTTATAATACCATCATCGGTATAATTTACTTACGGACGACCATCCGTTAGTTAACCATCGATATACTAACGGAAATTTGGTCTCCCTTTTATAAGATTGGCCCTAACTTGTTCCAATAACAACACAATGTGGAATACTATCTATGTAATCTAAGAAACTAAAAAAAATTGTCTATGAAAGGTCAGGTATTCGTAAATTTTTAATATATTATATAAGTCGATGGCGTAAAGAAGAATATAATTTTCTCTCCCCCGTGTCTTCCACCATCTCTAAACTTTTAAAAATCGGCACAGGGTGATAATATGTGTCTTATGTATATTGTTATTACAGAAACTCCAAGTCATACAGTCACATACCATCGAGCTCCTATAGGAATGATATCAAGACCCGTACTTCACTTACAAACAATTTAGGATTGTATTCTGGAAATAAGACATGGACAGGGAATAGTAATCCAAACATTTCATTATACCACGGTGATAGATTGAACGATTGGAGTCCATCTCATTACGATGCGGAGATGTTACCTGAGCAATCCTTTAGCAGAAGATCCAGAGTATCTGGAGTGGTTTTAGAGGAAAATGAAAGAACGGAGGAGCAAAATGGTCATCATAATAATGAGGCTGGAAGACGAGAGAAAATTGTTTCAGTCAAAAAGTGAGTTTATTATTGCCAAAATGTTTTCCATTCTGTTTTGATTCCATTGATTGTATAGTTGTTTATGTATTTTGGTTTGTCTGGATTGTAGTTTAACAAGTGAGGTTCCTTCTTCATCCACTAGATACAACATGACGCCGAGGGAACCACTTGATGCCAAATTACATCGAGCTTTGTTTTCACCTCGAGAACATGATATTTGATGGTACAAAATATAGTTTAGTTTTACAATATCCTTTAATTAATTATGATTAGTATTGGTAATGTTTGGATAAGGTGGTTATTATTACTTTGTATAAGAGGAGGTAATAACAATTATGTATATACATACTATTATATTATTTCTATTTATAGATTGCTCACATAATATAAATTAATATATAGTATGTTCCTATTTTTGGATGTTGTTGTGTATGAAATAACTGATAGCATTTATCATATATTCCTACTTATAAAATTGAATTTATTTGTATTGAGATCAGACCAAGCATTATTGAGAGACACAGACAGTTATATATGAATTACTATTAATATGAAGAATAACACAAAATACTCATTATGCCATTATTATTATTATTATGTACTAGTAGATTTGTTCCACAATGAATTGCCAATTATTGTTGGTAAGTTACCATTTATTATTGTCATTGCATTTATTTCATTATGATTTATTGTAGTATTTACTTAGGTACATAAAATAAGATCTGGATTGTTGGTTATTTTGCCATGTAGTGTTTATTTATTAGTTACTATTATAACAGCAAGACTGCCCCGGTAGATTATGTTACAATAATTGATGCATAGTATTTTACAGATATCTTTGTTTTGATGAATATGGAATCACCAAACATGATTTTCTGCGTAACTATAATATTATTAAACATGGTGTTATATTGAAACGTTAGTAACTTGTCTAGGGAGTTGATCATTTACCTTTTGTTGTGAATTTGCCATAAAATGTTAATCTTTTCTTAAAAGCATTGCTAGTCATTTATTGAATACTATGTAGTTGTATGTTAAGGAACACAAATATTTAGTTTCCAGAGACATTATAATTGTACTGTGCTGTAGTCTGCTGTACTATTTAATAATGCACATAAAATTACACAAATGGCGGGTTTATTGCCATAAGCCATATCACCAAACCAAGCACATGTAGTATAATATATGTAGTTATTTAGTTAAGTAGGGGCATTCCTTGTTTTCATTCTTTAATTAGTGTTTTGGCACAAATGTATTACATATTAGATGTCTGCCAGACGTACAAACTACCCACCAAATATTTTAAAGTTTACACAAATAATGTATCTACATATTGTATTCAACTTTCACATGTAATTATGTATAATAATAATTAGCATTATTTCTTGACATAGAAATACAATATTAGTGGAAAAGTCCTGCTTTGTTAAAAAGACAGCGGAATAGAGAAATGGGGTTACTTTTTACTATGAAGAAAATGGGGCCTTCCTTACGTTCCATACTACTAATACTAGTAGGTTTTAATCATTTTTCTTGATTTCAATGTACAATGAATAGTACCTATCTAATTTGATGTGAAAACACATTTGAAACAAATGTACATTGTGTACGTAATTGCAATATTCCAGTAAATATTGTCAGTTTTCAGTTTGTTAATTTTAAATATTTACTTATGGCGGCATATGCTGCAAACAAGTTTTGTCACCATAAATTTTTCTCAGACAGTACTGAGGGAATAGTCTTGAAACTGAATACAGTGGTTGATGAAAATATGGACTACAGGTTGGCTGTTTTAGAATCACAGTGTTTTGAAATCCCTTGTACAAAAAAATATTCCGAAAGTGCCCCGGAAATTTACGGGACTTAGGGATTATTCGTTCAGTTTTTGAGAAGTAAAAGTGTAATTTAGCCAAAACACCGGTAATTATAGGGGTTGTTGTAGATTTTTTAATTTGTTCCCAGGTTCCTTTTTAAAAAGGTAAAATTCACATTGTCACTTACGTTATTCTTATTTCGCGCTAACATTCTCATACAAAATTTGAAAAAGATGAAGAGAAAATAAAAACGATTTTTGCTCAGTGCATATAAGCCCTGAAATGTGTATTCGCCAAAGTATACTCAATATGCAAGCTTTTCTTTAGTTTACAAATAGTAAAACAACACAATAATTAAATGTACCTCTGTTTGTTTTAAGCAGGTTAGATTTTAATAATACTAATACAGAATACTATGGAGAGTTTTGGTTACATTTAGGTACACATAATATGTAACTGTTTTTCACTTGTCACAAATATTGTAGAAATCTTTTCCAATTTTAATACCACACAATCGTATTATGATAATACCTATGTTTTGTATCTTACTTGTCACAATGAAATCACAAATAAATGAACTACTGCATTTTTAATGTATTATTAGAATTAGGTATGAAAATTGTTTGTTTATTATGGTTTTATTACTTATTTATTTTACACTTGACGAAAAATAAAATGTACTTTTTTTATATTACTGGCTGTTATTTACGAAACACATTAAATTTTACAGAGACAGTTTGTGTCATCAGATACGTAGTTGTATTACATATTGATTCCAGCATGGATACTTCACTTTTTTGGTTTGTCTTTATCTGTTGGGCAGGGTTTCAAGTAACGAGATGGATACTTTCTAGGTGGGGCCATGTACTTTTCTTTGTAATCCTGAAAAGATATGAAAATAATTATGTGCATAGGACATACAGATGCAACTATACAGTGTGAAGCTGTTAGGCTAGGCTAGTTGAAGGCAGAATATGTGATACTGCTGCACTGCATACATAAGTAAAGTTCATCTACATAAGATTACTCACTGCAACGACTTTTTCAAGTGGTCGTGTTGGTCTTCCAGTTTGCTTGCATTCTTCTATGAGATTTGTTGCGTAATTAATAAATTTGTCATTAATACTCTTCAGGCCTCCCAATTTCTGCGTATGATAGAAATCATACAATTCTTCCTTTTCTGCTTTTTTCTTTTTCTCCAGCTCTTGCTAAAATTAAATTTACAATTTATCGCTAAAATCTTGATTATTACATTGTAAGAACATTGGACACAGTATAAGAGAGTTTACCTACAACATCGTAGCTAAATATAGGATCTAGTACATACCTACTGCATGATAAATAAATACTACATAGTATATTCTAACCTTCTGTCCATCCAGAAAGTCTGTATATTCTTTCATTTTTTTTAATTTCAGCAATCTTTCGCGTTCATGGAATTCATTGGTTAGTTCTACATTCTCTAATCTGATACATAAAAAAATATATATTATTAACATGATCACATATAGGATAAAAAGTTTCATTGCTTATTCTCACTAAGTGTACAAAAGTTGGAACTCTACACTGTGTTAATATACAATATACATATTTGGCTTACCTGTTTGCAATTTCCCATTTCCTCATTGCATCTTCTTTCTCTTTAAGCTCAGCTTGTTCTATAAGCCACTGCTGATGACATTTCCTTTTATCTTCCATCATTGCGTCTAACTTAGCCTTTTTGTTTTTAATTGTTTCAATTTCTCTGCAATGTGTTTAGAATATTATTACTCCAAATAACCAATAGCAACTTTATTTAGCATCTTATTAGTTAAACTTGTGATATTTTTAAAGGCTATTGAATAAGAATCCTCCAACACATTAAATTATTAAACGAGTCTAGGTACATACTTTCTTTCATATTCCTCTTGTGCCTTCTTCATGCTTTTTTCTTCTTTGGCCCATAATATGGCTTCCTTCCTTGGGAATCTACTCCTCGTCAATTCATTGAATCTTTCCTTTTCTTCAGCTTCCTTTAATACAACAAATTAATATACCTACATCGTAATCTGCCAGGATTCACACCTATGATTGCAAAGTATTGTAATGTGTTACTAACCTTTCGCAATTTATCTTTAGTGATGTGTTCTATTTTACATGTGACACTCAGATAGACATCAATCATTCTATCTTCCATAGCATCCAGGACTTTGTTCTCGTGTCTTCGTTTCTGTACCATTTGAATGGCTTCTTGTCCCTGTCTTCTCACAAACTCTCTGTATTGCAGTCTCTAGAATATTTTAGAGTGAATATAAATTGGTGACCGATAGCAGCCGATGTTATCTAGACTTAGACTGAAAGTTAATATTTCAGTAGATCTTATCATCATGTTAAGGCCCTATTTGCTGTCATCCGGCTTCGGTGCCCTGAATTGTTCTCAGCCAATACTGAGAAAATCGTCTTGAAACTGAAGACAATGATAGATGAAAGTATGGACTACAGATTGACTGTTTTGAAATTACAATATTAGGAAATTCATCGAAAAAAAATATTACGAAAGTACCCCTGAAATTTACGGGATCTGAGGATTTTCCGTTCAGATTTTCAGATACAAAACTATAATGTAGTGGTAATTATAATCTTAACAAATTGATTGTTTTAGATTTTTAAATTTCTTCCCAGGTTTCTTTAAAAAAGGTATAATTCACTTTGTCGCTTATGTTTTTTATATCTCGCTCACATCCTCATAGAAAATTTGAAAAAGTTCAATAAAAAAAAATGGAACGATTTTTGCTCAGTGCATATAGGCTTTTAAGATTGTTACGAAGCAAACCATTGTAGTACCCTAACTTTCATATGATATGATAAGATGTGATAATTATTTTCTTAAGTTAATATAAATATAAAATACTCAACAACCTGTCTACAGTCTACATACTCTTACAGTGATAAGGGATCCTGCTACTTACATTGTTTATTTCATGCTGTCTCAATAATTCCATCTCTCTAGCTGCATTCTCCACATCCTCTTTCTCCATTTCCACCTGCTCCATTTTTATTTCTTTCTCTTGCTTTTGTTTATCCTCATACCTGATATTATAGGACAGCATATATAATCCACTGGTATTATTATCTATATACCAGTGGCGTATATAGGATTTCATTTCGGGGGGGGGCCCAATCTAATATTTGACTTTGGGCGGGGTGGAGGCAACAAAAATTTAAAGGTAAACGCACAGTATAAAAATTATAATAGCGCCGCAGGCAAATTTTTTTCGTGAATGTAAGTGAAAAAGGTCGACTTTTAGGTTAGTATTAATATTGTGTGCAGAAAATACAAAGAAAAATAGCGCCGCAGGCGAAATTTTTTGAATAATGGGTGAAATGATGAACTTTAGTAACTTTAATGTTTTAAAATAACGTTTTTTAAGGAATTGTTCAAATTGGGGGGGGGGGGGGGGCTCGCCCCCCCTTTATACGCCACTGCTATATACCTACTATAACGTGGATGTCGGTGGGATGGGGGGCAGTGGAGGGCAGTTGACCCCCAAGACAAATGAATTTTTCATAAAAAATCTTATATCTGCGTTACGTACTTAATTACAGTCTTTTTACCAATTTAGCTACATAAGTTTCACGAAAAATGTTCGTCTCCGGCGGCGGCGTCTCTGTACTGTACAGGGAAAATAATGATTTTTTCATGTTTACAGTAGGTATGTAGGACGTAGGTACCTATACGACACATCAACATAATTGCCTTATTATTTGTCTTAGATAATTACACATTAATGTTCTGCCGTCAGCAAGACCTACCAAATGCCTCGCATAAGCAATGAAGTTGAAACTGAGATAATTGCGAAAAACATCTGGTCTCGCCCATATAATTCCAATTCCATACATATTCCATGGACTTGTAGGGGCTGCGTGTGAAACTCGGACTTTTTATGATTGAAATAGGTAAGTACTCGTTGCAATGAAAAAACTCAAAGCTCATTGAAGTAGGCTTATGATGCGTGGTTCTTTCTTATGACGGCAGTATTTTCTTTCAAGCAAGAGGTGTGTGTAAGGATAGGAAAGTCTGGCGATCTGTTCTCTCTGTCTACCCCGCAAGGGACGTGGCGTGAGAGGATAGAATAGGTAGCATCCTATGTTGCTCCCAGGTAGGTACTTACTGCTGTTTTATTGTCCTCGCGACGTCTATATTTTTCTCTCTCCTGCGTCTGGCCTTGTCAGCAAGATCTCTAGCCCATTCTTCTGCATGCAACTTGACGTTCCTCGCATTTTGTAACTCCTCCTCGTGTTGCTCTTGTCTTATTCTCTCATTAAACTTCCTTTGTACTGCTATCTGCCTCAGGGTCTCAGCGCATATTAGTGAACTATAAAAATAAAATTGTTGCAAGTTAGTGACAATTCTACCACTATAGTTTATTGATTAATCTATGTAAGTAGCTTTTGCATCTACTTTTCTAACTAAAAACAACTTCAATACTTTTATCTAGATGTGTGTGCCCTCCTCTTTTTGTTTGCGGCGAATTAGATGCGTGCGTGTGGGCACTATGGTCCAATATATAAACTTATTAATAAAAATGAAAACCTCATGAGTGTTTTTGGTTCATCTCTCTGCCTGAAATTAAAATCATCCGCCTGCGCCAGCATCTTCTCTCTTTCCACCCGTTTTTGTTCTAAATATTGTTTATAGAAATTCATTCTTGATTCATTTTCTGCGAATTTCTTCTTTTCTCTTTCTTCTTCTTGTTTTGCCAGGATTTTCTAGAACATTTTTTTATATTTACATAGTATATTATAGGCACATGCAGGGATGGTCTTTATTGCCTAGATTTACCTAGATAATATAAATTCAGGAGTATTTTTTGTGTAATATCCATTGCAGTAAGAACTGCTTATCCATGTCTTGTGATCCAGGTAAGGTATGTATAAGTAGCAGGTGCGAAGCTACCTAAGAACACGATTCCAATCTAGTTACGTTTTGGAAAAAATGATAGGTATAATAGTGTCTAATCTGACGAGTGACGTAATCCCATAAGAAATGTTATCCCCTGCTTCCCTTCTGCGGAAATCCACCCTTCGCCACCGATAAGTAGATACATAATAAATAGAAGGTAGTTAAATATTTTATACTATTTCTTATAAGCGTGGTGATTCCTTGTGGGTGGTTAATAATAAAGGCAATGTGCGGCAAAAAACCCGATTACCACAAGACATTAGATTACCTGACTAGGTACAATTATTGCTTTATATTACTTCGTACCTCATACGTGTTATCCCAATCCTTCTTGAGATTTTCCGAGTCATCGATCAACTTTTGCACGTACTGCGTCTTTTGAAGTACCTTTTCCACCTTTTCATCTTTGTCGTTAAGTTTGTCTTTGAATTCTTCCCACCCCGGTCTACTAAACATTAAATATCTTTTAGGCATGATGATTAATTTAGTTATATATAAAAATAAAATTATAATCTATGTTAGAATTCTGACAATCCACACTGACACAAACAAATGGATGGAAACATTATGGAAACGATGGAAACCAAAATGGAAATGAAGCAAAAATCGATAATAAACAATCCGTTACCAATGAAAAGATGTTGCTATAAAATAATATTAACTTGGTTTAGGTATGATCCTATTCATGGACTGCTTTTCCCAGTTAATTACTACAAATTATAATAGGTATATTTGGTCCATGATTCTTACTTACCATAAGAATTAGGAACTAGTATTAATAAACGTAAATCGTTTCCATTTTACATTATATGATTTCAATACGAAAAGTATTGTCGTTGAGGATAATTCCCCGACCTTCACTATTTTCGTCTTTGAGACTAATTATTCTTGATTCTAGAATTATCCTACTTAGTCTCAATAAAGTTTGTAATATGCAACTCAACCAGGGGCATAGTTAGGAATTTATTACGGGGGGTTCGAGGTCTGGACCAGAAACAATAAGTAATATACTTGAAGAGGACGGCACATGCAGATTCTGTGAGGGGGAGGAGGAAACTCCCCGCCATCTTCTGGTAGACTGCGATGCTGTAAGATACATGAGGTTGAGAATTTTGGGCAAGCACCAGATAGAGGTGGAATCACTTCCCACCCTAGACCCCCTCCGAGTGCTAAACTTCGTAAGACGCCTAGGACTAGAGGGGCTTCTCTAACTGGGTAGTTACCAGATGGGCAAAGTAGGGGGAGTACAATAGATCTTATAGGTCGCAGTACATAATACACCCCATTTAAAAAAAAAAAAAAAAAAAAAAAAAAAAGTAATATACCTAACTATGGGCGTCGCCAGCTTCGAAACTGGGAGGGTCAACTAAAATGTTGATATTGCCAAATGGAATAAAAGTTAGTAAATAGCGCCGCAGGCGAATTGTTTTTCAAAAATGAGTGAATTGATGAACCTGGTTGATTTCATTTATAGTAATGCATTTGGATATATTTCTGGGCTACAGCATGATAAAGAACTAGCGCCTCAGGCGAAATTTTGTCATAAAACATAAGAAGGTATATAAAAAAGAATCTAGTTCATTTCTTGTAAATACATATTATACAAACCCCCACTTGAAGATGATTAGCGCCACAGGCAAAATTTTCTAGTGAAACAACTGTGATTTCATGAATTTTCACAATATGTATAATTACATAGGTACTAGGTAGGTACTTATTGATAATTCATGACACGATGAAAAAACGATGTGGTTATAACATATGATTCATTTCTCCTATGTATGAAACGGTGGGTTGGCTGAGGAATCATGGGAGGGGGGGGGGCATGAACTCAACTAGGAACACTTGTGTAGGTATCCACGTATCCATCATATGATAAGTTACATCGAAGTGGTTGAAAACCAAAACACAATTTTCTGCATTTTCGTTATCTTTCAGTTTTACAATAAGGGGGTTAAGTAGCTCTGCGTACAATTAAAAGTTTAGAAAAGCTACTTTGAAATTTACATTGTGGGGACTTGGGACGAAGTACCAGTGGAGAGAAAACTTTATCGTTGAGGTGGAGGACATTCTATCTCCATAAGTACCCACCTAGTTAAATTATGTTGTCTACTTGCTAGTCAGTGCATTTTATTTATGGCTAGTTGTTGTAACTATTACTATTATCAAAAATGCAAAAGTGTGTGAAAGTTTTCTTTTTTCAAAGTAGCAATTATTTTCTGCTACGCTGGGAGCACATATACTTTCATTCAATTTTAGCGTAAACAGTTTCAGCATCGTTTCAGTCAGCTTTTCAAGGAAGGATTCCTGGATTGTGTTCAGTATTAGTATAAGTAGTAGATCTTATAGATGCGTCATATAGCCATACAACAGAGAATAATATAATTAACATTAACACATTTGATTATGTGGCACTAGACAGTATAGGGAGATGTGTGGCGCGTAGAAGTTACAATATTGTGTATGCATCGTATGTGAAGAGGATAGTGTGTGTCTGATAGGCGCGCTGTACAGTGTATAGTGTACGCTACAACACGCGATCTTAATACATAGTTTGACAAGGGAAGGGACATACGAACTATATAATACAACATATTAAATACAATTTTATTATACACAGTATATTATTATGTACCTACTAGGCATATTATTATCTTCTCTCACTCGCGTACACAACTGCGGGTGCACGTTGTGTTGATTGTACACTGAACTGAATCACTGAAACATCGGGGTTCTTCATAGCGAATAGTCGAGTGTCTCAGACGGAAAGCTTATAAAGTTGTATCTTATCAATTAATTAAACTCTACATTAGTGTAAATAAACGGTTATTTTGTTATGTGTTGAAAGTGAAGTTAGGCATCAAATATTTCATTTGTATTGGAGAGTTATCTCTAAATTAATTTTACGATTTGAAAACATTTCAGATTCATAATACTGAAATGTAAATAAATTTTAAATTATTATTGATAATGACATAATTCTGTATGCAAAAATGAAAATGGATATAAAATTAAATATGATATTTTCGATGCGTCGTTATAGAAGCTTACGAAGGAAGTTATGGTATATTTATTATTTAAATAATATAATAAATTTATGGAGTTTGTTATCAATATTAATTATCATAGTGTGCTGCTCTGGATCAACCTGGGGTCAGGGTAAGGAATCTATATATTTTACTATTTTATCTTTATCAGTAAATTCATTAAAATAGTCCAAATATCTCGTCAGTGTCATACTATATCTAGCTTTATTTTGATCCGTTAATACCACCGCAGTATTTCCTATAGTGCGGGGTTACCAGTGATAGGAGTGCAGGTGTGCATTAACTTTTCAAAGAAAGGATGACACATGCTTGTACGTCCCATACTTAGGTAGGTACCAGTGGCGATGGGTAGATTTCCGCAGAAGAGAAGCCGGTGCTAACATTTCTTATGGGATTACGTCAGATTAGCCACTATTATACCTATCATTTTTTCCAAAACGTAACTCGATGGGAATCGTGTTCTTAGGTAGCTTGGTAGGTACTTCGTTCTAGCCTATGAAGGGATATTCAGAAAAGGCGGTGAACCTCATATTCATTGCTGAACTTAAAGAAATGTTGTTTTGTCTTAGGTATATTTATTTAGAGTTACCGACTTCTACAGGACTCCCGAAATATCTACTGATTAATATGAAAAACAATAGGTAGGTACCAGTGACGATGAGTAAATTTCTTTAGCAGGGAAAACATTTTTCATTGCATTGTGCCAAATTATATACCTACTTATTATTTGATCATGAGGTAACTCGATGAGAATCGTATTCTTAGAACCCCTCGCCAGTCATACTGGTACGTTGTAATGAATATAATACTTACATTAAAATGTTATTATGCTTATAATAATATCCTCCATCCATATTAAAGTTAATATTATCATTATCAAAGTAGGAGTAGCTGTAGGCATGGGCGTAGGCGGGGGGGGGGTTTAGGGGTTCAAATCACCCCCGAAATTCCTTATTAGCTAACCCACCGTTTTATACATAGGACAAATGAATCACATTATTCCCACATCGTTTTTTCATCATGTCATGATTTTTCAATAGTTATTGTTAAAATCCATTAAATCACAGTTATTTCATAAAAAAATTGCCTGCGGCGATAATCTAATTGAAGTGAGGGTTTGGTTACACAAAATAAATCGGGCTTTAAATGACTTTGTTTTATCTATACTTTCTTATGTTTGATCACAAAATTTTGGCTGCGGCGCTAGTCGTTTATCATGTTGTAGACCAGAAATATATCAAGATACATTATTATTAAAATCAAACAGGTTCATCAATAATTCGTCCATTTATAAAAAAAATTGCCCTCCGGCGCTAATTACTAGTTTTTTTTTTCATTTGGCCAATATCAACATTTTCGTGGTCCCTCTAGCTTCAAAGCTGGCGACGCCCTTAGTTGTTACTTATTTTCTCTGGTCCAAAGATCTAATCCCCCCGAAATGAATTCTTGTCTACGCCCCTGGCCGTAGGTACTAAGTATCATTACTTCTCTCTCTTGATTGACTTAATTAATGATGTCGTCCAATTTGAATTGTTGACTGCTGATTCAATTGGTTCGTTCACCGCCATCCTACATTGTTATTAGTTATTACATCTACTCCAGTATCTTAGAGACAGAACTTCCCTTCAGAAATGAGAGATCTTAAATTTTCTTTTAGAAACACATGCACTCTTAGAGTCTGAACTGAATAAACATTGCTGTTACATCTAATTCTTGTGTAACGTACTTTGATGTAAAAAATGTAAGCAAATAAGTTGATGAGTATACATTAGGTAATACAGGAAAATAATAAAGTTGAGAAAATATCAAAATCGGTCTAGCTCAAGGCAATATTCAAAAACCTAGGGCTCATTCAGGACTGTGTCAATAGAAAGTACTCGCTTAAGAGTATGCATACCGACATTTCAAAAATGTCTAAAAACGGGAGACCTTATATCTCGACAACCGTTACATAATATGCTTTGGAACAAAATAGGGTAGATACATTGAACCTTTATCTAGGGAATAACCGTAAAAGATATTTTATATCTTGTATAGATTTCTCAAAAAAAAAAAATTAAAAACACCTGTGATCTTTTTTCCGAAAGACGGAAACTCATTTCCCGAAAGTCGCGGAGTAAAATTTTTTTCTTGTACTGATAATATGCATTAAAATCTAGGAAATAACCGTGAAAGTTTTTTCATAGATGCAAAATTAACCCCAAAAAAAATGAAAAAACGTTTTTTTACCATTTTATCATGCGATTGTCACGCGATTTTGAACCTTAATGCCGTGGGAAAAGACTTCCTGGTGCCAAGCCCTTAATGAACTTGGAGCTGTGATTAGCTTAAAAGGCAGCAGATCGCCAAATAAAAAAAAAGATTTTTCAGACCTTGGATTCGACAACGTTAGCAAATATGCTTTGTAATAAAAAGGTGAAAAACCATTTGTAAAAACATTTTCATTTTATGTTATTATTTCGATTATCAATTTAGAATTTAGATGAATCATTGCGAAATATACGAGTGTATAAATAACCTACATATATCAACTTTATTATGGCAGAGCGATGATTGGTATGAAATAGTAACGATATAAAATAAAAAATAATGCTTCATAGATGCAAACTACTAATAAACTACTCACCTCTCGTAGTTCAAGAGTTCAGTAGGCTGTGTCCAGTCACCAGTGTCCTCAGCAAAGCAGTTGTGAAATGTATAGATAGCCATAAACATCATGCATGTATATTACACACCTTTCTCTGGTTATCCCACACGGGAATCGTAATGATTTAAATAAATAAAATCTTTTGTTCTCAGATTTGCAATGTTTCTTTGGGTAGAGTAAGCCGGGGTAGTAGCGGTCTCTGGGTATTGCCGGTCACCTTAATATTTCAAAAATCGAATCGAAATATAAATCTACTTATGACTACGCATGCCGACATTTTCAAAAATTTCTGAAAACGGTAGACCTTGGATTTCGACAACCATTACTAAATATGCTTTGGAAAAAAATAGAGTAGATACATTGAACGTTTATCTAGGGAATAACCGTAAAAAAATTGATACCTTGTACAGATTTCACAAAAAAATAATAATGAAAAACGCCTCTGATCTTTTTTCCGAAAGACAAAAACTCGTTTCCCGAAAGTGATAATATGCAATAAAATCTAGGGAATAACGGTAAATGTTTAAATTTAAGCGAAATTAACCTCACAAAACTCTATTTTTACCATTTTATCAAGCGATAACGTCAAAGTTGGGTCGCGAGCCTTAAGATACAAAATTTAAAAATTAGACATAATAATAAAATTACTAATTAGCTCGAGTCATTTACTGACTCGATTCCACAGAGAAATACAAGTGGCTTGGATTAAACGTAAGAATTGTTTACTTATCAATTAAGTCTGAGTAGATTGTGAATATAAAATCTAAAGAGTAGTGAATACTAATAATGACATACAAGCGACACAATAATTTAGCTCGTTAATTTAATAAAAACAATTAGGTGGATGACGAGCCTAGCACATGATATAGGTAACAAGATATAATGTAAAATCATATGGAAGTCATGGAGGTAGTTAGTATTGCTTGTAAAATATACTAAATTCATAATGTCCAATATATAAGTGTTTGTGATGTAGGTATAATGGGTATATAGAGCAACCACATGTGGATTGTGGAGGGCACATATGTAGTGTACCTAGTATAACAATGTTTAATACGTCATAATACAAGATGAATATGAATTTAATATATACAAAACCCGATAGGAATGTCATACAATTATGTCTGGCAATCAAGGCCGGATTTACACCCTCTGAAATCTCGCCCGTAGCCCACGGCCTATTCAGCCTTTTGACAAATCCGGCTCTGTTATAGGTAGTATTTTCAAGTTTTACTAATCGGATCCTTGCCGGTGGAAGCAAATTTTTCAATTTTTTACGGCATTGTACTCTTTGTCGAGTGATTCATGGAGTGGATTCGAATTCCTCCTGATGGATCTTCCGAGTTTTCTGATATTGACCATAAGCTTAGCTGCTGCTTGACCATTCTTAGCTGCTGTTTTTATCAAGATATTTTGGTCTGCAGGTCCATTGCAGGTCTATATTAATGGTCTACCTATTCCAGGTCTATGATGACCAATGGCCGGAGACAATCTGATGGTTGATGGTTCTCTTATTCAGTTTGTTTTACACGATCGCACTTTTTTGGAAACTGACGCGTGATGAGGTAATGGAGTGCCTAATGTAATTGAATTGTTAGTATGATTTCATTGATATTTGCATCATAGGTATTAACTGTTTCAGATAGGAAAATATTCGCCTACGTAAATAAGGTACCTAAGGGTAGGTATATGTAGGTACCATACCTATTGAGTGAGTTTTACCTACCTATTTAGTGAGTTAGTTCGGATGCGGTCAGAATCGTATTTTTTTAAAACCACAATTAAACGAATTAATCATGGTATTAGGGAAATATTACGCATATAGGTATAACTAGATATCTACCTAAATATACTGGCATAGGTACATATACTCGCACTAAGAGATAAAACCCTAATCCATTAGGTACAGCTCTCTTCGTATTGCTATATGTATTCATGAGAATCTATGGTTATTTGAACTATCGGTAATTAAATATAAGTTTACTAGGTTACAATATAACTTAACTTTATATATCTATGTACCTAATTATAATTTAACTTTAATTTAAATAAATAAATTAATCAATTTAATTTAACTTTAATTTTAACAATTTCCTGTAAAGGAATATATGAAACATACCTATTGTAAGAAAAGTATAATTTTTATACAAAACATACTTTTACATACATACATTCTTTCTTTATTTTCAGAAGTCTCAACATGCTGTTCAAAAGCTTCAGGTTCTTGCAAGACCGTTTGTGAGAAGGTAAAATAAATATCTTTTGTAATTAATATTTGGACAACTGAAATAATAAGTTAAATACCAAAATTTTTGACAGTTTTACTCAATGAACTTGATAGCAGAGAACTGTAAAATAATCAAGCGTGCATCATTATCTAAGAATCATAGCTATACTAATATGCTTAAATAACAATAGTCCATAATTTATTTTTTACCCTAGTATATCTATGTAGATTATAGGTTTTGATACGTTTTACAGGTAAACTGCTCTTCTATAACTGTGTTGCTGATTGCATTCATAATGTTGTCATCGAATGTTTTGTAAATCTTAATAAAATAATAAATATCTGCTTAGGTGAAAAATTACCCAACAAATTATCCGATGGATTAGATATATTTTTATTGAGCTGTATTATCACTGAATGAGTTTAGGTACCTACATCCTAATATTCGTACCCTAATCTCTCTAAACGAAAGCGCCTGACTGACAGACAGACTGACCGCCTGACATACTCACTCATCAACGCATTGCTCAAACCAGACGTCGTACAAACTTGGGATTCGGCACATAGATTCTGTTATCAAAATTAGCAATAGGGTGTTTGGCCGTTTTTTCCAAACTTTTATTAAAAGGGATGAAAATGGGCTCAATGAAAAGGGATGATTTTTAAATGTCTTTTAATAAGCTAAAAATCAATTTTATAGGATTTTCCAAAAAAAATTTTTTTAAAGAAAGGGTAAAAAATATGTTATTCTGTTTTCAAAAAATGGCAATTATTAGGGGTGAAGGGGTGGGGGGTTAGCCCAAGCAGGTGGATTTGAGTCCCAATAATGCTTTTGGTTTAGTTAAAAGAGCTACCCGGGAACCGCTGGATAGTACAGCTAGTCTAGGTATAATAATTAGGTACAAATATTGGTTATTTTTAGGGGAATAGGGTACCAATTTTTTTAATTACCACAATAATTTCATTGATTAATGGGTGTCACGTACAACTCTATGGGATGGCCTAATATGCGGTTAGGTATAGCATTGTATAAATGTATACCTATTGTATTAGTGAGTAGTCTCCCGAGCCGAGCTTATAATAATATCAATCACCCTCTACTTTACGAGTACTTAGGTTGGTATATCATGCCTACTTTACTTGATAAAATATTTATTATGTATAGTGTCGCAGGTGATTTTCATTACGAATCTAGCGTTTTCTGAATAACGAAACGAGGATGTAAAAGTATTATACCTACGTATATTGTCACTTGCTTTATTTCGTATAAAGCATGCATATTGCATCCCATCTATTGTTATTCACTATCAATTTTTATTTACATATATGTGCAATAAGCCTTTCCTCATTCTTAAATATGTATCTTATGGTACATTTTTATTGAAACGCCTAGTGTAATTAAATATCTGGTGTAAATTTTAATGTGAAGTTAGTAAATTAATTGTTTGTTGCACAAAATGCAATAATGGTCACGGCACAGAAGTCCATTATTATGACAAATACGTACTTCGTTATTCGAGTTGGCTTCTTTTCTGTACAGCAGCTAGGTATAGGTACACAATACACATAATATTATTCGGTATCTCCTGTACAGCACACTGCAGACTACAGTAAAGTTATGGGCAGACTGCCAAGTTTGTCCATCTTCGGAGATATAAATGGTGTAATGAGTTACCATAATCCAAATAATGAAAAATTTATGTCTTAATTCGCACCGAGAATTTGCTAACTACACAAGTACTTACAATATCAAACGTTTGCTACAATATAAAGAATCCCAAATAAATATTATTATACAAAGTAGCCATTTAAAGACATCAGGCATGACACCATATTTGCTAGGAGTTTAGGTACATATACAATATACATACATCTTCTTCCCCTTCTATCCTTGTTTGGGTCGGAGGCTCAAAGCATCTGCGTATCTTCGTCAGAGGCCCATGTCACTTGCAGTTTCCAGGACCTCTTGCCACTCCAACCACAGTCTCCCTTAAGTTGCTGTTAGGAGTTTACTTATCTTATATTAAAATATTTATAGGTTATACAATTCTTTAATAAATACACTAGGTGCATCTATGTACATATTTATAATTCTTAGGTATATCTATTTTAATACGATAGGGAAGTACCCAAATAGCATAGCTTTAACTTGTCAATAGTATTTTAAATTAGTTGTCCTGATTAGGATAAGTCCAGTCCAGGGTTAATTGAGCATCAGTAAGCATGGAGTAGAATTTACCCAGGATGTGGTCGAATACAAACTATACGTGACGGGAACACAGATTGACTGAGAAATTTGATAGAATCACAATACAATAAAACACATCACTTGGGTGGTGGGCTGAATACTTGATTAGGTGGGAGCCATGGGTGGATAAGTCTAAGTATCAGGGTAGGCAATAGATATAAACATGTATATCCTTATTACTTATTGTCGTGGTGTAGCCTTTTGAATCGTAATGATAGTTCATGAACCCCGGGATTGGAGTCTCATCAATGATGATATGGAGTAGTAAATAAAAAATAACTTTGAAGGCAATCAGAATATTTTTAGTCAGAAAAAATGCATATAAGTACGCACCTGATGAAAAGATATGAGGGTAAATAGATGGTTGAAAAGTATGTAGTATTAGTAAATAATAATAGGTACGACGTATGGTAAATAAGTATCTTGTAATTTAGTGGTTATCCATTATTGCTCATACCGTGATGATACTCGTATATTGGTACTTGGTAGGCTACCTTTCTTCCAATCCTTCATCTACATCTTATGTAGTCAAATTCTAAACACAACAATGTAGTAGTTAGATATGATATTTATTGAGGATTTGGTTAATTTATTTATCCTGAATGTAGGATAGAGTAATAAAGGAATGTTATTGATAATTAAATTACCTATTTGTACTCACATCACGCGCAACTACGGAAGTCATACTATACGAGTATAGTCTCTTTGTCTTTATAGACGGAATGTGCCGACGCCGACGCGACGATTGACAATGGAAGCTAAGTACGAGTAAATTACTATAAGAATAGAAGAAATCCAACTATATATTACACCCGATTACAAATTTGTAGATTATTTTCGATAGGAAACACTTTTTTTGAAGGAGACTAATCTATGAAAAATTCATAGATATATTTGCAATTTGCGGAAGATGTATCTACAAGTACATCAGCTCAAGAGTTGTTAGCGTATGAGAGGGAATATGAATAAGTAATTACTCGTATGTATAGGATTTAATACAAAGTTATGGTGATTCAAATATCGTTGTAGGAATATTTCATCAATTAGAAATACAACACATTTGGTGGATTATGCGAACTCTTCTACAGGAGGTATGTCCATTGGTTCATTTTGTTTATCAGTATATAAACTATGTTTATATAAGTACCTTGCGAGTATAAAAACATAATTGTGTCTATATCTTTACTATTTTACATTTAATTACATTTTCAAAGCATTTCGATTTGTTTTCTTGACTTATTTACTTAGTGTAACTTCAGACATTTTACTGACATGTATAATAATATACTTACAGTACCTACGAATGGAAACCTAATGACTTAATGTTTGATTTAGCTAGGCCTATGTACTTATCTCCATAAGTTACAAAATGAATTTTTCTTCATATATTATTATCAAAATGGTGTTTAGTGTGATTCATCCACCCGAATGCAGGGGTGTGGTATACGTTATTTACCAAACAGTTTAAAAGGGACCTAACGTTTTTAAAGTTTAAAATATTTTAAACCATAACTCCCTCTAAAAAATAACACCAATTTTATTGATTAATCCGTAGGTAATTGGTTATTTTTAATTTCCGGTGAATTATTTAGTTCCAAAGAGAATTCATTGAATGTCATCAGGTCCTTCAGTCAAGATGTTTATGTTTAATAGGTTTTCTGTTATAAGTTTCAGTAAAAAATCAATAAACGTTTTTTTTTTTATATAGAAATGTCTTCTAATCTAATGTACCCGTTGTTGTATTATAAAATGAAGGCTAGAGTGATGCTAAAGTACCTATAGAATAACATTTCAGTCTACGTGCATGGTGCCTTTATGTATTATGAGTGTACATATTAATTGTAACACCACTGGCTGAAGCAGAAGCACGTTTGATTGACATGCGGATGAGTTAAAAGAAAGCATTAATAACATTAAATAAGAAACACATTTCCTACATTACAGAAGGACAGAATATTGTTTCACACCGCAGCACAGTATGGAGGCATTGGATCGAGTTAATATGATAACACAATACAGTATCATTCTAATTAATGCAATGTGTTCATAATACAGTATTCATTCCCATACATAATATGTATAATAATTTTTGATAGTCTGAAAGAATCACCGACAGATATAGGTGTGTAATATGTATATGAAGTACTAACTACTTACAATTTGCCGGGGTATCCGTCTTCCAGAAAACATATTTCTAAACGCAATTCTAAACATAAGGTTTTCTTAGAGTTATTGATTATTTTATTACGATTTCGAAATATACACACCCCGCTATGAATATAATGTAAATAGTTTATATGGCTAGGTGTAAAATAGTATTTTGAGCTTTTAAAATCTTTTTTTTTTTGAACGATTAATCCGTGTTTTGATTTCATTGAGATGAAACTGAAGAAATATGGTATAGGATATCGACAGGAAACAGAGATCGAAGCAATAAGAAAGTTGCTGGTAGTGGGTTCTGCATGCTTCATTATCGTATCGTAGAGTACAGAGGGGTGAGGGACATACCCTTGATAAGAATTTTTAGATGTCTAAAACCAACCAACTAAGAAGGAAGGAAGTATCCCAAGCGAATAGTAAGGTGACATTTACATGAAGGTCATGCCTAAAACCGACCAACTAAGAAAGAAGGAAGTATCACGAGGCAGATGTGCAATCCAATAATAACCTTGACGTAGGACATCCAAAGAAGCCCCCACAACATATCAGCCACACCGCTGAGGGGTTTGGGCAAAGAAGCACGCCTCCGACCGTCACGACCTGGATTCCGGGTTGGGGAAACGCGTGGGGTCTTGGCCAGGCCTCTCAACGAGATAACCCCCTGGAAGGTGGAAACCTACCGCCTGAGGTACTGAGGAAACTGTGAGTCTTATCTTTCCTTGTCTTTCTCACTCCCAAGTCCAGTTGTAGGATTGGGTGGCCGTGGTGGTCTAACCCGGCCAAAGGAAAACCGTTCCAGTACTAATAAGAAACTATCTATCTCATTTGCAGCGCAGATAAATTTTAAATAAACATTAAAATTACACATCACATTAATCAAAGTGTTTTAACGTTTTAATTGGATAATTAACAAGAGAAAAAACTTGGCGCGATATTGTTACCTACATAATGCACATACTAAGAATTTTAACAGAAAAACTTCTATTTCCGTTGTATCGATATACGATTAAAGTGAAACTTAGCTGCTTGCAGTTGTTAGAATTTTAGAATGTAAAATGAAAACATCAAAGAAATACTCACAAGTTATCAATTTGAAACTTTTTTTTTTATTTTTCGTTTGTTTTTTTATTTTTTACATAGGAGCTGAAGCTCCTGAAACATCCAGGGTTGGAGGTGAGTTTACCCTTAATGTATTTTCGTTGGTGTGATTTTTAATTTGGTTGACCGATTTTTCTAATTTTCGTTCTAATTTTCGTATAGGTTGAACTGAAAAGATACGCCCTAATGGAGACATTACTTGGGGCGAATATTAGAATGTAGGTAGTTTTGTTATGTTACCATGAGTGCTTAGTGACTTATTTTTTTTTATTAAACTCTGATATTATTTGGTGGGTATGATATAATGAATTATATGAATCATTGAAATGAATTATTGCATGAGTGAAACGGAAGGAAAAAAGCATGCATTGCATGTTATACAACGCATTGTATGTAGATAGAGAACACCGCATTCGATCTGAAAATGGCAGGGGTTGTAGTGGGAGAGTTGCGCGTCTCGAGAGAGATATGAAGATCTTGCTCTTTCATTTTTCTTGCTTACTTAGAAGTACAAACTGAACTTGATTAAAAAACAGCCCTCGTACTTATCCAAAATACGCAGTTATTTTGCAAGAATTTCTGATGAATATCGAGAAATTGAGATACTTTTATGTGGTGTATTGTGGGTTTTTGTGATGTAATGTGATCTGCTCATGTAATGAAAATAAAATAGTCCATAATAGAAAGTGTAGTGTGGCGTGACACATAATGGAGTGATAGATTATTTCCTGTATTCCACCAATACTCATCCAGTCTCCAGTGTCTGATGGTTGGGCTGCTGTGGGAGACTTAAATAGAACAGAGAAGAAATACGAGTAATGCATGGAAGAAGGGTGATGGACATGAAAAGTATTTTATATTTAAAAATATTTATTGTAATGAGTTTACTCAACTTCTTTGGGATTTTTCTAAAAATTATTTTAAATAACATAATATCTGATCTCAAAATAGTAACAGCAAAAGCAGCAAAACATTTCTGGTCTACACTCAACAGGTTTAATAAGTTTAAATACATTGCTAACAAGCATAAACTAAGACAAATAAAATTGACAATTTCAATTCTAATATCTGCCAGTTTTTGTTAGTTTTGTGTATTAAATTAACTCATTACTCTGTGAATTAAGTCCCCCTTTAATCATAATGCTCATTGCTTACCAATCTTAGGATTGCAACCCGGGAGGGAGACGGGTACAACACATCGGTATACCACACATTCTAAAGTAGTCAGTAATGTACGCAAGTGTAGGAGATAACTCAAATTAATTGCTATGGTTAGTTAAGTTAGCACCCGGACAGTGCTACGCTATATGATGGGATTATGGGTTATATGAATATTGCATGGCGAAACCCATTACGCAATAATAGCATCAACAAATTACCTTATCACATATAATATTGCCATTAAGCATGCGATGCGCTATGAATAATTAATAGCTCACTTTGGATTTAATTAGAAGCTCTTTAGTGTTAAGTCAGTAAGCTAAAGATTAGACAAACAGCCAGAGATAAAATAAGTTGGTGTCTAATTGAAAAGTTTTGAAACGACACAACGAAATTAAAACAATCGTTTTTTAGTCGGCCGTGTGAATATGTAGAAATATTTATCTAAAAATTACACACAACACCTAAAAAATGTTCATTTTTTGACCTGAAATATGAAAGTATCATCTACCTATATTGTAATTCTTTTGATGCCAGTTAAATAAGATATATGTGAATGATTTCGTGTGACCATTTGATTGATAGATGTAATGTCTCATTTAGCAGGAGAGGATTGGCTACATTAAATCTAAACAAAAATATATGTATAATTAGTATATTTTATAACGTGAATTGGTCGCTACTTTCTCATTGAGGAAAAATCACATTTAATTGGAGTAATACCTACTAACAATTACAGTCAGAAGTTACGAATTAATTTAATTACATTATATGTATTATCTACTTAGGTAGATATATAACGTTGCAGGTTTAATTTTAAATGAGAATTATGACAACTCTTAAGGAATAGTAAAAAAAAAACATTTTAGTGCGGATCATCAGCAGTGGATTCGTGCAGCTATACTCGTTGAACTTTTTCTTGAAATAATAGTTAGAATTTTGCATAAAAAAGACACAAAATTTATGAATAACTTGTCACAAATAAAAAAATGATGTCATCGGATATCAAGAATAAGAAACAATAAACTATTCGAATGGTGTGAAGTAGAGAAGTATTTTTATTCGGTCCTTTTCTGTATCTTCTACCAGCATGATCAAAGTGATTCCTACAGAAATGTCTGTTTTCACAGCGAGCCACATATTTGGCATAGCTTCAAAGAAGTTCACCGTTACTACTTCATACTTAGTACATCCATACATCTCCTTCTCCTAGTATCACATTCAAATAGACATTACTAACAGGGTTGCCTGTATTCCTAATCTATTGTACAGTCACACATCGAAATCGACAATTCTACGGTGGAACAGTGTAGCGTACCTTACAGTACGTGCTAGTTCAGCCAGTTGATGCAAAATATACTTTTATTTATTGCAGTTGGTAAAAAAATGGAGATAAATTATACAATAAAATATTTTTTGACATTCCCCAAGGTCTAATTTTTGTATTTATTTCCGATTTATTGTAATATAAATGCTAGAATGAAATTCACTACATAAGAAACTACGATAAATGCTAGACTTCGTTTATCAAGCTTGAGGCTACCAATACTCAATTTAGTCATATTACGAGAGACACAGAATAAACTGCAAATTTTCTCAATCGGTTACGTTAGTAAGATGCAGAAGAGTTTTCATACGAAACAGCCGAGCAAAAGAATATTAGACGAAACAGAGATTATGGTCCTGAAAAATGATGAAGTACCTGAAACTACGAGAAATGTTTTTTTTGGGTCATCCCTGGAAAAATCAGCTACCGAGTAGTGACATACAAAATATAATACATGAGTGAACTTCAAAAGCCCCTGAATTATTGTGAGTTGTGTCTACTGTCTACTGCTATACCCACTAGGTACTTAGCATGTTACTTTATTAAATTTATCGACTCGAGACGTGTAACTTTCCTGATGACTCGTAACGTGTTTGTCGCCTTTGTAAAGATAACATCAGTAAAAATACACGACTCCTAAATGTATTGAGGAATGGTACCTAATAAATACATTGTACTTACCTACTGTAACTCTTCAAATCTTCGATTATTGA
This sequence comes from Ceraclea dissimilis, assembly GCA_963576895.1. NCBI lineage: Eukaryota > Metazoa > Arthropoda > Insecta > Trichoptera > Leptoceridae > Ceraclea > Ceraclea dissimilis. The sequence goes on from OY756359.1 coordinate 9,975,512, forward strand.
AGTACTTAATCAAATATTTTTTTGTCATACCTTCAAATATTATTCACAACAACATACTGAAACGGCCTCTTTGATTTTATTAATTTGCTTCTTTGATATACAGAGGTCGGCATTTCAGTAAAATTTTGCTGTTAGGCATAGAGTTATGAAATTTACATATTTTTCTTCTCTTCTTCTTTATAGCACTTTCCTATTCACTCCTGGACGAAGGTCTCCTCCATTCAGTGGCGTAGCGTGACTTCAGGTGACTTTTTTCGAGTAGGACATCTTAAGTTTAGATATTGATAGGTATGAAAAGAGATAAAATAGCACTGCAGGCGTTCTTTTTTTGAGTTTTTAATGTACCTAACAAATATGATTTAATGGATTTTTGTAACGTATTTTTGGACCGCAGCATTTTCCCCTACTGCCTCATTTCCTTCCACGATGCTCTTCCAACTCTCTGAGCTCTCTCTGTATCCGGTTGACACCCAAAATATGTTAAAAGAGGTCAGCTCTCCATCGTACGTAGTAATGGTTTTCTAGAATCTTGGTAGGCGTTCTTGATGCGGTTTCCAGGTTAAGACTCTCTTTGACTATTTGTCTTCTGATGGTGCTATAATTAAAATGTAGGCATTATATGAAAGTACCTATTGTAATTTAAACATACCGATTCAATGCGCTAATTGAAGAATGCTCTTATTGATATATAGATATATCCCTACATGAATGACAATGTGCATTGTGCATCTGCCTGCAATTACACTAAGAGACATCAGAGGTAATGTCTGGAACCCATATTAGTGACATCTAGGGCTGCCACCTCCTCGGGTTTGACCCGGAGTCTATGGGTTGGTGTGGTATTCTCCGGGCTCCGGGTAAGTATCTTATATCTCCGGGTCAGACTGGGTCGTGAGTCAGTGGGGACAACTATTTCTATTACCGGGCAGTTCCCTTCCGACCTATGTATTATAAAAATCCGTTAAATCTCACTAAAAATTAAACTGTTTCATCAAAAAATTCGCCTGCGACGCTACCTTTTTGGCGGGCTTAGTATTTTAAATTTGTTAATACCAGGACCATCCTTGCACAATCTCAGAGATATTTTCCGGCTGCGGCGCTATTTGCGAGTTTTCTTCTACATTTTTACTGCAATAAAAAATACATTTTTACCGAAATCTCCGGGCCAACCCTCTTTGAAAGGTGGCAACCCTAGTGACATCACTCCTCAGACATGGTAATGATAATTATCTAATTATATTGCGCTCACGTTTTTGTTACCTGATTTATATTCAAAACAATAATGTAATCTGTCAATATTCTATTACAATCATGCACTTATATAGGTGTAGGTATCAATATCACTTATATGTAATGTACCCACTGTGTAAATATACTTATGAGTTCAATAATATGGTCATTCTTTATCAGGATTGGCTTTAATTTTATCTTAGGTTTTGCCTGTACCAGTAATTTAAATTGGTTAAATGTATTCACAGTAGCATATTATTCCTTTCTCTATCGACAAGGTATTCCTACCCGATTTCAAACTTTCATTTATTTTATTTATTTTTATTAAAGTTTACACCTTTACAATATAAAAAAAGAAACAGACAATCATTATAAAATCACAATAATAAACCAATGTTGACAAAAATTCAAGGTAAAAATAAAACGTTAATTGTGAGTAAATAACAAAAAGTAAAACAATAAAAATAGTGAGCAAACAAAATCTCAATAAAAATTCATAATAAAAGAAACAATGATAAAATAAATTTCCAATAAAAATTAATAAATGAGTCAATATCAGGAATGCTATTTATTATTTTCCTTTAATATTAGGTAAGTAATTTTTAATATCAATTACAAGCTGTAACTTTACACAAACCCATGCAAATACAAGTACCTACATTCTTACAAGTTTCCTACCCACTGCCAAGTCGACAAAAGAAAAAAGGATGAAACTGTAATATTTACTAAACTATAGGTCTATTGATATTGATAGTTGTATTTTCTCTGTTTGTTTGTATTTACTGTAGTTATAAGATTAATTAGCATTATTGTATGTGTTGCTGGTACGACAAATAATTCAATATGAATACATTATGAACGGGAGATGTTGTCAGAATACTAGATTGAATTAAACAATGGATGTAGAGGAGTGAGGACGCTATATAACGTGATAATATTATTTTATTGTTTCTCTTGTGGGTGGGGTTAGGTAACGTATGGTAGTATACTATACCTAGTGTCATGGGTGTCGCCAGCCTCGGCAAAAAAAAAAAAAAATCGATATAACATGAAAAAAGCAAAAATAGCGCCGCAAGCGAATTTTTTTTCTGAAGCATAGTGAAGAAGATCGTGATGTGCATTGGTATACTTGAAAATGCACGTAATACTTTGCACAATAATATGCATGAAAAATGTTTTTTATAAAAAACGTGATAAATTATAGCGCCACAATTTTTTTTAATGGATTTTCATGAAAATTTATGTTATGATGAAAAAACTTGTGGTAATAATGTGATTTTTTGTGAGGTTTTATCATTTAGTATGAAAAATTAAATACCTATTCTAATCTAGGTGGGGGCAGGTGCCCCCCTGCCCCCCTGATGACGCCCATGCCTAGTCTTCTTGCATCAAGTAATTATATTCACAGCACCAGTGATCGTCAGATTCAATTACGTATCAATGTTTTCGAGTTAGTTTCTGAGGAGTGGGGACTAAAGTCTCTAGCGCATCATATAAGCACCTATAACTAATCTAACACAACACCTTACGCTGTGTATAAATATCTCATAATATAATTTGGGGTGAAGTCATACAATAATGAGAAATGAACTCAGAACCTAACACAAATTGGAATATACTCGGAAGTACGAGTGTGTAAAAGAAACTTTGAATTGTGGTACAATGATATTATCGAATGATTATAATTTTAAACTAGATTACCATTGACTTTTAAAGTGTGCTGTATCGTAAGGTAACACTTGATGTATATAATATACCAGCAGATATGCTTGTACTTAATGCTATATAATATAATTAGATTAGGTTTGTTCCACATACAATTGGTTTAGCACATCTGTTAAGTTATCACATCACATATGTGATTCCCAGAATACATTAATTATTTATTATTTATTTTATTTCACATTATCCGAGTCATGATGTTACTTATTAAGAGTGTGCATACCGACATTTCAAAAATTTCTAAAAACGGGAGACCTTCTATCTCGACAACCGTTACTAAATATGCTTTGGAACAAAATGGGGTAGATGCATTGAACCTTTATCTAGGGAATAACCGTAAAAGATTTTTTTTATCTTGTATAGATTTCTCAAAAAAAATATTTAAAAACACCTCTGACCTTTTTTCCGAAAGACGGAAACTCGTTTCCCGAAAGTCGCGGAGTTAATTTTTTTTCTTGTACTGATAATATGCATAAAAATCTAGGGAATAACCGTAAAAGTTTTTTGATAGACGCAAAATTAACCCCAAAAAATTGAAAAAACGCTATTTTTACCATTTTTTCGTGCGATTGTCACGCGATTTTGAACCTTAATGCCGTGGGAAATGTCTGTGACGTCATTCCTGGTGCCATGCCTTTAATACAAAATATAAATGAGACATTAACATAATGCACCCGCCACACGCTCGTGAGCCACCACGAGCCAATGGTGTTCATGAGTAAAAAGGCGTCAACGGTCGCACGTCAAGACAAACGTTCTATCCACACGCTTTTTTACTCATGAACACCGCAAAAGCTCGTGGTGGCTCACGAGCGTGTGGCGGGGGCATCACATAGAAGAATACTCTGCTACAGCTTCAAATTCAAATCAGCTACAAATTCTATGCATTGGCTTACCTGCATTTTTTTTTTCATCCTGAAACATGGGAAATTTTCTTTGTAATAACAAATTATTTTCTATTGTTTCAGATGGCACTAGTTGAGATAGCAGCTGATACAACACTGCGGGATGAGAAATTAGATAATATTTATAAATTCTGTTCACCAGAAGTGGTAGGTATATTACCTTTATCATTATTATCTCATGTATACCTAATTAGGTAGGGAGAGTAGTAGTATTAATTGTTTCAATTTAAAATTTGTAATAAACATTGGGATAAGTATACAGGGTGTCCCGTAAATCAACGTCATCCCATGGAGAGGTGATAGACCAGTTCACGACCTACCAGAAAATCGAAATATGACCTAGTAAAAAATCGCTCATTCTCGAGATATCGGCACTTTTTTGTTTTTCGTGAAATTCGACACCTTCGATCAGTTTTTCGATCGCCACGGTCACAAAATTCAATATTCTAAGATTCTAATTTTGGATTCCTAATCCTGAATAATCAAGCTATTTGATTATAACCCAAAATAAAACGTACTATGTCACAATTTTGAAAAAAAGGACATCGTTTCCGCCTCTCGAGTTTTATTGTTTTTTATTAGCAAATTTCGACTCCTTTACACTGTAAAAATTTTGTATCACATTAAGCTGGCAAATTATTTTAAAAACTTCTTTATTTAGTTTAGTTTTTAGAAAGGCAGAAAACTGGATATCGTTCACTTTAGAAAAAAAAGCTATTCCTGTTTTACTTCAAAAGGAGCTCATTATAAAAATAATCAAATGCAGGGTCGTAGCTTCTTTATGTCCAATATTTTGACAAGTGATAGAGGATAAAAAAATATGAAAAAAATCATAATAAACGTATGTCGAGAAATTAACCGTTTTGGAGTTATGGTCTTTTGAAAATTGAGGAGTATGAAAATATCTCATTTGGGTTTTTTGTCAATAACTCACAAACCACTAACTCGATTTTGACAAAATAAATAATAAATCATTGTAAATAATATAGGCTTTTGATAAAGTTCCTAATTTGCGGCCTTTTCCTTAGAATTTAGTGAAAATTTTGTTAGTTTTGTGACAAATGATATTTTTTTTTACAAAAAATCATGTTTCTCAACAAAATTTTACTAAATTCTAAGGAAAAGGCCTCAAATTAGGAACTTTGTCGAAAGCCTATATTATTAAAAATATATTTTAATTTATTTTCTCAAAATCGAGTTAGTGGTTTGTGAGTTATTGACAAAAAACGCAAATGAGAAATTTTCTTACTTCTCAATTTTCAAAAGACCATAACTCCAAAACGGTTAATTTTTCGACATACGTTTGTTATGATTTTTTTCATATTTTTTTATCCTCTATCACTTGTCAAAATATTGGACATAAAGAAGCTATGACCCTGCATTTGATTATTTTTATAATGAGCTCCTTTTGAAGTAAAACAGGAATAGCTTTTTTTTCTAAAGTGAACTATATCCAGTTTTCTACCTTTCTAAAAACTAAACTAAATAAAGAAGTTTTTAAAATAATTTGCCAGCTTAATGTGATACAGATTTTTTACAGTGTAAAGGAGTCGAAATTTGCTAATAATAAACAAAAAACTCGAGAGGCGGAAACGATGTCCTTTTTTTCAAAATTGGGACATAGTACGTTTTATTTTGGGTTATAATCAAATAGCTGGATTATTCAGGATTACGAATCCAAAATTAGAATCTTAGAATATTGAATTTTGTGACCGTGGCGATCGAAAAACTGATCGAAGGTGTCGAATTTCACGAAAAACAAAAAAGTGCCGATATCTCGAGAATGAGCGATTTTTAGTAGGTCATATTTCGATTTTCTGGTAGGTTGTGAACTGGTCTATCACCCCTCTACGGGATGACGTTGATTTACGGGACACCCTGTATGCAGCCTAGTTGCGATAGTTGGCAATTTTTCAAATGGATGGACGTGGCTTGAATCTTGATATTAACTTATTCCACTATCACAAAAGCTCACGGCGAATATGCGCTCAAAATAGGCATTTTAGACATGCCCAGATTCATAAGAAATTAGTTAGTAAGATTAGTTGGTAAAATCAATAAATAAATAAAGTTTTAGAGCAGTTACAAAGAACGAAAATAGTATCTACTTAGAAAAATAGATGTCGCTTCAATGAAAAATAGTCCGAAGTATGGGAGGTCATTTATAAAATGAGTGATGTGCTGTCGTTTCGTTGAAAACATCTTGTGGAATTCGTAATTAAAAAAATGTTCAATATTCATAACAAGATGACATAAAGAATTAATATCTGTGATTTATGAGACAAGATCACTTCCTCCGTAGTCCATAGTGTTATCTAAGTACTAAGTATAAGTACTTTAGATAAATATTGATATCAATTTGTTAGTTTGTACCCTATTCCTATTGATATTATTATCAGTTAGGTATCTTCCTCCAATTCCTAAACAAGTCAGTAGCAAACAAGTAGTTCTAAGATCAACAACTAGACTATTGAAAACTTTGAAAAACTATTTTAATTATATTGTTATCACTATATATCTTCCTTCCTCAACATAATATTAAACACTTTTACTATTATATCATTTCTCTGACACATGTTCAAGTTAAAATGACATATATGAGTCGAATCATACATGAGGATCCTAATAAAAAAATGTAAAAAAAGTTTTTACAAAATAGAAAAATACAGACTCTTGCTCTGAAATGTTTATTTTTTAGATATTAAATCTGTAGAGAAAAAAAATTTTGAAAAAAAATTAAAGCCAGATAAACAAACAATATCGGTTTTAAGCGTTGTGTCGGGTTTTCCCACTGCATGAATTTCTTCGATTGACTGATCGAGCACTTGAAAAGCATTCTAAGGCTGGCCACAAACGTCCCGAAGTTCAGTTCCGGAATCGACCGTTTTGCAAAAAGGTTCCGACCAAAACGTCTTTCTGAATTTAAAATCGGGATGACGCTGAATTCAGAGAGAGGTTTTGATCGGAACTTTTTTGCAAAACGGTCGATTCCGGAACTGAACTTCGGGACGTATGTGGCCAGCCTTAGTCCCGCAATATTATCAAAAAAATGTTAAATCGGCACATATTATTAGGTCCAATTCTGTGACTTTTCGAATTAAAATAATTGTGTTTAAACTTAGTTTAATTTATTTTACTATGAATAATAAAAAGATCTTATTTCATTTAGTGTCTGCACACTTATTTAGCTACAGTATTATTGGACCTAATCTGCATACCTTTATCTCTTCTTTCATTTTCCTGACAATAGTTTCTTATTACATTCTAAATATAAGAAAATATTGTTGATGATACTTGAAGTCCCACTCATGTACAAGTACTATGACTATACGTATAATTTATTTGTTTCGGATATATTATAGTCAATCATTGTCACCTCATCAGCGTTAGGTGTACGTTGGCGTGCGTTGTAGGTATCCTGTGCCTGTCCTATAAATATAACAATGAAGAAACATGTAAAACCAAAATAACATATCTATGTTGACTTACAGTCTTCACATTTCACTAAATTGTCGCTGTTTGTAAACGAACAATGCACGGATGCAACCATCCAATAGAATAATTCGACATACTCAGACATTTTATTTGTATTAAATTATTGTATTGTTTCTTTTAGGTACCCTTCTGGGAGTGTATGAACCAAACTTTACAAGGTAAAACACTGAATATAATTATGTAATTTGAATTAATACCAGAAGTTTTACTACAATTCCATATGAAACTACATATGATTAAATATTACTATTAGTAGGTATAACACTTTCTGCGAAGGATGGACTTTTCATTATATTACTAATTGTCGCTGGCTTAATGTGATCACTTTAGACTTGGGCAACATTCCCAATCCATCAAACCCAAAACTGATTCAGGAAGCCTGATGAAATGTCCATCCTTCTTTGTATATCCGCTAAGATAACTATTTGTTATTCAACTACGATATGTTTTCTACCGATATTCTTACAAAATGTAAAATGTGATATACAAAATAAATAAAAATATGTAAAATAACTAGTAGTAGGTAGGTAAGTATATTTTATTTCCTAGCTCATAAAAGGTCTTCACTCCATGAAAATTAATTTTAAAGCAATGTCAGTAATCAATACAATAAATTTCGGTTGTTTTCAGAGGTACTTCGCGGCTCCGATTGGTGGGGTCGCACATGCTGTGAATTAGCTCGCTCCAGAAGTTGCGGGAAAGTATGTAGTACGGCTGTATCAGATGACTCTCTTCATCCATCGTGTCGGAGAAGTGACGAGCAGGCGTTCTTCGAGTGCCTTGATAGACAAGCTCATGGACAGGAATGTTGTTGTAAGTTATAACTTGCTTGGTTGTTGATAGATAGATCAGGAAATACCTTTTGAAATTCTCCTTCTTAGATGGCTCTACGGCCTTGGTCTCCATCCAATCTCTCCTGTCCCCTGCTGTAATCTTCCAGCTCGTTGCCTAGAGCAGTTCTGGTGTGTTCTTCTTGACCTCATCCCTCACACAGTAGCCTCGACCTACCAATCTTCAATCTTCCACCTGGATGCTCTTCTAGGATCCTTTTTGGTACCCGTGGTGACGGTAATCTCTGCACGCATGTCTGGTCCTTAGTCTATTCTGCCTGGCATGTCGTTTGTATTAATTTAACCAACATTCATATCCTCTGTATTTTTCCAGCAAATACACGCGTCATTCGTTGCCACGAAGCTTGCAAGGACATATTCAAGACTAGATTGACTCCCACGAGAGACCAACGAACAAGAGTCACAGATGCGTGCGAAGATAACAGTCCCAAGATTATGCAATGTATTAGGAATTATACAAAGGTCACACCAGCAAGTGATCCACTAAAGTGTAAGTCATAGCCTGATTTCTTTTTGTCTTTCAGGTTTCAGAATTTCATTTCATTTCACAGATATTTTTATATTCCAATATTTCGTTTTCAGATTTGCACTGTTGCTCTGAAACAACTGACTCTGAATGTCGCAGTTCTTGTCAGTCAACATTACTCAGTGGTGGAAACAGTCAGGAAATATTAGATGCTCTTCAGAAGGGAGGTTGCGGTCCCCCTTTACCACATTTTCCCTTTTGGCAGTGCTTTCTGCGAGCTGACTCCCAATCAGACAGGACACATATACACAATGATAGGTTGGGAGTAGACTCTGCAAAGTTGCATTGTTGTCATAAAGTAAGGATCAACCAAATTAATATTTCTTATGCAAATGATGGGGTTTTTCTTTTCTCAAGATTTCTCATATTGAGTGTTTTGGATATTACAGTCTATGTTGTTATGTAAATTAAGGATTCATTGATGACTAATGATATTTTTGTGATTTGTTTTAAGGCAAACTCCAGCTCGTGTCGAAGGCTCTGCCTCAGCACCTTCACCAATAACTGGGCTGGTACATGGGAGAGATTTGATGTTGAGTGTCTTAAGCATCCTGAACAGGCCACTATGATTTCTTGCATTGATGAAGGTAACATTTAAGTAATTTAGAGCAGTTTTTTTGTTGATTTGCCGAGTCTGAACTTAGTTGTCCAGTAAATAGAGAATTTCAACCTTGACTTTTTGCGATGTTATATAGGTCGATAATGTAATGAATAATCCAACAATTTCAACGAAGAAATATTTTTCTTCCCCACATCCTCTATAATAATAATATGATTAAACTTAAAAAAAAAGTGCTTTTATAACTTCGTTGTTCCGCATTCCAAGGCAAAAAAGATATTTGTCGATTTAAATCTTAAAAGTTTCTAAAAGTGCGCTCTAAAATTATTAGCAGCGGAGCCGTCAATAATCTGGCAGATTTTTCTTACATTTTGAGTTTCTTTTCATTAGGTAGCTTATACTCGTAGTTATGGTTCATTTTATCGTAAAAGTTCAGTTCTCATAAGTAATATTACGATCTTTTATAAAATGCCCTTCCCTTGAAATGAATTTAGGTAGGTACGTTAAATTGATTTATTAATTAGAGAAATATTTTCAGTTGAAGAACCTTGCGAGTTGGGATGTGATGGATTGTCATACTGCACAAACTTCAACAACAGACCCACAGAACTATTCAGGGCTTGTAATTCTCACGCAGATACAGCTGCTCAATATGATGCTGCTATGTGGCAGTCTCAGGGGTTAGTTTTTTTATAAATTCTGATTGAGATTTGACTACACTAAATGAATTATGCAATTGAGAGTGAGATATAGATATAGAGTAATAATTTCCATTACTTTCTTTAATTTAGTTACCTGGATCTTCCCGGCCTCCGTCTGCCTGTTCGTAACGACAGTCGATGTTCCCCACACATTTGGAAAACCGTAGCGTGCACTTTACAAGTGAAACCATGCTCCCGCCAGGAGCACGCTACAAGGATTTGCCGAGAAGATTGTTTCTCAGTTTTGTCTCACTGCACAGACTGGACAAGAGTGGACGGGGATCATAATGCGGCGAGCCTTTGCGCTATATTATCTCCAGAAAATTCTGACGCTCCTTGTATATCTTTGCGAAACTTCATGGAACCAAGTAAGTACATACAAGTAGGAGAATCATTTAATTAGGCAATATCCACTGCCAACTTAATATTTCATTTACATAGACACTTAGCCAGTTATAATAATTAGGGTAAACGGGTAGGGCAATCAAAACACGTGTTCAGGAACATATCCGGGTTATCCGGGCACTCGGAGATGGCAGACTATCAAGTATGATCATTCTATTGAAATGCAAGGTACTAAGGTTTCGCTTTCCGAGTCCAAGGATAGCAAACTAAATGCCTTCAAATCCCATTCGTCTTTCTATATTAATATACCCAACTTACTCACTCCCCCCAAACACTTTTAGTTCCCTTTCTCTCCCTCTTTCAAAGTCCCATCCCTAGTATTGTTAGAAGTCCTATAATTGATAAGTCCTCCAGATGATGCCAAGCTGTCGCCTTGGCGAAAACGTTTGTGGTGTAGATAAAATTGATTGGAAATTTAACAGTGTTGATAATAAAGATCGAATTATTTTCTAAATAATAAACTTTGGTTGCAGGTGATAATCCCCATGTGAGTTTATCAGCTCAAGTATCATCTCCATGTAAAGGGGATCCTTGTAACGCTAGTCAAGTATGCACCATCAATAGAAATTGTCAACATGGAGTTCAATGCAAGCCATATTCATGCGTCAGTGGATGTGCTCTTGGTAAGATATTTAATAACAGCATGTTGTACATTAGGTATGTTGTAAAATCAAATTAGGTACCTTTATAATTCAGAAAATATTATTTATTGATTTAAAATGATTGCAGGAGAGGCCAGCCCATTTCTAGTTCCCGAGGGGACATACGTTCGCATACCGATATCATCATCGCAGAAAGGCTGCCACAAAATATGTCAGTGTTCGACGAAAGGAGTCATCGATAAATGTCAAACCCTTCCATGTTTTTCGTACGATAATTGCATATTGGCTAATAAGGATATACAACATGGCATGTACTTTAATATAATAATTTCTTAACTATTCTTTTGAGCAACTCTAGAGGAAAAAAGAAATACAATTTTTAAAATATTTATGTGTTTTTAGGATCTATATTTTACATGGAATGCAACGTTTGTACGTGCTTTGCTGGTGAGATAGTCTGTAGCAAGAAACAATGTGATGTTGATCCTGAGAGAGACATCAGTATAGCTCCTTATACCATATTACCATGTAACTGCCCTAATCACTTCGTGCCAGTGTGTGGGGCAAATGGAAAAACATATCCCAACTCTTGCCTAGCTAAGTAAGAATAAAAACCTAATATATAATAGTAAAAACCTGAGGCTGAATATTGCAATATTAGTAGTTATCACGAGAAATTCTGGCGACAGTAATATGTTTGTCGAAGCGTCCAGAAACAGGGTAGTATCTAAAAGTCTTGTATGTATAATCTGCGAGTGACAATGGATCGTCTAAGAAATCCGACCAATTTTATGCCAGTACCTTCTTTTCTGTGCATTCAATACATTGCATTGATATAGAAAAAAGCTCGTTGTTTATTTATTTTTTGTAAATTAAGTACTTCATAAATTAATAAGAATTTTATTAGCAATTAGTAACGTTTTACAATTAAATTTTCTAGGTGTGCTGGACTTGGTGAATCTGATATAGAATTTGGCCCATGTAATCCCGTAAGGGCTTGTGATTCTATAAACTGCAAAGATGGTACAATGTGCTTACCACGACCAACTGTCTGCTTATCCATGATGCATCGCCCATGTCCTCAGCATATCTGTGGTATGGTATCATTATGCTCTATTATTTTAAATACTTAGATAATATAATAATTACAGTTGGTTAAAAACATTGATTCAAAGCTTGAATGACATAGCTACGCTTCTGAGACGATTGCATATTTTTTACGAATTTTAACTTGTTTAAATTTTAGTATACAGAGGTTGCATAAAACAAGGTACTATGAGTAAAAGCAACATTCTTTATAATATATTTTATATTTACAACTAGTCCATAATGATGTGGTATTTACTTAACATTTTAGTGAATATTTCGTCATGTGCTTCCCAACCTAAGGATCCAGTATGCGACACAGAAGGATACACTCATCCAACACCATGTCACTTATTGACAAGTGGTAAACATTTGGCCTACACTGGAAAATGTCTTCTAAATTGCCAGCAGGTCACACAAATTATAATTTCAATTACATATCCATACAATTGATTAATCAAACTCTTTTTTATTTATGATATCTAAATTTTAAATGTATATATGTGAATTAATAGGTACTCGAAACACTCAATTTAATAGAATTACTTAATGTTGTTTATTTTTTTATTTCAGACTGAAATAGTTTGTGGAATTAATGGAAATACTTATTCATCAGAATGTGCCGCATGGGCTGACTTTGTGGCAGTGGATTATTTTGGACCTTGTGTTGCTGTAGGTCTTATTACAGACTCGATGACCAACAAGTGTACTCTGGAGCATGTGACGTGTCCTCCACTTGCCAAGGAAGATTGTGTTGGGTTCACTCCTCCAGGCGCATGTTGTCCCAAGTGCGGAGGAGCTCTAAAAGTTTTATACTCAAGAAAGCAAATTGATAGAGCGTTATATGCCTTAAGGGGTCATTCTTTAATATCCTTAACATTGAAATATTTACTCAATTCATTGCAAAGACATGTACAAGTGGCAGAATGTGTTATCAGAGGTTTTTTGACTGTGGAATTGGACATATTTATTTTAATACAAAGTACAGAAAAGTCGTCATCTGATCTTCAATTGGAAACCTGCATTAGGGAAGCAGAGAAATTAGCTAGTCTTATCAGAAGACACAGCGCTCGTATTGCGAGCGAGTTGAGCCTCAGCTCACTGACCGTGGCTTCTCAAGTCCATACTTTACCATCTAGTGGAGTCGTTCATATGTTACCAATGTTTAATACTGTTTTATATATCTGTATATTTTTCATACTACAAAGATATTTCTTATAATTTCTTTTGACTGAATGTCTACGGGGTATAAATTGATAACAAAGACACGAGATCAATCAAAGAATATCAACGTACCTAATACAATCCATACATCCTAATTATCTCGTAGTCAGCATAAACCTTACAAATATAATTATAGTAATAATATAAAAAAGACTGCTTATATTTAAGATAATATAAATTCTTCGATGTAAATGCAAGAAATAATTGTGATTTTCTCATTTCATGCTCAATAGAGTTATAACTTTATCATTCTTATATTTTTCTTACAAAATATATATCTAAAGGTGGCCAATAAAATGCATAATTCATTATATGAAAAATAAATTAATTTCTACATGTAATATGTATAGTGTATTGTTATTTCCTACTTATTAATGTTATACCAAAATGTTATTATTAATACGACGAAATAAAAAAGGCGTCAAAACATTTTCTTTCTTTTAGCTATTAAGAATTTCCCAAATTGCTATGCCCATTGCCCAAGTCCATTATAATTACCTGGATGAAAAAGCAATGTACCAAATGAGAGATAACGTTTCATAGTATACATAAATTTCGTCATGTTTCATCAGGTTTTAGACATTTTTTAATTGGACATTGTATAAAGATTATATAATGATAGTATTTGTTTATTATTCATGTGAACGTACACGCAGAACCAAAGGTACTATAAAATGACGCACACACATAATAAATTACACAATATTTTCATCATAGTGAACAATAGTTTTCCCCCAGTTCGATTTTATTGATCTTGTAGTCAAAATCTAATGCGAATATGAAAATAGTAGGTATTTATGAATTTTTTTGGGAAATTTTCTCTTCATACCTTTTGTATGGAGAATTATCAAAATTTCTTTTCGTGGGTTACTGCCCTTTTTGAATTGAAATAATTTTAGGTTTGATTCCGTTAAGATTGCTCAATTAAATTTACAGAGTTGGTAGTTTATGGAATTGGAAAGTTTTTGAAATTAATTAGAAATTTTTTTATTCTGTGATTATATTTTTTAAAACGTCTTCAAACATTTATTAAAATTTTGAATTGTGACCAATTTTGAGATTCATCATTTTTCATGGCATGATAGTGTTAGAGAGACACATAATTCTACGAGGTATATTATTCACCTATTATAAAAAATAAAAATCAAGTATGTATCTCAATAATTGGTGTTTCTGTGATCAATAACGTCTTAAAAGTCGGGGTTTGGCGAAAAATTACGAAAAAAATTCATAACTCGAAAACTACAAAAAATCGCGTGACATAAATTGGGGTATTTAGGTACCTCTGGAGGTGCTCTATCTACACTAGGGACATCCTGTATAAACCTGTAATACATTTCTTTAAATTACATTTCTAAGTCAGACAAATAACATGTTATTTGTCTGACTTAGAAATGTAATAACCTTTTAGGGCGAAGTTGACCAGAATAGTTTTTCAGAAAAATTTAAATGCGAGGCATTAATTTCTTCCTTGAGGGTTTCGTTGATGAATTAATAATGAAACACAATTATATAAAAAATAATAGTAAGTATATTTATATAGATTATTTTAATATAAAAGTAAACATGAAATGTCTATGTACAAAAATAAGACAAAACAACTAACGAACAAAATTGAACTAATGAATAATAAAAAAATACTGTATGTACGTAGAGTAGAAGAGACAGATGTTTATTTATAATTAATAATTCAATAAATAAGTAAATAATAATTGTGTTTAATCTCCAGTCATCATCTCCATGAATTCTGAAACAATAAAAAAGTTTGGTAAGTATATTAAAAAGGTTTATATTAAAATGAATGTACGAGAAGCAAGACACATTTACATTAGGGCCAATTCTATAACTTTTTGAACTAAAATAAATAAATAATTCTCTATTAGTCACATATAATAAATAACAAATAAATCTCTATTAGACAGAGTAGTATGGCAAAGGGTAATGTAAAAGCATTGTAAATTTATGGTAAAAGCAATGTCTTACAGTCAACCCGAGAAAAGTAAAGAAAACTTATACGTACTTAAATTAAGCATTTATAAAGTAAAGAAATAAACACATACATACAGACATACCTAAATAATAAAACGATTTATACCAAATGACCTAAAATTTAATACAGCTATAACACTTCTACAAAAAACATAAGGATTTTTTCCCATTGTGGGTTTTAGGCCTGGTATATCAAAAACAATCTAAAG
This sequence comes from Ceraclea dissimilis, assembly GCA_963576895.1. Classification (NCBI taxonomy): domain Eukaryota; kingdom Metazoa; phylum Arthropoda; class Insecta; order Trichoptera; family Leptoceridae; genus Ceraclea; species Ceraclea dissimilis. The sequence goes on from OY756359.1 coordinate 9,991,016, forward strand.
CAAGAAGTCTTTGTAACTGTTATAAGATATAATATTGTTTACCATCAAAGTCTACGGTTCCTGATCCATCAGTGTCAATTTCAGCTATGATTCCATCAAGGTCTGAGTTACTAAGTTTGTCATCCAGAGCTGCCAAGATTTCCTTCAAGGTGGATGTGGTGATGTAACCGTTACCTTCGCGATCGTACAATCTGTAATGGAGACAAGAAACTTCATGAAAAAACACTACAAATAATTTGTTCTCTATTGATCATAATTATAAATACACTACAATATAAATTTCAGGTTTTATTCTTGAAGGCATTTAATTTTATTAGATGATGAAGAATTATAACTGTTGTACTTATTTATTCAGTAATATAAGATTATATTAATGGTAGGTACCCGTATACAAACAATAAGGTTGATTAGCTGACAAGTTGACCTAAAGTTTATGAAGGTACTGACTGGAAGAAACGAGTGATTGACTCAAGCAAAAGTAGGTAGTTGGCAAGGATTGTAACAGAAAAAATAAAGTTGATTTTCTCACAATTATAACAAATTTATATTAACCTGAAGGCTTCCTTAAGTTCCTGTTGCATGGCTTCAGCATCCTCCTCTTCAAGGAAATGGGCGGCAATGTTGCAGAATCCATCGAAGTTAACTTTGCCAGAGTCTGAAAGCAAGGAGATAATTTTATTTCACATTGAAAGTCTATTTACGTACGCTATTTTCTGATGAAATATACCTATTTCTGCATAGATATAATCAATCACTCCAATAAGCAATCGTTAGTCAGCAGTTGAAGTGAATTAATATGGTGACAATATATTAAATAATTATGAAATGGTGGGATGTGCTTTATCATAATACACATAAGTGTCATCATACATACAATGTCATCATTTATTATCAATAATACAATGTAAGAATATCTGTATCAGTCTCATATTATTATTTTTCCCAATTTATTAAAACCTACAGAGTAACAAGGAATTAGATAATAACATTTTTTGACAATTAGAAACAAACTTGCGATATTAATTAGTATAGGTACCTACACCTACCTATATGTAATCTCTCATATAAAGTTATTATTGTCATACTTTCACCTTCAAGACAACATCGGTCGTACAATATGTATTTCAGTAATAATAAATAATTATTATTATAAAACATTACGCAATCTTAATTGTTGCTAAAATAGATTATGGAAATATTGCTAGAGAGGTCACTGAGGTCAGCGAATAAATAAATTAAACTTATCTATCAATATTTCTTAAAACAATGTATGTACCTAGGTGTTTTTATATTCGACCAATTATTTACCTATAAACACCTACCTAATTTTTTACAGAGTAGTCACCAATTACTTAAATTACAATGTTATTCATTATTATATCTGCAGGAACATTCCCAGTAATTATAAACCTCTTCATTTCGAAAGAATTTCAAGCTTCTTATCAGTAGAATTGGTATAACATCTTTATTTTATTAAGTTTTCCGTACTCAAACTGATCCATTCATTTATATTCGGGAAGTAGGTAGAAAAACAAGCAAGAATAATATTCTACTAATTAAGTTATACTCAAACATTTCATTACGATATAATTATTAGCTAATAGAGAAGAAGGAATATTTTGGGCTTTAATGGTTTTACATATTGATACAATACTACGTACGAATATAAATTGTATTTCCTTATGAATTCTATGAATGAAACGCGGCATCCGTGATGTTAGTGAAACTTAATTTATAGTTGTTTGTTATTGGCGTGCAGTCCATCATATATTATTATATTATTAATGTATCGGTATACCAATCAGTATAACTTTATACCACTATTATTTTGTAGAACGTTGGTTTATTTACATGGCTATGCGATTTCTAAAAATATACGAATTCGTGTGATTTTGGCGTCAAGAGATATTTTCATTTGGATATTTTTGTACGTTGAAACTCCCACGTCATAATAATATATATGAGATGTCATATTATCCGCCGAAATCATTACTTATATTTTTTTTAGAATTGTACACAATGTATATTAAGAAACAATGAAAAAAGCTGTTGATTTACAAAATAACACTAGAAATGAAAATCATATTGGAATTATAAAGTGGTTCATAATTAGTACAATACTCGAATATACATACTAACACAATACTCGTATACAATGCGTATGTTGTAAATAATATTTCCTTGAAGAGTATCTTTTTATTTGAAAGCTACGATATACAATATAAATTGCATATAACGATTGTTTTTTGCAAAAAATAAACCAAACAAAGTACACCCTAGATAATATTAATCTTTGAAAAATTACTCATTTTCATTTCCATTCCTTAGCTAAATGTTGTAATTTTCATAAAAAATATATTCTTATGATTAGCTACAAACTAAAAATAGTAAATATTTCGATAATATGATGTGGTAAACGCTAAATATCTATAAATTATTTACGTAGGTAGACTGTAGTGTTACAGAATGAAGACATGGCTAATGATATATTAGTGATTCGTTTCACCAGATGAAATAACATTACATTTTTATATTTTATAATACTCGTACTAATATTGTTTCGTTTTAGTTATTTACAATCCGTTGCGGTTTTATCTTATTCCAGCCTGAACATTTTCAGAGTGGGTTTGTATTACATTTTTAAGCAGTTAGATAATAAAACATTAGAGAATTTTTAGATTCTATTTAATACTGCATTAGTAAGATATTCGGACTTTTATGACGTGGGAAAAATAAAAGGAAAAAATATAAAGCTACGTATTTTTAATGGCACTATTTGAAATGTGTATGTAAGGTATTTACTTTAACACACCACTATATCATCACAGTATATTACAAACCAGCGAATGCTGTCTGCATACAAAGATGTAGAGAATCTAGAATTTTCCATCTCTTAACATCGCGGAACGTTAGCTTGTTAATTTCAAGATAAAGCTACAAACTTGATCTAGAAATGAGTGTTAGTAATATTACTAGGCAGTATGGCCAGTAGGGTTTAGATGTCACTCTATTTTATTTATTTTGAGGTATAGTGTTTTAAGTAAATCATTGTTCTCACTTTCTGGGTCATTTTCATCGATGAGGGCTTGAAGTTCGCTGTCGTCAAACAGTTGCCCCATGGTGTTGAGAATAGTAGAGATCTTCAATACTTCAATGTATCCAGATTTGGTTGTGTCAAACATCTGGAAGGCCTTGCGCATGATGGCCATTTTCTGTTCATCATCTGAGTCCTGTTAAGTAAATAGAGCAAACATTATGAGGAGAATTTTCATTGAAAGCTTGTATGAATAATCACTAAGTTTATGATCATCGGTACATGGTGGAAGTCCATTTTGAAAGTAAAATGAAAGACTCAGTTTAAAATCCACAATAATGACTTTAGATTACGCGACTACTGTTCGAGGATTTGCACCCTCATCATTAGGCGTTTGTGAATAAAGTAATACGAATAATTACCTAAAGATTACTAATCATAATTATTTTTATACTTATATGTACTAATTCCACCGCTAGAAATGACTGTGATGACATAAATAGCTACTTATTATTGTGAAGAATACAAAGCCTAAACTTGTGTTGCATAAATTCAGGCGTATGTGTGTATATTATTTCAATAATATTCAATAAAGTTATTTAGTAATAATTTTCCTATTTATTTTCGATCAAATCTGATCAATCTAACATTATGTATTCATTTCATACATTTTAATTACGATAATACGATAAGATATTTCAGCGACCTCCATTAAATTCAACTTTTCTGAAATTGTTTCTTCACACTGCATTTTATTTTTATTTTTTGGACACTTCTTCTATGGGACATGACCTCTGTGTGGATTTTCAAGCATTTCGATATTCATGAGCGTTAGACACAATTTTTAAATATTTTTAGATGCAAAACATCCCATGTTATTTTTTAATAAATTGTAGGTATTCACACTTTCACAGGTTTCATGTTGTATAAGTAGTTTTATTTTAAATGTTCTTTTTTTAAAGGAAAATCGAATCCTTTAAAATAATAAATTTTAGCCATCATGCTCCGCACAATTTTTAAATAAATAAATAAATCTTTATTGGCCAAATAAAAATATGCAGACTTACAAAAACAAGACAATGGTAGTGTGCCAAAAGGCGGACTTATTGCAAAAGCAATATCGTACAGTCAATTTTTCGCTGAATTCTTTTTGAAATTCAGTAAAAAAATTCTACGCAACATTATATTACTAAATCATAGTCTTTTGTAGGATTTTTTAAATTTACTTCATTAAAGTTGTTTTCTTGCAGTGCATAATATTAAAAAAGAGATGTATGAGTAAAATAAGTCAAATAAATAAAACGTGAAATAATTGTGTTGTAAAAAACATAATTGATTAAGGATCATATGTATTCTTTTGGGCATGAGCAGTTCACAAAAATGTTTCACAAAACGGAATAGAGCGATGTTTAAAAGAATTTATTCTTCATCTAATCTTGCGTGATATTATATACTCCATACAACACATCGCACATGCATGCGCTAGCGTGATGATATAATAATTTTTAATATTCATCCAGATAGTTTGGCGACGCTAAATCTTAGGTATTTTTATAAAAATGTAGTCCGTTACACAATGTAATAACTAATAATATACAAATGGGTCACACCTTTACCATGTAGTGTGTGTAAGCTTGTAATATATTTATACAGAATGTTGAGGGACACTAATGCGATGATCTCTTGATGACAAAATATTATTTTAACAGTTTATAAGTATACACCATTATATACTATACATTATACACCTACCTAACTTTTATAATAACATCTTCAACGTGTTAAATGTAATGAGTGATTCAATTGTAACGCATGAAGTAAAAGTGAATTATAAATTTAGACACGACACAAAGAGATGTTAGAAATACATAACAATAAATACTTCGTTTCTCACTTCTCGAATAATTTCGCGACATTTTCCTTGATAAATGAACGAAGAGTTACCTACCTACAAATAACTAATACGCAACTATAAATTACAAAATCATAAATCACGTTGAATGCTAATACTAACATTGGCAAAGCGAGATATTTGTTTTCAAAATAAAATCATATTAATACTAACTTGTACAGTGAGTTGGTCTGAAATCAGCTTCTAGTTTGGTCATAGGAATATGATTAATATAATGCATTATTTACTATCTAACAATAATTTGTGATAATACCTGGGTCGGTTCAAATTAAACCATCCAAAAATAATTATTTTTGTTGCTCGATATTTTTGATTTTCTTTATACATTTCGATTGATTTTCTTTATACATTTCGAATTGTCTTGATATCTGTATAAATAACAAAGTTAGAGAAGTTCTTGCAAAGTACGATTTTGTCAAATTTGAGTTTTTCAAATGGCCGCCAAGAAAAAACTATGAGTCCAAAAAAATTTTTTTAATGGATTTGTACTCATAAAATACTCGAGAGTTCCCCTATAAAAAATAAAGAAAATCAAAAATGTCGAGCAACATCGCCTCGTTGTTTTCTTTTAGACTGACTCACCTAATAAAATTCAAGTGTCAACAGAGTGGATAATGTGGCTCTCACTGATCTTAACGAAGTCTATATCAAAAAGTTGGGATTGGGACGTCTTCAAAACATTACCAAAAAGATCTTAAAAAATTGACCACGTCACCGAGTATCGAAATGCTCTGAGTTGGCCTACTGTGCGACAAGGACACAGTCCATCTATATTCTATATTTTTCTCAACCCATTTCCCCTTCTTGCTTAAAGGAAAATATGAATACCTAGTGAGTCATATGCCCGATCCCACCAACTACCACCTAGGAAGCAGACCCCTAAGGAATTTCCATACAAAACCACAGATAATTTGAGTGAGTATTATAACTGTCATAACCTTTAAGATATAAATCCATACAAAATACAGCATGCAGCTACTTAAGTGAGGGAGATTCTGGGCCGAGATATTTGGCCACCTAACTAAGTAGAGCTGCATGCTGTATTTTGTATGGATTTATATCTTAAAGGTTATGACAGTTATAATAATCACTCAAATTATCTGTGGTTTTGTATGGAAATTCCTTAGGGGTCTGCTTCCTAGGTGGTAGTTGGTGGGATCGGGCAATAGTCTTCCAACAATGAATATCTTCTAATCATTCCTACTCAGACAACATCTTTCTTCCGTTAGTCATTCAAACTTCACGGTGCTGGTTTGTGGAAAGATATTCTCACAGAATTTCGACTTCCACTGAGCTTGCAGTTATTCAAGTATTATCTTAAAAAGCCTCTTCTCTCACCAAATGCCCAACATTTTTTCTATTCGTTCCCCATTCCTATCCTGGCCCCACGTTTCCTTTTTTTATATAGGTACCTATTAGTATATTATGTTTACCTTTGTAACGAATAGGTACTATTTTCTTTAAATTTTATTATAGCACTTAATGTATATAATTTTACATGGTAGAGAAGCAACATTGCGATAAGCTCGTACTAGTGAACAAATGTCATTCTTTTTTATTGTTTGATTTTTAAAACATATTTGTATATTTTATTAACTTGAAACGTAAATAAATATTTAAGTAATTGGTGTAGGTATAAATACAACTTAGGTATTGTACGTACATAGCCGAAGTATCTTAACAATCATAATGGTTTCAATAATATTGACGATTAGTATTGGATCTGTGTGAATAATCAAGAGAAACAGATGCTATGGCAGAGCTTTGATCTAAGAGTTACAAGTTATTTACAAAGTGAAATGTTGAAAATTTAATTTGATTGGAAATAAAATGAATGGCTTATACTCGTATTTCCGTACGTGCAACAGGTATTGAGGTAAGTATAATAAAATTAAAAGCTTTATTTATTTTTATATCTACTTCTAGGTTAAACCTCTTTTCAACGCGAGAGATAATAATATTTTGTTATTTTTTATATCTCTAAAATAAAACACCAGTCTCGTCTTGGCATTACGTCAAGAATTTCCGTCTCCAGATAATTTGCGTTACGATAAATTCTTGTATTATTAACGTGTCATCTACTCTAACTTATATTTTAACCAAAAGCTTATAAATCACTGTTGTTGTGCGTAAGAACAACTACCACTAGACATAACATACCTAGGAACTCTAGGCAGTAGGTACCTGTACCGTACCCGAATACACTCATTGGATATCTAAAATAGACACAATGTTCATGGTCACACTTAAATTAAATTCTCATTTGATCGTGAAATATTATTATGCATATCTCATCTCAATTGAATACCTAAATATAGTTCATTGTATGTAAGATGGAAATTATTTTACGGCAATTAGAATTATACTCGATCATCCCACCCATTCATGCATTAATAAGATGTATCAAACCATTATCAGACCTTTGCGTCAATTAATACTTTTTTCTTATATTTAAGTTAGGGGCTCTAAAGTTTGTAATAGGTACTACTTATTTCTATTATATTAAAATAATATATTTTACGCTCTTTATTAGTAGCAACATATTTTTTGGTTTGGAGCAATTTAAATAAAAAGATATAAAGAAAATGATATGTAATTCAGTATAGAAGACATTTTTTTTAGATCTCTCACAGAAAAATGCTCGGTTACATTTATTACCGATGTCCTTTGTCTACATAGTTATTTAAGAGATTACATTTTAGAGTTGGGATAATTAATAAAAGTGTGGCGAAAAAAAAGTTTCATGACCGGCAGGATGTTTCGTAAATCAGTCTTTAAGCAATTCAGGACATTAATCAAAACAATACACAATAATTCCTGCGCGAATTAAGAAAACAATCGAAACTATTTTGTTTTGAATTCCGGGAATACTAATGTATCATAAAAGATTATCATTAAATCATCAGATTTGTTGTAAGGATTTAATGAAAATGTATGTAGATATTAATTATCAGATTATTAATGAATGATCGTCTCTCAATTAGATTGTAGCGTATAGTATGTACCAGACCAATACCGATTCAGAAAACTATTTACCGTACGGAATTTATATAATTAGGTAGGAAATAAACATAATGTCAATGTTAATTTCATGGGCCAATCACTCTAAGATATTTTTAGCTCTAATTGAGTGATTTGTTCGACGAAATAAGAACACGTAACAAAGAAAAATCATAAAAATAACTTTTGGTAGGTAGGTTGTACATTATACAACCAGTATTATAATACAAATATTTAGTATATTAAGATATTGGCAACGTGTTTAGGTTTTTACGATGAATGATTATTATTTATGAGTCGTTATTGTCACCTTTATGTTTTTAACGATTTTCTAAACAATAAACACAATGTGCCACCAAGTTTTCACACTGTGAGATATTCTTATACTTAGTTTTGTCCTCGTATTAAGTGTAATGAGAGCAGGTAATTTATTTATTCATTACAAGTACCTGTACAGATAACATACATACATATTATAGTCATCAAATCGATTAAATCATCTCATTTCATTCATAGATCGTCTAATAAACATAAGCGCATTCATATAAAAATAATCTGATACAATTTGAAATCACAACAAAAAGAAATAAAAACATACATATACACAACAAATCAGTTTAAAAAGTAAGTGAATCAAGTAAGTAAATGGTAGAAAAATAAGGGAGTTACAGGGCAGGAAGGGAGAGGAGGACAGGGGAAACTGAGTAAACGACCAAACAAACAAAATATATTATGTGACAAATGGAATACGGAAACGTTTGATTTCAGTTAGATAGGTAGCTACATATCAAATATCTGATTAACTGTAAGTAGAGTCCATAAGAAAATCATCCTACCCCTGTACGTACAATGTGCATTGTATATTATTCAGTGATTGTCAATATTGAGATATCTGTGTGTAAGTACATTACGATGAAGTGCATAGATACTCGTATATGAGTACACTCACAACCCAAAATCCACATGCTTCAATAGGATTTTTCTCTTTTTTTTAAAGAAAGGTATTTGAAATAGGTTTTTCAGCAAAGGCATTTTATTATGTTCGATGAAACTACTCGACATGTTAAAATAACAAAAATAAAGAAAAAAAAATGAAGTTTTTAGTTTGATACGTTCCCATTCATGTTGCATAAAACATTTAGATTTTTAATCTCGATGTTTTCGGCCGTTGTTGGTGGAAGTCCATTTTTAAGGAAAAACTAAATATTTAGATTGGAATCCACACAAAAATGACTTTAGCTTTCGCGACTAGTATTCGAGGATTTGCACCCTCATCATCAGGCGATTGTGAAGAAATTGAAAAGACATGTTAATAATTTAGGTTAGTTCCTGGTAGAGGTATTTATTTTATACGCACATTAATATCAGTAATTCAGAAGCCTTCGGAAATCTAATTCCAAAGTAGTTTCAAAACTCTGCAACCTCATTTGCACAATACAACAGAGCATTGGGTTACTCGAATATATAATGCAATAGATGGGAGGAGATGCACTTCCATGCCAACTATCCACTGGTTTGGATTTTATATGTTAGCTGGCAGAGATCGCAGCGTTGCAATAAGCTCACCCTAGTTAACAAATGAATTTATTTATATTTGTAATGATAACATATCAATGTATTTTGTTCACTAAAAGTGTAAATAAATAAATAAATATTTGAAAACTACTTTATAACTGATAGATCATTCATTCGCTATTTACAAATATATTTTTTATAGGGTGACATAAAATTATACCTTGTGTTTTTGTGCTCTTTTAAACGTTGTTTCATTTATTTACTTATTTATTTACACTTTTCCTGAACAAGATAGAGAGACATGTAAACATTTAAAATATAAATCACAACATTTGTTCACTAGGGCGAGCTTGTCGCAGTGCTGCGATCTCTGCCAACTATAATATATAAATATAAAATATATAACTATATAAAAATATTAATTGAAAAACAAAATTAACATAATGTACGAATGGTTCTAAGTTTTGTTGACATAAAATTTTCATAAAGTAAATTGTTTTCAGGCTTACCATGATGAAGAAGTATTCCTACGATTGGATACAGTGAGATACGGTGTAAAAGCTTGTCCACTACTAGTGAGAGTGGTCAGTGCAGGTATAGGGCACAGATTAAACACAATCTGGATTACTCCAGTCGAGCTATATAAAGGACGACACACTTCAAAGCTCGTGGTGATGTGCAACTTGCTATAATCATATTATTTTCTGCAGTGAAGGAAAGTTCGTAATTATCTTCAAATACTTAATAGTCATATGATGGATTTCACCAACTTTTTAGGTGAGGAATATTGGAGTTAGTACACATTTTGTATGAAAAATAATGATAGGTAGCTCCTATCTCCGCTATTCCTCACCTAAGAAGTTGGTGAAATCCAGTAATAGTGTTTTTCAAATAATTCTTATAATAATATATGGAGTACTTAATAACAAATGTCACAACTGACAACAGTAGTCTTATAGTTGTATTTAGATTATATGTATTGATATCTATCGGCACTGGATTTTATAAACTTTAATTAATTAAAGAGATGAATTTTCTAGAAAAACTTTCCTCTCGACTTGCTTTTTGTTTCCATGTATACTATACAGATAATAGAGTAATTGAATAAAAGGAGATCTCTGGCTATCACGTAGACAGATATGAGCGCGAATTTATATGGTAATCAGAATAGGTAGGTTCCTTATTCAAATCGAACAATTTTCACAATGATCGACAAAGACTTAAGTTAGGCAGTAGGCATTATTCCATTAGGCGAAGACTTATCTTAGAACCTATCTTAGTTAAGAATGACGAGAAAATCATATCTATTGTTCTATCTATCTATACCCTCACGCCACGTCCCTTGTAGGGTAGGCAGAGAGGACAGAGCGCCAGGCAGCCCTATCCTTACACACACTCCTAGCTTCCGTCACATTCATGCAATTTGTCATACACACTCTCCGATTCCTTTTACTCAAAACGTGTCCATCCTTGAGGATCTGGTCGACATGATCGGACCAGGTCAGTCTCGGGCCCACAATCATACCTATCAGGGAAAATCATACCCACCTAAAATCATCGGATATCCTTACAGAATAACAATAAGTAGGACCTGTAAGTAGAGACTAGAAATATGACTATTTTAAAATAAGGATGCGTGTAAAATGAGTCAATCTGCACTTCCCAATCTGCCTATTTGAATCCTAATATTTCTCCGAGACAACATTGTGTGCCGAGCACGTGGTAACTGGTCAGCCTAACAAATAATAATATTGAAACTGAAAATATAATGGGTTTGTAAAGCACTGAGCACTAAGTAGCTACCTTGAGAAACATGGAACGGGAATATTGTGTGAAACGGACTGTATCCAGAGAAAATGTAGTCAGACGTAATGTATGAGTAGGAGATACGTCATGGGAGTGGGGAAGGATTCAATACCTACTGTATTATATTATATGTGTATACTAATGCTAGATTATAATGTACCTACATAATATTATAGAGATTGTCGGATATTGAACATTGCATATCTCCAGGGCTGACCACCAAGTACTTACCATGATTAACTGATTTTATGTTGATATGTATAACAAGTAGTTATCTCAACAGATATGTATACAGCAAAGGATGGACTTTCTATCAGGCTTATATGACTGTTCGTCGGCTGGCTTAATGTGATCACTTTACACTTAAGTAACGTTCACCAATTCCAGAATCGAACTCAGACCTGCTATTATGGATGATAGCTGAGTCGAGAAGAAATGTGTGTAATATATGTGTATGTTAAGGTGTGGATATACGGGGTCTCAGGAGACGCGCCTCCAGGCACTGACAAAATGGCGTCAGTCTCTTCAGTGAAATACACGACGGGAGATTTTCGTCTCTAGAGACGGCATCTCTAGTAAAAATGGCCGACAATCGCCTCCTGTCATCAAATTCTAAAATACACGGGACTATATCTCGAGACGCGAGACTTTGGTCTGTTGCTGCATTCATTCTTTTAGTATTTTTGGCGCCATAATGGCGTTTGGTTTTGTGTACATACTCTAGTGTCATGTATTTACGAGTATTGTGATTAAAAAATATAATTATATACCGCTTTGAAATTATTTATCGATTCAGTAATGTACATATGTCGGTCGGTACTTTACTTACATGCGTATGTGTATATTTCCTTTCCTGCGTTAGTAAATGAAAGAGAATACTTAATTAGACCTTCTTTTAATGTACACCATTCCTATGACATCAGTGACATAAGCCAAAGCAAGTATCGGTATGCACTACATACCCGAAACCGTTGTGAGTTGCGAAATTTTGTTTCCTCCTTATGTTCCTTCGATGAATATTAAAGGGTGAAATGGTAACTACATAGTTTGCTATAAATGTTGTAGGACATGAAGGGAATAACAAAACACGTAATGTTAATGTATTTTTCACAACTGTATTCATATTTCAAATGCAAATGCAACTCTGTTATTAATCCGTCATTATTTAAAAATAATATTATAATTATAATCAACTAACAATTTTATTATTAACAATGTACTAATATCGTCACAATCGCAGGAATGTTTAAAATTATATATCAATACAAAAACCACGTGCCCACGCGCGCCAATCCAATTCAGTTGCAAACATCTCCAAGAGACCTCAGATTAAAATTGAACAAGTCAAAAGACCGGAGACGCGTCCCCTGAGACGAAAATATGTAAAAATACACGACGCGAGACTTGCGTGCGCAGACCGTCTCAGGAGGCGCGCGGTATCGAGAGATATCTCGCGTCTCCGATGTGTTTACACACAAGAGACCTGTCATTTTGGTATCCGGGAGGCCAAAATCTCTCGTGTGTATCTTCGCCTTTACGGTTAAAGTCTTCTGGTCCGTTATGATTTGGTCTATCACCCCTCCACGGGATATCGTTGACTTACGGGATATCCTGTATATGTATATGTGATTATTAGACAACAACTTTTGAGTTAAGCAAGAAGAAATAAGCTCGCTATCACTTACTCCATGTACGGCATTAGCCCTGAGAAGAGCCTTCAGTGTCCGGATGCTGAATATACTAAGAAATACTAGGTGGTACTCATCTCATTTAACTAAATATAAATATGGTGTCACGTCTTTTGGTCGCGGACACTTGGTCGCGCGACATCTGGTTGCCGACATCAGGTCGCGCGTCATTTGGTAGCAGCGACAACTGGACGCAGCGACATCTGGACGCGTGCCATTTGGTCGCGCGACATCTGGTCGCGGATTATAACATTTAATTTATCAAGTACGTATTTACAGGCCTTGTAATTATGAACCGGTGCAATGTTGAAGTTTTGTTAAAAACCAGAAAATTATGGATAATTATCTCTTTACATTAACCGATTAATGTTTTAATTAAATATTATAATCCGCGACTAAATGTCCCGCGACCAAATGTCACGCGTCCAATTTTCGCAGCGTCGAATTGTCGCCCCACCAAGTCTCGGCGACCAAATGTCGTGTGACCAAATGTCCCCGACCAATTTTCGTATATATCCTATAAATATATAGTATTGAGTAAGAATATGATGGCAACCCTAGGTGTGAGGAAGTTGAGTGTGAAATGTGGAATGTGAAGAGCGTAATGAATATTTATAATGTGTGGAATATTCTCTCCTAAACATAGGAGCATGGAGGCCAAGGTAATTGCAAGCTGGTGTGCCATGAACACTGCACTCATCATCATCACCAATCAGCATATCAGAAACATAATCATTTATTAGAATAATTTAAAGTCTTCGTCTCCAAATAGGAGCTTTATCGATCGAAATAAAATACTAATATTATTAATTAAGTTAAGGTGACCATATTTTTAGAAATAAAAAGGAGGACAAAAAAATTCAAAAATACCTAAAGTACAGCCTATCGTGGGCGCCGCCAGAACTAGGCGGGGGGAGGCAATAAAATTTAAAAAATGGATACAGCATAAAAATGTGTAAATAGCGCCGCAGGCGAAATTTTTGTCATAAGACATAAGAATGTACCAAAAAGGGCCGTAATATAATATAAAAATCTAGTTTATTTTTTGTTAAAAATAAAAAACATAGGTAAACCTACGTAATTAGCGCCGCAGGCAATTTTTTTTATGAAACAAACGCATTTTAATGTAATTTATACTATAGTACTAGTGAATTCATGGTATGATGAAAAAACGTGTGGTTTTGAGATTTATTAGTTTGAATTACAGACTATTTAGTTTAAAATGTTAAAAAGTAGAAAAGGAGGACAAAAAGGAAGACACTTTTGGAGGGAGGACAGAACCTAGAAAAGGAGGACTGTCCTTCCAAAAGGAGGACGGTTGGTCACCTTAATTAAGTAGAATAGAAAATACAATACTAAATTTAAAAAAAAAAATCTATCATAAGGATGTAGTGCAGTATCGTGTAAGGATGGGAAAGTCTGGCGATCTGTTCTCTCTGGCTACCCTGCAAACTACGTCAGTTTTGACGGGTCAGAGCTAGTGAAACGTATTATTCTTAAAATAAATATCTTTAAAAGCAGGCTAATCAGAATTATTTTTATTCCATTTGCCGTATTTTTTATATTTCACTATTTCCTTTTTTTCTCACATATGTATTCGTATGTACTTATATACTTATATATTTTTTACTTTATATGTTTTTGACTATTTCTCTTTTTTTCCTGGGGTTTACTGCCGACCCTAATGTATGCAAGCGAGACTTGGACATGGCTGAAGAAGGATGATTCCGGGCTGAATGCAGTGGAAATAAGGTCGCTAAGAAGAATGTGTGGGAAAACGCTGAGAGATAGGATAAGGAATGAGGTTATTAGGGAAATGAGTGACTGCAGGACTGGTGTTGTAACTAGAATTAAAGTGAACAAACTAAGATGGTTTGGGCATGTTGAGAGAATGAAGGATGACAGGATGACAAAAAAGATATATCTGAGTGAACGAAGAGGTGTGAGGAAGCGCGGCCGCCCGAGACTGGACTGGACCGATCATGTCGACCAGATCCTCAAGGATGGGCGCGTTTTGAGTAAAAAGGAATCGGAGAGCGTGTATGACAAACTGTATGAGTGTGACGGAAGCTAAGAGTGTGTGTAAGGATAGGGATGTCTGGCGCTCTGTCCTCTCTGCCTACCCCGCAAGGGACGTGGCGTGAGGGTATAGTAGTAGTAGTAGTACTGGAAGAAACCGCAGTTCTGCGATAAGTTCGCCCTAGTGAACGATCCTTTATAATCTGTATTATGTCCATGTTTTATAAGTAATGTATATACTTTGTTAAGTAAATAAAAGAGTGTATAGCCATATAACATGTAGCCATATTTTTAATACTGAGGTTCGTAAAATTCTGAAGCTTCAATCAATGATTTTAGATTACTTTCTAAATCAGAGAATTAGTAACTTTTGGGAAGGAATCGAGTTGAATAAAAGATTCTAATAAAATTATTATTTGTAAAGTTGGATTTATTTTAATTTTATTCAATACTTTCTTACTCGTAAATATTACGATCAAACGTCCAATTTGTTTGTTAGTTATACATTAAATATAACTGAACTATTGTATTTTTTGGGTTATCCTACAGTTGACTTCTTAATGTTTAAACTCCTTGGTAGATTGGTTGATCACATCATATGACTCAGTGTGATATACCTTGAATTCACCAGTGAAGATGTTTGGTGTTTGGTGAACTGTGTGTTCATCGATCTGTCTGTCGAATGGATATCCGAAAGGCAACTCCTCGAAGTAATACTTCTCTTCGACTTCAGCATTCTTCTGGAAGTTGTAGTCGAAAGCGGCGGTATATTGGTATAGGAATCCATCAGTGTATGGAGACTTGGCTGGATGGAATGGAGTGACGACAACGTAGACCTGATACTCAAATCCTTCCTTATTACCCTTGGGCAACAACAAGTTCTGGGGCCATCCGTTGTACAAGTCAGTGTAGTTGAAGTGAAGATCGGTTTTTTGCTCAACGGCACTCTTAACTTGTTGATAGACATGACGAGTTTCAGTGGGGTCGAATGAGGTGTGAGCGAAGAATTCAGATTCGCGATGCATGACGTTCTTTCCATTCTTCAATTGGTACTTGAAGTAATCCATCTGGACGAAGTTCTTGCGGTTCTTCTCGAAGTCAATGTGGTGACCAAAGTTGTCGTATTTGGGTGCGTAGAAGATTCTGACAGCGGCATCGGTTTCCTGGTTAGAGGAAACTTCGATGTTAACTGAGAATGGTTTGTGGTTAAGACGCTTTTGGCGAGCATAGAAGGTAAGCTTCTCTTGGGAGTTGTCCAACTCCTCTTTAGTTTGGTATACTGCGTTGGTGATATCGAATTCGTAGTCCTCAAAGAATGTAACCAAAGGAGTGAAGGTGACTTGCTCAACCTTGACACCATCGAATGCGACATCCTTGCTGGTGTAGTGTGGAAGGTTATCCTTGAAGTGGTAGAAGTACTTCATGAAGCGAGCGTACAGTTGGTAGAAGACTGGGTCACGGGTAGCGGTGGCGAATTGCTCGAGGGCGGATGGCACATAAGGCTCTCTGTAATTATTAACATTAATTATTAATTAACATTAACATTAATGTATTACTATTTTCTTTTTTTTTTTTACCTACAGTCAATATTAAAGAAGGTATATTATAAAGAAGGATTCAATGACAATATATATGAGTTATACCTGTAATAAGCTCCACCATACACGTATTTAGCAATGACGGTAAAGTAATCGTAAAAGCGGTACTCTCCCAAATCTGGGTTTCCTTGGATGAAGCGTCCCAAAGTTTCAATATCTTCTGGGGTCTTGACTGGCAGGGTGGTTCCATCGGCCTGAAATTTTACGAAATCTATGTAAGTATGTAACCTGTCATCAAATACGCTATTAATATCTATCTCATGATGGTTAATTTGTAATAGTTATAGAGATAAGCCTCAGCCAACATAATTGACATCAGTAAACATACCAAGGTAATGAATCCTTTGTAGATAGCGTCCCAGATGCGTCTTTCATAAACAACGATTTCTCCTAAATACTCGTGGTCTGGTTCATACTCATAAGGCCTGGTTGGCATTGGATTTCCAGTTTGGTAGATAATCATGGGGTTGAAGCCGGTCTCAACTGGTTTCTCCCAGTAGAACTTGGGGATATCTCCTAATCCGTTGGCGAATCTTTCGATGGTGTATCTAGCCAAAAGTTGATCGAAGAAGAAATAGTACATTTCTCCGCGTCTGTCCTTGTTCAAGTGGAAGTCCTTTCCTCCCATCCAGAATGGATGATCCATAGCGTACAAGTAATAATATTGATTCAGTCCAATATCGTTGTAGAAGTATGTGAGCCTCTGTTCTTGGTCTTCATAGTGGAAAGAAGCATTGAACATGTTGGTAATGATGTACTTGTTATGATCAGCAGAGTAGATTCCATACTGATTGGCAAGTTGCTCATCAGCAACGTATCCCTGGATCTTAATGCGGTTCACTTTGCTAAAGACATTAGATGAGGTGAAGTAATTAGGGAATAGTTCATAAACGTTTGGAAGAATCAAGTCCTCTGTGTCTTGGCGGTGGTTTACTGCAACAGAGAAGGCGTAGGTGAATATGCCTTGGTTAACATGCTCACGAGCCCAGCATGCGACCTTGTAGAAAGTATCGAAGTCCTTGGCATAGAACAACACATTGAAGAGAGCAATAGCTTCTTCTCTATCCTCTTTCCTTGTCATGGTAACAATATTGGTTTTTGGTTCGAGACCTTCGTGAACAAATTCCAGCCATTGATCGACGTATTCAGGTTTCTAGAAATAAATTAACACAAAACATTACTGTAGACGACTTTTTACCATCAGTGTAATTATTAAGAATCTCTAACTGAATATATCATGTGTTCCTTACCAAGAAGTTTTCCCTGTATTTTTTGAAGGAGAATTCCTCGGCAAACTTCTCCTGTTCATCGAAACTGGTTTGTTGATTAATGTGTTTCAAGAGTTCAATCACCTTCTTCTGCTTGACAAGAGTGTCTGTGTTCACTATGGACAAAGGAACACAATACAGTTAGGGCATACAATATTCGAATACAATACGAACTATACAGTATACTGGAAGAGATCAAAACTTCAAAAGCAATTAAATTGTGTGTTGCTGGCTTATGGCGATTATTGTTGATTGAGTTTTTTTTTTTAATCGGACTTAATTCCTTAATTGGCCTTTAAAACGTTAAAATGCTGACAAAGTAATTTTAGAAATTAGCTTTTTTTTTCTTACCGGTCTTGTATGGGTGGTTTCCCACGAATGCCGCGGAGGCAACTCCGATGAACAGAAACACTAGGAATTTCATCTTTCCAATGTTTCCAGACCAACTGTACCTCTGATTGAATCTCCACACCTTATATACAGAACTCGACTACCGATAAGACAATTATTATTGGGATTCAAAATAATTAAAATAATGATCAGTTTATCAATTTTAATGTATTATTGTGTTAGATAATGCGGCTAAGTTACATGGACACTTGGGTACCTACACGTACTGTAAATTTACAGGTCCGTTTGTAAAATTATCTACGTATGTTTGTCGTAAATTAAACGTTAATATTATGCCAAGATTATTTTATGGAAATGGTTTCTAATTTCGATACATATTTGGTACAAGAATTATAATATTTTTAATTGCAATATCCAACTAGTAATGCAACTGTACATTGGGCAGGGTATGGAGAATGCTAAATTATCTTTCTATTTATTGAATATTGCTTGGGACATAACATAACGTGAGTAGTATTTATGATACATAATGAATAATGAATCGCTGCAATTCATTACACCTATGTTTTATAATAATTATATTCATTTATCAATTTTAAATTGCAATATCAGTGCAAAGTAAGTACACCTACTACTACGTCATGCACGTACGCATTGGTATACATTCCTACCTACCTGAATAAATAAATCGAGAGCATTCAATATTTTTTTTACCTCTGAAACTTATGGGTTTTTATGTACAGCCTCAAGGACCATAGCTTACCAGATGATATAAAGCAAATTTCAAATATGCGACAGTTTGGTAAAGCATTGAAGAGAGTGGTAATGAGTAATCGTGAGTGAATTTGTGTGATATATTAACGGTGACCAGTGTGAGTGACTTATTATTATATTAACCCCCGTTTTCACCAACTTTTACCTAAGAAGGAGACCCCTAAGAAATTTCCATACAAAAACAGAGATAATATTCTATTTTTTGACACGCAGGCCTACCAACCACACCCTAATTCCATACAAAATGCAACACGCAACTTACCTACGTTAGGTGCCCAAATATCTCTGCCCAGGCTAGGTGAGTTGCGTGTTGCATTTTGTATGGAATTAGGGTGTGGTTGGTAGGCCTGCGTGTCAAAAAATAGAATATTATCTCTGTTTTTGTATGGAAATTTCTTAGGGATCTCCTTCTTAGGTAAAAGTTGGTGAAAACGGGGGTAAGTGTTACATTGTTTTAAAATTTAAGTGTATTTTGTCCCCCTTATACCAGCTACATATAAATATGCTGTCTGGGGGCGGCTAATTAACATTTGTGTATTTTTTATTAGTATTGTGTATTCATAAATTACTCAGATGTATAATAAGTATTTTGAGAAATAAACAGAATCGAAATTGAAAAAAAACTTTGTTTATTAATTGTATAATTATTAAATGTTATTAGGTAGATTTCCAAAAGGAACTCTACCTATTCGTTTTTCCCGTGATGTCGCAGAATTGAAAAATTTCTACTCAGTATCACTAATTAGAACCAGGAGAACCCGAATCCGACCTTGGTTTAAAAGTTTATATATATAAGCCATATATATATATGTCCCTTTTCTTGTGCGCACGTTTGCAGCCAAACTATGCGTCGCAGAAACGTGAAACTTGGGTGGTAGATTTTTGGTAAGTGGTAGATGAACTGATAGGAGATTGGGTGAAATCCATTAAGAGGAAGGTTCACTTTTTAAGGCTTTAAATTCAAAAACAATCATTCTTAGGGGATCCAATGATTGTGAGGGTCTGTGTCTGGTATCGTATGAAAGGTTATTAAATAAGGAATACAGATCAAAAGTCAGATTTTGTCTAGCTCAATTCCTCGGACTACACTGATCGATCGAAAGATCTAGTTAAGTAGTTACCGCATAGGTACTTGCGTGTTTGTTGTTTTAGAAATGTGCTTCACGATACGAGAAGAACTCACATCGTTTTTTCAAATTTTTAGTGCTTAGGTACCGGTACCAATCCATATTATGTGTGGAATGAAAATAATTTGATTATTGGATTAGGTACTTCCTTTGATTATTGAAGTACTTAATCAAATATTTTTTCGTCATACGGTACTTCGATAATCAAAGAATAAACTACATCCATACTACTTCATCACTTCGCTGGTTTATTTGCTGATGATATTGTGATTGTTTTTATTGTACAGATGTACTCTTAAAATTAATAAAATTAATAAATCACTTGAAATCTACCTATGCCTGTGGCGTGCCAAAGGAATTTTTTTTTTATGTTACTTATCACGTATTTTTGTAACTTTGTTTAAAATAAATAAATAAAACAATAGTTTGTAAGTAACATTTGGATAATAATAATATCAATAAAAATGGGCTATTTATATAGCGCTGTTTTGTGGGTATTCCCACCTCAAGGGCGCTCTGTATTCCCATTCCCTATGTCGTTGGGAAAGATTTCTTGAAAAATTGTGTTTTTAATAAGTATACTTATTGAAAAGTAAAACCTATCAAAGCCTATCAAACATATTTCATATTTTTTTTTTGCATGGCCACTTTCTTTCAATAGCTAAAAAAACAAAAAAAAATATGAGATAAAATACGAGGGTAATCCAGAAAGAAAGAGTACTGGCTTTATAATTCTTTTTAGAAAATCGGTATTTGAAAAAAAAATACAGGGTTGTGTTGATATATATGTCGAGTTATTTTTTCACTTGGTCACCATTCCGATATATGCAGGTTGTGAACTGTGGCAGAGCTACATATTTGAAGATCTCCTCATAAAAAAATCCCACCATCTCCTTCTCCCAGTTCCGGGCTTCCTGTGCACCCTCTCGTCTGCTGAAAACGTTTTCCACCCATCTGAGTCCTCAGAGAGGTAAACAGATTAAAGCATGAACGCGCAAAGTCAAGGAAGTGCGCGTGGTGGCTCGAAATGTCCCAACCGAATAAGTCCAAAGGCGCCTTGGTGGTGAAATTCGTGTGCGGGCGGTCATTGTTGCGAAACATTCATACTTCCTTCGCCAATATTCCTTGCCGTTTGTTTAGAAAATGCTCACTTAAGAAGTGGTTTCGTGAGTTACAGGAAGGCAAAACGAATGTTTATCGAGCCTTAAACACAATTATCGAGCCTCGAACATTAATCCGGTGAAATTAAACACAAAGCAGTCTCTCGATGGAAAGTTGTGGGGTAGTAGGGATTTCTTTCATTCTATACGTTTTTTGGGATGCTGAATCCGAATCCGAGGTTTGCCAACAAAATATCGTGACGGAACATGGCGAAAAATTGGAAAAATGGCGAAATTTTACATTTCCTGGCGAATTCTGGATTTGAACTTAAAAACCATCAACTTTTTGTCAGTCATATTTTTAGCAGAATGAAAGCACATAAAATTTCCTGCAAATTTGGTATATAATTTTTTTTTTTCTAAAATAACTAGCAGCGGAGCTGTCAAGCTCCAAAAATTGCCCAAATTTTCGTATTGTTTTACATCACGAGAATCGAAAATGTATTGAAAAAGTTTACCTTGTTGCCTTCATATGCAAATTTCAACAATTATTCTTTAAATTCATGAGTCATATTTTACCTCGTTGGAATCAGAAAACACAAAGAAAGCTATTAACGAAATTTTTATTTAAAAACACCGTGAAATATTTGAGCTGGACATGTTTAAATAATTTTATTTAAAAATATAGTAATTTGTTTAGGATAAAAATGTTTAAACCTTTTTAGCTTAAACACTTTACTATATTTTTAAATAAAATTTATCCTGAAACCTTTCTCCATATTTACTGATTCCAACGAGGTAAAATATGTATCATAAATCTGAAGAATAATTGTCAAAATTTGGTGATAATTCGAACAAGGTGACCAATAGGTTCAATACGGAGAATACTCCGTACATTTTCCATTTTCACAATTTAAAATAACAAGAAAATTTGGCCAATTTTTGGAGCTTGACAGCTCCGCTGCTAGTTATTTTAGAAAAAAAAAACATATACCAAATTTGTATGAAATTTTATGTGCTTTCATTCTGCTAAAAAGATGACCGACAAAAAGTTGATGGTTTTTAAGTTCAAATCCAGAATTCGCCAGGAAATGTAAAATTTCGCCATTTTTCCAATTTTTCGGCATGTTCCGTCACGAAATTTTGTTGGCAAACCTCAGATTCGGATTCAACACCCCAAAATACGTATATAATGAAAGAAAAACAGACTACCCCACAACTTTCCATCGAGAAATCTAAAAGCACCGTATTACATAAATTTTATCCAACAATAATTATAGAAAACTCATGGCAGCATAAAAACGATGTGGTAATAATTTGATTCATTTCTTCTATGTATAAAACGCTGGGTTGGCTGAGGGCTGCGCACGGCCACTGCCCCTATGGAGGTGAAGTGATCAGACTGTTTCTTGGCGAAAACATTCTTAATGGGTGAAAAGCCAACCACGAAAAGAAGAAAATTGTGTATTGTGTAATGGAGAACTAACGCGGGCTCGGAATAGACGGGAGTAATTATACATAGTATTATAAGGAGCGGCAACTAAGTTCGAATTCGTGTATTTGAGACCTTATAGAACTCAAAACTTAATTATGTCAGCCGCCAATGTGGTGCCTTCATCCCTAACCACCACGTTTAAGTACACTTCCCTTATGCCCAATCCCACCAATTTACACCTAGGAAAGTGAGCCCTAAGTAATGTAAAAACAGAGATAATATTATTAGAAGCGGAAGTAGCAAAGGTAGAGCACACCTAGTAGAGCAATAAATCCATATCAAATTCTACATGCGACTCTCCTAGTTGGGGAGATTCTGGGCGGAGATATTTGGGCACCAAACGTACGAGAGTTTTATGTAGAATTTGATATGGATTTATTGCTCTACTAGGTGTGCTCTACCTCTACTACTTCTAATTCTAATAATATTATATCTGTGTTTGTATGGAAATTACTTAGGACTCCCTTTCCTAGGTGTAAGTTGGTGGGATTGGGCATTAGTCCTACAATTTATAGGTAGATAATAGATAGTATATACATACTATACATTGTTATACCAGAGTTTATAATATTGTAGTTAAGCAGGGACACGTATGTATGACGGCAGTCCCTGAGTCTAGATTTGTACTGTCATATGTAATGTGTATAATTGTATATGTGTGCCAGCCGTCTTGAAAAGGTTAAAAATGTACAAAAATTGATATACTCGTAGTTTCCGTTAGAAAAATAGATATTCCTGTTTTACTTCAAAAGGACCTCGTTATAAAAAAAATCAAATGCAGGATGATAGGTCCAATATTTAGTGAAGTGATACAGGATGAAAGTATATGAAAAAAAGTTTAATAAATGAATGTCGAAAAATCGAGGTGGTCGGTAGCCTGGTTGGTAACGCGCTCGACTGGTAATCCGGTGGGCGCGGGTTCGATCCCCGACTTACTCCACTTCACAACACAAGCTTTTCTGCTTTCTGTGAAGTGTACAAAGATGTATTTGGGTTTATTTCGATAAACCCAGATTCATTTTTATTTTAAGAAAAAAAAAAAAAAAAAAAAAAAAAAATCAACCGTTTTGGAGTTATGGTCTTTTGAAAATCAAGGAATACGACAATTTCTCATTTGGCTTTTTTGACAATAACTCATAAACCACTAACTAGATTATGACAAAATAAATAAAAAAACATTATAAATAATATAAGCTTGCGATAAAATTCCTAATTTGCGACCTATTTTAGAATGTAGTGGAAATTTTGTTAAGAAACATGTTTTTTTAGTGAAAAAATTAACGTTTTTCACAAATCTTTCAACCTGCGGTTGTGTTGTCGAGGAATATCGCATTTTTATAACTAAAATTGTAGAGAATACATTAAGGTTTTTTTTTAATTATTAAAATAGACTCGTTATGGGGCATTTTTCTGAGAAAGCTGAAAAATTACAATTTTTCACAAAAAAACATGTTTCTTAACAAAATTTCCACTAAATGTTGAGGAATGCCGCAAATCAGGAAATTTATCGCAAGCCTATATTACATACAATGGTTTTTAATTTATCTAGATTTTGACAAAATAAATTAAAAATTATTGTAAATAATGTAAGCTTCGATAAAGTTCCTAATTTGCGGCCTTTTCCTCAGAATTTAGTGAAAATTTGGTTAAGAAACCAGTTTTTTTGTGAAAAATAATTATTTTTATCAAAAAACTCAACGTTTTTAGATAAATGCCCTACAACATGTCCATTTCAACATTTTAAAGTAAAACCCTAATGTGTTCTCTACAATTTTAGTTATAGAAAACGTGATATTTCTCGACAACACACAACCGTCAGTTTGCAAGTTTTGCAAAAAATTGTCATTTTTTCACATAAAAACATGTTTCTTAACAAAATTCTAAAGAAAAGGCCGCAAATTAGGAACTTTATCGAAAGCCTACATTATTTACAATAGTATTTCATTTATTTTGTCAAAATTGAGTTAGTGGTTTGTGAGTTATTGTCAAAAAACCCAAATGAGAAATTTACATACTCCTTAATTTTCACAAGGCCATAACTCCAAAACGGTTAATTTTTCGACATTCATTTATTAAACTTTTTTTCATATACTTTCATCCTGTATCACTTCACTAAATATTGATATTCGATCCTGCATTTGATTTTTTTTTATAACGAGGTCCTTTTGAAGTAAAACAGGAATATCTTTTTTTGTAAACTGAACTATTTCCAGTTTTGTACCTTTTTAAAAACTACACCAAAAGTGGAAGTTTTTAATATAATTTGCCAGCTTAATGTGATATTAAATTTTTAGAGTGTAAAGGAGTCTAAATTTGCTAATAAAAAACAAAAAAAATCAAGAGGCGGAAACGATGTTCTTTTTTTCAAAATTGTGATTTGATAGGTTTTATTTTGGACTATATTCAAACAGCTGAATTTTTCAGGATTACGAATCAAAAATTTTAATCCCATAATACTGAATTTTGTAACCGTGGCGATCGAAAAACTGATCGAAGGTGTCGAATTGCGATTTTTTACTTAAGTCATATTTCGATTTTCTGGTAGGCTATGAGCTGATATATCACCCCTCCACGGGATGACGTTGATTTATGGGACACCGTGTATGTATAATGTATATCTACCAAACGCTCGAGGAAAAGGCGCGTCTTTAGAAACGGTGTTTTGTTTGACGAGTGCACAGAAGCGAGGGGCATATCTAGGAATTCGAAGAATCTGACGCTTTGGCTTCTTCGTCAATATCTAATGGGAACAGGGCATTTTCATATAACTATTGATAAACTATAAACGTAATGCTAAGCGTTTTATGTCCACCAAGAATTATACTCTCAGCGGGCGGTTAGAGAGTGAAAGAACCACAAAGGTCCAGTTCTGTAGTTCCAGGAACGCTCAGCTTGCCTGCCAGTTCTCATATTATGTACATTCAGGATCCGCACCTGCACTACTAAATAACCCTGGGCCCATCTCTTAATAAGATTTGCCTAGAAGTGCGGGTAAAGAGGTCACTATTAATGTGCCTGAGCTACCCGGGGATGTGGAGGGCCTTAAGCCCGCGGGATTTTCCTTCAATGCACTACTAAATATGATTGCAATGTCTTGTTTTATTGAAATTGGCTATCATGGCTAAATCAGCATTGGCTATCCGACTTTTTCTAGAAGGCATTTTGATAACTGACTTAGTTATACTTGGTTATACAATGTAGGTACTATGAAACTTTTGTTATTGATAACTATTAAGCAGGTGACTAATTAGAGTGATTTGGAAATAAAAGATAATTTTTATTTGTTTGGATGGTTTGGTTTTATTGTGATGCTTGATCACATTTCAAATAAATACCCATCGTAAATATTACGATCAAACTGCCATGTTAAACATTTTAAATTATCATTAACTATTACGATTCTTAGATTAACCTAATATTGATTTCTTAATGTTTAAACTCCTTGGTGGAATCGTTGATCATATCATTTGACTCAGTGTGATATATCTTGAATTCACCAGTGAAGATGTTTGGTGTTTGTTCAACTGTGTATTCATCGATCTGTCTGTCGAATGGATATCCGAAAGGCAACTCCTCGAAGTAATACTTCTCTTCGACTTCAGTGTTCTTCTGGAAGTTGTAGTCGAAAGCGGCGGTATATTGGTATTGGAATCCATCGGTGTATGGAGTCTTGACTGGGCGATATTTGGTGACAACAACATACACCTGATATTCGTGTCCCTCTTTGCTACCCTTAGGCAACAACAGATTCTGTGGGAAGCCATTGTAAATGTCAGTGTAGTTGAAGTGGAGGTTGGTGTTATGCTCAACGGCATCCTTTACTTGCTGGTATACAAAGCGAGATTCAGTGGGGTCGTATGAGGTGTGGGCGAAGAATTCGGATTCGCGGTGCATGACGTTCTTTCCGTTCTTCAAGTGGTAAATGAAGTAATCCATCTGGACGAAGTTCTTGCGATTCTTCTCGAAGTCAATGTGGTGGCCGAAGTTGTCATATTTGGGTGCGTAGAAGATTCTGACAGCGGCATCGGTTTCCTGGTTAGATGTAACTTCGATGTTAACTGAGAATGGTTTGTGGTTAAGACGTTCTTGACGAGCATAGAAGGTGAACTTCTCGTGGAAGTTGGCCAACTCCTCTTTAGTTTGGTATACTCCGTTGGTGATATCGAATTCGTAGTCCTCAAAGAATGTAACCAAAGGAGTGAAGGTGACTTGGTCAACCTTGACACCATCGAATGCGACATCCTTGCTGGTGTAGTGTGGAAGGTTATCCTTGAAGTGGTAGAAGTACTTCATGAAGCGAGAATACAGTTGGTAGAAGACTGGGTCACGGGTAGAGGTAGCGAATTGCTCGAGGGCGGATGGCACATAAGGCTCTCTGTAATTATTAACATTTAATGTATTACTATTTTCAACATTTTTGTACCTACACACAATGAACTATATTATAAAGAGGGACTCAATGACAATCTATATGAGTTATAATATTTTTATACTGATATTCAATAAAATATAATATATATAATTATAAGTACGGATTGGATATCAATCACAAGAGTTATACCTGTAATAAGCTCCACCATACACGTATTTAGCAATGACGGTAAAGTAATCGAAGAAGCGGTACTCTCCCAAATCTGGGTTTCCTTGGATGAAGCGTCCCAAAGTTTCAATATCTTCTGGGGTCTTGACTGGCAGGGTGGTTCCATCGGCCTGAAATTTTACAAAACGTTAATGAGGTACATCTGTAAATGAAATTATTACACACGGTAATAAAATTCAACTCATGATGGATAATATTGTTATATTTAAATTAGTCACAACCAATATCCTAATTAATAGTTAACTTACCAAAGTGATGAGTCCCTTGTAGATAGCGTCCCAGATGCGTCTTTCGAAAACAACGACTTCTTCCAAATACTCGTGGTCTGGCTCATACTCATAAGGCCTGGCTGGCATTGGATTTCCAGTTTGGTAGATAATCATGGGGTTGAAGCCGGTCTCAACTGGTTTCTCCCAGAAGAACTTGGGGATATCTCCTAATCCGTTGGCGAATCTTTCCATGGTGTATCTAGCCAAGAGCTGATCGAAGAAGAAATAGTACATTTCTCCGCGTCTGTCCTTGTTCAAGTGGAAGTCCTTTCCTCCCATCCAGAATGGATGATCCATAGCGTACAAGTAATAATATTGATTCAGTCCAATATCATTGTAGAAGTATGTCAATTTTTGTTCATAATCTTCATAGTGGAAGGAAGCATTGAACATATTTTCGATGATGTATTTGTTGTTGCCAGCGGGGTGCACTCCATATTGATGGGCGAGTTTCTCATCGGCGATGAATCCTTGGATCTTAATGCGGTTCACTTTGTTGAACACATTAGATGAGGTGAAGTAATTTGGATAAATTTCATAGATGGATGGGATGATGATCTCCTGTGTGTCTGGGCGGTGGGTGATGGCAACAGAGAGAGCGTAGGTGAATATGCCTTGGTTGACATGCTCACGAGCCCAGCATGCGACCTTGTAGAAGGTGTTAAAGTCCTTGGCATAGAACAAGACATTGAAGAGAGCAATAGCCTCTTCTCTATCTTCTTTCTTTGTCATGGTAATAATATCCAATTTTGGTTCGAGACCTTCTTGAACGTGTTCGAGCCATGTGTCAACGACTTCTGGTTTCTAAAAAATAACAATTGTTAATTTTCATACAAAATAATTTGCAACATCTAATTTATTTTTGAAGTCTCTACATATATGAAATTGTTTCGATAAGAGACAAACTATAAGAACACTATGCCATTTAAGTTGTTCTTACCAGGAAGTTTTCCCTGTATTTCTTGAAAGAGAATTCCTTGCCAAACTTAACCTGCTCTTCAACATTGCTATGTTGATGTAAGTGATTAAAGAGTTCATAAACCTTCTTCTGCTTGACGAGTGTGTCTGCGTTCACTATGGACAAAATAAAGACAGAAGTTCTGATAATTCACTCACAGGGAGATGTGATAAGTCAAGATTCCAATGGAAGAGGTTTGATTCTGTTCCTATGTGAATTAATAAAATATGTTATGATTTTAATATCAATAAATAAAATTCTTACCCGTCTTGTATGGGTGGTTTCCCACGAATGCCGCGGAGGCAACTCCGATGAACAGAAACACTAGGAATTTCATCTTTCCAATGTTTCCCGACCAACTGTACCTCTGATTGAATCTCCACACCTTATATACAGAACTCAACTACCGATAAGATAATTATTAAAAGATTCGTTATATACTTACAATTGAACTTATACTTATTAACTTATTATAAAAATATTACATAGGTACGTTTTATACATGTAGTACTTAGTACATATATAAAATAATTGTTACGAGTGTGTGTTTGAGAGAATCTCGAATAGGTACCTAGTGCTTTACTGATTGGAAAGAATCAACTCATTCACAATCCGAAATACGTTTGCATTTTCATGTAGGTAATTCTATATCATTTTATTATTCGAGTCGCAGTATAAAACTATACTAGTTAATATCTGATATCTATGGATGTTAGTGTTAACTACATTGCAGATATTATACAAGCAATTCATATATTTCTATGATGGTACTTAATTACTCTACTACCTACAATATGCCGACATTATAGATGGTACAGAAAGCCTATGTTACTAGATAGTATATTATTGAGCCATGTCGGACTAGTTTGCTAGTGTGATAATACATTTTATTGAACATTTTAATACATCGTGTAGGTAGTAGGTACCTATATTTCTCTGCACAATAAGTTCTTATCACAATACAAGACAGTTGCAGGGGAACCTGGCCTAAAATGACATAGCGAGTTTTTCCCAGAATTTAAAGATTTGACAAAAAGTGTTTTCAATTTTTGTATATAGGTAACTCCGTTGGATGTTTGTACGAAGTTATACCGCAGTATTTGCTTGCAGCGTAGCGAAGAGTTATTCGGAAAATATTGTTTTTGGAACTTTCGAAATAAATTTCCAGAAATCCAACGTGTGGCATATGTTCTTATGTAATTAGAATTTAACATCTTCTATATTATGTTTTTCGATATATTTGCTCATTTATTAATTGACAAAGCTTTCAGATTTGTAATTTAGATTTAGTTTTATCACTTGATGAATTCATAAACTACCAAGAGGGTAAAATGACATACCAGGTAAAATGTATATACATTTGTGATACTGCCGCCATCTATAGCACACTACTATTGTCTAGTTTGGTCGTTCTTCATATTTTTTTGCCAATAAAGTTTTATTTTTTTTGTTGCAAAACATGTCACTGTAATATTTTTTTAATAAATATTTGAAATTTGTATTAACTATCGTGTAACATACTATTTTGCTTACCCTATGTCATTTTAGGCCAGGTTCCTATGTACGAGTAACTAGAGGTTCTTTTGTATTTGGATATTGGATGTTATTTGATCCTATAGGTACTCGTATAGTATATAATACTCTCTTACATTTGGTACTGCTACCTACTTTCGTTCTACTCACAAAATCTCATAAGAAAAATGTCATCGCTTATTTACCACTGAGCTAATGTCCATCTGTGGTTTTTCTGAAGAGCTTATTTTATACGCATTTTTTTCTAATGCGCTTTTTTCGAGTGCGGTTTATTCAGTTAACCTTTTGAAATATGCAATTCCAAGGTTTACGTCTCAGTACCCAAAACCAAAACAAAATTAAATGACTTAGTACCTATGTATGTACTCGTAATACTATGAATATCTCAATATTTTACTGACGAAAACCTATAGCATTCATTTAAGTTTTCTGTTTTTCAAAACCAAAACTTGTGTAACTTTGACTATGTAGTAGAGAAATAGATCCTGAAAATATATTTTTATATCTAATTTTTTTAAATCCTGGCCAGCGTGGAAAACCCTCAACAGGTTCAGATCCGAGGTCGGCCGCACTAGGAAGAACCTCCAGAGATGGGGAATAGCTGAGGACGCGACGTGCGACTGCGGGCAGCTGCAGGACTCTGAGCACCTCCTGGCCTGCCCAATGGCTCCTGGGCGGTGCACATGGGAGAGTCTAGCAAATCGCTCTTCCTTGGACGATGACGCAGAAGAGTTTCTGGCTTTCTGGGAGCGGAGGGGAATCTAATCAGTGCTGATTGACACGATAAGAAGATCTAATTTTTATTTGTATACAACATAAGAATGACTTAACTTGGTATGCGGATTACGGATAGATGGTAGATTTTGTTAATATTTTACTATCCAACATGGACCTAGTGTTCTGTCTACATAATATTATGAAAGTTGTTATTTAATTCCGAAACAGAATAATTTTATTACTTGTCGGCAAAATCATGCGTCAGTTTAATGCTTTTGTTTCAGTAATAAGACAAGAAATTATTATCAATATAATAATGTAATTGAACCATAAACAAGGTATCTTGACTGCCAGCAACTAACGAACAAATATTTTCTTTAAAAAATAAATTTATTTCACTATACAATGTTATCATGTTTGTTTACTAGATTTTTTAAAGAATATGATAACTTCTTATTATTTTTAATGATTCGTCTATTCCGAGTACATGAGTAACGATACTCAATGAATTATTTTCTCTGCGTGAGATATAGAGGCATTCAGGGGCAGATATCTGGTAGATCCGGGGGGCCTCTTTATAGTTGCTATGTTGGAAAGGTACTTATATTAAACTTTCCAGAGTCCTGATTCTAATTAATGCATAAGGCTTCTATCATGGACATGGGGACCATGGGATATACTTTACAATGTATACATATAAGTTTTCTCTATTATATTTCAATATGTGAATTAAATTGTTACACTGAAAAAATTATATTCTATTCATATAAAAATATTGTCATTGACCCTCTCTACTCTCGTCTCATTGACCATGTCTCGAAATTTTGTTTATTTATTTTAGAGACCTTGGTCATGACACGGAAGGACAGAGAGTTTCATACGTTACAAAAATAATAAATGTAATTATTATAGGAAAAGTTGAAGGAAAAAATATCGTAGGTAGTATCAAAATAAGCCCCTCCCCCCCTTGCTACGAAGCTGGAGACGTCGACGCTTCAAACATGCATACTGCATTAGGTACAGTTATTCTTTTCATCGACGCTAATGACAACTCGAACCTTCGAAATCAGACAGTTCCTCCAATATTTTATATGAAGTATCAACAGTCAGATTCTCTCTTACACATAATCAGGCTGGAAATAAAAATATTAATTAGCTTGTTTATTTGTCTCTGGATTAGATAATGAATTTTATGTAATTTTAAGTACGTTACATATAACAATATATTATATACCTGTTTTATTTCGCGTCAATAAACTCTTACAGTTCATGGTCACTTACATTATTGTAAATATATAATTCGTACTTAACCGAAACCGAAGTATATATTGTCTGGGGTTTAGAATTCATTTCATTTTATTGCTTACTTAAAGAAGGGCCGCATTTACACTTTTCATAGGAATAGGCACTGCCTTTCTGTACTGGGAATTTGGGACTTTTATCAAATGAGATTTAACATTTCATAGAACACTATTTTATCTACAAGTGAATTGTTTGTTGTTTCGAGTCAGTGTGGCTTAACTAGCATAAGCTTTGAAGCTATGCGAAAGTAACTAAAATTTCAATATAGATCTGGCACAATAAATCATATAAATAGCGCCGCAAGGGATTTTTTAAAGACAAATTGATGAAATGATGAACCTGGTTATCTTTCTATAGTACACACATATGGTTACTGGTATTGTATAGGGGAAACGACCATGCAACAAGTAACGAAATTTTAGGCATAAGATATCGACAATCCAGCTTATTTATCGTAAACAACACGTGTACGTTTAGGTAACCGCAGGCAAATTTTTATATGGAAATTATTGTAATTTAACAGATTTTCATAATAATTTTAGAAAATTCCGAGAATTTTATTAAATTGTGTGATTTATCAAGATGTTTCTTTATATGTTGTTCCATATTGCCGCCCTCTGAAGAGCGCCGCCTGGGGCGACCCGCCCCCCCCTAGTTACACCACTGTTTCGAGCGAGCGAACGCCGCCCTCCGAGGGCTACCGCCTATAGTCCCGCCCGGCCTACTCAGCCTTTTGACTAATGTGGCCCTGGTTATTGATAATGATATATTATATAACATTTAAACCAATATCAGAGAATAATTATCAGATCTGGAAAACATTTCGCCATCGTCATCTAAGCTTGAGCACAATTTTCTTAAGTTTTTCATATGTATGTTTTTCGTACACCACGTGTAATTATAAATTTGCATAGCATTAAATTTTCTTCAATTTTCACCGGTCAACCTTATTTTTCGATAAAAGGGCTGATTTTATGTAGTACCTATATGAATCTTCAATTTTGCATTTTGTTTAAAACAAGAGCGAGCACCATGAACATTGAAGGAGTAGCTGAAGAAAGAATTAGTAGCATACTAATTAGTATGCTACTAATATATTAGTATGCTACTAAAACTTCTTTCTTTCCCGCTCGGGATTACTCAGAAGACGTTCATGGTTGGATTTCGAGGAAGAACCTCATTTGTAGCCAATAATTATTATAAAGAGATTTTGAAATAGAAACACGAATATGAATTTTCTCCTAAATTTATACAGACGTTTATACATTATATTTTCATATTATTTCATTATAACGCCTGAATTTATACTACTGTTTAATATTTTCTATAATTCCCAATAAATTGGTGGTTAGGGCATGAAAAAATATAAAAGTTTTTATTCTCTATCGTTCTTTAGGTATATTTTTGAAGCCTAAAAGCCAAAACAAATAGGTACATGTAGCTACCTAATTAATTGAAAGCTTTATTTATAAAATTAACTGTAAAAATCTCCATATTTGCATTTTATTCTGAAGGTATTTTAAATAAGTTAGATATGTATAATAGACATAATTATAGTATTTTTGCATGATTTTTGCCAAACCTTCTCGTCAGATTGTTGTGCGGACAAACGCGATCTACATTTCGGTTCGTTAAATTTTCTCGTCTAAAATTTTCAGTAAGTAAGTCCTAAAAGCTCTAAGCTCCCTCTCTCCCCCCTCTCCCTCTCTCTCTCTCTCTCTAGCTAGGTACAGCTCTTGGCAATATTAAAACATTTGATCACCATCTTGTCATTTACCAATACTCAATTGATACACGGTATGGAGTTTTTTTTTTAATTAGGCAGTCCACCCTAATTGGGTGATTTATGACAATATGGAGTTCTTTGTGCAAAATATGAATAACCAATAATTTTGTGCAGAATTTCAAGATACTAACAAATGCTCAAAAGGTTATCGATTATATTGAAATAAAATAAAATACAATTTATGGTTCGTCAATGTATATAATTATTATTTACACAGGGAGAATTCGTTTATATTAATGGTGTTTAGTTTCAGTGAGGTTGTACAAAACATAGAATGAATATTTCACAACAAATGAACTTTGTACATCAGTCTTATTGAATTGTTTAGTGGGTAGGTGTATTTACATCAGTTTCCTTCTTATGGAAGATGACAACATCTTCAAAGTGCATGTTCTGATTAAGGAAGTATGTCTCATCAATTGGACGGTCTAATGGATAACCAAGAGGATGTCCATCAAGGGTACGAGCACCTGAACCAACACCACTGGACACAACCTGGTCAAAGCCAGTTCCATGTTCCAAAGTGGGCTTCTGGTAAGGAACAATCAAAACGAAGAGAGAGTATGGCATGCCTCCTTTCCTACCACGAGGAAGAACCAGTCTGGATGGGAATCCATTGTGAGCTTCACTCATATCCAATGGGAATTGCTTGGTACCGGCGAGAGCTTCCTTCACTTGTTGGTAAATCTGGCGAGATGAAGTCCAGTCCTTGATTGTCCACATAAAGTCAGCGGATGAACGTTGGATGGTGTTCTTTCCAGATTTCACTATAATTGATAGAATAAAAAAATCAATCATTAATTAATTATCTATGTACAACATACTCGTACTGTACATTCAGTACACATGTACCTACATCATGGTAGTTAAGAATGGAACAGAAATAAATATTAAAATTTTTGACTACTTACATTCATAGATGAATTGGTCCAATTCTACAAAGTTTACTCTGTTATCTTCGAGGCTCAGGGTGTGACCTTGACCATCATACTTTGGTCCAAGGAATAACTTGACAAGAACCTTCATTCCCTTTTCAGCAACAACATTGGCGGTCACAGTAAATGGTTTGTGGTTCAATCTGTGTTGACGAGCTTTAATCACTAAATTATCATCCATTTTCTTAACCTCATCCTTAGTCTGGTAAACTACATTGGTAATGTCTACATCGTAATTTTCAAAGTATGTGACTAATTTATCAACCTCAACATTTTCAATTACAACACCTGGGCAGAGGAGTTCATCCCTGGAGTATGGCTGGAGGAGGTTTTTAAATTGGTTGAAGTAACCGACATAGCGCTTGTGGAGTTGGTAGAACATTGGATCGCGGAGACATGTCTGATATTGTTCCAAAGCAGATGGAGATACACGATACCTGTAAGCAATTTATAAACAAGAAACCTTAGTTCTCCTTCGACACAATTGGTGTTGAGAAAGCTGTATGTAGGTACAATTTGTATGAGTTTACTTATCATTTTTTTGTGTGTAATTCATATCTTAATGCTAACCTGTGCAATGGTTCCGCAGAATTTCCAAGAAGCATTTTGGCAATGGTGAGTGGATTTTTGTAATATTTTGGGTTGGGGCAGTCATCGTTTCCTTCAATGATGCTGGCAACGAGTTCAATTGATTGAGGATCGTTTATGTAAATTGGGGTTCCCTCTTTCTGGAATTGATAAATAAATATTTAGTTGATTCATGCTTTAGTGGGCGTTCATACACGACATAGCAACATATCAATACTTACAGAGAGGATGTATCCTTGATCGATAGCTTGGCGGATGCGAGATTCATAGTCTTCTACTTTAATAAGATGAGATAAGAAATCTTCTTGGTGGAGCTGGAATTTGTTTGGCCTGGATGGGAATTCCATACCATTGTGGTATTTCAGAGATGGATAGTATCCAGTCTCAACTGGCCAATTCCATGAGAAGTCTGGGATTTCTCCGAGTCCATTTGATAATCTCTCCAAGTAGTAACGGGCCAAGATCTGTTGATGGAAGTAATAGAATACTTCACCACGCTTGTCTTTAGTTAAACCGAATTCCTTACCATTCATCCAGAATGGATAATCCAAGTGGTAATAATAGTAGAGGGTATTCCATGCAATATCTTCAGTGAAGTAAGACATCTTCTGTTCCTCATTGTAATGGACCCACCATCCAGTATAGTTGCTGTTGATGATGACTGTATTTCCTTCGGTAGTGTGTACGTTTGGAGAGATGTGTTCACCATGTTCTTGCATCTTAACTTGGTATGCCTGTTGGATCACATCGGTAGTTAGGAAGTAATTAGGATGGATTTCATATGGAGGGGGGAGGATCAACCCTTGACAATCTGGGCGGTGAATTACAGCGACA
This sequence comes from Ceraclea dissimilis, assembly GCA_963576895.1. NCBI lineage: Eukaryota > Metazoa > Arthropoda > Insecta > Trichoptera > Leptoceridae > Ceraclea > Ceraclea dissimilis. The sequence goes on from OY756359.1 coordinate 10,027,225, forward strand.
CTGAGAGCATACACGAAGATTTGTTCGTTAACGTGTTCACGGGCCCAGCAAGCAGTCTTGTAGAAAGTTTCGTAATCCTTAGCATGATACAAAATTTTGTACAAGAATTCAGCCTCTTCCATGTGGGTGTCATACAAAACAGAGAAGATCCTTCCTTGTGGCAACTTCTGTGTCTTGTATTTCTGCAAGTACTGCTTCACCAATTGGGGTTCCTGAAATAAATTTAACAGGGTGTAGGTATATTGCAAATTTCCTGTGCGCTTCAAGTATTTGACAATTATTAGTGTTAAATGAAATGCCATTGAATAGGTACTCGTATACGAGAATATATCTTACATTGTAGTTATCTAAATGAGATTCGACTTCATATGTCTTGCCAAGTGTCACTTGATCCAGGTGGATGTTTGGTTGGTGAATATGGTATAGCAAGTGGAAGATATTCTTCTGCTTTTGAAGAAACACCGTATCGGCTGGAAATAAATAAGTCATTATCAATGCTTTGGCGTTCACTCCTGTAGATACATACGTGTGAGACACGCTGTGATGGTAAGGATGGTACGTAATAAAAACTTATATTAATTATTTTGGATTACTTATAGAAGAAAATTCTTACCGTTTTTGGTTTGGTGGTGGTTCTGGACGAGACCACCAGCCGCCAATGTCACACAGAAGAACAACACTGCTAGACTCCTCATGGTTGCGAAGACTATGAGAGTAGTGATGGTTTTGGCTCATCACCATCCTTATATACCTATGTGTTCTACTGCAGATAGCCTATAATCATTATTACGACCGTATTGACCGCAATTGTTTTTAATTAATTGGTGTTGCTATCTAAAAAAGGTTATTAAACCTTTGCATATAATATTATTTACCTTTGTTTACTCAGACGTGATGAAAAATTCAATATTTGTTAATTATAAAGTACCTAATTTTAGTATTATGTATTGTTGAGAATGTTCTATACACTAATCAACATGTCCACATAAGAGGGTTGGTCAAAGACATTCTTTATTAAATAACCATGTACGGATTACTCCACGTTGCAATGCTTTCGAAGGAACACACAGCGTGGGCATAATAAGACTCCGTCTTTGTCCATGTCATTCTAAGGCTAAGTTGTGCTCACTGATATCATTATCATAGGAAAAATGTAACTACATATTGTGAAAAAGGGTTAATTCTGGTGGGATGATTTCAGTTACCCTTGGCGTTACATCTAACATTTTACCTAATAGTAATTATCAAGTGATAACTTTTGTAATGACATCTATGGATTGTGACACCTAATTATATTTTTTTGGCAAAAGCCTAAAAGCTGTGTTTTACTAATGTTAAAATAATTATAAATTATTCATTTGTATATTCGATTACCATCGGTGCCGAACTTGGCGTTCTCAGAAGTCTAAAATCTCAGAAATCTGTTGAAGTCTGTTCCGAAATCCGTTCCCTCCTTTAACATTTACCTTATTTTATATTTTTATTTTTGTATGTATGCATGTATACTTTATACCTACTATATACTATTATATTATTTTTCTGCGTCTTGTTTTTGGTTTCCATACTTTCTTATTCATTTTATTGTCACAAGTGGTTGGTTGACAGATATTGCCTACGGCAATAAACCCGCCATTTGGTATAATGTTTTGTAAGTATCTTTTGTTTAAGTAAATGATTCTTATTAGATCTTCATAAAAAAATATGCATTTTTTTACAAACCATGGTACTGTCGTTGAATAGATTTTTATGAAAAAAATATTTCCTGGTGGACTATATTGAAGATGTCTTATTCTTATTTTTTGTAAAATACCAATTTTTAGAGTATCGTAACAAAATATAAAAAAAGTAAAATTAGGCAATTAAGTATTAAAAATAATAAGTATAAAGTGTGTGTAGTAGTTTCGAATATTAATTAAAGTAACTATGCGTGAACCATGTACGTATGTGGTTTGCAGCGATAAAACTGTCATTCACCTTATTAATCTACTAATTAATTTAAAGTGACTATAAATAATAATGCAGGAGAGGAAAGGGGCTTCATTATGTTACCTTTTGGTTACATTCATCGGTGTTTTTCATTCGTTTTCCACCAATCGCTTATCCCAACAAGAACGTAATGTTGTATTAAATGGCCAAAGCCTCTGGCACAATTCAAACCCAAAATAACTCGGCATCACCTTAGATATAGATCTCTCACATACAAACAGGACCCACAGAAAACTGTTAGCAAAGTACAAACCAGGAACAATATTATCCAGAAACTAACGGGGTAAGTTGGTGAGCTGGGGTCATCACACTGAGAATTTGGTCTGGTCTACTCAACTGCGGAATACTGTTCTCCGGCATGGATCAGCAGCGCTCGTACAAAATGCCTTGATGCCTAACTACACAAAATAATGCGCATGCTGAGTGGCACAATTAGGCCCACTCCCATACAATAGCTTCCAGTGGTGAGCGGCATAGCACCTCCAGAACTCGGAAGGAACGAAACTACGAAGAGAGAATGACAGAAGTGTACTGAAAATACTGCCCTCCCAATACACCAAGACCCCATAGTGGAAACCATTCCTGGAAACTGTGAAAGCAACTGGTAACCAACAACTTTAACACCAAAGAAGAATGGAGACCCTCTTGGTGGGATGCCAACATCGACACTCGTCGACTCATAAACGCAAGCGGGACAACCCCAACTGCCCTTGTGGTGGGGTGGAGTCCGTTAACCACATTGTCGAAGAATGTCGGCATACTAGGTTCAGCGGAACAATGCAAGACATTTACAAGTTGTCTCCTGAGGCACTTCAGTACCTGAGCTCTCACGCATTTAATCTCTGACTCTGGTCTCTCCAATGCTATACAATATACATACGTTTGTTTGTAATATTAGGTACGTAGCTATCGTCTTGTACATAGTAGGAATGAATCACGTAGCATTTTCATCATGTTAAGAATTTTCAATAATTTTAATATTGTGAAAATCCATTAAATCAAGATTGTTATCTCCAGACACCTCAACCTGAGTCCAACCCATGATAGAATTGACATCGGCAATAAAACTATTGAAGTCGTCGATGAGTACATATACCTGGGGCACAAAATAAATATTGGAAAGTAAAATCAAACTGCGGAGATACCAAGTCGAATAGGACTAAGTTGGGCTGCCTTCGGCAAGTTGAAGTACATCCTTGGGAATAAAGAGGTGCCAATAAACTTAAAAGCTCAAGTCTACGACTCGTGTATCTTGCCAGTGACCACGAACGATCTAGAGACTATGTCCCTCACTGTCAAAAGCGTGCAGAAATTAAAATGTGTTCAGGGAATAATGGAAAGACAAATGTCGGGCGCCAGTCTTCGAGATAAAATCAGAAATGAGGAGATCAGACGTCGAACAAAAGTTGCCGACATTGCAGAAAGAACAGCAAAGGTAAAATGGCAGTGGGCGGGACATGCGGCGAGACAGGACAGTGTCAGATGGACACCTAAAATCCTGAAGTGAGGCCCTGGAAGAACAAAAGAGGCGTAGGAAGACCACAGAAAAGGTGGACAGAGGACATTGTCCAGCTTACGGGTCGTAGATGGCAGCAGATATTCCAAGATAGAAGACAGTGGAGGAGTTTAGAAGATGTCCAGCAGTGGAACGCAAGTGGCTAGCAGTAAGTAAGCAAGTAAGCACATTATCCTTTCTTTGTCCAACTAAGATGAAAAAACCAAAGAGGAGAATAGCAAGTATGTCTTATACTCTTATCTACTCCTTAATCTCATGTAGCGTTACCTCTTAGGTATATACGAGTATGTATATTATCTTCAATCAGGAAGTATTGTATTGGAATATAAATAAATTTGGGATTGAGACCATGAAATCAAAAGTCAAATAGTATATTAACGATTCACCGATTTATTTTAATTACAATATATTACATGCTAGCAGTTCCTACTATAAAAGTCTTATTAAACCATGATTAAACCCTAATGATCATGCATGGTTGGGTTGTTAATTTCAGATTCTTTTTTGTGGAAGATGACGACATCCTCAAAGTGCATGTTGTCATTCACGAAATATGTCTCATCAATTGGACGATCTAATGGATAACCGAAAGAGTGTCCATCAAGAGCGCGAGCACCTGAGCCAATTCCACTGGAAATAACATGATCGAATCCAGTTCCTTCAGGAATAGTTGGAGCCACGTGGGGAACAATGATAACGAAGAGGGAGAATGGCATGCCTCCCTTTCTACCGCGGGGAAGAACCAGCCTGGATGGGAATCCGTTGTGAGCTTCACTCATGTCTAGTGGTAACTGACCGCTACCAGCAAGAGCTTCCTTCACATGTTTGTAAATTTGACGAGATGGAGTCCAATCCTTAACGGTCCACCTGAAGTCATTAGAGTTGCGCTGGATGGTGTTCTTTCCAGATTTCACTAAAACGATAAGACAATGAATAAGCCACCTGTTCACAAATATACACATATAAATAACTTACGCGTAGATTACGTAGATAACTTACATTCATAAAGGAATTGATCCAATTCAACATAATTCAGTCTGTTGTAGTCAATAGACATCAAATGTCCTTCTTCATCATATTTAGGTCCAAGGAACAATTTCACAAGGACTTGCATTCCCTTCTCAGCAACAACGTTGGTAGTCACGGTGAATGGCATATGATTCAATCTGTATTGACGAGCCTTGATTATTAAATCATCCTCCATCTTTTGAACTTCTTCTTTGGTCTGGTAAACTACATTGGTAATGTCCACATCATAATGTTCGAAGTAAGTCACCAATTTATCAACCTCGACATTTTCAATCTTGACACCGTGGCAAATAAGTTCTTCCTTGGTGTATGGACTCAAACGCTTGTAGAAATGTGAGAAGTATTCAATGTAGCGTTTGTGCAGTTGGTAGAACATGGGATCACGGAGACATGTCTGGTATTGTTCCAAAGCAGAAGGTGAAATTTGTTTCCTGAAATAAACAATGTAAAACGATATGAAACAATACAATTGATGAAATGACAACATAGTCAGGCATATATTTTTCTCACTAGCAGGTATTAACTTACATATTCAAAGGCTTTGGTGAATTTCCGAGTAACATCTTAGCAAGAGAAAGTGGATGTCCATAGTACATATCATGGTGATGATCAGCATTGGATTCGACGATACTTGCAACGTGTTCAATATCATTAGGGTGATGAATGTCATACTTAGTTCCATCCTCCTGGAATAAAATTTTTGGCACATATGTCATTAAACATGAGCAAAATTGATACAATGGTTGTCTCTTATAAAAAAATCTCATGAATAATGGTAAAAAAAATCGACGGATCTGAACAAATACAAAGGATACGTACCTTTACCAAATAACCCATATCTACAGCATGACGAATACGTTGTTCGTAATCGGTAACTTGAGTAAGGTGTGGCAATAATTTTTCTTGATCGAGTTGGAAATGATTGGGTCTCACTGGCAAGTCCATTCCATTGTGATAAGTCAAAGATGGATAGAATCCAGTCTCGACTGGCCAGTACCATGAGAATCTTGGGATTTCGCCAAGTCCATTGGATAGTCTCTCCAAGTAATAACGGGCCAAGATTTGTTGATGGAAGTGATAGAACAATTCACCACGCTTGTCTTTAGATAAGCCGAATTCCTCTCCGCTCATCCAGAATGGATAATCCAAGTGGTAATAATAGTAGAGGGTATTCCATGCAATATCTTCAGTGAAGTAAGACATCTTCTGTTCCTCATTGTAATGGACCCACCATCCAGTATAGTTGCTGTTGATGATGACTGTATTTCCTTCTCCAGCGTGGACATTAGGTGACAAGTGTTCACTGTGTCCTTGCATCTTTACCAGGTAAGCTTGTTGGATGACATCATTAGGGAGGAATAAGTAAGGATGGATTTCATATGGAGGTGGAAGAATGATTCCCTGAGTGTCTGGACGATGGATGACGGCGACACTGAGTGCGTAAACAAACAATTGTTCGTTAACATGCTCACGAGCCCAGCAAGCAGTTTTGTAGAATGTATCGTAGTCCTTGGCATAGAAGAACAGTTTGAAAAGGTTGATAGCTTTCTTCAGATGAACTTCATACAATACTGAGAATACCGCCCCTTTAGGTAACATGTGTCCTTCGCTCTCTTCCATGATGTGTTTGATGACATCTGGGTGCTGCAAAGAAACATTGTTTTTAAGACGATATTTTTGAAACAAACGTAAATACGTATTAGGCATACAAAAATATCATTTTAAATCTGCACACTCTTTTTGATGCGTGAAGAACAACATTAATGTATAGTTGAATATTTGTGTAGGTAATATTGAAGGAACATACATTATAATGGTCCAGTTGGGAAATAATTTGATAGTGACTTCCAAGCTCTACTTGATCCTTGTGGATGTTTGGCTGATGGACGTGGTACAGCAAGTGGAAAATGTTCTTCTGCCTCTCGAGGAATTCCTTGTCGGCTGAAATTTAAGGAATATATTATACAATTGTACATAGCTAGGTGTATACTAAGAACATACAATATTGAACTCCTGGAAAAAACATTATTAGCAAATTCTACAGTTACCTACGAGTATTTTAGTAACTATCAATGCGGTCAATTTAAACGTAGGAGCTCAAATATGTAAAATTTCAATAGGCAGGTAGGTACCTATCACATTCTTTCAACCTCTTGAAGGTAAAGTACCTATTTATTACAGTATTTAAAAAATTAAACAAGAGCAATATATAGCTAGAGATATTTTGCTAGAAATATCAACCGGTTCACATTATATAATTGTTATTCGAAGAAGTTATAAATTTATATTCTTACCATTTTTGGTTCCATAGTGCTTTTGCACTAAGGCAGCCGAGGCTAAGGCCACACAGAAGAACAACACTGCTATACTCCTCATGGTGGCAGAGACTATGAGAGTAGTCGAGACTTTAATTTGCTCCTCCTTTATATACCTACCATCAGCAATTGCATTAATTATTTAATGCACACAATTACAGTATTATTGATAAACCTAATCATCCATATAAAAATATATGATAGGCAGGTCATTTATTATTTGTCTCCGGACAATTTCACTGACATTGTACAGTGGCGTACAATCACGCAAGGAGTAGACGAATCTGATTGAAAATCACAAATTTTATTATTAAAATTCTACTTCACGTGTCGTCTGCGTCTACAGCTTATAATGCAAATTAAAATAACTTCCTGACTACTTAGAGTCCTAAAACTTTGCAACCGTATCTACGTAAACTCGGTGACAATACGTTTCTATACCGCTTTGGATCAGCGTTCTCCCGAGCCAAAAATATGTACCTAATGGGTTTTAGGGGATCCAAGGGTCGTGCGGGGTTATGTGTGGTATCGTATGAAGGAGGGTTGGAAAATAAATCCAGATCGTAAGTCATATTTTGTCCAACTCGACCAATCGGAAGATAACGAGGGATCGAGAGGATCTAGTCACCGCATACCGCCGTGTTTGGTATCGCATGAAAGGGCGTTGGAAAAGAAATTCAGATATCACCGGAAGACGCGGTTGAAGGTCAAATATATGCTTCCTGTAATCCTGTATATTAATATCATTTATCTTTTGTTTTTTTTTTTCAAAATCACTTAACCCTTCTTTTATTTTTAGAATCGGCAAGTAAACCTAATATGCTACGACTTAATTAATATATTTATATAAACTTTAAAAAAAGGGTGGTTTAAAAAATTTGGATTACATTTAGTGACTTTAATTATTCAGTAGGGTTCAGGGATTGTCTTGCTTGCCTAGCTTGCTTTTATTTCTCACAGATAACATTTCAACGCTCTTTGTTCTGTTTCGTTCATTTTGTAGGTATAATTTTGATATGAACTGTGCTACCCCATGAGCGTCGGCATGCGGGGGGGGGATTCTTTTTGGGACGGTAAATAAGGTCGCGATGTAGATTGGTTTAATTTCTTGAAAACTGGTATGTATAAATAAGTAGAAAAAAAATAGCGCTGCATAGAATAGGTAACACAAAAATAGATCAAGATAATCGGCGCTGCAGGCAGTGGCGTAGCGTGGGTTTCTGCCGCCCGGGGCAGAAGTCAAATCGGCCGCCCCCTTATTTAGGAACATATATCCCATTTTTTTTTAGCAATTATGAATAACTTCTAAGCACTAAAGTGGGACAACTTAAAATTATATTTAGGTTTAGAATTAAACGAGAAAGAGTAGCGCCGCAGGCGAAAATTCTTATATTTTTTAATGATACAAATGTGATTTAATGGATTTTTGACATTTTTCCCAAAAATGCCGCCCCCTAAAAAGTGCCGCCCGGGGCGCACCGCACCCCCGCCCCCCCCACGCTACGCTACTGGCTGCAGGCAATTTTTAAATTTATGGTTTGATGAGAAAACGTGCGTGGTTATTATGTGATTTTTTGTGAGTTTCTATAATTTAGTACGTAAAATTATATAACTATTCCCTGACGACGCCCATGCTACATAGTAAAATGAATCCAAAACACTGTTAGTTTTTTTGAAAAGGTTACAGAATTGGATGTAATGTCATCGTCTTCATGCTCAATATAATATTAATTAATCATACCACCATACTCATACATGTATTCAGATAATTTCAATGTGATAAACAATGAAATAAAATAAAAATCTACCTACCTAGCTACCACAGATATACGTTTAGGTACCTACGGCGGCGCTAATCAACTTTAATATTGGGTATGCGTATTTTGTATATCTACTCAAATATTTTTTTATTTTACGAAAAATAAACTTATTTTAAAACACTACCAACATCTTTTATGCAGGCTTTTTATGTCCTAAATTTCGCATGCGGCGCCATTTCCTTGCTGCATTATTATTAGTCAATTTTCTATATATTTTGATTAGAATATATGTAATAAACCACAACTAAATCACGACCTTCATAAATAAATAAAATCTTTATCAAAAATAAAATGAAAATGGCGGGTTTATTGCCGTAGGCAATGTCTGCCAACCAACCACTTGTGACTATTCAGACTATTGTGTATTTCAAATGTATTCATTTTAAATACACAAATACCTACAAACATGTACAAGTACCTAAGTGTAAGAAAAGGGAAAAAACAACTAAACAAATATAAATAACAACACTGACTACAATCCTGAAAAGAGACGATTTTTTGCTTTTTGCAAATATTTGTTTTTTTCCCACATTGAGGGATTTTTGTATAAAAAATTGTTCACGTTCAAATCTTTTTTATTTTTGTATGATATATTTTTGATATGTTGTAAAATCATCTACTTTAATGATTAATACGGTGCCGTTAGATTTCTCGATGGAAAGTTGTGGGGTAGTCTGGATTTCTTTCATTCCATACGTTTTTTGGGGTGCTGAATCCGAATCCGAGGTTTGCCAACAAAATTTAGTGACGGAACAAGACGAAAAACGGGAAAAATTTCCATTTTCTGGTGAATTCTGGATATGAACTTGAAAATTATAAACTTTTTGTATGTTATCTTTTTAGCAGAATGAAGGTACATAAAATTTCCTACAAATTTGCTATACATTTTTTTCTCTAAAATAAATAGCAATTTTCTTGTTATTTGAAAGTGTGAGAATAGAAAGTGTGTAGAAAGTGTGTGAGAATAGAAAGGATGAAGTTCATCTTGTTTCCTTTATTATAACCAAATTTTGAGAATTATTCTTTAAATTTATGAGACATATATTATCTCGTTGGAATCAGTAAATATGAGAAAAGTTTTTAAGGATAAATTTTATTTAAAAATATAGTGAATGAAATCAAAAGTCAAATAATATATATTAACGATCCACCGATTTATTTTAATTACAATATATTACATGCTAGCAGTTCCTACTATAAAAGTCTTATTAAACCATGATTAAACCCTAATGATCATGCATGGTTGGGTTGTTAATCTCAGATTCTTTTTTGTGGAAGATGACGACATCCTCAAAGTGCATGTTGTCATTCACGAAATATGTCTCATCAATTGGACGATCTAATGGATAACCGAAAGAATGTCCATCAAGAGCGCGAGCACCTGAGCCAATTCCACTGGAAATAACATGATCGAATCCAGTTCCTTCAGGAATAGTTGGAGCCACGTGGGGAACAATGATAACGAAGAGGGAGAATGGCATGCCTCCCTTTCTACCGCGGGGAAGAACCAGCCTGGATGGGAATCCGTTGTGAGCTTCACTCATGTCTAGTGGTAACTGACCGCTACCAGCAAGAGCTTCCTTCACATGTTTGTAAATTTGACGAGATGGAGTCCAATCCTTAACGGTCCACCTGAAGTCATTAGAGTTGCGTTGGATGGTGTTCTTTCCAGATTTCACTAAAACGATAAGACAATGAATAAGCACCTATTCACAAATGTACACATATAAATAACTTACGCGTAGATTACGTAGATAACTTACATTCATAAAGGAATTGATCCAATTCAACATAATTCAGTCTGTTGTAGTCAATAGACATCAAATGTCCTTCTTCATCATATTTAGGTCCAAGGAACAATTTCACAAGGACTTGCATTCCCTTCTCAGCAACAACGTTGGTAGTCACGGTGAATGGCATATGATTCAATCTGTATTGACGAGCCTTGATTATTAAATCATCCTCCATCTTTTGAACTTCTTCTTTGGTCTGGTAAACTACATTGGTAATGTCCACATCATAATGTTCGAAGTAAGTCACCAATTTATCAACCTCGACATTTTCAATCTTGACACCGTGGCAAATAAGTTCTTCCTTGGTGTATGGACTCAAACGCTTGTAGAAATGTGAGAAGTATTCAATGTAGCGTTTGTGCAGTTGGTAGAACATGGGATCACGGAGACATGTCTGGTATTGTTCCAAAGCAGAAGGTGAAATTTGTTTCCTGAAATAAACAATGTAAAACGATATGAAACAATACAATTGATGAAATGACAACATAGTCAGGCATATATTTTTCTCACTAGCAGGTATTCACTTACATATTCAAAGGCTTTGGTGAATTTCCGAGTAACATCTTAGCAAGAGAGAGTGGATGTCCATAGTACATTTCATAGTGATTATCTACATTGGATTCGATGATACTTGCAACGTGTTCAATATCATTAGGGTGATGAATGTCATACTTAGTTCCATCCTCCTGAAATAATATTCACATAAATGAGATTATTTAACAACAAGAGCACAGGATTATTCGATATAAAAAAACTCTAACAATATAATTTAGGTACCCTTTGCAAATATCCTAAATCTACAGCATGGCGAATGCGTTGTTCGTAATCAGTGACTTCAGTAAGATGTGGCAAGAATCGTTCTTGATTAAGTTGGAAATGATTGGGTCTCATTGGCAAGTCCATTCCATTGTGATAAGTCAAAGATGGATAGAATCCAGTCTCGACTGGTAACGACCATGAGAATCTTGGGATTTCGCCAAGTCCATTGGACAGTCTTTCCAAGTAATAACGGGCCAAAATTTGTTGATGGAAGTGATAGAACAATTCACCACGTTTGTCTTTATGTAAACCAAATTCATTTCCACACATCCAGAATGGATAATCCAAGTGGTGGTAATAGTAGAGGGTATTCCATGCAATATCTTCAGTGAAGTAAGACATCTTCTGTTCCTCATTGTAATGGACCCACCATCCAGTATAGTTGCTGTTGATGATGACTGTATTTCCTTCTCCAGCGTGGACATTAGGTGACAAGTGTTCACTGTGTCCTTGCATCTTTACAAGGTAAGCTTGTTGGATGACATCATTAGGGAGGAATAAGTAAGGATGGATTTCATATGGAGGTGGAAGAATGATTCCCTGAGTGTCTGGACGATGGATGACGGCGACACTGAGTGCGTAAACAAACAATTGTTCGTTAACATGCTCACGAGCCCAGCAAGCAGTTTTGTAGAATGTATCGTAGTCCTTGGCATAGAAGAACAGTTTGAAAAGGTTGACAGCTTCCTTCAGATGAACTTCATACAATACTGAGAATACCGCCCCTTTAGGTAACATGTGTCCTTCGCTCTTTTCCATTATATGCTTGACGGCATCTGGGTGCTGCAATGAAATATTTTTTTATGAGATGTTTTTGAAATGAAGGAAATGCTATAGTACGTAAATGTTAAACTACATTTTTAATTCTTCCCATTATCATAAGTGTGAATTTGATATTTATTCACCTAGCTAATATTGAAGGAACATACATTATACTGGTCCAGTTGGGAAATAATTTGATAGTGATTTCCAAGCTCTACTTGATCCTTGTGGATGTTTGGCTGATGGACGTGGTACAGCAAGTGGAAAATGTTCTTCTGCCTCTCGAGGAATTCCTTGTCGGCTGAAATTCGTGGAAAATATTACAGATATTTAATTAGTATGTACCTATAGGGACATATAGACAATTTTAAATTGCAAAGTAAACATCAAATTTCTATATCAAAATTCTTTGTCTTTATCACAGATTTATATTTTAGTACTTCGCAAACACAATTCAAATGATGATTTGATGCGTTGTGCGTAAATATGTACCTAATAAGTATGTAGGTAATAGTTTTACTATAGGTACCACATTTTTTCAGTCAAGATACTTAAGAAGCATAATAAAAGCATGAAAATATTTAATGTGGCATATAGGTATGTATTTTACAGTAAATATGAATCAATTTACCCACTAAACGCAATAAAAATATTCTGTTTTTCTTAGTGTTGGGGGTTATAAAGTTTCCTTACCATTTTTGGTTCCATAGTGCTTTTGCACTATGCCAGCCGAGGCTAAGGCCACACAGAAGAACAACACCGCTATACTCCTCATGTTGAGAGTAGTCAAGATATTATTTTTTTCTTCTTTATATACTTCTTACCTACCTACTTACCATCAACATTGTATAAATGTATTTCAGCAACGAAGGCTGAATTATTGTAGTAGTCAACTCGGAGCAGAGCAATATGTAGTGTAGGCGGGTCTAGGTCTAGTCTAGTCTAAGGAGCAGAGGCAGATTCACCCTCCCTCTCCCAAAAAAAAACACGTAGAATCACGTAGAAAAACGACAATAGGAAACTATTGTTTTCCTACATAGCGTTATTCCTCGCAAGAGTGAGAGGCACAAGCCTTTTGTAACTTTTTAACTGATTACATGAAAAGCTGTAGACCGGCTTACTGTAAAAATATGTAGTACAATTTATTTATACAGTGGGCATATACATTAGACAAGATAATACCTAATCCGATTTGGGATTTCTGGCTTATCGATCTACCTATTAGACATAGGCATTAATTTATTAAATTTTAGCAAAACAATTTTCTTTTGCACAATGACAAACCAGACATTATTGAATTACTAGCTGAATTACCCGTGCTTCGCGACGGCAAATTTGGTTGGTGACGTAGAACAATTGCAATGTTCGATTAACTTTAACATCTACATAGGTGCATTTAAGAACTTTTAGTCAAGACTGTAAATGTCGAATTCTTGCATAATTTGTTCATAAAGAAGGATTAAGTTTTATACTGGAAAAAAAAAAAACTATTTAATGTGTATGTTTGTTTGACCACATTTTTTACAAATAGCAGCTGTAAACACTCCTAAATACGTTTGGTAGGTATTACGGTTGATACTATGGCAGATATTTTTGCTTCAGTAAATGTCAAGTTTGAAATTAGAACATTACTCTGTTTCAAATAATTTTTACTCTCTGTTATAAATAACTTATCCATTGGATACTTGATTCTTAGTAGTAATTCTATGGAAAAGAATGGTATCCACGGAAACGCATGAGACAAATAATGTGAAACGGAGAGTACGTGATACGAATAAATATATTTACGGACTAAAATATTTATGCGGATTACATCATCCTAAATCAAAAAGTAACTGGATGGGAATCGGATTCTTAGGTATCTTCGTACCTGATACATTCTTAATATAATTATTGATAAGCTGATTAAGTTCCTTTAAAATATTGTATAAAATAGGTACGTCATTTATTATTACTACTTGTCTCGGCGAATTTTACTGACCGTTTTTTTGCACAGTGGCGTAGTAGGGTTAATCAGCCCTGCAATGCATGAATTTGTTAACTCTTTCTTTCATACCTACCCTTATTTCTCTATGTACCTACCATTGTTTTTATAGTACCTACTCGCAATCAGCTGATACGTGGGGGAAGAGAATTGTTCCATTCAATGGGTGTGAAGAAAAATAAGGTCATTCCTGAAATCTGTTATATTGATCAAATTTTCTAAGACCAAAAATGAACGTCTTCTTCTTCTGCGTCGATGTCCTCACTGCTGAGGGTCGTGACCATCCTCTCTCCTTGTCCGTACTACGTTCTGGATTGTAGTCCTCCATCTCTCCCGACACACCGCCGTACGCGCATTGCTCCAACCACTGATGAACGTAATGCAGGCATTTTACAGACGTTCGAATTTCATTGTCTTTTCAGATGTTATATATCCATATTCCATATAAGCAACGTCTGCATAGTCTATGGCTCTCCACACACGTCCGGAAGTTCAGTTAGCTGAATTGACGGTTTGCAAAAAAACGTCCGACCAAAACCTCTCTCTGAATTTAGTGTTACCCTGATTTTGAATTCAGAAAGAGGTTTTGGTCCGAGCATTTTTGCAAACGGTCGATTCAGCTAAGTGAACTTCCGGACGTGTGTGGAGAGCCTAAGAATGGCTTGGGACTTGGAAGGATTGAGTAACAATCCATTTTGCTGTGCCCACTGAGAAATGCGACTTATTTCGCCATTCATAAAATCAATCGCAGATATGGTTACGTGTGCCTTACGTATCACATATTATTATCGTGTCCTGTGTCTCCAATACATTTGCACCTCCGCCTTGGCCAGGGGCCTAGGCGGAAGTTCAGCACCACCGGCAAAAACTCTTTGTGAAATAAGTGTGATTCCAATGGATTTTCACAAATATACCTACTGATGTATGATGAAAAACAATTTGGTAATAATGTGTTTTTGCATGTAATACCTGTCCATAACTGAATGGGCGGAGAAATGGAGAAATTGTCCACAGACGCCCATGGATCAAAATAAAGGTTGTAAAACTTGAGTTTTATTATTAAGTATATTATAATTGTATTTTTATTTATTTTGGTCGCATGGATGCCCATGCACCCCATGCCACTGACATAAGTTTTTTTCAAATTTCAGACTCAATTTATATAGCAGTAGTACTTAAGTAGATAGTAACAGTAACAAGGTCATAAAGATAACATTTAACCTTTGCATAATATCCACTGTTACTTTCTATACATTTTGTGCAGCATTACACTTTCTTCCGCTATTAGGATAAATTGAATGGAGATTGACAGGTGTGATAGGTAAACTTCACAACTATTTTGCCAGTCAGGCTGGGAGGTAGCTAGGACCCTGCACTCAAGAGGGGGACCTAACCTACCTAACCAAAAAGTAACATTAATTATCAATTTTTTTAATATCCCACGCTTTGTATATCTGATTGATTTCCAACAAACCTATGAAGTAATAAAAATATAATTAAAAGGTACATTTTATTTTAAATATTTTCAGTTGTATCTCAAAACCGGGTTGATTGGTAGAAATCGCTAATTGGCGATAAAATACCATTACATTGTGAATATATTACAGAGTAATAAAGTATTTATTTAAGTACCTACTTATTTAAAGATGGGTATCTAATTATCTAATTTTAATGTTTCTTAAAGCTTACTTTTTCATTGAATAGATTAGAAATCTAAGGAACAGGGAACTGCCTACTTAGTAGCGTGGGAAGTGGGAACTAAATACAAGACACAAACAAGTAGGTATTATTTCATCATGATTTGTTTATTTTAATTAAATAATTAATACCTACAATACTCTGATCACAGACTGAATTGTAACGCTCACATCAAAACTATTGAAATGTACTCAAAACTGTGAAATATCATAATTATTTCCAGCCTATATTCACAATGGCGGTATACTTAATAGTATACATTTACTGCTATGCGATCACATATTCTAATCGCTATCAAGATGTGGTAATATTTGTGTACACTAAATGAAAGTGACACCTTAGGCCCCTTACAACCTTACAAGTAACTAGTATAATACATATAATAGAATGACGGATGAATACAGGATTTGGACACCTACAACACTTTGTACCGAGCCTTATTAATTGAATGATGAGCTGAAGTTTGTAGTTTCAGGAGCTCCTCTTTGATAATCCTGGTGATTTCTGACTTGGCCTTGGCTATAGCAAGTTCTTGTGAACTCTCAATTGCCAGATAAAGCTTCCTCTCTCCTTCAGGAGGCGCCTTACCAGGAGGAACATAAGTCCCTCTTACAGTTATACCCGCTTCTGAATATTCACTAATCAGAGCCAAGGCTTCCTGCAACAAAACAATACATAACATACTTCATTATTTATACTGACTCACACTAAATAAATAAATCGTTATTAACAAAAAATCATGAAGAGTTACAAAGCAAGAAAATACTAGTGTTCTAAAAGGCGGATTGATTACAACAGTCAACCCATGTCAACTGGATATGTTTTGAGATATACATAAATTACTCGGGTATTGCAATTGGATTTGATCCGCATCGTGCAGCTAATCTCACATTAAAGTTTTTCGTCAACAGAAATAAAAGCTAAACATTCACATAATTTAGCATTAAGTGAACTCCCTTGGGAAGGATGTAGGATGGGTGTTCGGACGCTTACAAGTCTACTTTGGCTGGCTAAAGTAATCATTTTATGCTCAGGGCAACATTCATAAAATTTTGGAAGTTGTGTAATAGATAAATTCTACACTTCAAGAACGTATCGTGATCTCATGAGTAGTGGATGCAAAATTTAGCAACCACAGGATTTCGACAGGTTAATTCATGGGTGTAAAGTTTGTGAACAATGATGTGATCTTAAACAAAAATATTGTGCTACTCTGTCACATTTCTACGAAAACGTTTTAAGTATCTACTTCAACTGTAGGCCTAATCAAGTTACCTAGGGTTATCAACTGAAATTAAAGGCTATCAATTTATCAAGAATTAAAAAAAAATGGTAATAAATCACGAAGCAAAAATTGCAATAATACCATTAAAAAAATACATAAAAGAATAATAAAATTATAGAGAGAGTGGTGTGGTGGTCCAATGTCTAATGATACTGAATGCCTGATGGTTTAGTATCAGTAATGAATTTAGGGTTCACGGCAAGCAAGACAACATTAAAAATGCGCTCCAATACTTTTTAGTTGTTAAATATTTCTTAGCCTATGAGATTTTATCTCACGCCAAGAAGAACTTTTTCTATCAATATAAATTTTATCACTATACACACATACTCGTACTTATCATATTTTTGTGACTATTCATCAATAAAAAGAATGTCTTTCATTGATGGTCACAAAATATTATGATTGTAATTTATTTCCATGCAGTAATTAGTATGCACACTGTGAGCTGTACTTGTTTGAAATATTTATCCTTATGTCTCTGCTAAATGGTTACAAAGGTGAGCTTATTACTGTTATATCTGCCAGCTTATAATCAATAACTTTCGGTAATCTGGCGCCTACAAAATTTAAAATGTAATGGTCTGAGAGGGATGTTTACTATAATACAAATTTGGAGAACCCACTATACTAGAACAACCACATATTTCGTTTACTACAGTGAAAAATTCTGAGATTTCTTCGTCTCCGTGACTGTGATTATGGTGATATGTTTATTTAGCCAATATATTATTATGAAGACTGAAATAAGTATTTACCTTGCTGGTAACTCTCCACCTGGCTTGCTGCGGGAAATCATTGATTTCCAGTTCTTGTTCATATTTCCTGAATGTCTCGTCTTGGGCGGGAGTTCCCGATGTCCCTCCTGCCCCCTCAGATCCCCCGTTCCCCCCCGCCCCACTCTCCTCACGAGGCTGATAGTTAAGACGAGTATTCAATTTAGCAGCCAACTGCTCTGCTACTGTTTTGGCCTGAGAGAAAATATTCATATATTTAATACACCTTTTATTTATATTAAAGTCACATTGAAGTGAATGAAATACAATGCATGTTTACTCACAGTGATGAATGTGTGAGCGTGGGAGGCCCCCTTGAGAATGGCTTCGGCAGCCTGTTGAGTGGCTCCTTTGTGTTCTGCACCCAAGTTCTTCTGCATGTTGATACGGGAGGCCAGTTTCCTAGCCAACTCCAACTTCTGTCCTCCACCTCCAGGGGCAGGAGCTGCAGCGGGAGTTCCACTTACTCCCTGGGGGACTGCTACAGTTGTAGGAGCCTGAGGTCATCAAATAATATTACAGTTACAAATCCTGCCTTGAAATTTGAGGGCTAACAAAAACTGTATCCTAAATATGAGTAGTATGCAGGTACACACATAAGTAGAAGGAATCATGGCGAGTTAAAATAAACAATGTCAAGTTTAACTGAAACAAGCGTGATAAACATAAATATACCACATAATCTGGAGGTTACACCAGTGACATGTTTGGATTGTCATTGATGTGAAATTAATATTTACATTTTATCAATGCATGTTCATTCAGGTCATCCAATTATATACACACTACACAGATATGAGGGACGTTCAGGATATTCTCGGTATGGGCGGGGTATGGTAGGAAAGCAAAAATCATATTAATTTTTTTATTTTACAAATAAATAATCCTTCTGAACCCTCAGTACATCCGAAAAATTACTTTCACTTTCTTGTGAAGATATTGGTTTATTGTTTATTGTGTATCATCATCCGTAGGCTCCAATGGAGCACTTGGATTCGTCAATATTGTTAACAGTTAACAACATCAATTAACAACATCAATAGAAGATCACCTCAATACCGAGAACATGTTGAACATCTCTCAAACATTACTTTTAATTTCTTTTATTGAAATAGAATCCTGCACTACTTACATAATAAAGTATAGATATATAAATACTATGTATTATTATCTTGTTAATATGTACAACAAAAAGATGGTAAAACAAAATCATTTACCTTAACTTCTTTAATAATCTTCTTAGCAGCAAACATTGTCTCTATATGTTGGTCCAGGTCTCCCTCTACATCTTCATCATCAGAATCTTGTAAACCTAAAGCGGCCTTTTGGAACTTCTTTCGTTCGTTTGCAGCCATAGCTTCAGATTCATCAAACTTGAAACCTAATATAAAGTGGGACACATTATTTTTATTCGAGTGAAGATCATTTTACACATAAGTTTTTTATATTTTGAAATATGAGAAATACCTTTCCCACTAAATCCTCCCCCTGAATGAACTTTGTTTCCATCTTGTTCCTGCTTGGTCTTGTAAGTTTCCCAAAGTTGCTTTAATGCCGGAGCTGGTGTTTGTCCCGCTAACTCGAAAGCTCTTAATACATCACCGGCGTATCGGCCTTGCTCTGGAGTTAAAAACGTCCATGCAAAACCTTTATTGCCAGCTCTGCCTGTTCGTCCACACCTAAAGAAATTGAACGTACATAATAATTTCACATTATGATAATGAAATATGGCAAATATTGTAACATTATGTAAGGTGTTCTGTTACCTGTGTACATAATCTTCATAGTGGTTGGGACAATCATAATTTACTACTAGAACGAGTTGTTTGACATCTAATCCACGAGCAGCAACTGATGTGGCAACAAGTAGCTTCACCTTTCCCGCTTTAAAGTCCACTATTGTTGAGTCTCGATCAAACTGATCAATACCTAATGACAATACACATAATCTATATTATTCTAAACTAGCTGAGTTACCCGTACTTTGCAATGACAAATTTGGATGGTGAAGTATATCTACAGTATGACCCGAAACGCATTCATCCATCTGTTAGTCAAAATAGTTAGTTTTAGCGGCTGTTTCTATGTTTGATTTCTGAATTTTTACTTTTATTCCTATGATTCCCCCATTATAATGGTATCTCCCGCCATGACTGACCGATTCAAAATTTAAAAACAGATCTGTGTTCTACTCGTGCAGTTCTTTCATGAGATGCCAAACGCGGCGGTATGCAGTAACTGGATCCTCTCGATCACTTGATGTCTCCATATGGCTTGAGCTGGACGAAATGTGACTTAAGATCCGAACTCCAATGCCGTTTCATACGATACCACACATAACCCACACAACCCTTGAATCCCTCATCATCTTGCATCTCCTAGGAAAAGATTTTTCTCAAAAACCGGCAACGTTAAGACACAGCCTATATTATTGCAAATGTTATTTTAAATTTTCACAGCAATCCATCGTAAAATGCGGGAGTTACGCGAACACTTACAAAACTATGTATGAATGGTGGAAACATTATAGTATATCAATATGTAATTTGTAATGTGTACCTCCGTGTAGACTCATGCAGTTGTATGAAGCTTTCATTAGGTCTTTAAGTAAAATATCAGCATTCTCTTGTTTATCTACAAACACAATGATGCTCCCTTGCTCCTGATAGATTCCCAGTAGCTCCAACAATTTAAAGAACTTAGCCTCGTCTTCCAGAATGGCTACATTCTGTTCTACATCCTTACACACTACACTCCTACCACCAACCTGAAATAAATGTTTGTGTATGTATGTGTTTCATTCAATACATATTGCATCCACTTACCTATTCCAAGTGCCTACCTGAATTTGTATTGGTTTTTGTAAAATCCTTCTAGCCAAAGCTTCCATCTGTCTAGGGAATGTAGCGCTGAACATCACAGTCTGTCTGTCTGGCCTCACATTGTCTATGATACGCATCACCTGAATAGACATTGTGTAGTGAATAAACAACCTACCATTCTAATATAAACTACATTATACGTATGCCACACTAACTTACCTGGGGCTCAAATCCCATATCAAACATTCTGTCCGCCTCATCCAGCACTATATAAGTCACTCGGCGAAGGTTGGTTACTTTCCCACTGTTTGCTGCCAACATGTCGATCATTCTGCCTGGAGTACAAACAATTATTTCAGCACCTCTTTTTAATTCAGCTATCTGGCAACACAGTTTCACAATAATTTACTTTATACACACAGGATAGTTTCAAATGTAAAATATAATTTTCTACTGTCTGAAAATCACCTGTTCAGATATTCCGGTCCCACCATAAACACATACTACACTAAGACCCAGAGACTTGGAGAATCTTTTGATGTCCTTTCCAATTTGCATGCAGAGTTCTCTAGTTGGTGACATAATGAGGGCTATGGGGCCATCAGTTTCCTCCAGAGGTGATTGATGGAGAACATGACGGAACATCGGTAGCATAAATGCCATAGTCTTTCCAGAACCAGTCTTAGCAATTCCAATAAGATCTCTATAAATACAAATTAATTAATATGATTTATATGTACATAGGTATGTAGTATTGTATTGTACTGTTATCTCAAATTAAATGCCTTACCTTCCAGACATTATTGCAGGTATAGCTTGAGCTTGAATGGGGGTTGGTTTTTCAAATGCCAATTTCTTCAAAATATCCAATTCTTTCTTACTGATACCACACTGTGCCCAGGTTTTAATAGGTTTTGGACAACCCTTGCCTTTTACATCAATACCTTCCAACTCTACTCGATAAGCATCCACCTCGGCAGGCGTCATGCGAGATAATTCCGGTACCTACAATAATGAGTATTCTATCACTAACATGACAAGTATGAAGCGAAAGGAAGCAACAAGCATGTATGTACGTATCATCACCAAGATCTTTATCTGTACACGTCTAGTCTGTATTCACCGGCATTAATTACCTCAGTATAAAATGCTTTTCGAAATGGTTGATACTTGAGTGAAGAATGATCAATTTTAGCTAAATCTTTTCGTTGCCTAGAAGCTAATGTTGCTGCTGTGTCTTTTATATCCTCAGATTCTTCTTCTGATGAATATTCTAAACCATCTTGGTTTTGTTCAATCAGCTCCCCTAGAACAATAAACAACTTATATATACTACACTACATTACATTATATTGTTTTAACAAAATGTACATTTGAATACAAATTGTTACCTTTATTTTCTTTCTCTTGTGATTTGGCAGTTCCAGAAAGAATAACCACTCCTTTTCCGGCCACAGGCAAACCTTTCTTGCCATCAACTATACCACGAGCTTGATCCAGTTTATTCACCTTTCTCACTTCCTAAATATTGGAAAGTTATTTCATTGTTCTAATAATATATGGAATGAATAAAGGGTATTTTATCAAGTACATCTAGTATTGATTTATGTTATTATATACTATGGTAAGGATATTCAGTGTTAATGATTCTAAAAAGTTCCTTATATGTAATGCACTACAGGCTTTATATTTGAACCATTCAAAAAGTAAGGACAGACATCTACTAGAACTAGATAAATGACTAGGGTTGGTCACCTGTTGTACTTCCATCATGAAGGCATCCAAGGGATCTATTTCCTCATCCTTATCTCCCTGCTCTTCCCCCTCCGCACCTTCCTCACCTGTCAATGTAATATCATTACTTTGCATGTTGTACATACATACTTACATGTACAAAGTAAACCTCCATCTTACCCTCATCTGCAGAATCATCTTCCAGAGACCACTTCTTAGCAGAGGGAGCATTGTGTGCAGTTGGAGTGATTAGAGTCCCTCGAGTGAGCTCCTTCTTTGCAGCTTCTACTTCTTTCTTCCTACGTTCCACCCTCCACCTTTCGATACGTTCTCTCCTCTTTTGCATTTCAACTTCTAGTTGCTTCTGTTCTTCTTCCTATTAATAAAAAATTATAAGGAAAAATACTAGAATAGTACTCCTTGTATAGTAGCGTACACTAAGAAACACACTAGCCAGTGTTTATTGAACATTAGGTAATTTCCACCATTCCATTTACGAGTGTAAACATTATGCTCTATGTTCATTACTTTATTAACGGGAACTCAATGTGATACTGAATGGGTGTAGGCTCCATCACAATCCCAACCCTAAATACCTAGGGGTCACTCTAGACAGGTCCCTGACGTACAAGAAACACCTGCAGGGGACTGCCGCGAAAGTACAAACCCGCAACAATATCATCCAAAAGCTCACAGGGACGAGCTGGGGAGCTGGTGTCAACACCTTGAGGACTTCTTCTCTGGCTCTGGTATACTCGGCAGCGGAATACTGCGCCCCCGTATGGACTGGAAGCGCGCACACAAAAGCCCTCGACACCCAGCTGAACGTTACAATGCGCATGGTGAGTGGCACAATCAGGTCTACACCACTGCAGTGGCTCCCAGTGTTGAGCGGCATAGCCCCCCCAGAGCTCCGTCGAAATGAGGCGACAATAAGAGAATGGACAAAATGCTATGACAATGCGGCCCTTCCAATACACCAGGACATTCCCAGTGAGGACTCACTTCGCCTTGAGTCCTGCCACCCCTCCTGGAAACTAGGGAGGGAGCTTATGGTGAATGAATTCAACACAAAAACTGAATGGGGACGTGTTTGGAGGGAAAGCGGCATAGACACCGATGGACTTGTGGGGGACACCCTTCGACAATGCCACCTGGTAGCCACTTGCCACGCCGCTTGTGGTGTAACCTGAACAGAATCAGAACAGGACACGGAAGGTGCGGCCTCCTCCTCCATAGATGGGGCAAAAGGGAGCACCCATATTGCCCCTGTGGAGGGGTGGAGTCTGTCACCCACATCACCAGGGAGTGTCCACTCACCAAGTTCAGCGGTACCATCGAGGACATACACAACCTGTCTCCTGAGGCTCTTCAATACCTGGGCTCCCACGATCTTAAACTCTGACTCTGCCTTCTTAACGCCATACGATATATATATATATATATTACTTTATTCGCTCAATTGTTCTCCATTCTATGATCAGTGCGAGTCAACCAGTTGTGCGATTCAACATGTTCCATGTGCGTCATTTGACACACTCAGTTGTTGCGAATAACACCCTACACATTTGTAGGGTGTTAATCACTCGCCCTAAATAATAAGAGTGGTCCGCAAGTGCTGTTCACTCACTCTTATTAACACGCAATATGTCTATCCTTTTCTACTAAAGAAGAGTACAGTGATATCGCTACCTCTATGTGTGACTAACTATCAACTCACTCTTATAATAATAATCTTCAGATCTGAAGGTGGGTTGTGCAAGCCTATCAGGTTGACGCGCCAGGTGACAATTAATGACAAAAAACGCAGCCTAGTAATCATTTGGTCACTAGACTATACTAAAATCTACTAATAGCAAATATGACTATATTTACCTTATCAACATTACCCGGGTCAAATTCAACATTCTCATCTTTCGAGTATTTCTCAACTGACCGTGATCTTTCCTTATCGCGGGTTCTTTCAAAATCACGCGAGTACTTCTTAGATGATCTGAAATAATACATATACTTAACCGATTAACTGCAGTGGGAGATGGTATTAACTCATAAAATGTCTTGGGCAAATGAAACATGCAGGAAATATACATACATAAAAACAGGTGTTGTACTCTACTAATTCTAACTGTACTTGTGGTTGCACACAACATTCAAATTTAAGAGTTTAGAGTTTATTTTGGTTTTCATTTGACACACCTTACCCACTAACCATATTTTTTTTTATGTTAAGATGACAAAATTCCTTGTATGCATCACACGCCACTTACTAAACATATCCTAGCACTACCCAGTCTCGGGGTCCCACCCAAAGCTCGGCAAAAAAGTTTTTTTTTAGCACTTTTCTTTAAAAAGACACAAAGAAGACAAAAGGCAAAACACAATTTAATCATTTTTCCAAAACTCTACTTTTCTGACTTTAATTCCTCGGCTGTGAGTGGGGCTGCTAGAGTGGAATGGAACAGCGTCTATTACACTTTCTTGATAAACATCGATGTATATTAATTGTTTACAAAACAACGCGTGCCTTAAATTAAACAAGATTTTCAATAAATAAATACTTCAACTTAACTAACACAATACATACTTGCGTTCTCTACTATGGGATCTTCTTTCTCTTTTACTCTCCCTGTCACGATCTCTGTCACGACTTCTGCTACGTCTATGCTTTGAAGACCTCTCCCTGCTGCGAGTTCTTCTGCGTTTACGATCTGGGGTTGGAGATTTACTATCAGAATGATGTCGTGATTCCCTGTCTCGACTGTAACCAAACCACATGTAATAAGATATAAACTTCTAATGATTACTTTTTGTATATGAAGTATTGAAAAATATCTACATATACAAAAAAATATCTAGTGAGGAGAGCAATCCTATTTCACATTGCTACTTGATACTGAGTGGAATATTATACAAATGCTGAAATGGCAATAAAATATTCCTGTTTACTCAATTTGTGTAGTAGAGTTTAAGGAATGAAAGGAAATGAAAACATAACCTTTATCGAAACTTACCCGCCCCTGGTCATTATGCACTTGAGAAAGTAATAAACGATTAATATTTATACAATAGCCGAATAATATTTCGTAGACTTTTACAAAAACTAAACTATAAATATCTATAATACAACCAGTCGTACAAAAATTGATAGCAAATGGAAATTACTAATTAGCGAAATGCGAAACGACAACGGACAATGACAGACGAAACCAAAGAAAAGAACACAAAAGCAGAGAAAAGGAACGAGACCAGAGATATGGATAGAATAGAACTTCATTCTTATTAAAAATGACTAGGGAACCTATAAATAGGTTCCTTGAAAATGACTTGACTATGGGTGAAGAGTACAAATATAGTCGGATTACACTAATGGCCTGTTGTCTTATTCTCACTCATGTGAATCGTACTCCTACATACACAAAAATGTTATGGTTTGAGGTTATGTTTGTTTGTATATAGATGGTATATACAGGTATATAGATATTCGAGGCTAAATATATTTTCGTAAAATATTACAAATTGTCTTCATCAAGAAATTAATATACATAAAAAAATCGTGCTGTTCGTCCGTTCCATAAATATTATGATTCTGACATTCTATAATATTATTATATAAGTGTATATTTATGTACGTAACTTTTCAGGAGTTTATAAATAAATGCCAATATACGTCAAATGGAAATTGGAATTGAAACACGTCAGTTTTCCTCTCGTAGTCATCACCTGTTTTTTTTTTTAATTAAATCCTGCAATTTTTCGCAATCGGTACCCAATATTGTTGTTAATTGTGCTCCAACAATTGGAGATGGAGATACCGTATATGAAAGTGTTTATTTATTGTCTGACGTTTATGGCTTATGCATGGACTGGGATGGGTTCAGGAATATTGCAAAATCTGAGAGATGCAGTATTAGCTGCAGAAACTGTGTTCGGTGATGTGTTCAAGAATGTTATAACTGTAGCGGAAAAGTTTCGATCAATGCATGATGTATTTGATGCTGCTGTAGATGAGCATTGTATCTTCAAATGTCCTGACAGTATGTATTAGTAGCAAATATTAATTAGTTGACTGCACAGTTAAATCCTCATTAATTGTTTTTACTCTGGGCTTGCATACGCAAACCCTGATGCTTTTCTGCACACCTGGCACTAGGCTAAAAGCCTGTATCGCAAAGTGTGGAATACATCGCCAGTGCCGGGATTTGAACCTGGCACCTCTTGCTTGAAAGACTGCCGCCTCAACCAACTGCGCCAACCATGTACTCATTGCTATAATACTTTTTATTATATCTAGACAACACTTTTGCATGCTGACTTGATAATATGTATTAATTTAGGGTTGCCAGATTTCTTGGAAGTCAAACCGGGACGACCGAAAAAATTCATGAGCGGGGGGTGAACCAATGCAGGATTTTCAAAACTTTTGCGCCCAACCCCCCCCTAAAAAATTTATATCTTATAAAAAACGCATCAATAATTTAGCGCCGCAGGCGAATTTTTTTAGATAAATGGAGACTGGTTGTTTTTTTATAGAAGGTAAATCAAATGCGTAACATTATTTGTTTTTACATTATTTTGTACGTAAATTGTCAAAATTACCACAAATGATTGTAATCCTAAAAATATACCGACTATTCCAAAAACCGGGACATTTAGGCGTCCCGAGAGGTTTGTTCGGGACACCGGGACACGAGGCACAAAACCGGTGACAGTCCCGGTAAACCGGGACGTCTGGCAACCCTAATTAATTAGCATTCAAGAAAATAATAGAAACTTACTTTATTTTTATAAGTCTGTTTGTAACCATCATCATTATGTCAGATAATATTTGTTCATCCTATTATCTGAATTATTGGGTACTATTACGCTATTGTGGCCCCACTTTTTGTCAAGTTTATATTATTATTTTAAAAAGTGTTACAAACAAAATAAATTTTTGACAAAGATAGCATTTCGAAACTGTAAGTTTACTAAATTATTTTCAAGAACCACATTCTGACTTTCTGTGCGGACATCCTGCCCCACCTGCAGCTAAGTCGAGTGCTAAAATACCATGTTTTGAAACAAAATAAAGGTGCGGCTCCAATAGGATCCTAATAAGAGACATTGTTTCTTGCATATCATAAAATTGTATTTGATGTCAAGTTAGGTATGATACAGGGAAAATAGTGCAGGCATGAAAGAAGAGTTTAAATACACTCATAGTTTATAACGAAATATTTTTTCTAAATCTTCCAGTTATAAATATACAGGCTTAGCATTCTAAGGTTAAATAAAGTGTAGGAAAATATAATTTAAGTATGATTATTGATTACAGGTGATAGCAAACCAGTGAAAAACAGAAATCATATTCCTACTTCAGATGGGTGTGGATCACTCGGCATTCAGATTGCTTCAGAATATCTTCCCATTGGTGAGATGACGGTGTGCTGTGATAATCATGATAAGTGTTACGATACTTGTAATTCTGGGAAAGAATTGTGTGATATAGAATTCCAGAGGTGCTTATATAATTACTGTGAAACCTACAAGGATTCATTAGGAGGAGATACGTTTATGAAAGGTATTTATTCTTTATACACATTGCAATTCGCGTATAATTATAGAGCATGTTGAAATCAAAACTAATTTAAATATATTACTTATTATTAATTTGTCATTTATCTTCACAAGTAAGGTTTCATATTATTATAATTTGATATTATTTCAGGTTGTAAAGGTGCAGCTAAACTTTTGTTCACTGGAACATTAACTTTAGGATGTAAGTCATATTTAGACGCCCAACAGAAAGCTTGTTATTGTCCTCCACAGAAGAATAAATATAAGAAATTTACCAGTGGTTCTGGTGATTTATGAGGTTGTAATAGGTTTATTGATGTTAAATTTACTCTAATGTTAACAATTATTCCTAGTCACAGATTCTACTGACTTTACCGTTACCTAGGGTTGCCAGATTTCTTGGAAGTCAAACCGGGACACCACCGAAAAATTTCATAAGCGGGGGGGGTGTAGCAACGCAGGATTTTAATTTTTTTAAGTATAGGCCCAAACTTTTCGCGGCGCCCCCCCCCCCCCCCCCCCATAGAAATTCATACCTTATAAAAATCGCATCAAAAAGTTAGCGCCGCAGGCGAAATTTTTTAGATAAATGGAGAACTGGTTGTTTGCTTGTAGTAAGTAGGCAAATCAAATGCGTACCATTATTTGTTTTTTATTTGTATATAAACTCTCAAAATTACCACAAATGATTGTAATCCAAAAAATATACCAACTATTCCGAAAACCGGGACATTTAGGCGTCCCGAGAGGTCTGTTCGGGACACCAGGCACAAAACTGGTGACAGTCCCGGTAAACCGGGACGTCTGGCAACCCTACCGTTACCTAAGAAGCCAAAAACTGAAAGCTAGTGATGGTGTACTTCGCGATCTATGAAAATAACTCCAAATGTGCATAAAATTTTTTCACCATCTGCCTTTATTATTACTACATAATTATGTGTGTAAATACGTAATAGTATAATCTTTCATCTTCTTGTTACAGTCACTCTTAAAACATGTCTACCTCGATGTAAATCTCTCTATACCAGTATTATGTACATTTGTACCTACTTTGTAATAATAGTAATGTTATTTTAATAAGATCACTGATGTGCAGTCGCAGTGAGACACCGTGACTTGCTTGTACCTAATCTGTGGATGTTTTATATTTCCTCCATAGTTTGTTAGGTATTAGAAAAGCAAACAAGAATTATTGTGTACGTAATTAATTATTTATGTATTTATTTTGCCAAAAGATTTGAATCATTTTACTTTCTTTGTTAAAATATGTGGCAGCTTTAGTAAACACTTGAGGTGGAAGTACTCTGTACACAGAATACTTTGTATTATATAAAGGCATTCATTTATTATTATTGTTATGTGATTATTTGATGTATTTATAATTTAATATATTCCAATGTTGGTTTACAATAAAAAGTATCATTCTTTTTTGTCTTCTTCTCAGCATTATAATGTTTGGGACCAAATCAAGTACATAAACCCAAATACTTTCTACTAGACTAAAAGCCACGTATCTTGAAGTGCAGAATACATCATCAGCGCTGGGATTTAAACCCGGTACCTATTACTTGGGAGACTCATACTCCAACCAACTGCCTTAGACAAGGACTTGGGTAGCAAGGATAATTAAGTAATTCATAGTAATTTAAACTGTAACTACTAACTATAAAGTTGCAAAAGGCCGTATTACATCATATTTCATGATTTGTGGATTTATCCGAACTTTTACGATTTATCCACTTAATTGCGATAACGATTTATCCACTTAATTGCAACAATACTACTGTCAGTGAAAACTGCTCTGTGCTGTCTGTCCTGAGAAAATTCGTTTTTATAGCTGTTTAACTTAAATTTTCCAGTATGCAACAGTGTGCAAAGTGTAGTGGAGTGCTTAAGGCATCAGAGGGAGTGAAATGTGTGTATTGCACAAAGGATTTGTGTGTTAAATGTGCTGGTGTTACTGCTACAGAGATGAGGGTACTTGAACTCAAAAGTAAAACTGCTCTCAAATTTGTGTGTGGAGATTGCGATAACAACATGAAGCAGATACCAACATTAATTAAACTTGTCTCCGACCTCCAGGAGGAGATTAAGCATTTGAAGTACAGGAGGTCTATGACAGAGAGGGAGGAGATCTTTAAAGAGTGGGCTGAGAGGAAAAGAAGGAGTAAAAATCTTGTTATATTTGATTTTCCTGAGGCAACCGAAGCAGACACAGACAAGGAGAAGAAGGAAATAAAGCAAATCATCAATACTGTAACTGATTCAAAGATAGTGTCATACGCTAGATTTGGTAAAAGAAACGCAAACAAACCTAGGCCCATTATAATGACTTTGGAGAGCAAACACAATGTCATACAAGTGTTAAAAAACAAGAAAAAGATAAAGTTGAGAGTGAAAAGTGATGATACACCCTTGCAAAGGGAATATTTCCAATTGATCAAGGCTGAGATAGATGAGAGGAAAGCGAATGGGGAAACTGATTTAATTATTAAATTTGTTGGTGGCTCCCCCACAATAACAAAGTCAAAAAACACAATATTGTAAACAACAAACCAATCATACAGCAGTTTCCCATTTTATATACGAATTTGGCATCCTTACCGGCAAAATACGACTTGTTTATTTTAGCAGTGAAAAAGTACGACCCTGCTTTCATTGTTGTCACGGAGACTTATCTACATGAATCAATTCCCAATAACCTTATCAAAATAGATGGATACACAGTGCACAGATGTGATCGTAATGATCGCAAGGGAGGTGGCGTAGCCATATATGTGAAAAACACCCACAATGGGATATGTATCACGGCGGAGGTGCAGGATGCATCTGTTAACGGTGGAATGTGTGAGTCACTGTGGCTAAAGATTAAGATCCAGAATGTTGAAATTGTATTGGGTGGAGTATATAGACCTACAACCTACTCTATAAACGATTATGAAAAAGTACTTTTTGAGAAAATAAAGGAAATAAGCTTTAGTTCCACAGCGATAGTGTGCGGTGACTTCAACCTCCCGCAGGTTCAGTGGGATCAAACAAGTGCGCAGGTGGGATTATTTCCCGTGGAGAGAATATTTGTGGATATGTACCAAGACAGTAACATGAACCAGCTAGTGACTCAGCCCACCAGATTTAGAAACAATGAATCATCACTTCTTGACTTAGTGCTTTGTAATGATGAGGCGATGATCTCGGACATTGAGTACTTACCCAACATCGGTAAAAGTGACCACTGTGTGCTAATGATTAATATACAGCTGGAGGTTGGGTGTGGAGAACCTGCAGAGATAAAAATGAGAAAAAACTACTTCAAAGCTGATTTTGATGGAATTTCTCAGCGATTTTCTCAGGCTGACCTGTGCTTACCAGGAGGTGATATCTCCCACAGTTGGCGAATTTTTAGGACCAAAGCTGAAGACATTATTGGGCACCATACCCCGGAAACTGTTAAATATAACAAAGGGAATAAATTGAAACCATGGATAACTAGAGATATTATCAAGGTGTGTAATGAGAAACTAAAACTTTGGAAAAGATATAGAGTGACTGGATGCCATGATCACTACCAGCAGTACCGATGCATAAACAACAAATTGGTCGGAATGGTCAGAGAATCTAGAAGGCAGTTTGAGAGCACCCTGGTTGATAGCGGTAGCAAGCCATTTTACAACTACATTCGTCAAAATCTCACCTCCAAGGCATCTACGCCCTCATCCTTAAAAGACAAATGTGGTAAGGTGACAAGTGATCCTAAACAAGTTGCTGAATTATTTGCTAACCAGTTTGTAGAAGCGTTTGTCCGGGAGCCTCCTATCTCTTCGTTGCCTGCGATGCACCGCGTCGAACAAGAACTCGAGCATGTGACAATTACTAGTGATGCAGTGTACAAACACTTGAAGAATCTCAATGCGGAAAGTGCAATGGGTCCTGACAACCTTCCATCTGTAATTCTTAAAAACTGTGCATCATCTCTGAGTCAACCCCTTACATTAATTATGAAACAATCACTGGAAAATGGTAGGCTTCCAGTGGACTGGAAACATGCCTTTGTGACTCCAATATACAAGAAGGGAGACAGACTGTCGCCATCCAACTATCGCCCAATAAGTCTCACATCCATCGCCTGTAAGGTAATGGAAAAGATTGTGGCGTCAGAATTAAGAAGATTTATCTCACAGAACGACATTATTCCAGCTGAGCAGCACGGCTTTATGCCTGGCAGGTCCACTGTTACGAGCCTGCTCATGTGTCTTGACCAGTGGACGCAGAACTGGAATCTTGGAATACCTACAGACGTTGTATACCTGGACTTTGAAAAGGCCTTTGACCGCGTTCCGATTAACCGCCTAATCTACAAGCTGGAGATTCTCGGTATCAGAGGGAGACTTTTGCGCTGGATATCGGACTTTTTGACGGACCGTACATTCCAGGTCCGCCTGGGCAATACCTGCTCAGACCCGAGACCTGTTCACAGTGGCGTCCCGCAGGGATCCGTGCTCGGACCAATTCTATTCATAATGTACATTGCAGATCTCCAAGATGTTATTCAAACCCAAAAGAATTTTTTTGCTGATGATACCAAGTTTTTTGCAAATCCCTTGTTGAGCAATGGGCTGTTGCAAAATAGTTTAGATGAATTGGCCTCATGGACAAGAGAATGGCTACTCACACTGAACGTGGATAAATGTGTTGTTCTCCAGATGGGAAAAAACAATCCGCAAACCTCATATTACTTGTCCGGAAACCAGGTTGCCTCAGTAAAGGAGCAGAAGGATCTAGGAGTAATAATAACGAACGATCTCAAATGGGAAGAGTACATCTTATCAATTGTAAAAAGGGCGAATTCCTTATTATTCCTCATCAGGAAAACTTTCAGGAGTATCTCTGAGGACTTACTCGTGAGGATATACAAGCAGTACTTGCGACCTATGATTGAATATGCTTACCAGGTCTGGAGTCCATATTTTTGCAAGGATATTGATCTTCTGGAGAGAGTTCAGAGAAGGGCAACAAAGGTACCACGGGCCATCCGAGACCTGAGTTATGAGGAGAGGCTCACCAGACTGGGACTCACAACACTTAAAGCCAGGCGATCTAGAGGTGACCTTATCGAGACGTATAAGATTATGAATGGCTACTATGATGTTCCCGATATCGGCTCCATTTATACTCTGAATACAAATACCCATTTGAGAGGACATTCAATGAAGCTCACCAAGGAGCGGTTTCACAGTAATCCGAGAAAGAACTTTATTTGCAATAGAGTGGTGAATATGTGGAACCGTTTACCCGAAAGTGTAATACAAGCACCATCAGTGAACGCGTTCAAGAACAGATTAGATGACTTTCTCAGAACGACAGATGGCACAGACATTGATTTGGGCCCATCAGCCTAGGCTGCTTGCCCAAAATTAATAATAATAATAATAAGACAATGACGAGCCAGATGGACCATATTATTATTGCTCACATTTGATATTTATGAACAATAAGAATATTCAATATCATCAACTCCTACTATCACCTCCTCCATAAATGGGGCAAGAGGGAACATCCCCAATGGTAGTGCGGGCAGATAGAGACGTTGGATCACATTGTGGGGCACTGTCCCATCAAGAAGGGGGATATTTAGGAAGTCCATGAGGTAACACCAAGGGTGAATATCTGAAAAATATTGACGCGGAGCTCTGACTCAGACTCCCAGATAATTTGTACAATGGTTGTATTCGCATACGAAAGAAAAACTAATTATTATTACCAAGATTAAAATACGGGTACAAAATCAAAATGCATTAATGTATTACATTATTATGATTTTATAATTAACCAATGAAAAAAAAGCACAATTTAAATTACGGCTATTATGAAATATGGTGTATATACAGTAAAACTAAAATCAAGTAAATTTTTACCAAATACATATTACACTTATATATTACTATAAGGAATAAAAGTGTTTGAGACAAATTGATCACTAACACTTTGAAGGAATTTAAACTAACTGATGGGAAATAAACTCAATAATTATTTTAAACTCATACATTTTGTTAGCTTAGTGAATTTTGTTTTAGTTTATTTTGAGACATCAAAAATTATTATTACGTTTTACTGTACTTACACAGAATACATAAATAAAACGACATTACATTAGCATAAAAATAATCTTAATAATATGTATTAAAATAATGTATAAAAAATAGTATAAATAGAATAGTGGTGTTAACCGAGAGAAAACACAATTAATGCAAATTATATAATTTATTTAATCGTCTCACAATACACACACAATATTATTACAGTTTATATGTTGACTGTGGGGAAGATCATATAAACATTGTCGCATATTTTATTTATTTATTACAAAGAACATTATGACGTTGTTCAGATTGCAATACAGCGAATGTGATCAACTTTTCAGGAGACAGAAAGAACATTGTGAAACTTAGTAGTCGATGTTTCAACACATTTATGAATCGGACAGTTTTTTGGTCATTTTGTTAGTGAACATTAAGATGCGATAAGATAATATTTATGTAGAGCAAGTATCATCAACTAACTTACATCATTCAGAAATAATAATTTTCCAAGAAAAATTGACAATGTGGCAATTTGAAAGTGGTGTCATGTGTTACTTCATCTTCCACAAAGTGGTGTAATGGGTTATGCCATCTTACACAAAGTGGTGTTACGGGTTACGCCATCTTCCACAAAGTGGTGTTACAGGTTACGCCATCATACACAAAGTGGTGTAATGGGTTATGCCATCTTCCACAAAGTGGTGTTACGGGTTACGCCATCTTCCACAAAGTGGTGTTACGGGTTACGCCATCTTCCACATTTTAATAATATTTGAAATAAATTTAGGATTGATATAGACAACTCAATGCAATTTAATAAAAATAAAGTGTCAACCATCATTGTCTTTGACATTGTCGTATGACAATTTACGAGACTTGTGTTTTGGTATTTGAAAAAATTATTCCAATTCATTCTATTTTCCCAACTGTGAAAGCGAATTGATGATACTTACCTAAATAGAGTGTGACACAAAAATAATAAAATTTATTACATCTGAATCGTACTAAAAAAACTTCATATTCATGGATACATGAAAAATTTACAGTATTTATTCCAATCCAAAGTACTTTTTAAGGTGCATTATCCAAAAAGTTTGTCTGTAGGACAAGGCAGAGTGTCTCATCTTGTTAGAAGATATTTTATTGTTTAGCATATTTTATTATTTCATGGGATTTCAATAATTTTTACACCGTGCACAGGCTTTATGACCAAAATATAATATATTTATCGACAGTAACAGATAGAGAGAATAATAGATATAGGAGTAAATCAGACAAATCCAACAATTTTATCACAGAATTTCAGCTGATAAATTTATAATCTCTTATTGTGAACCAAATTACACAAAACAGTGAAAAAAAACTAATGAGAAAGTGATAATGCATGGAGCATTAATTATTTATAATTATTATTATACTTAATAATGATGTATTTCTTGAAGTTAATGTGTAATTAAACGTCAATTATAATCTTGGAACATTACCAACCGAGTCTATGTAAGAAGTTGTTTGATTTCTTGTTTCTCCGCCGCCTCCAAATAAGGAAGTCCTTCAGGAGTTGCTCCACTCTTTGATGCACCCTGTGGGAGAATAATACTCAATGAATATACTACACACATACAATGTTATGCCATCAAGACTCGTACAGAAGTTTGAATGATTCCTGTGATATCTTCTTATTTGAGCCTACCTCTCGTTTTAGAGTACGATATTGATATTGTGACTGCGTCTGGTTATTAACTTGATATTATATATATATATATACTTGATATGATAGTAACTGAGAATACATACACTTCTCAAGAGAATTTGAACACAATCAGTGTGACCCTCCCAGATAGCAGCCAGAAGAACGGATATTCCATGCTTGTCCACGACCTGACAAATACAATAACATTATAATTATAATATTTTTATTAATTATGAGTTACGCATTTCGGCCTATATAGCCATAGTCGTACTAATGTGTAATTATTATAAAACCACCTCTCAAACAATATATAACAATAACATTACTCCTAGTAATGAACACCATCAGTCTATTAGATAGCGGTCCGTTTTAGCTATAAATATTAAAATAAATATCAAAAATAAAACAAATATCGTCTTAATGACAGATTGCACTTGCAAACAACTGTCCCGAATTGGATAGCGTAGATAGCACGCTTCCTAACGATAGTCAAAACGGGACACGCGATTGTACCATGAGCGTCGCTGGCACTGGTAGCGCAATTCGGACCGCTACCGTATTAGGTCTTATTGTAAACTCAAATAAATAGTATCACTAACATTTGGATCTGCTCCTTTGTCCAGTAAGTATGTCAAGACGTCTGTTTGACCATAGTCGGCTGCATAATGCAGTGGTACTCTTCCATCTATCAATGCGTTGACATCAATTTTCTGTGAACATAAACATTTAACTTTGCAGAAAAACCCAAGTAGGTATATGAACTTGTTATTTAAGGGGGTAAATGCACTCCGCAAAAAAATCGAAATGAGCGTCGCTTCCCCTATCTCTGATCTGCCATGTTGTAGTCAATAGGTACCCTATCATGTTTACTTGTCTTCAATATCAAGGCGATGTTCTCAGTATTGGCTGAGAAAAATATGTACCTAATACCAAAGCCATTTCACAGCGTCTGGCGCCTCAAGTTAAGTCACGAGTCTATATCGCCTACGTAACATTTTAAGACGCATTACTAAGCAATTATTTTGAAATAGTCAATCGCTAACTGAAATCTGAAAGCCATTGCGATATTATTGGAGATACCGATTTGCACGACATGATGGCACACAAGGTATTTCGCATGTTATTCTGTTACTTACTTTATTTTCAACAATATTCTTGACTTGCTCAATGTCGCCGTTTTTTATTCCCCAAACTAATTCGCTCATCTTGTGAATAGTGAAAATCACGTATCCAGATAATCTTTATTGGAAATTTCTACAACACCATAGATTAGATATAGTTTTACAACACATCTACTTCCACTTCGCACCCCAGCCGGCTGAGCTGAATGACAATGACATCTGTCATGTCATGCATAATCCAGAGATAATATGGAGCCAAAGAGATTGTACTTGTACTTCATATATTATGTCCACATTATGTCGCTGTATGGAGCGCAGAACCAAAGATTATAGTGATTGTAGCAACGATTATACCTATATGTAAGTAGATACGAGCAGTATGGGCAGTATGCAGCTACACTTAATATACCTATTATGTCGCTGGCAGCTACACTAAATATACCTACCTAAAATTTGCTGGGATATTCGCAGCTAGACTACAAATTTACGGGCGGCTTGTAACAACTTCAAAGCTACCAAAATAGTATGGGAATATGGGATCAAATGCATTTTTATATGTAGTCCTAGACAGAGAAGAATGGTGATCAAGATGTAAGAATTTGCTGCGAACTAGGGAACCTGTCCTTATTGGCTTATTGCGAACCAATCCGCTTATTAAAAAGCATAACGTAAAAAATGTTTGTCTAGTCTATGCTTTTTGCGTCAATTTCTATGATGTGTGGCTTTCTATGGTTACTGGCAGGCCGCTCTTCTTTTCTTTCCTTCTTTATTTTACGAAAGTCGCGAGAATATGGAGGTCGAGCGGGTAGAAGATTCTCAAGCTATTGCTGTGAGTAAAATGGTGTTTTATTGTTATATTACATATTTTTAAGTAATGGTTTATTTGATTTATCAATAGGCATGCTTATATTGCCATATATCCTCTCCTTTCATAGGACGTATGGGAAGGGACAGAGTTATAAAATTATCCAAGGGGGCATGGTGATCTGCACACGTCGTTATGACAGTTGCTTTAAAATGATCGTTTTATCATGCGTGTTAAATTAGAAAGTATTGTGCCTTTTCGATAACTTCAACGAAGTGTTTTACTGTATTGTTTATGTTGTATTGTAAATACTCTCGACTGTTTCGGTATCGTTGAATTGTGCTACATGCAATTCTGCTTGGTCTTGTTTGATAGGCGGTGTAGTTTTCATAACTTCGAATCCTAAAAATATTATTCTCCAAATCATATCCTTTATGGTATCCATATTCAGTATTTGTAAGTAAAGTTACAGCTGCGTAGGCAACTCTGCAAAATAACCAGCAACTGCAGCAGACTGGAGATAACCCTACTAATTTTCACTTATTTTCAAATCTTGAGTTTTATCATGGACAGTATTTTAAATTGTCCACAAGACATTTCTAAATGGAGTAATGTTTATTTTTTCAGCAATTATCTGCAGATCCCCCAGTGTCTGCCAAGGAAAATGAAGAAACTGAAATCGAGCCAGAATTTCTAATCAAGCATCCACTACAGAATGTTTGGAAGTTGTGGTATTATGAAGGATTGAAAAACAAATCGTGGGCTGAGAATTTAAAATATATAACCTCATTCGATACAGTGGAAGACTTTTGGAGGTAAATTGAGATGAAGTGGAGTAATATGTGGTGTTATTTAAGTATAATAAGGGAGTGTAACAAGTGAAATGATTGTTGTTTTCCAGTATATATCATCACATAAAGCAAGCCTCTGAGATTAGACAAGGATGTGACTATTCCATATTCAAGGAAGCTATCGAGCCTAAATGGGAACATCCAGCTAATGAAAATGGAGGACGTTGGCTCATTGCTTTGGACAGGAAGCATCGCACAAGTGATCTCGATAGAATTTGGTTAGACGTTGTAAGTATAAGTATTGTATTATTACATTTAAGTCACTATTTACAGGAAGTAGATACTCACCTCACTTTACTTACCTTAATACTCGGTGCTTCTGCTGTTTGAAGTTAAATAAACTGCAAATTGTTTTCAGTGTCTGTGTCTTATTGGAGAAGGGTTTGAAAATAATGATGATGTTTGTGGAGCAGTGCTTAATGTTAGGGGAAAACAGGACAAAGTCGGTGAGTGCAATTATACACAGTTGATACAGTTTTAATCTTTATAGCCTGAATATTTAGAAAATATCTCAAACTATCAGGTGATTATGAATAACATTAATTTTATCCAAATTGCACAATGTTTTTTCAGCTATATGGTTAGCAGATTTTTCAAGAAGTGCAGCTGTATTGGAAATCGGTAAAAAAATTAAAGAAAAACTGAAACTAGGACCGAGATTTCCAATAGTTTTTCAAACACATAGAGATGTTGAAAAGTCTTCTTCTACAATAAAAGCCAAGTACACTCTATGAATGTTGTATAACATTATGTTTGTATAGTAACAATTATCATTTTAATACTTCTTTTATAAGTCAATGTATAATTTATTTAGTATACAGAGATGCCTACCTACATAATATGGAACGGTTATATAATTACATATTACCTACTATATGCAGTGGAAATGTCAGGAATTCACATGGGAGTTATGAGAAACATTTAACTAGTCTTTTATGTTTTCACTCAGTGGAGTGAAGGAATGTTAGATTGATAAAGTTTAGTATTGTATAGAATATCATACTGGGTGCATAGTGCAATGTTCCACTGCATTATCTGCTTCATTTTACATACTAATGTGTAATCACTAATCACTTTATATTTGTCTTGCATTGTATAATGTATGTATCCACATATCTATGATTCCTTCACAAAATACAAATTGCTATCATACTCACATTATTGAGTCCATGTGTGTGAATTCTACTGTTCCAATTCTATATAACCTTATGAATTAACATAGTGTTTTTTATTATTTTATTACTATGAAATATTGAAAAAAAGAACTCCTTATTTTAGTTAGTACGCACTTAATTATTTACAGAAGTGACCCCTTTGTATAATCTATGTGTTTTTTATTTTCTCAATTACGTAAAACGAATAGCATTTTGTTTGGTGTGTAAACATTTATAAAAGAATATTGTTTTAAGTAAGAACAATTTTCACCAATTGTTTGTTGCAGATTACTTTACTTATATATGTACCAAGTTATGTTTTATAATTTATTATATTTTGTGCACTTATGATATTGTAGCCTATGTGTTTGGTAGGTCTTGGTGTAGTGTTGAATATTCACACAGGTTCTGATCAGTTGATATTGGCAAGTTCACGTTGATGTTTATTTTAAGCAAATATGATAACATTTATAACCCTCTAAGTATGTATGTATGTACTTGGGAATGAATTATTTTTATGGGTCTAATTAAAGGCCACTCCATTCCACACATATTATATGTATGTAGTAAGTGAAAGCCAACTATTGATTAACTAAGAAAGATAATTCAGATCACATATTATTATACATTACATAATATTATTATTTAGTTTTACTACATATAATTAATATTGTAATTTCTTTTCAATCAAGTTGCTCCTTTATTTAATGTAATTTGAATACTCGTATTTTTTCATACTGTGAGGTTGTAATAAAATTATCCCTATAAGTAATTGAAACAATGATGGTGGTACTCCCAATATTCTACATTTGAAACAATGTTACGTCCCTACACTCAGGTGGTGAAATTGCTCCTGACCTTGTTGCATGTGATATAGTATGGAATTTCTTTTGGCTATAATTTTGTAAAACATATGAAAAGGCAGAATTAGCAATATATACATATGTAGTATGTACTGTTTTTTATGTTTACTTTGTTAGACAATAAAAGTAAACCTATAACATGTGTAGTGGATAAATTTATTGATAATTATTAAGTTCTGTGATGATTTGTCACGTAGGGATCCTTAATGCGAGTATAATTATTTTTGTTTTAAAGTAACAAAGTTGGAAATAAAGATTTGTTTATCTTTGTAAATACATTTTTTAATTCATCTTTTAAAACTTCAGTGGTTCCTCCCTCATCCAACTCCCTTCAGACATGATGGCTTCTCTTGCTATCTTTCAATAGTAATTAATACATAAGAATTGTAAAACAAAATGCATTATTGAATGTGTAGTAGTATATGATCCACTGTATTTGATATGAGATATCCATTGGTAGAAAGCACATTAGGAAGAAGAAAGGAGACGGCTCATAATGTTTAATTAAATGTAATATATTACAACTCAAGCAGATTATCAAATACAAATAAATAGGTTTTAGAGTATTTTATCACAAAATGCATACATAATTATTTCATTTAATGCGATATAAATTAATTGGTAATTTACTGTTTGTTTTTAGCAACAATTTCATGAACTTCTATTATTGTATTTGGATGCAATGGGCTTAGTTTATTGTTCATAGTGTATGTCCTCTGGGTAACATTGGCAAATGAAAGAATTCCATTTACTTGGTTGTCTTGCATAACTTTAATAGGCGGCTCCCCATC
Source organism: Ceraclea dissimilis (assembly GCA_963576895.1). NCBI lineage: Eukaryota > Metazoa > Arthropoda > Insecta > Trichoptera > Leptoceridae > Ceraclea > Ceraclea dissimilis. Next base: position 10,068,472 of record OY756359.1, read on the forward strand.
CTTGCTGGATATAATATGCCGACTTCTAATGTTGCTTACATCACTGGCTAGTGCTGAGTCTCCTGCTTGCTTATTCTGGAGTCTATTCCTTTGTTTGTTTCGTTGATTTCTTAGATTTTCCTTTCTTCTTTTTTCTCGCTCTTCCCTTCTCCTGAGGCGTTCCAATCTTTGCAAATGCTTTTCAATTTGTGCCTCAGATAACCCACTCTTCCCAGACTTGAGAGCATTCACATTATGTATGTAAGTTGCTTCAGGATCTCCTTTGATCCTCTTATATCCAGAAAAGGGCTTCTTTTTCCTTTTAGTACGAGTGTCGTTTACAGTTTTACGGTAACCATACGCAGTTTTGCCAATTGTTCTTCCATTTGGAATGTTATTGTTATCTATTACTTGAGTGTTGTCGTTCATGTAATTACCCGGAGACATATTTGGATTTACTTCATTGTCCACATCCGACTCTAATGGCACTTCGTTGTTACTGACATCCCATTTTGGAATTTGATTGAGTTGTACCTTTTTTAGTTTTGATTGACAAATGAAGTACTTTTTCTGGATGCAGACACGTGGTGACCATCTGAAAATAAATAATTTATTAAATATTTGTCTGGAAATAAACACCGAAACTTGTTTGAGAGTGTACCTTAGAGTGGTTATTCTATATGTGTACCTGTAAAGTAGTTCTGGGATCATTGCCACGCAGTGCCACTTGAGTTTCTCGGGAGACAGTCGCGGCATTCTGGAGAATGACTGGTATTTCATTGTACGCAGCTCTCCACCCCACTTCCATGCTCTGGCCTCCCAGTCGTACAACCCGCCCATCCATCTGTCACCCCGTTCTGGAAATATCAACGTCATCAGTTATTTTATTTGATATTCGTGCCATACAATGATTTCGTGACTGTTATCTCACTTGCTGTTGCCGATGAGAGTTTTGTAAGCTACTTACCAATCCCATCTTGGTTCAAATATTCCCTTATATTTCTGTCTTCCCATCTCTCTGGCACTGTCAGGTTACTGCTCTTGTCCTGCAAAATAAATTATGTTAAATAAAATGCTACTGTAGTAGAGCAATGCTTCAGCGTCACCCGCTTACCTTACTTACATGGGACCTTGGGAAGGTGGTGTAGTACATACCTAGGTTATTAAAATATGTAAAGTTTATCTGGACAAATTAAATAATACCTTGACAATAATCTTACCTTACAAAAATAGTACGCTTCTTCCCATGATGCTTGTGTTTTGGAGAAATAGTAGCAACTTGAGCCAAGTCTAGTGAATTCTACTGGACAGGTATAGCTGGTTCTGCTCCTGTTCTGCTTAGGATATGGCGATACACCTGAAATTATGCAATATGTATTACACTCTAACTAAACTCATAAAGGTCGTCCTCCATATGCCCATAATATTAATTAAGTTAATAAAAATCTGTTTCTATTCTATTATGGATTGAATAAAAATCTGTTCGATGGTAGGTAGGCATTCAATTTTTTCTACAATCAGAAGTAAGAAAATGTCAAATAGTAGAGGAGTTACGAGTTTATACTCACACGTTGCTTCTGTAAGAAATATAATAAACAACATAAAAATAAGTCCAAATTTGCTTGTCGACATCTTACGAAAGTAGTTTTCTTTTTGTTTATCCATAATGTATGAAGTCAGGTTATCCCACGATATAACGAATTTTATATATTAATTCACGCAGTTTGTTGTTTTCTATTCCTTCATGGCATGTTATTACTTCCTTGAGTCTCGAGTACAACCTTCTTCCTAATCAACATCAAGATGACATTCCACGTTTCTTCTGAAACAAACAATAATAGAAGATGAACTTGAAACTGAAAAAAATATTATTTAGCACCAACGGTTGCATAAAAACCAGGCGCAAGTTCGCCGAAACCCCAAGATAAGAGAAGGTAGAGAATTTACTATGCAAAAGATAATGGTATCGCTGGAATAGTTTGCCTTGTGAAAAATAGGCATAGGTATCTTTTCAATGCTTCACCATAAATTTAGTTTCGAATCTTATCTTACATCTTACACATAATAAAAACGAATGTATATATATGTATGTTTGTTCCACCATAACTCTGAAACGCCTGAAGCAATTTCGACCAAACTTGGTACACGAATGCCTTGCTATCTGGAAACAAATACTGTATAGTAGGAACTTCTGGAAATCTAAGGGTTGTGTGTGGTATCGTACGAAAGGGCATTGAAAAAGAAATTCAGATCGTAAGTCATATTTTGTCCAGCTATCGGGAGACACCGAGTGATCGAGAGGATCCGGTCTGCGGTCACCACATACCGCCGTGTTTGGTGTCTCATGAAATATCTTCACGAGCAGAACACGGTTTTTTTTTTAATTTTAATTGGTAAGGTCATGGTGGGAGCGCCATTGGAACGAAGGAATCCTAGTGCTCTCAGAGAATTAGTTACATAGATCCTTCTAGAAGATTGTGAATGCAAGACGAACTTTGTAGAAACTTCTAGAAAATTGTAGAGGTTAATCGAACATTGCAGTTGTTCTACTTCACCAACCAAATTTGCCTTCGCCAAGTGCGGGTAACTGAGCTATTTATTCTAATTGTCGGTGCATGCGCACTATGCAGTACCTACAAATTAGATAATTTGTAGGTACTGCATAGTGCATTTGTGTCTCATCTATACTACGCGTATTATACCTAATGATGGCTCAGATAATGACGACTCATTGTGTGATAATCATCAGATCGGGATATTTGCTAATTTGAGTGATGATCTATTTTGTAAGATATGTAGGTAGGTAATAGGTATACTCGTATGTTGTCCTGTTGTTAGTTGTAAATAAGCGATAAATCGAGGGTTTGCTGTCATATCATACAACATACTTACAAGTTCTTCCATCCAATGATGTCACATGAATGAGTCGCAATTTAATTAGTAATCGATATTGTGATTATTAATGAACAATATTAATAAGAGCCTGCAGGTCTCACTATAACTTTAATTAAGGCGCCTAGAAGGTCATATTATATCTTTACTCGATTATTTATAAGTAGGTACCTATCAATGGCGAAGGCTGGATTTATGCAGAAGGGAAGCCGGGGCTAACATTTCTTATGGGATTATGTCAGATAAGGCACTATTATACCTATCATTTTTTCCAAAAGGAAACTCGACGAGAATCGTCTTCTGAGGTAACTTCGAGCCTGGTACCTATACCATATGCATATTTAATGGATGTCTAAATACCTACTGACATTTTTGAAAATCTCTCTAGTCTACAGGAAATGTAGAAAGAAAAAAGGTTCAGGCAATCGAAAATTCTGTTGTACTGCTTATAGTATAAATCGTATTATTAATTAGGTGAAGACACGTAGGTACCGAAACATTAGCTTTGTATCACTAAACACCAGGTTCTAAATATCCACATTGGATGTGTGGAAAATTTTATCCAATAATTATAAACCAGTGTTTTTTTCAGACAAGTTGCTCCAGGGGGGGGGCACCAAGGGTCCTCCGGGGAAGGGGGAGGAAGAGCCACCCCGGAGGAGTACCTGAAAGAAACACTTTTTTTTAAAGGATCTGGGCTTGCTTACACAAACCCAAATACTTTCCTGAACACTTTGCACTAGGGTAAAAGCCTGTTTCGCAAAGTGTGGAATACATCGCCAGCGCTGAGGATTGAACCTGGCACCTCCCGGCTGAGAGACTGCCGCCTCAACCAATTGCGCCATCCATGTACCCCATGTATATTGTATACGAGTATATTATAAAATTTATAAATAATGTTAAAAATTAACATATTTTCGAGACACATAATTCATGGCAATGTAATTGTGTATTATTCATGATAGTTATAGAAGACGGGGTTGTTACTAGAAAGAAAGTAAATAAACTTCTTAGTTAAACCATCTTTGGTTTGGGCATGTTGAGAGAATGAATGACGGCAGGATGACAAAAATATATATTTGGGTGGGCGAAGAGGTGTGAGAAATCGCGGCCGTCCGAGGCTGACCTGGACCATGTGGACCAGACCTTCAAGGATGGACGCGTTTTGAGTAGATAAAAGGAATCATGAATGTGACGGAGGCTGGGTCGAGTGTGTGCATGCATAGGGTAGTCTGGCGCTCTGTCCTCTCTCCCTGCCCTGCGAGGATATAATAGATAGTTATAACAAGTTCCATTATTAAAATGGATTTGTAAAAGCTTCATACTTCTGTTTTTTGTAATGAAATTTATAGTAAGTGGGTACCTAGTCTGGCTAAATTAAAATTAATTTCATTGACGAGTAGCAATGTAGTGTAGTGTAGTAGGTATAACGCATAGCAATGAAATGAATATCTGGATAATTAAATGTATGTTTACATTAGATATGAAATACAGTTCATTGAATAGAAGCCTAAATATAAACATGATAAAAGCTCAGGAAATAATCAAATTGGATCGCTAAAATAATTTCGAATGATTACTTAACCCATTTCCTATCTAATGATCAACAAGCCAAACATAAAATGTCTTATGCAATAATGTCCTCAATAATATTAGTATTAGGTACCCTATGTAAGAGATCAATATTAAAATACGCATTTGAACGTAAATTTGTTACTATACTAGTGATATTGCTGCATAAAAGCTTACAAATAACAGTATTAGGGTGATTTGCCTTTGTTGCAAAATTCTTCTTACTTGTGAAACAAACTATTAGTGCCCGGATTATCGTGATGCTGTGAACTACATAATCGATTCACTCTATATAAGCGTGAATGACTCTTGAGAGAAATTGAAATTAAGGAATGTTATGCTTTTTTCAAGATCCCTTGTACTTGGTAAATCATATTATTAAATTTATACAAATGCTGGTCAACTATTTAGAGAGGTATAGAACCGTGTCATTCATTTATATACAAAGGAGACAGGTGCCTAATAGATACTGAAAGGTAAAATAATTATGGAAATTATACACAGACTCCCTAACTTTCCATAGAGAGTATATAATAGTATGTCAGTCATATATTGGTAGGTATACATTGTTAGATATATTTTCTTGGTAATCAATAGATACTTATGACTATCATCAGAACCTACACTATACATATATTTTTTATTGATGAATGTTCGGCATTTTATACACCTACCTATCTAACACTACTTAGGTGCCAATCGATTCTATTTATCCATATTGTATCACGAAGCTGAACTCTGAATGACATAACAGATATAAATTATTTTAGACGAGTATCAAAACACGTAGGTAGTAGTATCTATATAACTTATTATACTCTTACTATACAATGCCTATTAGTTACAGCACATTATACCCATTATACCTACAGCTACATCAATCGTCATGACGCCGCACACATTGCAAATTTTTCTCAAGGGCGTTATAAATAATACCTATTCACTTGATTATTATCATAAATAGACAATACATTTAAGATTGAGTAGCAAATCTATATTATATTATTTATCTATACTTAATCAATCACTGTGATATGATCTTAATCAACCAATTACGTACATAAACCAACCATAGGTAGGTCTAATTAATTAAGTCTTGTTCCCAAAACCCTGCAGTTTTTAACATACTAACTCAATTTTAAATTTTACCTAATCACCCGTAACCCTTTATTTTAAAATAATGCGCATTGATTTAGATTAAGATTGAATAAGATATTACTAATATGCGTATTCAATTAAATGTCATACACAATTGACTAGATCGAGCAAAATTTATTTTATTGTTTCTCAATTATTCTCATTAATACGTATGGGTATGTTTTGACAATTGTATAGTATTTTAAATGGTATAATATTCTGTATATCTCAGGTGCGAGACTACCTAAGAACACGATTCCCATCGAGTTACCTTTTGGATAAAATTATAGGTATTATAGTGTCTAATCTGAAGTAATCCCATCATAAGGAATGTTAGCCCCGGCTTCCCTTCTGTGGAAATCTTCCCTTCGCCACCGGTATACATATCTACAAGATACAATGGACTCGTATAAGATATATTTTCATTAGATGAAACTATTATCTACAAACAATACTAATTATGCTGGGTGGTCTCGTGCATGTCAGTGATCACAGATCACAAATATCTATTCTCTACTTCAAGTATTCAGAGAATTCCTCAGCGTCTTGCGATGCTAAACATATCCCCTATTTTATTTTTATTTGGCAGTAGGTACTCACTATTCTACGAGTATATACATGTACACAATTACACATACCATTTGGAATACCAGATGAAATTAATGTCATGCATATTATAAAAATGATCTAATTATCCTAATTTATCGTGCATCAGCAGTGGCACTTCGAAAAACAAGTCGCTTATAAACCAGTGTAATATGAACATTCGTACTTTGCAAACACCATTTCACTCTATAAATCTCTCTCCATAAACGATCTCACCTGGAACTCATGTGAGCTTATATTTTCAAACCAGGTGAAGTAAAATCATTTCAGTTGATAATTTAGTATGACGAATGAATGATAAAACATGAATCAAATAAGTCATATCACAAGAAGAAAGTACCTAATTACATTATGTTTATGCTTTGCTATATGAATGATACAAACTTTAAAAAGTTTAAATCTCAAAATCAAAATAAACACGTAACATATAGTCGAAACCTAGATTGACATACCTTAGGCAGGTATCTCATGTTTCTATACTGTAGTATCAACATGTCTATCGATCCCCTCACGCCGCCTCCCTTGGAGGCTAGGCAGAGAGGACAGAGCGCCAGACTGCCCTATCCTTACACGCACTCCTTGTTTGCCATCACATTCATGCACTTTTTGTCATATACGCTCTCCGATTTATTTTACTCAAAACGCGTCCATCCTTGAGAATCTGGCTTACATGGCCAAATACATCAATGTGTGTTGCCTTTAATTAATGATAATCGTAAATAAACAAATATTAGCAGAAAGCAGACCATAGGTACAATATAATACGATAATTGTATGTAGGCATATTGATCATAGTATAACTGCCAAGAAAAAAAAACGGGGTGAATGTCTCGTATATAACCGTAACATATCCCGACCCGACACACAATACATCTACTATTAAGTAAGTACTTACTTATGTAGGTACTGTAGGTAGGTATAGGTAGACGATTTATTTGTTAGTTTATTGCGAGTTCCTAGTTCGTAAATCTAAAATATTTAAGTCAGAAATAAAAATTTATGTTTCCAGATATATCACTAGATATATTATACTTCTATCTATATACCCTCACGCCACGTCCCTTGCAGGGTAGGCAGAGAGGACAGAGCGCCAGACAGCCTTATCCTTACACACACTCCTAGCCTCCGTCACATTCATGCGATTTTGTCATACACGCTCTCCGATTCATTTTACTCAAAACGCGTCGATCCTTGAGGATCTGGTCGACATGATCGGACCAGGCCAGTTTCGGGCGGCCGCGCTTTCTCACACCCCTCTTTTGTTGATTTTGTCATACACGCTCTCCGATTCATTTTACTCAAAACGCGTCGATCCTTGAGGATCTGGTCGACATGATCGGACCAGGCCAGTTTCGGGCGGCCGCGCTTCCTCACACCCCTCTTCGCACACACATAACTATCTTTTTTGTCATCCTGTCATCTTTCATTCTCTCAACTTATGCCCAAACCATCTTAACTTATTCACTTTCATTCTTGTCTACTTATTATATATTTTGTATTATACTATCAAAATAACAATATGATTTCCTCCATAGTTCTATCACATTCTCTGAATTAAGAGTATGCATACCGACATTTCAAAAATTTCTAAAAACGGGAGACCTTTTATCTCGACAACCGTTACTAAATATGCTTTAGAGCAAAATAGAGTAGATGCATTCAACATTTATCTAGGGAATAACCGTAAAAGATTTTTTATATCTTGTATAGATTTCTCTAAAAAAATTTTGGAAAACACCTCTGATCTTTTTTCCGAAAGACGGAAACTCGTTTCCCGAAAGTCGCGGAGTGAAATATTTTTTTATGTACTGATAATATGCATTATAATCTACGGAATAACCGTAAAAGTTTTTTGATCGACGAAAAATTAACCCCGAAAAATGGAAAAAACGCTATTTTTTATTGTTCACGCGATTTTGAACCGTAATGCAGTGGGAAATGACTGTGACGTCATTCTTGGTGCCAAGCCCTTAACTGCATTATTAGTAGGTACTTTCCTATACCTACAAATTTTCCCGTCAGCCGAAGGAGATCATACCAACCTACTACTATTAGGTATATAGCAAAATGCATAGAGAATCTTATTTTAGGACTCTGTTGTTTGTGTCTCAATAATCCATTATATGTGGTGCTATTTTGGTCGAGACATTTTTAATGGTCACTTTGCAGTTATTTGTCGAGCTATATTATAAAATGTAATCATTATGTTTTGCATTGAGTATTGATACGACCGCAGAATATTTCGCGTCGTAAATTGTTTAATACTGCATAACAAAATTATTGTTATATATACCTATCATACCTCTACCTATAAAGATGTGGACTTCAGTGGCGTATATAGGGGGGGGGGCGAGAGGGCCCGCCCCCCCCCGAAATGTTGAACAATTCTTTAAAAAACGTTATTTTAAAACATGAGTTCATCACTTCATCCATTATTCAAAAAAATTTCGCCTGCGGCGCTATTCTTCTTCGTGTTTTCTGGACTCAATATTAATACCAACATAAAAAACGACCTTTTTCACTTACATTCACGAATTTTTTTTGCCTACTGTACGTCTATCTTCCAATTTTTGTTACCCCCACCCCCCCCAACGTAAAACATTAGATCAGCCCCCCCCCCCCGAAATGAAATCCTATATACGGCACTGGTGGACTTGTAATACAGACTAAACTCTGAAAATTCCAATTCTCGATAAGGATGCTATACATAGGCAGGGCCGTAGTCAGGAATACATTTCGGGGGGGGGGTTCGAGCTCTGGACAAGTGACAATAAGTAACAACCATGGGCGGCGCAAGCTTGTAAGCTAGAGGGGACCAGAAAAACTAATAATAGCGGAAAAACAAATAAATAGCACCGCAGGCGATTTTTTTTTCAAAAATTGTCGAATTGATGAACCTGGTTGATTTCAATAGTAAGGCACCTGGATATATCTCTGGGTTACAACTTGATTAAAGGCTATAGCGCCGCAGGCGAAATTATTTTCAATAAAAGGTGTGTTTATGAACCTGTGGTTGTCTTGTCATACAACGCATCTAGATATATTTTTTTATTACACTACGGCAAACTTCGTATTGATGAACTTGTCTTTCAATAGTAACGCATCTATCTGTTCTTATATATTTCTGAGTTAAAAACATGGTAAACGACTAGGGAAAATTTTGACATATGACATTTAAGAAGGTAGATAACACAGGTTTATTTTTTGGAAACAAACCGTCACTCCAATTATTAGAATAGCGCCGTAGACAATTTTTTTAAAGAGACAACTCTTATATACCTAATGAATTTTCACAATAACTGAGAATTTCGGAGGGGGGGGGATTGAACCCCCAAAACCCCTGCCTACAGCCATGTACATTGTACATAGGTACCTGTTTGGAATCTGTAAGATTATTTAGATTTTTTAATTTTCGATAGCTCGCAAGTCGCAATGCGCTTTCATTTAATATCAATCCATCCTCACAAAAGTGTTTATTAAACATAACATCATTTTATTTTCATTTGAAATTACACTGAAGGCCGAATTGTTTCAATTTTAGATTTTTATTTACGAAAGTTTTCTGATATGCGAATCTATTTTAAGTTTTGCTTCGCATGATTAAAACAGAAATTATACGAGTATGCATGAAGAAAGCGGGTGCATTGATGATTATTTTACGATATCCGGTTACTAACTGATTAACTATAAGTGTATATTATTTACTGTATTCATGATTTGTTGCTCTTCTAATGTGCAAAACGTATGGGTACATTTATTCAATTAAACAAATGATTAATTACTTATTACCAATTACTTAAAACATCGACTATTTATGAAAACTGTATGAAATTTCTCATTCAAAGCACTAAGTCCACCTTTTAGAAAACAATTGTTTAATTGATAACTACGTATGAAGAAAACCCAGTCATTGCAAAATAGACAATTTATATCCTTCTCTGAATTGCACAGCAGTAGTATGGAAATCTTGTTCACATTATAAGGTCCCAGACTTACCAAGTTCTATTATCTTCACATACCCCTATTGGATTTATAAGTCCCCAGTTTTATTTTTTATCAATGGTATATTTTTTTAAGGTCTGGGGTACAATGAATATGTTGTATTGAAACATCTACAAAGGAGTATTGAATTATGAAATAATTGCATATAATGTGATCCTAATCATTCTAACCACCATCATATTGTCATAATATTGTCATGTGGTACCTTCTCTATTTGTATCACTGTGAATAATTTCTATGCAACAATATAAAATATCAAATTCAGTAACATAATATTATTAAAGGAAATTTGATACCTCGGAATGTTATGAATTTAAAGTGTGGGGAAAACAGTATTGTTATAAATAAGCGAGTATTTGATACAGTTTTTTTTTTCAAAAGAATGAATAGCTATCAACGCCACCTATAATTCCTACTTCTTTCTATAATAAAATACAGAAGAAGAGAACAACATATACTTATTCCTGTCTTATATAATAATATGATATAATTCAGACTCTAGAGTGAATGTTTAGACTATAACAATTTGATATTTGAACCGCTGAATGATATAAATCTAGAAAATATGACGATGTGCGTATGTATGGTATGGTAAGGTAAATAGATGTAAATTTAATAATATTATTGTCCATGTAATGAAAAGTATAGGGTTACGTAGTAGGTATACTCGTAGGTCTATTTGATTTATAAACGACACACTCTTATACATAACATTGAAGGACTCCCACGGGCTTAAGGCCCTCCGCATCCCCAGGTAGCACAGGGGCACATAGCGTCCTCTTTACCCGCACTTCTTGGGAAAATATTTTTAAGAGGTGGGCTCAGGGTTAGCCAGAAAGGAGCCTCCCGATAAACCCCACCCCTAACTTCCCACACCCCACTTTTATACATAGGTCATATAGATGGTCTGCGTTTCTAGTCTAGCTAGACTGTGGGATTATGTTCGCCCGATAGGTCTAAGATGCATTCAAATCCCGCTGAAGACTCCAAAAAAACATACCTAAGTTAATAATAATTTTATGTACGAGTATATATGAAGATATTGTCAGATATTGTGCTAAATCATAAATCGACACACTTCCTGCACAATGAACATCAAATATTTTATCGAAGTATGCTACAAACATGATGCACCATTTGAAATGTAAAATAATATACTAAAAACAAATTAACCTCTTAAAGCTTAAAAGCTCTTAAACTGTCTTGTGGTAAGCCGCAAGATCTCAAATATTATTTGATTTTAATTGAAAACTACCTACACAAACTATGTCGCACGTCAATGTATCGCAATATTAGAGAAACTTTGTGGATTATCTTTCATAGTTGTTTATGATAATATGTATAACCAATATTCTCTTAATAATGGAATGAAAATATCTGCATATCTGCATTGAATAAGAAATTTCAAAAAATGTTTTAGTGACTTGTTGTATCCATTATAACAATGACAACACATATGTAACTATGACAACGGATCAACAATGTTAGATTTTCTATTGTCATTCTATTTTAGCCATCTTATTACAATGGTTGTTCAATACTGTATTCTATATTATTAATTACATTCTATTTGCCTAATATAATAATGGTATTTCCTTCAATGGCTTCAATCCATCCTAATTAGGATATAACAATTGGCGACGAGGATTAAAAAAGAAGTGATAGAAAAAAAGTGTACAAATAATAGTGAAAATGTCAAAAGACGAGAAAAACAAAAGTGAACAAATAATGGTGAAAATGTCGAAAGACGAGGTTATCGCTAAATTAACGGAAAATATTAATTCGCTAATTTCGGTTGCCAATGCACAAAATTTGCAAAATTTGGACTTTGAATCTTTTAACGAACAGCAGGAGTCATTTTCAACTTATAAACTACGGATTGAAAATTTTTTTCAATTACGAGGAATAGCGAACAATCAAGAAACATGTGGAAGAGTATTATTGAACTCGATAGGAAGTAAGAATTTTCAGCTTTTGGCTTCATTGACGGCTCCTGATTCACCTAACTCGAAAAATTACAAAGAGATAATCGAATTACTGGAAGATCACCTGTGTCCTAGACCTAACATCTTAGTAGAACAACATAGATTTTTATCGACTTTTCAACAAGAGAATGAAAATGTGTCTCAGTACGCGGCAAAATTACGTACGTTTACAAACACGTGCGAGTTTAAATGTACAAACAGCAAGTGCGGTTCATCAAACGCAGATGTATTTCTAAGAGCACAATTCATTAGAGGTATGAGAGATAGTTCTATAAGAGAAAAATTATTACAGATTTCATTCAAAGAACTCACTTTCCGTCAAGTGTTAGAAAAGGCGGTCATCCTGGAGACATCAAAAATAGATAACAGAGAGCTGACAGGCAGTTTCCACAGTTCGTCAATCGAAAGTGTCAATTTAATCAACAAGAAGGAAAAATCACGTCAATATTCAAACCCTTTAAGCACAGTACGGGGAAAAACACAACGTAAAAGAGTGGATTTTGTACAACTAGGCATTGCACACCTGTGTATCCGCTGCGGTACAAATAATCATAAAACTGCAGACTGTTTCATTGACCCAAACAATCTTAAATGCAAAGAATGTAAAAAAACTGGGCATGTAAGCAAGGTATGCATATTTACTCTAAAACAGAAAAATAAAAATATTTATAATACAGAAATTGATTCAACAGAGACAGAAAATATCAACAAAATAATTGATATTTATGATTTAAACAAGTTGTCAAAAGGCACAGACAAATTCTACGCAACAGTGAAGATTGGTAACATACCTCAAACCTTTGAAGTTGACTCAGGAGCAGGAATTACAATCCTCCCTAAATCGTGTTTTGACAAATTACACATGCAAAACCAAGTGGAACCAACCGATATTAAACTACGGTCATATACACAAGAAATATTCAAACCAATTGGTAAGGCAAAAGTTCCGATATTAAAGATATTGAAATAACAGAAGAATTGTATATTATAGAGGAAGATCTGTCTCCACTAATGGGACGTACATGGATCAGACGCCTCAAAATAAATCTAGAAGAATTGGACCAAGAGGTAAACAAAGAAACAATACATCCTGTATATGGTGTCGATACAAAACAAAAGGACTTGCAAGAAATTTTTTCTAAGTATGCTAACATATTGAAAGATGAAGTGGGATGTGTCCCAAACATTACTTGCAGCTTGAAACTAAAAGAAGGAGCGCGTCCAGTGTACCTCAAACCAAGAGAAATGTTCGATTACAAAATCGAACACCGGAAAGCAGAAATGCACAATAATGTAGATTTTCTGTCGCGAGCTCCTTTACAAGCAAACACAGAAAATGATTCGATAGATTCTTACTACATTCAGACTATTAACAATATTTCAGATGAAATCGTCACCAGCGAAAGAATAGCAGAAGAAACAAAGAACGATGAAATATTGTCAATCCTTCAGAGAGATTTACAAGAAGGAAGGAAAAACGATCCTGAGTTTACTGTTCAACAAGGAGTCATATTTAAAGGACATAGAGTATTAATACCAAAAACATTACAACAACACATCCTAATGGAATTGCATAGAACACATTTGGGTATTACTAAAATGAAACAGTTAGCACGACAATACTGCTATTGGGCAGGTATAGACAGAGACATCGAATCACTATCAAAATCCTGTAAATAATGTATGGAAATTAAGACAAATCCAATTAAAGAAAAGTTACATCATTGGATGGAGCCAACCGAAAACTTCCAGAGAGTACATATGGATTACGCAGGATTATTCCAGAAACACCATTTCTTCATATTAGTAGATGCTAAGTCAAAATGGCCAGAAGTATTCTCCCAAAAGAGTGCACCAACTTCTATGTCTACCATCAACATATTGAAAAATATATTTAGCCGACATGGTTTTCCGGAAGTCTTAGTTTCAGACAATGCCACTATCTTCAAAAGTCAGGAGTTCCAACAATTTTGCAATGGATGCAATATTCTACAAAAATTTACAGCACCAGGACACCCAGCAACAAATGGATTGGCAGAACGTCATGTACAAACCTTCAAAAAAAAATTAGAAACATTGGAGGATGATACCCGACCAATTCCAATAAAGCTCCAAGAAATACTCATGAGGTTCAGAGCCACTCCATTAAGTTGTGGAAAATCGCCGGCAGAACTATACTTGGGGAGAAAGCTCAGAATAGAATTGGATTTTATACGTCCACATAACCCAAATACAAATGTTAATCTTCATCCACCAAAAAGACAATTAAGTGTGGAAGATAGAGTTCAAGCTAGAGTGTATGCTCAAAAACAAAAATGGAAAATGGGCACAATTAAAACGGTTCTAGGAAGACTTCATTATGTGGTAGAGTTGGATGAAGGATATTGCTTGAAGCGACATAAAGACCAACTGCGTCTTTCTGAAGTAGCAAAACATCAAGACGAAAATATTAATTAAGAGGTTGACAACAAATCGATATCTCGTCATTAGTAAAAATTAAGTGTGGGAGATTGTTGTATCCATTATAACAATGACAACACATATGTAACTATGACAACGGATCAACAATGTTAGATTTTCTATTGTCATTCTATTTTAGTCATCTTATTACAATGGTTGTTCAATACTGTATTCTATATTATTAATTACATTCTATTTGTCTAATATAATAATGGTATTTCCTTCAATCCATCCTAATTAGGATATAACACAAACAAAAGAATTTGCCACATATCCCACGCAATGAAATCGATTGGTGTGTAAAATAACTTTTGTGATGGACAATAAAAATATAAGTGATCAATCGTTACATGTATAATATCTGTATGTTGTATTGTTTACGTGTTAATGTTAACCCACATACTCGTACTTTGGTAAAAAAAATATTCAGAGCTTTACACAAATTTGTTTGTTTACTAGTAGGTGATCAAAATTCTGGATTATTTTATTATGAAAATATAAGAATGTACCTACTGCGGTATATAAACTATAACAATACTCAACTTACTTATTCACGGGCAATCATCTGAGTCATTGTATTGTATAAAGTATGTCAAGATTAACTACTAACTACATGGGATAGTCGAGGTCTTGACGGGATATGCACGTTACTCGTATATAAGTTCACCTATTTATATCATCACTTTTTAAGAAACGTAATACTCAAGGGTAGGAGAGTCATATTCACACAAGTAATTCAAAGGAGTGAGAATTGGCAAATAGTACCTAAATAGGCACCTATGTGTTTTTGTATGTTTCTGTACATTTTACACTAGGTAGGTAGGTGAAGTGCAGAATAAAAATTAGAGCCAGTATTTGGTTCAGCACCTCCTGCTTGGGAGATCCGCGATCACCATGTATTTATGGTGAGAACTTGCAAAATAAAATAACGATTACACATTTTTTTATACTGTTCCAGGAATCGGTCTAGATGTATCTAAATATTTAATTACTTGCCTGTGTATGTGCATGGAGGATGAAATAAATGATTTCAGACAAGATTTGCGCATTTTTATTTGATTGACTTTTATAAACATTAGAAATATTAGTCGGTTTCTTTGATGTGATATAACATAAGCGTAATATAGATAATGTACACTATATCTATCATCCATAGATAATTTTATTATCCTTTGATAATAGTAAAATTAACTATGACGTTAAAATTTATCTATCTGAAGACATTTTGTAGGAAAATTTAAAGACATTATACAGTTGCCTATAAACCAAATGTGCCTATAGTTTAAACTACATACATATAAGTGATATTGCTTACGTACTCCGTAGTGTAAATATTTACGAGACGTCTATAAAAATTATATAAAAATGTCGTGCGTTAATAAACGCGTGGGAAAGAAATCAAATTAGCTAAGTAAATAATAATTTCAACTTCATAGATCTGTCTGTTTATATTTCAAAGATCGCGTACGACTTTCTAAATTGAAGTGATAGCATTTCGGTAGCTCTGTTAATAAATAATATGAAGATAAAATTTTCTTTCATAACAAAAATTGGTTAAAAAAAATCACATTACAGCAATCACGCAGGGGTGAAATATCAATTTTTCTGTTTCGTTCGAAAAATTCATGAAAAATTTAATTGAAACGTTCATTGTTCATTTAATTGTTAATTAGATTATCTCTGTTTTATATAACTTGTCATTTACAGTCGTATGTTTTAAAGGACAGATGTGTGTCTCCTTCCCAGGCAAAGCCGGTAGTTTATAATACCTACATACATGGGCGTCGCCAGCCGCGGAGCTAGAGGGGGGCAACAAAAATTAAAAATAAAATGATATACCACGAAAAACACGTAAATAGCGCTGCATGCAAATTTTTTTGTGAGACATAATGATAAAACGTCGTGATGTGGTTTGGTTTATTTGAAAATGTACATAATAGGTATATATGAAAAATGTTTTGTATAAAAAGGAATAAAACATAGCGCCGCAGGCAAATTTCATTATGAAACAATTGTATTTTGATGGATTTCATACTAATTTTAGAAAATTTATGACATGATGAGAAAATGTGTGATTTTTTGTGAGGTTTTATCATTTCGTATGAAAAAATATATACCTATTCCAATCTCCAATCTGCCCCTCTGACGACGCCCATGCCTACATAGTTGTGAGATGTTATTAGCTATTACTGTAATGCACATAATTACTATTTTATAGCCCCTTTATAATGGAATGCAGCCTGCTGCATATAAAAAAACGATAAAGTAAATAAATGTTCTCTTATGTAGGTAACAGAAAATTTGTAGTTGTATGCAACTTGTGCGAACATAAATGTAACTACATAAACTGTTTTAGAAAAATGGCTGCATTCACAAAGGAAACTATCTATGGATAGTAAAATCTCTGTCACGATTATACGATACGTATGCGTTTCTATGTCATCGAGAAAACTTATTTGCTTTGGTAAAAATCTTTCAATTATATGATCCTTGTGAGTCAATAAAGGTGTCTATTATTATAAATAACTAACAACATTGCAAATTAATTGCAAGATTTTATAAATAAACCTATTAAACTGCAATTATCATAAAGCACATCAGGGGATATAGCCATTGAAGCATATTTAATTAATAGAATCAAATAAAAACTTTAATAAACTGTATAAAAATAAACGTGGTGATATAAAATGATAATTTATAAGATCTTATGGGTAAAGACATTACGTAGGTAATACTTGTACAGAAGTAGCTGTCGAGCTATGTGAAGATAGACTGTGGCCAGAGGTTCCAGTAATCGCTCGACATGCATAAAACTTGAATTTATTAGGATACTGACATTAAATACTTAATAGCACTTTGGTGAATGAATTGATAACTTAGTGATATAAGGACTACTTACTTAGAATCTATATCGGTCTGTGTATGTTAGGTATAATGTGCAGATTAGAGAATACCTAACAATATTACGAGTATTTTTTTCTTATTTGTATTGGACCGTCCAGCCCAAAGGCTATTACGTAATATAATTAAATTTATTATATTTCGTTTACGTAAAATTGCAAAACAAACAACCATTTCGCAATTGCATATAAGAATAACGAACGCTATTGTTTATAGAGAAGAATAATTACATGGACATTACTGATATTTCAATTATAATTATTGTTAACTGTGTTCACACTGAACCGTGCATTGAATAAAAATAATTGATAATAACTTGAATATTCTCGGGTGTAGTTAGGTACCTGATAATAATTGCATAGGAGTGGAAAAACGTTTAGTTATGCAGGCAGTTGGGTGGTATTTAAAATTCTTCGAGTTAAGTAAATATAAATAGTTTTCGCATTTATCTCTGCGTGATTATTGTACCGCGCCTTGTTACCTAAAGTGATAAATTAACTTATAGGTACCCAGGGCCGTATTCCTACGCATAGGCTATCTAGGCTGCGGCCTAGGGGCCTTCAGTGTAAAGAAAAATATTTTATAAAATTTATTTTGTAATAAACGTAAAAAGGCCGCGTTTTAACATTGTGGTGAGTGTCCCTTTGAAAATCATAAAATACTTCTTATTACGAATAATAAGAAAATCTTTATTTGCTCCAATTTACATTAAATAACAATTATAATTTGGCCATTAGGTAAAAACTAGTGCTAAGGTGACTCAGTATATTAACAGAGCAACGATATTAATGCGTTCCAATTATTTAGAGATAAAATACCTAATTTGAAAGTAACATAAAAAAAAAAACAGAACCAAAGTAGCAGATGTCATGGATCGCGTAGCAGGTCTAAAGTGGCAAAGGGCAGGACACGTCGCAAAACAAGACCCCACAAGATGGACCCCAAAAATCCTAAAATGGAGACCTTGGGAGAATAAAAGAGGCGTCGGAAGACCCCTAAAAAGGTGGTCCGACAACATAGCCGCTGTGGGGGGGGGGGGGGGGAAACTAGCTGCAAGAAGCAAACAGCAAAAATGAATGGAGGAATATGGAAGAGGCCTATATCCAGCAGTGGAGGACAGAGGGCTTTAGAAGAAGAAGAAGAATCCAAACCCACAACATACTTTATTGAAACGAAAATATTCAACGCATTTATTCAATAGTTGGATGCGATGATCACCATCTAATATAACATTGTAATTAAAATTTAATTACAAATAAAATCACAGTTTATATTAATATTATTAATACAAGTATTAGGTACCTACAACCTAGATACTATATTAATATAAACTGCTTAACTTATGGCGATTATATTCGCATTATAGTATATATGAAATTCACAAATAATTAAACGACTATCTTAATATTTTAATATATGCATGTAATACATACTTAGACAAAATTCCTCTGGACTTTTTTCTTTTTATAATATGTAGGACTGTAGGTACCCACGAGTATGAAGTAGGTACCCAACCCATGTCAAACTAAAATTGTCATATTTTAGAAGTACGTTGCCCTTACCTTGCTGATGTGATTATTTTGATAAGAAACACGCCTAACAATAATAATCCAGATATTATAGGAGGGGATACGTGGATATTGCATAATAATTATATCTCTTTTTTGCCTTTGCTGCTTATCTAACTCACATAGTATTACATGAGAAATGATTCGATAAGCTTTACACTATACACGTATATTGTTGTGCTGCATTTACTATTCAAAGTATTTTAATGCAGTTTATTAAGGTGCGTACTAACGTAGAAAAATTGTTCTCTTCTTATTAATTAAAAGAGGAAAATTCAAGGTTTAGTATCAATAGGAAAATATCCGATGTTTTATGATTTTTGACGTTTGCGTTGTCGTGAACAAGACTTTTTTTTTATAATGTAAAGTGGCAAGGGTGTCTGAAACTTTTGAGACTAATATATTACTAGGGACCAGGAGCGAAGCTACCTAAGAACACGATTCTATCGAGTTACATTTTGGATAAAATGATAGGTATAATAGTGTCTAATTTGAAGTAATCCGATAAGAAATGTTAGTCCCGGCTTCCCTTCTGCAGAAATCGACCCTTCGCCACTGCTAGGTACCTACTATATAAGTACCATGAATATCTTATTTTATGTCCATGGTATTTTGCAACTTCATCACTTCATCAGCACCACAAATTGAAATAATAAAAATGCATTATTGTACAAATTAGATAAAAAAATATTTCAGAATAAGCGAAATCCATCAACTTTGACTATTGGAGGAGGGTACCTACCAGTGGCGAAGGGTGATTTCTGCAGAAGGGAAGCTGGGGCTAACATTTCCTATTGGATTACGTCAAATTAGACACTATTATACATATCATTTTATCCAAAAGGTAACTCGATGGGAATCGTGTTCTTAGGGAACTTCGCGCCTGGTACCTACTTATTAGGGGCCTCAAATTGAAATTATAGTTCATACATGCCTTGGCCCTTCACACAATAAGACTTGTTCATAATACCTAATGAATGGTATTGTTTGTAAGTAATAGGTATGGCATATTGGCACTCTGAGTCCTGAGTAAAGGTATAACGACCTGATAAAACTGTAATAATCTTTAAAGCATACCACATGTTAGTTCAATAACAATAATATTGTTTCATTCTCAGGTTGGCTTCATGATAAGCTTGCGTATTAAAATTAATATAACCAGTATAATTATTATTTTATCAACAAACGATAGGTAGGTATACATACATGATTGACGTGATTTAGTTGAATATATAACTAGTCTTTATTAAAAAAGTAAGTATAAAATGTTAAGATGGTTAGGGCATGTTGAGAGAATGAAGGATGACAGGATGGCAAAAAAAATATATTTGAGAGAGCGAAGCAGTGTGAGAAAACCTGGTCCTATCATGTCGACCAGATTCTCAAGGATGGACGCGTTTCAAGTGAAAGGAATCGGAGAGCGTGTATGATAAATTGCATTAATGTGATAGAGGCTAGGAGTGTGTGTAAGAATAGGGCTGTCTGGCGCTCTGTGCTTTCTGCCTACCCTGCAAGGGACGTGGCGTGAGGGTACAGTACAGATAGATAGATAAAATATTTCAAAATATTGACGTATACCTACTGTTTTTTTTTTTTATAAAATGAATCTGGGTTTATCGAAATAAACCCAAATACATCTTTGTACTCTTCACAGAAAGCTTAAAAGCTTGTGTTGTGAAAGCTTAAAAGCTTATGAAGTGGAGTAAGTCGGGGATTGAACTCGCGCCCACTGGATTATTAACAGTCGAGCGCGTTACCAACCAGGCTACCGACCACCTCGATTTTTCACACGTTGTTTTACCAGTAAGCATATTTATGTAGGTACCAGGCGCGAAGCTACCTAAGAACACGATCCCCATCGAGTTACCTTTTGGAAAAATTATGGGTATAATAGTGTCTAATCTGACGTAATCCCATAAGAAATGTTAGCCCCGGCTTCCCTTCTGCAGAAATCCACCCTTCGCCACTGGTAGGTACATATGTAGGTAGGCACTAGGTTCGAATGTAGGTATTTTATCAGCTATCCCTATCGAAAGAATGACCAAATTATGTATTCTAATTTTTTGGGGAGATGTAACTGAAAAGAAATAACTGTCAAAAATGAATTTGATATTATTTTGACCCTGTATCACATAACTTACAGTCAACATAATATTCTGACCGATTGATGTGAAATTAGTAATGAGTAAAAAGGTGTTCCTGGTGTGAAAAATCTTTTCCCAGACCACGAGCTTCGTCTGAGAAAAAGGGACTGGTTGCGCCAACAAATAGGTGAATTTATCACAATGTAGGTACTTGCAATTAATTCCTAGAAATAGGTACTTAATCTATGTCAAATATGTGTTATGAAAATTATAATTGTGTTTTTGATAATAACCACAGTGGTATTAAAAGTATAATCAATAAATTGTTAAAAGCCTTTGCTAATATAGAAGCATGGTATAAGTGTGAGTGTGTAACATAATGCCTTTTAGCCGTGTCAGCCTCATAATTCAAGAGGGCATTATATGCATTTATGTATCCAGGTCCAGGTATTCAGTGTGCATAATATCATAAAATATAAGCTGGATAGAACTTCATAATATAAGAGAAAAACATTTTACTACTTATAATATGCGAAACCTCGATTGCGAAATTGTTACCTTGAAAAATAAATAACGTAGAGGAAAGTAAATTCCTTACCTACATAAATTATTTTTGTGTTGTATGCGACTATAAAATAAAAAGAAAATAAAATATTTTATTGTAGTTTATAAAGGCACCAAGGTTGTTATAAATTTTCCTGCCATTTAACTTTTGTTTCTAACATTTATTGTGAATTATTTGTCTACAGTCGCGTATCATTTCAAATAAAAATGTTGTTCGTGAATGACACTTTATCTGAAATAAAAAATCACACACGAAGTTAAACAATAGGAAGAGTTATTTGGTGGTTATAGTCCTGTTACTTGAAATCTAGGTCTATGTAAGAAGTAGGAACTAACCTAATAGGAAGCTAAGTATATGGATAAAAGTTGCAATACAAGACAGAAATAGTCGAATCATTTTAACCTTTTTTATCAGGTGCAGGTGTACCTAACCTAAACACAATTGACAAATCGTATGAATACCTAAAGAATTAAATTTAAGACTACCTACTATGTTGGATAAATAAATAGCATAAAACATAAAACAATACGTGTATTGGAAAACACTTGTGTTACTAACTAACTCATTAATGGAGTAGGTAGCATTAACTACTCGTAGCTTAGAACCTATAGCGAAAATGATTAGTTTATTACATCAAAACTGGAAAGTTCATTTTAATAAAGTTATAATGTTCTTGAGAAGTGAATAACTAGGTAGATAAGAACCCATTTTGTTTACTGTACAGTGTACACTGTACATCTACAATGTAGACATGTCTACCTATTTCAATTTCAATATTCGACATGAATATGTAAACACAGGCACATAATAACTACACCCATTAAGTCTGGACCAACAAGGAGTCATTTCACTTCGAGTAACTCGTATATAGGTACTAGGCAGTGGTAGAGATGTATTGTGTACCATGATGTGAATAAATTTACGTAATATCAATATTTTATTGAGAATGAAAAGCAGCGTGAGTGAATGCAGAAAATAATCTTGTTAACCATGAACAATAAAAAGTCCGCCTTTTATGGAGAATAAGAATAATCCGTTTTGTGCAGGCATGTCCGAAGAAAACAAACTACAGTACAATATGTTTGTGTATTTCGGTGATTCATATTGTGTACACGCTACACACTACACAGGTATCATTTATTCATTACTATACATAAATTATTCAAGCCTTTCTTAATTCTGTCTACTAGAAATTATTCGTCATTTTCAGTTATATCTGAAATAATTTCTGCCATAAGTAGGTACTTACTAAATAATGCTGAAAATATCTAATAGGTAGGTACAAAAGGTCTTTCTTGGTCTTTCACATTATCACATTAGTTACCTAACCGTAATAAGAATAATTATGCATATTTTCAGGATAAGTTTTTAACATTTTTTATAAGATTCAATTTACCTATACATACGTCTTTTTTGCAAAAATTGACGCATTTTGGAGGTAATTGTATTAACCCAGGTAACAACTAAAAGGTATCACAATGCGTGATAAAAGAAATAACAATTTCAAAATTATAGTCGCGTTAACAGAGGAGATATTTTATTAACTCATGTCACGTATAATATTGTAATATCATCAGTAATCGTAATTAAAAAATAATATTTACTTATTTACTTATCTATAATTTAATTGCATGTGATCCAGTCGAAAAAAAAGCTTTCGTATTACTTATTCGTAGATCTTATTTGTACTTTTTTTTTTACTTCTTACCGGTTTCTCAACAATTGATCAATATTCTGATGCGACTGAAAATGATAATAATAATAACAACATAATATACTCTATTTGGACTGGCAATTCGACATTTTTGCACAACTCTTTTGTTTTTTCGATCAATATTTTATTTAGTGTCTTGGCAATCGATTAAGTGTCTGTGTATTTTATAATAATTTATTATTGAGATAGCCACTTGTATTAAAATCAATTAAACAAAAAGATACCTGATGATTAATAAATTCTAATAAAGTAAAATAAAATGCTTCATTTCCTTCGAAAGATCTTCGGTATAGAACAAACAATAAGTGAAAAAAAGTGCAGTGACACCCCAGGAGATAAATGCGTTGAATAATATCTTTTAGATATTCCGGAAAAAACAACAACAGTAAGCACACATTTCTCTATTCTTGCTTACTCATTGTTTTAGGGTGTCTCACATTATAAACCTAGTACTATTTGCTATTTAGTCTAAAATATAAGCGACAAAATAACTCTCTCATAAGTTCAAACATAATATGTATATTATACCAGCATTTCACAAATGTTGTTCACCACCGATATGGACCTATACATAGTATTTTCCTATAGTGAGGACTGAAAAGGTACCTCTACTATTTAGGGTACACTGAAGCAGTTTAGTGGCAACACCAATCCATTTGTCGTGCATTATTGACAAGGTAATCAACGCACACTGGTAACAGTGGTAACTACACGTTTTGGTAAGTACTTAAATACCATAATAGTATATTACGTTGGTATAAAAGGATAGAAAAGTTAATTGAAATGTTAATTGGTCACAAAAAGGATGAAACAAAGAAAAAGACAAGGAGAAGGTTTTAGAATATTTTTATTTCAAAATTACCAGCTGCAAGTGATAGCTTTGTATGATAGGTAGTTGTGTAATAACAGGCCACACACAATTTACTATATACTCGTACCTAATAATAGACACCATATTCGTATTATTAATTTAATCACAGTGATTGATGCCAATAACAGGTTGGAATCAATTCATATAATAATAACATTACACGCGCTACTGTACATATTTTTATTTTTTACAGAAGTAATCACAGAGCGGAATATCAAATGAAAAGTTTACTTACGTCTGTACTAACTCTGTAGTAGATCACGGAGCATGTATGCGTGAATGAATAATTAATATACAGATTTTGTTTAAGACATCTTATTGAATACTAGCCGGGATTTATTTTGTAACTTACGAACACTTCCTATCAGACTAGCCCCAACTATTCTCTCTTTCAAAAGTAAACTGAGGCATCATTACCTTTCCTTAAATAATCCATCTAACTGACAATCCCATGGTTCCTTCCTTGTCCTTCATCCCATCCACATATCTATTTATGTATGTATAAGTATTCTATATATTATTATTATTTTCATATTTATTTATATTTTTCTTATTTTTCATACACTTGTATGTAATGTGTATATCAAATTAATGTCACAAGTGGTTGGTTGGCAGGAATTGCCTACGGCAATAAACCCGCCATTTGGAAGATATGTTTTCTTTTCAATAAAGTTTTTATTTATTTATTTATTTAACACTGTTTCAGATAACCCAAACAGTGGAATTTTATCAGTTTTAACCATAAGGTACCTTATTCTTGGAGATATGGAGTAATAAAGAAGCACATTGCACAGGCTCATCCCTGAAATTATATGTTTTCGATATTACAATTGAACAGAAAAGCTCAAAAGATAAATGCAGAGAAAGATGTTTAGGTCATTCTGTGTAATTTTTAGCCAAGTAGAAGAGGCCCAATTGAACTATACCTCCTGATTTTCCATATTGTAGTTATCTATCTATGTATTTCCCACATTTGGAATATACTCGTAGCTTGGTTTGTGAAAAACGTATATGAAAGTATGTCCAGCACTGGAAACAAAAATTGTTGATGTAAAAATGATCTAATGAAATAAGTACGAGCAACGTCGGGTAATTCACGCCAGTATCATGTCAAAAATAATAAAATTGTTATAGTAGATCTGTTACTGAACGTGTCCACTGCACAGTACGTATTAATTAAACATTTTATACGGTATTAATTTACAGGTAGAAAGTAGGTACCCATTACCCATACTCGATATTTAGATATTACTTGTAATTGCTAATAGAAAAGCTGCACTACGATGGGAATTTTAATGTTTAATTTACTATACGAGTATATATGTTTAGGTTCTGATTTTACATATATTTTTTAAACGAGTGTGTATAGTGTGCCTATTACTGATATCGGAATATATGCATGCAATTCAAATTAATATCTACTGATCGAAAAATGAGTTACTTGGAGTTACTGTTATTATATAGGTACAGAGAAAAATATACCGAGACATTATTTATGTCTTAATTGTGTGCATATTCAATGTGTATTGTGCAATGTGCACTTTCGTCATCGTTCCCAACTGAAAAAGTAGAAAATTCCAAGGCTTCGGCACTCAAGGCGGTTTTGTAATCATTGTTTTTCAAGGAGTAGTAGCATTTGTGATTAAAATATAAAACCGAAAACATTACCTACACGACACCTACATTGCATAATACTTAGCATGCTCAGCTGATACTTATGTTATCCATATTTTGGGAGCCATTGAGGCACACAGTGAATGTCTTTTGAGTTTAGACAGACAGTGATAAAACTAAATATAGACAACTTTATATATGTAGGAAAATGAAATATTATTAGTAAGTAGTGCATTAACCGGAATTCTAATACAAGATTTACGAGGATGTTAACTAAAATCTTCGCAAAATCCATTTAGATATTTGTTATTATTTTCTAACCGCACTCCACTAGTTTAGACATGTCTAAGTAAGTACATCTATAATAATGATTGTCTGCATATCGTCACTAGGAGATAAGTATATTTGACAAAGTTTATTGCAGGTACGTCGGTAATACTTGCCATGTGGCCCTGGCATTCGTAGATAATAAATTTAGTTGTCTTCTTGAATATAGATAGGAACTTAGCCCGCGATTTTTATAATACATACACGTAATATTTAGACTTTTTCAACCAGTGGCGTAACTAGAATTGTTTATTGTTTTGAATCATCCCTAGGCCATTTGCAGGCACTTGGACTCGTCAATGTTACATGTTGACAATAAATATACAGGGAAATGCAATGCCAAATAGAGTGTAAAGGGCTCTATTGGCACTTCGTCATGGTCGTAAAACTAGGTACATATTCTACAAAAGCACATACAAATAAAATTAACAAAGAGATAATAATTATGGTAAGGTACAGAGTGACATTGCAGTACAGACTCACAATCAATTTCAATATCAGATAAATTTACAAGTGTTCATATTAATAAAGTAGAATCCGTGGCAAGAGCTCTGCTTGTCCTTCGTCATGCTTAGCAATGATTCCATGCTAACCGGTGCCGGATAGCATTTCGTCAATATTATAAAATTCATTTGCCACAAGATACTTTTTTAGTTTTAGATTAGTGCTCCCCGGGGCAGACTCTGAAAATGCCGCCCCATTTCAGATCCATAAAATACCTATATATACAAGTACATACCTACCCAGCACCTCGTCATTGAATATACGAGTAAGTAAGGTGTATTTACGGTATTAATTAATAGACATATAAGATACCTACTTGGGTGTACCTGAATATATTTATACAGAATAGCTAGTGATTGTCTAATAATTTTGTTACACTTACAATGATGATAATAAGAAGGTATCTACAGTCTACACTATGGTATAGGTAATAAGAATACACAGCAAGAATGTTCATAAGCACACATTGTAAATTGTTTCACCTGTAGGTAAGTAAGTACCCATATAATGTAAGCTAACATACATATTTACATAACCATTAGGTATAATATATGAAACGTCTTATCGTTCGTTAATATTGTTAATAATACAAGTGTGTGGATTTTATGTAGGTAAGGTACACTCTACTCATATACAGTTATTATACTCTGTGAAATATCAAATATAGGTCACTATAATAGACGTAACGAGGTACCAACATAGGTACATATAACACACATGAGTATTTGTATTATGTTTCACTGAAAACTGAAAATAAATTACATAATAATCGAAGGAGTACCTACCTATATACTATTTACATTTTAGCCATTGAGTGGCATATGTACCAAATAAATCTAATTAGTTGTCGACATATACATCACTTATACGACAGTAAAAGTACATCAGGCTGAGGCTTATAGTATTGATGCTATTTTTTCTCAACGAAATTTTTATGACCTCATTATTTATTCATATTGGTCGGTGTTTTAACTATTACCCGCAAAAAACTCTACACTAATTAAAGTGACAAATTGAATTGTATAACTGTATTAATCTGTCGAGTATTGATAAACTAATCGAAAACACAATCATAATGAATAATATTAATTACTACACCTAACTTCCCAACATCTAACATCACCATCTATGTTGAATTTATTTATTAGAGACATGTTATCGTAAACTCTGTTAGCTTTTAAATACTTACATACATCAATTAATACTGATATTTTATTAGCGTTTCCAGATACGAAAACTACTTGAACGTATATAATTAATTAGTTACGATGTGATATATTGAGAAAAAATTGGATCATCTGATTTGAATCATGATATAATTATTATAAATAACATAACATACGCGATATTTCACCGAACTGGATGTCGAGAGTGACCTCAATAAGAGATTTATAATTCAGTCAGTAACTAAATTTGCGAAGTAGGTGATATTTGAAAATGTTTTATCTTTCCATTTATCTAAAAGTGTCCATATAATTAAATAAATACTCATATACATATCAGTAAATACATTAAAATTTCACGCCTGAACAGATGCTTAAATGTACCTCTGCCCAGATCACAATTGGGATCAACGTGCGGACTCGTTCACCAAAACGATTTTACAAACCCCATGAGGATTAAAGTGGGGGTGAAACAAGGTTGCTTACTGTCCCCACTACTCTTGCTAATGGTGCAGGATGATGCCAGGAAGATAACAATATGACCTCATATCGAAAATCCTAGTCAAAAATCATAAGCGATGTCAACTTATGTCGAATCACTAACTGGACGCAGGTCGCTGAGGACATCAGAGAAAGAAAATAAATGAGGATCGATCATACCTTGAGGCGAATCGGAAATATTCAATGCAAGCGTTGCAGTGGAATCCCACATGAAGGAGTCGTCGAGGTTCCCAAATAACATTTTTTTGCAGAATTGAGAGAGGCTGATTTACATTTCACACTGGGTTGGGTCAGTACCATGGCCGAAAACAGAGATCAATGGAGAGATCTTGTTGCCCCCTATATGTTTCCCCAGGGATTACAGGAATAAATGATTATTATCATGGAATTCATATTATCTTCCTTACATCTCATAGGTATATCTATCTTCTTCTTCTCAGGTTTCAATCCAATGGATTTGTTTGCAGCAAAGAACACCTCGCTTTCCACTCCCCCCGGTCCTCCGCACAACGCTTCAGCTCCAAGTATGAGGAGCAGCTCATATCCTCATATATCTATATATGAGTATAATATTCTTGGTATTGCAAGTTGGTGATAAAATAATAAGGTTTACTAGTTGGTCACACATCATACATCAGATGTGACATTTCAATGACGTTGTTTAAACTAAACAATACGTTATTTTATTTTGCAACTTTACCTACTATAATGTGTTGGTCGATGCTATCTTCCTATTATTTTATAAGACATTTAAGTTACCTACTCGTACGTACTCTATAGTTACTGATAATATGTGATTCATTTATGGGACGATATAACGTCAAAGAAAGTGTGTTTGAAATCAGCTATAAATTGCACATAATAATATGTACCTATAGAAATGAAAGTTTTGCTAAAGTTTGGTGAAATATACGTAAAGATTGTGTAAGTGTAAGATATATTTTGGGGATTCTGTGTTATTTCACTTTTCATGTCAAATCCTAAACGTTTTAGGTAAGACAGCTTTCGTATCACAATAATTAAAATATATTATTATAGGTTACACCAACACTTTGCTGTCAATATCTCTGTGATCTTATATGATGAGCGAGAGGCACACGGATATTCGCGAAAATTATATGTAGGCCTAAATAATGATACTTGAATTGAGAGCGGACATATTAATAACTTTATTTGTTTTCCATAATATCGACAATATAGAATGTCTGATAGTCTCAGAAATAGGAATGTTGTTTGTATGTTTATATATTTTATAGATAACAACTATTTACGAGTTCATACAAATATGCAATCTTGTAATGTAAAAGCTCTATCTGTAATAGCTACAAATAAATATTTATAAGCTCTAAAATATTATATAGGAGTATAACACTTTACACTTGTGTAGATGTTTAATATCATAAATGATCCAAATATGGATGAAGCATCTTGAGTGAAACTTGTTGCTTTGAAAACACGCTGATTAACTTCATGTTCTTACTGATATTCTAACCTAACGCTTAGTATAGAGACATACAGACAATGGATGTAAATAATATTATATGATACAACTTACAAAACATTGTGTTCAATGAAACATAAATCAAAAAGAGAAAATACATCCATCCATGAAGAATATGACATCAAAATGTCTATCAAAATAGTACACCTCATCAGTAGGTATGCATCAATCTATTGCAAATATGCATAACACAATGGGATATTAATATTGTTCAATAAGTACTTACCTATCTATAGTAATCTTCTCGCTAAAATTTCAAGGCATATTATTCAGTTCAAATCCCTTTTATTAGAAATCAACTTTTAAATGGATTTTACATATAATATTAATATATGACAATGAATATGGCTTCTTTTAATTTATTTCAAAATATCGTACATGAGCAGAGCATGCATCTGAAATAATTATTAATGTTATGCAGTACCAAGTAAGTAGATACTTACATAATAAAATCTCGTTTAATTAGTGTCATGAATATCATTGTCGTATAGATATGTCAATTAATTTTGAGCAGTCATTATGCATCAATATATTGAAGTGGTGACAATATCCTGAACGATTATTTTGTTTGCTCTTTTTATTAGATTGGATTTATGGCATAAAATGTAAACGAGCAAATGGAATATTGTTTATTGTTTTGAATCATCCCTAGGCCATTTGCAGGCACTTGAACTCGTCAAAGTTACATGTTGACAATAAATATACAAGGAAATTCAATGCCAAATAGAGTGTAAAAGGCTCTATTGGCACTTCGTCATGGTCGTAAAACTAGGTACATAATCTACAAAAGCACATACAAATAAAATTAACAAAGAGATAATAATGATGGTAAGGTGCAGATGTGACATTGCAGTACAGACTCACTCAATAATACGAGTACATTGAATAACAACTTATAATACCTATAGGTACACAAATTATGTGTAATTAAGTTTACAGTGCCTAACTTTGTTATACCTTTATAGTAAATAGCAAATAGCAATAATTCATTACTTACCCCTAAGCTACGATTTAAGTGTATAAATTAGAATTCTGTATAATTTCATACTGAAGTTCTAACCTGTATAGACCTTGCAATGAAGTTACAAAAAAGTATTGAAGTGGTAAAATACAATTATTTTGTGTATTTTAGTGTTACGCTCAGAACTTATTATGCCCTCTAAAATTTGGGAATGTATTACAGATGTTATCTGTATGTAGAATTATTGAAGTATTAAAGTCATAGTTAGAAAGTTAAAAATAAAGCCGAATCGATGTGGTTTTACGATGAAGGGTTACAATCTAGTCATAGCATATTGTGTCAGGTGAAATAGAGTCAAAGATGGACCGTCAATATTGCATGACTTACAACTACAATATTAATCCGGTGAAATTAAACACAAAACAGTTCCTCGATGGAAAGTTGTGGGGTAGTCTGTTTTTCCTTCATTCTATACGTATTTTGGGGTGCTGAATCCGAATCCGAGGTTTGCCAACAAAATTTCGTGACGGAACATGGCGAAAAATTGGTAAAATGGCGAAAATATTCCTTTTCTGGCGATTTCTTTATAAGAACTCGAAAACTGACAACTTTCGTAAGTTATTTTTCTACGCAAAATTAAAGTACGTAAAATTTATTACAAAATTGTTATATAAAATTTTTCTCTAAAATAAATAGCAACGGAGCTGTCAAGGTCCAAAAAATGGCCAAATTTTCTTATTGTTTTACATTACGAGAATCGAAAATGTATTGAAAAAGTTCACCTTGTTGCCTTCATAAGCAAATTTCAACAATTATTCTTTAAATTCATGAGTCATATTTTACCTCGTTGAAATCAGAAAACACAAAGAAAACTATTAACGAAATTTTTATTTAAAAACACCGTAAAATATTTGAGCTAGACATGTTTAAATAATTTTATTTAAAAAGATAGTAGTTTCTTTAGACTAAAAATGTTTAAACCTTTTTAGTGTAAACATTTCACTATATTTTTAAATAAAATTTGTCCTGAAACCTTTCTCCATGTTCCAACGAGGTAAAATATGTATCATAAATCTGAAGAATAATTGTCAAAATTTAGTGATAATTCTAACAAAGTGACCTATTCTCCATACATTTTCCATTCTCACAATTTAAAATAACGAGAAAATTTGGCCAATTTTTGGAGCTTAACAGCTCCGCTGCTAGTTATTTGAGAGAAAAATTTTATATCGCAATTTTGTAGTAAATTTTACGTACTTTAATTTTGCCTAGAAAAATAACTTACGAAAGTTGTCAGTTTTCGAGTTCTTATAAAGAAATCGCCAGAAAAGGAATATTTTCGCCATTTTACCAATTTTTCGCCATGTTCCGTCACGAAATTTTGTTGGCAAACCTCGGATTCGGATTCAGCACCCCAAAATACGTATAGAATGAAAGAAAAACAGACTACCCCACAACTTTCCATCGAGAAATCTAAAGGCACCATATTATATCCCCCTATGGATGAATGCGTGAGGGAATATGTATAGAAATATAATAATTATTATGTATAGAAACACAATAAATACATCAATAACACAATATATTGAGAATGGATTGTTGCGTGTCTATTGTTAACGCAAAATGCCAGCTAAATTTATAACATCTGTTATAACTTGCTTCGACAAAATAGTTCGTTTTGTAATTCGTAATATAAATAATTCAGCAAGTGTTAATCAAATAAGTAAATATACAAAGATATTTTGCAGTCGGTATTTTACATTCAATTGCAGTTATATCATGGCTAACCAATAAATATATTGAAAACTATCAATAACATGTTGTAACAAATGTCTCAAACGCTGAAAATCAATATAATGTTTCACGGTGTGCAAATAGTATAGATATGTACATACAATTTATTATAATAAATGCATCCACAAACACAGCTGCATTGCATTTAGGCACGTAGGAGTTCATGCACTAATATACTTTAATTTGTATTAACAATATTGTATCTACTTACTCCTACATTTATTAGAATTAATAAATACAACGGGAAATATTAATCAAAGGGACATGCCGTACAATTGATTTATTCCTATAATATAACATCCCCAATTTGTGTTAAATATTAGGGTGGAATACTAAGCATTATCCAATATGAAGTAGGTACAAATTGGACTCTTGATAATGACTGATGAGAAAATTGATTATATTACAGTACATTTTGCACGTCAGCAGAGCTGGGCGGTACTCGAGTACAAGTACTCATACATTGTACTTTGAGTACTTTTTGTGTACTCAGTACTCAGTCACGAGTACATTTATTTATATGTACTTGTACTTGTATTCGGCGCATTTTAGACCAAAAAAAATACTCGAATACTTTTCCAAGTACTCGAGTACATTTCAAGTACTCGAGTACATTTCAAGTACTCGAGTACATTTCAAGTACTCGAGTACATTTCAAGTACTCGAGTACATTTCAAGAACTCGAGTACATTACATACTCATATCAGCTTTAATGTTTTTAATCATTTGACTTACTCTTTTGTACTTTGTTATTTTATGTTTTATCCTACATGTGACCTTGAAATATTGTACTGTGGTTAGTATTGCTCCAGAACAGACTGTCGCCTAGTATGGCAATAAAATCCATTGCTTACTTTTGTTTTTGTTGTAGTTATTACTGTTTTTTTTTTATAATAAATAAATGGGGTGTAAAGGTAGAATGCCTCCATGCTGGTACACCCCGGGCAACGCATTCCTTAATGCGGCTAAAGTTCTACCACGATAGCAAGCGACCAAAGTACAAGTGAAAAGTGAAAATTGCAATGAATAAGTCTAATCTGAAGCGAACCGTTACAAGATCTTGCTCAAACAGCCCTTGTCAGGGCTACTCGACGAAGGACATTGGCAACAATGTCCGGATCCTACAACTAAACATCGAGGGTATTAGCAAGGCTAAGACTGAATATCTCCAAAGACTGACAACTGAGAACAACACTGACGTAATATTGCTGCAGGAAATGCATACTGCAAATGAGGAACAACTCCTGTCCAGGGGAAGGCTGCAGGGATACACCCTGGCCGCTGCACTGCACCATCGTCAATATGGCTGCGCTACTTACATCCGCGAAAACATCCGAAACTGGGCAGTGGTGCACACCTCAGACGTAGATGACATATCAATCATAGCTGTTAGGATCAATGAACTCACTGTGGTAAACGTCTACAAACCTCCAAGCCGCTCTTGGCCAGAGAATATGTTCCCGAACATTGTGTCCCATCCTACTGTGCTCATGGGAGATTTTAACTGTCACCACACGGACTGGGGGTACCAGAGCGAAAACCTGGAGGGGGAGAAGCTTGTGGAGTGGATGGATGTGACCAATCTGCAGCTCATATTTGATGCTAAGGAGAGGGGCACCTTCCGCTCTGCCAGGTGGAACCGCGACTATAATCCAGATCTGTGCCTTGTCACCAGGGACGGCTCGGGTAGATCCCAACCTATTTCTCGTACCGTGGCCGGGGACTTTCCCCATAGTCAACACAGGCCTGTGATGGCTACGATTGGACACACACTCACAGTCATACACTCCATACCAAAACCCCGATGAAACTTCCAGAAGGCGGACTGGGCAACTTATAAGACCATCTTAGACAACGAAATTGAGACCCTAGATCCACTCCCTACCAACTATAAAAAAATTGTGGACCTTATACTCGCCACAGCGAAGAAAACAATCCCCAGAGGCTTTCGAAAAGCGTATGTGCCGGGCTGGAATGAAGAGTGCGAGAGACTCTATAATGAATTTCTGAACACTTAAAATCAAAACGTAGCGGACCAACTGCTAGAGTCTCTCGACACAGCCCGAAAAGATCGCTGGTCTACACTGATGGAGAGCTTAGACTTCAAGCACTCAAGTCGAAAGGCTTGGGCTCTCCTTCGGAAGCTGGGTCAGAGCCCCTCCCAAAATCGCCCAGCCCGTGCATCTGCGAACCTTATAGCAAAATTTGTACAATGGTCGTGTGCATACGAAAGAAGAAGAAGAATGAAAAAATGTAATGAAATTTGGTGTTTCATTGGTCAGTGATGTACTCGGTACTCTGTACTTGTATAAGTACTCGAGTACTTATTACTGAGTACTTGTACTTGTACTCGAGTACATTTTGTGTACAGTACTTGTACTCAGTACTCGAGTACTTTTTG
Source organism: Ceraclea dissimilis (assembly GCA_963576895.1). Taxonomy (NCBI): domain Eukaryota; kingdom Metazoa; phylum Arthropoda; class Insecta; order Trichoptera; family Leptoceridae; genus Ceraclea; species Ceraclea dissimilis. The sequence continues at coordinate 10,103,574 of OY756359.1, forward strand.
CCTGTACTCGGAACAGCTCTGCACGTCAGTGAGCTCTGTGTAAACAAGATTAATTTATACCTAAGGTACATATTAGCTGGAGAATAAATTTAATATAGTACCTATCAGTATAAAAGAATAGTAGCTTATCTATAGGGTAAACCTATATAGCTTGCTTAAGTTTGCATTGTTCCTATACGTACTTGATACATTACATTTCTTTTTGGTGACGATTGATTAATAGTCTAATGGTTTTATTTAGTGGTAAATGTCTCATTTGTATCTTTACAAAATATTCGAGTGAATAGAAAGATGCGAAAAATGTAATGTAAATAAAAAATACAGAAAATGTTAGTCGGTATAATCTACAAGAAGAATGAGGAACATAAGCGTGACATTTGAAATAATGTTTTATTTCATTCTAATACGGTGCATTTGGAATTCTCGATGGAAAGTTGTGGGGTAGTCTGTTTTTCTTTCATTCTATATGTATTTTGGGGTGCTGAATCCGAATCCGAGGTTTGCCAACAAAATATCGTGACGGAACATGGCGAAAATTTAGATAAATGGCGAAAATTTCCAATATTTGGCGAATTTTGGATTAGAACTTGCAAACTATCAACTTTTTGTAACATATCTTTTTAGCAGAATGAAATTACATAAAATTTCCTACATATTTGGCATATAAATTTTTTCTCTAACATAAATAGCAGCGGACCTGTCAAGCCCCAAAAACTGGCCAAATTTTCTTGTTATTTTAAATTGTGAGAATGGAAAATGTATGGAGAATAGGTCACCTTGTCAGATTTATCACCAAATTTTGACAACTATTCTTCAGATTTATGAGACATATTATACCTCGTTGGAATCAGAAAATATGCAGAAAGTTTGTAGGGGAAATTTTATTTAAAAATATAGTAAATTGTTTAGGCTGGAGATGTTTAAAGATTGGTTCACACTTTTTAGAATTACGTATATATTCTGGTTTTTGTAAAACAAATTATAAACCTAAAAGATTATTTAACTATATTTTATTCAAAAGGGTTCCTTATAGATGCGAGTACTAGACATAATATCATTTTAGGACAGTTTTTTCCAATTAGAGAAATTATGATAATTTTTTGAAAATATTTTTATATTTCATAAAATATTTCCCTAGTTTGAAACATTTCTAGCCGAAACAATTCACTATGTTTTTTAATTAACTTTCCCCTGAAAACTTTCTGTATGTTTTCTGATTCCAACGAGGTATAATATGTCTCATAAATCTGAAGAATAGTTGTCAAAATTTGGTGATAAATCTGACAAGGTGACCTATTCTCCATACATTTTCCATTCTCACAATTTAAAATAACAAGAAAATTTGGCCAGTTTTTGGGGCTTGACAGGTCCGCTGCTATTTATGTTAGAGAAAAAATTTATATGCCAAATATGTAGGAAATTTTATGTAATTTCATTCTGCTAAAAAGATATGTTACAAAAAGTTGATAGTTTGCAAGTTCTAATCCAAAATTCGCCAAATATTGGAAATTTTCGCGATTTATCTAAATTTTCGCCATGTTCCGTCACGATATTTTGTTGGCAAACCTCGGATTCGGATTCAGCACCCCAAAATACATATAGAATGAAAGAAAAACAGACTACCCCACAACTTTCCACCGAGGAGCTGCATTGTGTTTAATTTCCCCGGATTATTCCACCAAAAACGTTATTTTGTTATTTTACACGCGTTTTATTTGAGATGAATATAAAAGTAAATGGTTAGTTTTATGGAGGCATTTAGTTTATTTACATCTTGAAGTTTACGGTTCATCTGACATTCTGAATAGAAGGTGACTCAAGCAAGTATGCCGTCTTGTCCATATAACTTTCACGATTCTTAGAAAACACATTTCCGTTTTGAATACGAAGAGATTGTCTTCTTCTGGGAAAATTCTACTTCATACACTATCTTATAATATAATATTGTTACGATTTTATTGGGGCTAGCAAATAAAACGCACGGTTTGTTGTATTGTTTATTGATAACACAGTTCAGATAAATAAGTTCAAATTGAATTTTACATAAAATTATGGATCAGGTAGATGTACAATTATAATCAAATAATTGGCACTTATTATAAGTACAGGTAAGCAAAGGAAATAATTATTATTATTGCAATAAAGCTTCACAAATTGTGGTGAATTAAATATTAGCTGAATACAACAATTTTCATTAATTTTATCAATTATTCAATAATTAAGAAAGCAAACACTTATTATAAACACAATAAAACAAGTAAAACAAAGCACAATGAATCGACAGATATTATTAAGTACAAATATTAAGTGATTTTCTAACACGGAGAGAGATCAATATTTTCCGACGAAATCTAGGATCAATCTGAATAAAATGACTTCTTGTTTCAAATTAAATAGAATATACTCTTAGAGGGGGTGAATTTTGAGTTGGATCTAAGGAGAGGGAATGGGTATGTCAAGTTTCACTTCTACAGTAAATACTTATTATTTTTATTGCTTCCATATTCCTAAAAATCTTTATTTGGTTTCATATGAAAAACTAATGGAAGGGTATTATTTCTAGCTATTCTCTCCCAGGGTTGAGAACTGAAATGTTGATGAAATAAATATTAATTTCGTTGCTTTTCGTATTTGTGAGGGATTTCACTCTTTACTAATAAATAGTGTTTTTTTTTAGATATTTTACTGAAATATGTATGGAAACCAAAGGGGGTACAATGTTATTATTTTTGTCGAGAGAAATACAGTATTGAATGTTCTCACGTACTGAAGGTACACCTGCTAACACTTATAATATTATAGAAAGATTTTATTTGTTATTTCATAGTAATTTTGGTACATTATCTATTTTCAAAAGACATTAGTGGTGAAACAGATGCATTTATTACCTACGGCTTGCTATCTGGGGGAGGATGATTTCAGATATTCTCACAAAAGTATGATATTATATGAGGGTATATAATTAATAATAAGTAGATACAAAAATATTGTACTTGTGATACACTAGGTGGGGTATAGATCATAACAATATACTACATACTTAACTATAAGAAACACAGATTAGCAATAATGAACCAACGAACTTGCTATGTTTATAAATAATATTATCTATATAAAGGCCTACACGAAGATTGTATGTGCATTTGTATGCCACTCAAAACCACTTGGACAATCGAACATTTAATATGGGATTCTTTACGGCAAAGTGCCTAATAAAATAAAAACTTCAAGAAAAATGTGGACATATACTATTTTGTAGGTGCTTGGAGATGGTAATTATTGGCAAAACAGTATAATAGGCTTAATCTATAGTCTGTAGGTGACTAGGTACACAAAGCACGTAGAACAATAAACTAAATAACCAAAGTAGGCGGCAGGTGTCTTCCTATCCACCTCACGTACTTGATTTTATTTGTTTAAGATATATTATCGATTCCAATATAACTCACTAGTGAGTAATGAGTATCCTTAAAAGGATATCCAATAAATTCTCACGGTTATGAAGAAACGATGATGTTTGGTTGGTTAAAAAACAAGGAAATCATAAATCGATTTCAACGGGTAACGTGGGATATGCAAGCCAGAGAAGCAGGATGTTTAAATTATCAATATGTATCTTGTTAGCTTATTTTGGGAAGTTTAATTATCATTAGCAACTTAATAATTCAAAGTAGCAGAAACGTAATAAAATTATTATACGCCTTTGTGTTCTTATGAATCTATAGTATTAGATAATATTGAAGATGCAAAATAATTGTGCCTTGATTTAACTAAACTAGCATTAAAATTAAAATAAGTATTGCCACTAGTAGGAAAAAATGCACAAAATGATATATTCATGAATGATGTGAAGCTAGGAATGTCTATTTCTATGACAAAGTTGAAATTAAATAGAAACTTTATCATTTGGAGATAAGAATTATTGAAAAATATTGGTTGGAGTCACAATCCGTGACCAAGTCGGCAGTATGTTCGCCGAAACGTCGGATCATCAGATCTTCACACGATTAAACCCGAAAAACAAATCTAAATTAGTTGACGTAGTCTATGGCTATTAATAAATAAATAAATAAAATCTTATTGGACTGAATAAGAGAAAAAATACACGTGTATTACCACCATGTAAAAAAGCACGTACAACTAACGAGAACTATAGAATACTATTCATTTGTCAGTACATGATCAGTGATCACAATAAGGTGTAAATATAAAGTTAACTTTTCCTTTAGATTGTACTTTAAAAACTTATTGCATGATACTTTAGCATTCTACGCATCCACATTTAAATGAATTTATAAATATTTTGCACTGAAAATATGCAGCAGTCATGTTTTCTATAAATTAAAAAACTTTGACAGCTACCTACTTCCAGAGTAGGTATACAAATATTTTATCCAACGAATAAAAAGAGAATTTCGTTTTCTCGTTAGTGAATCGATGAAGGTCGCCATACCAAACTGAATTCCGTGGGACATCTGGAGACAAAAAGGCCATAAATATGTGACCTACCTATCCTTGAGAAAATATAGGTTACAGTTGTCTTGCTTTAGTCTCTTCAAGGTATGTACGGGTACCTACCTTCATTTTAATTTCACGTTAATATAAAAAAATATCAATCTTCATTTGAATACGTAAGAAGATTGGAAAGTAGGTAAGGAAAATATGGCGATTTATGAGCAAAAATCGAAAGTAAATTGTGGAAATTATGTTTACTGAAAATTAATGAAATACTAGTGAGGTACTAGCTACATCTAGCAAAGTAATATACACACATATTATTTGTACAGATGTTTATTGAAGGTATACACTATACATAGTTAATTTCCATTAGGTTATGCTGCGAGTATAAAAATAATTTAACGATATTTATACATGTATTTCCACTAGGCATTAAATGTAAGATTACTTAGAACATTATTTTTATATTAATTGCTGTATTACGCATTCACATTTTTACGGCTAATCAATCAATAGTGGCGATAAAACGGAAATCTAAGTTATGAATATCGTATAAAATTAGCTCTTGTAACTATGTGAACATCTATAACGTAAGTTTGCTCAGCCATATCATATTTATATCTAACAAGCCTGTTTATAAAAACATTTAATCATATTTTTCACCCCCTTAGGGATGGAATTCCCAAAAATCGCTTCTTAGTGGATATTTTTGACATACAACCTATACACTGTTCAAATTTCAACGTTCTGGGATAAGCGGTACCGGTGAGGACATTTGGTTTTATATTGTAGGGAGTATGAACACCCCCTACCTAGGTATAACTATTTAGGTACTCTATAGATCCTAAGACATTTGTATTGTATATATCCTTCTGTTTTACTTATAACAACCTTCTGATAACTATATAGTATCGCCTTACACTAAAATATAAATAGATAAATAGGTAGGCAAGAGTATATTACTACAAACCAAATGCATTTTTAAATACGCAGCCACGAAATTAAGTTTTCTAATTATTTATGTATCGCCAATTATAAAACAAAATCCTGATAACATTTCAGATCAATAATTAATATGATATACTATGACATGCTTTATTTTTATGACTAAATAAATTAGTTGAGTATAGATCTTCATAATATGCTATAACTATAACGACTTACATAAAATATTATGCATATGTATTAATTATACTGGTAACATTATAATATAAAAACATTTGCTTATGATTTACGAGGATTCCTTCATATTATATTATTATCCGCTCCAAGTTCTTCTTCTTCGTCATTCTTCTGCACGAATTACCTAATGAAGGATTTATCACCTTGTTGATATTTTTAATGTTACGTCGAAATTAGGCAACGATTTTGACATACAAAATGGTTCCAATAAAACATTGTGAGTTATGCACAACTCCGCCATGTAATTAATAACATTTGAATTAATACTTCTGATTATGTTGGATTGAGAGCGTGTTAAGAATATGTAGCTGAAGGTCCAGGAATAGTAGGTATTATTTTGTGCAATAACGAATGACAATGTTTATCGTACTAATGTAATAAATGCATAACGAAGAATGATAATGTTTATTACTGTAAGGCGGAGACAACGTCGTTATATCATTATACTCGCACTAGTGACTAGAAGGTGTGGGACGTCTGATAGAAAAGGCAATTCATTCATGGATAAGCAGACAATGTGGGTGTCTGAAATGGACTGTAAACAATCTTAGTTGTTTGATGTAATATGGTATTTATAGGTAAATTATAGTGCAAGTAGATAATACTTCAATGAACCAAGTATACATAAGTATAATGTTGTTGTAGGTCGGTGTTTAATATAATACTTAATAAGATTGTAGATTGTTGACCTAATAGTTTAGAAATATGTGGATTGTCTTGACATGACCTTACATTTCACTCCATCATTGCGATATGTCACTGAATAATTTATATATTACACCTAATCTAACTTTAAGATACTATGCCGATACCTACAATTATTCTGAGACGAGATTTTAAGAATGGAGGTTTTAAAACGAAGTACTTATTATTATTAGTGCTTAGCAGGTATTTGCGGAGGTTGCGGGCTATTTTTTGGAACTCCTCTTGATCCAGGGTCAGTCTGAGTCAAGAGTTACGACGAATTACGCAGTTATAGTACAAATATTTTTGCCAATTCACAAATGACATTGCACATTCAAACATTTTACAGACCATAAAGTTTACTGGTTTTACCTAGTCTAACTATTGGGAGTTTTCTCGAGGAATAACAGTACAAGTTAGTCTTTAAACCAAGTTGTACATTATACAAAAACGTGACTGTGTTATCCATTCTAGTTAAACTTAATCATCAACTCCTCTAACGGTTCGGATCTCCTGCATGTCATGCATAAAGCATATTATATCTTGTAGATAGAGTATAATTTCTGTTAGTATGTATTACCATAAAACTATGAAAGAAAGGATTAGGAAGAATTATTTAAATTTTATTGCTTTCATTGGTAATTGAGTTAATTGTATTTTTCAGTCTTCTAAAACCATATATGTATGTTCTTCAGTCGTGGTTTATCGGGTTCAAATCAATCGCATACAATGATTTGTTTCAAATGCTCTACTATTAGTCACGAACGAACATAATGATTACAAAGTTTGCAAACTTCATACAATCATTATCATGAATTTTGTAGAACATCATTCCATGGGAATGTTTTTTAAATCGACGAATTCAAGATATTTAATACTCAAGAGTCATCGTGTTACAAAATGAATTACAATACCTAGTCTTGCTATAGCTTAGCTACGTTTCATTTCCTCAAAAATGTAGGTACATTGGCACTTGTAATTCAAGAGTAGTAGTTTGGCACTTTGTACAAACACTACAGTCTTATACAAACATACAAGCATTGCCTTAGTTAGCAAATAGTTTTCAACGATAACTAATTCATACGCTATAGTTACACTGTCTATGAATAAAACATGTAAGTTCATAGAGTATAAAGATGAAAAGAATGTAGTGAAGAAATTAAACTTCTTAGGTTTATCGTTTTAGATTTATTAGGAGATATGACTGTGAAATTGTGTAGGCACCTACATCTGTACTGTAGGGTACTTGACCATGAAGATGAAGTTATTCTACGACAACAATTTTATTGTAGAGGTAGTGGCTGTATACTGGAATGGTGATGACGCAGTCTAAAAAGAAAACGAAATGCGCGTAGGTGAAAAGTGTTACTCCCATGTATTTTACCAGGTAGACATTTACCTATTCTCACGTTACAAGTAGATAGTAGGTAGGTGGAGGAAGGAAATGTGAATACGAGATACAACATGTCAGCAAATAAATCATTTTTGCTTTTGCTTATTACGATAATTAAATTGAAATGTGGAGACAGATAACATAGTACACACTCATATGAAAGCATATCCATCCACTGACAAAGTCTAATGTATATGTATTTTTTCAATAGTGTTATGTAATTTGATAGCTAGGTATAACGCTTACTCATAGATGGATGGGCGGATCGTCGCAAAGATGGTTTATCTGTGTAGCAAATTTAATGTTTGTAAGTTAGCTATAAAGTTACATACATTAATTACACAAAGTAAATTACACTAAAAGATAATGGGCCAGTACCTCCCAAGGTGTAGTTATAAGATAAAGAATAATTATTGACTTGCGTACAAACTAAATATTCATAATGCCCGGATAATGAAATTAAAGATTTACTACCCTCTGATCTACTCTACACACTTGTATAAAACTCTTTGCATAGTGGTATTTGTAAAGATTAGAAATCAATGAACATTCTCAGTAGAAACCAATCTTGGAGTATGATTTGCTTAACGCCATGAGTAGGTATATTATAGGAAACAAATATAATAAATCGGCTGGATTGCCTTTAAAGAAAAAAAACAAAGGGAATAAATAGTGCTGAACTTATCAACCGTGTAATGTTTTATGCGTGATATCAAACGAACAATATTTTATTAATCTACTTCTACTATCTAACTAGAGATAATTGAGGTATATATATGTACAATATCATAATATGTATTAACATAATGTATTGTGGAGGAATAACGAGGATCCAGTCGTGTTTGTTTTACTAATTAGATAGTCACGCTTTGCGTAAAATCCATCTCATGTACCTACCCAGAAATGATCTTCATATTGGGGACTTGAGGTAATCAATTCAACTTATATTGATGGTAAATGCCTATGGTGAATTCTTATGAAAATAATGGTAAAAATAAAACCATTATTGCAATGGGATATAATGATGTGATAGAAAAACAAGTGGGTAGTAAATAATGCTAAGAAGATTATAAACATGAAGCTAATAACACAATCATCTCCTAATAATAATACCTACGTGTGTTGTCTGATGTGTGATAACATAGCCAAATTAATTTATTATTACAACGATTGAGTGACGATCTATAAATATTATCTATCTCTGTATGCATTTTCAAGGCTAATTTCGTTCGAAAAATAATGCTAAATAGATGCCCTGGTCATTGACATTGCTGCTATTATTATCTACTTAGGTATATTTCTGAATCGCAACGATACCGATGAATGATTTTTATGGTTGTAAATAGTTGCCGTCTTTCTATTGGAACTGGATTTTTATGAGCACAAATAACACTAACTGAGAAAAATCAATGATATTTTATAACTAATTATGATAAGCTAATGTTTTTTTCTCGTGTAGGTACCTATATAATTTTCATCTCTATGTTTTTAATAGTTTTTAATAGAATCGTTACAGTAAATACGTATTTTTTTATTTATTTAATACTTGTTTTTAAATAAAAGGACAGATGTTGACGAGGACATAAACCTATTTATTGCCTCTAGAAATAATGTTTCATGGACATATCGCTGATCGTAAAAAATAAATTAGGCATGAGAATAAGATATTCATATTCTTAAAAACTTACACACTTAAAGTTCCTTTTTGTAAAACATGTAGGTTAAGTAGATTCCAATGATTTATAGAATGGGATCTTGATTACGCAGATGATTACGATATTTTACGAAATATTTTCGCAATATCAATCTACGAAATTCAGGTGTATTTTTACCCTTATACATTTCTATAAGTTAAATGAAATGTAACTATAAATATGAAAATACTAATAAGGTATGAAACAATACAAATTAATTACAATACTTACAATAGTTGTATATGAATTGAATTGTCCAATAGTTCTCTGGATCTCTGTATAACCGGTATGTTTGCAGAATTAACCAAATATAGAGATACCACTGTTTTAAACTTCAGTATTATTTATTTATCATTAACGGGAGAAACAATAACTGTTTATCTGTTTATGGAGTTTCTCTATGTTTATAATATAGAAATTAATTAACGTTCAATGCATCAACACCATATAAGGAACACAATTCAAGTAAACAACAAATATCTACTCTTATATACAAAATGTCTGTTAGAAATATATGTAGGTATGTTTGCTCATAAAAAACTTACTTATAAAATACTATAGGTAAACTTTAAAAGCACTAAAATAAATTATCTTAAAAATGTGAGTTTTGTAGTAAATGCAGTGTAAAGATATTATTTTATAAAAGCGAGATTCCTATTTCATTCGCAATATCGATCAAAAGTTCGTTTTTTTTTTATTATTTATTTACTTCGAAAAATATTTATGAATATTTTATTCCCGCCATGGAATAAAATATTGTATTATAGCAAACAGCGGTGACATAAGCCGGCCGGCAGCAAGTTGATATAGGCACACGGAACAGAATGATAGCGCGACCGTGTCGAGAAACGGAATGACTGAAAAATCGCATATAAAATTGAAAACAGTGTAATATCATGTCAACCGCTTGTACGGCTTTTGCCGCTACTGTGCAGAGGTTGCGTATCGGTGGTTGGATACTTTAAGTTGGTTCTTTGAAAGGGAGTAATGTGGGACGTAGGCTTGACCGTATTTTATGATATTAGGTAGGTACATTATTTTAGTTCATTTCATAAATATTATTAGGTACTACACTATAAATTTATCTACCAGGGGGCAAAGGCTCAGGGGCGCCATCGCTAGAGGGGCGCCAAAACGGTCGGTAAATTCGTGTAATTTTTCGATCCCTTTATTAACTGGGTAACTGGAAGAAATCGCAGTTCTGCGATAAGTTCGCCCTAGTGAACAACGATTTATAATCTGCACTATGTCCATTTTTTATATTTATATGTAGGTATTTGTTGCTCACTTAAAGTTTAAATAAATAAATTCCTGTAGTCCTAGAAATTTTCGCGGCGGTGCTTTCATTGCGTTTGTAAATATTCGAGGGAAGTTATGAAAATATTTATGTGTAGCTTTTTTTGCAATATCACTGCCAATTCTGAGGCGAGGTCATAAAATTTTGAATATATAAAAAGCTCTTTGGATCCTCCGTTATCAGATTAAAAGTTTTTGTACCCCTTGGAAAAGTACACGCGGTGTTATTTGTACTTATATACTCGTAAGTCTTTCAAAGATAACAAAATTACATTTTTCTTTTGAAAATGCATAAGAAGATAAGTGATGTTACGTTCACAAAATACATACCGACATTATCTATTAATCTGCCTCATGTTAATTTCACACAATACATAGAAATTATTATTACCTACCTGCAATATTTTATAAAGAGTAGACACCTAATATACGCAGTGTCGTGGTGAAAAGATCATTAAGATAAGAAATTCAGTTTTAATATAGATATTTAAATGTAATAAAAGTATATTTAACTAAGATGGTTTGGGCATGTTATCTTGTATATCTGAGTGAACGAAGAGGTGTGAGGAAGCGCGGCCGCCCGAGACTGGCCTGGTCCGATCATGTCGACCAGATCCTCAAGGATGGGCGCGTTTTGAGTAAAAGGAATCGGAGAGCGTGTATGACAAATTGTATGAATGTGACGGAGGCTAGGAGTGTGTGTAAGGATAGGGCTGTCTGGCGCTCTGTCCTCTCTGCCTACCCTGCAAGGGACGTGGCGTGAGGGTATAGATAGATAGATGTTTATAGTAAACTGACACAAGAATTACAAATGCATTAAATTGTTATGGAGGCAATTGTTGCTGTGTAAATACAGATATTACATAAAAACGTAGGTTTTAGGAAGGGTTCATACACAATAAAATGATAAGCAAGATTTTAAATAATTGGACTACACGTATGTTGTGCAACTGATTGTGTTATATTTGTCTTAAATAAATAAATTTTCAAAGTTCTACAATAATTCGATTCCTTTCATTAGGTATAACATGGGTATAACTTAGTACCCTACGTAACGTACCTACCTAGTACCTACATATTATACATACATAAGTATTAAGTATAGACTTATAAAGCAACGCCCCAGGCTACAAAAACTAACTCTAATTTCACGCTTTCAATAAAATACAATAGTTCATGAATGACTTATGTATGTATGCTTAATATACCTAATAGTTATACATACATCTAGTTGTAACTACAATTTTTCGCTCCTTTTAATGATGAAGGCTTATTTCTATATACAAGAAAACGAAAGCATTTAATGGATCACTTTTAATTTCTGTATAATAGTTAAAACTTATAGATACCACAGTATTATATTAAACTTATTAAGTGCATTGATGCTGATTACTTATATATAATGTGTACTGTGAATCCTGCGGGCATACAACCAAATACAACTTTAATGTGGTATGGTAGTTGAAAACATTTTTTTTAAATTCTTCATGGCATTTTTAACTTTTGTACTTTCTTCGTTCTCCATCACACATAATTTCATTTCATTTTTCATTTATTTATTATCCAAAGCTTTACAAAGTAAAAATACAATAAAAAAGTACTGGATTTTATTGCCCCACTAGGCGATAGCCTGTTCCGGGGCAATACTATTTACAACATAAAAGTTCAAGGTTACATGTATGTACAAAAAATTTACATTGCATATTTATTACATTTATCTCGTATTTAGGAAAGCATCTATATTCCAAAACAGACAGATGCTAACTTACATACATTTCGAAACTACTCGTACTTTGCTAGAAAAAATAACTTAGGACTGTAATAATAGTGTAAATTTTCCAAAATATATCTGTATGCGCTAGCGCTGTTTGAAACTCAAGTAAATTTTGGAACTCAATGAACCAAACATTTTGGAACTACATACTAATCACGAGTTATTAATTAATTTGTCCTAGTTGAATTCGCATATAAGTAATATCATTTTATAAAACAGTCTTTCGAGAAATTAAACCTACTGTATAGCAGTGGCGAAGAGTGGATTTCTGTAGAAGGAAAGCCGGAGCTAAGATTTTGTATTGCATCATGTCAGATTATTGCGGTTAACTGGCAGAGATCAGGATTGGCATTGGCAGCATTGGGATAGGCTGGCCTTAGTGAAAAAATGTTATAATATCTGTATTTTTAACATAATTCTTTATTTTGTTCAGCAAAGGTGTGAATAAATAAAAAAAATAACCTATTATTTATATCATCGCCACTGCTGTATACTATACTGCTTCTGTGAACTTTTGCTTGAATCATTAGGTACTCATCTTGCTTACATTAATGTTGTACCATCATAATCAAATTCTGTTCAATTACTGATGTTTTGTGAACCACACGTCACGGATGATTTGAATTGTAAAACAGTCACATATTAGTACAATTGTTTCCTTTTATCTTAGAACTTTAAAGTAGGTATTTAATTGATACAATGAAAAATATGTAGGATACACAATGCCTAATTAACTGTGTTTAAACAGCTTCATAAATATCTCGCCAAATTTGTAATGTTTTATTGGTTTTTCTTGATATTATTATATTACATAATCACCTTGAAACCATATGTATTTTAAACTTAAAGCAAGTACCTATAAGTAGGTGCTTTTTATTGTTTATAATATTCTTATGAATTCTTGTACTAAATATATCACCGTATAGATATATGGATGTGGTTAATGTAAATAATATAATATCCACATTTACAGTTTATACACAAGTATTTCATCTAAATAATTAACATAAATATAAATTTCAGTGTTTCTCTATAGATAATGTTTATACGGGGTATAAGTACTCGTAAGTATAGCAAAAGGACTGCTGACGTTATTTTTTATATTAAAAATATTACTCAATCAACGTAGACTTAAAAGGTTAAACCTTATACTAAATAATTCGGTGTAATATACTTTAGGTAGGTACAAGATATAACTTAATATAACAAACATTCAATTTAACTTCTAAGTATGAAGCTTGCTAATGAAATTTATCTTTATCCAATGTTCATAAACTAATGTATTTCCTTTGAAAGACGTGATGTACTTTTTTTACCATACTGTATTATTTTGTATTGAAGTGAGTAATTATCCACCATTTCACGTAAAAAAAAAATCGATGGACGCAGGTTCGATCCCCGACGCTGACTTACTCCACTTCACAATACAAGCTTTTCAAGCTTTCTGTGAAGTGTACAAAGATGTATTTGTTTTTCTTTTCGATAAACCCAGATAACTTTATAAAAAAAAATCATGCACCTTTAGCATTGTCGTTCAAATAAGTGACATGACATAGCATAACGTAACAAGGTATGTAGTCAGAATCTGACTGTCAGATATACATACATAAAAAGAAGATCTACATCTTTGTAATAAGTATTAATATATTATTATGAATCTGTATATGTATACCTAATATGATGTAATGAATGTAATATACACAGATTCCTATCAGAACAGTAGTCCCGCAAATTTTAATAGATGGATGGATATATTATTCTCGTAAGATGACATGTAGGTAGGAGCCTCTGCTAAATATTACAATGTTAGAAAATCATTTTGAAATCAAGGGTGTGTAAAGTGTAATGGACAACAACTTGTTTTAAAGTTCAAAGTAAAACACAATACGGAATATCCAGTGGCGGATCCAGGATTCAATTTGGGGGGGGGGCTGAATGTCGTCACATGGTAAAAAGTACTGTCACTCAACGTTTTGGGGTGGGGCTAAGGGGCTGAAACCCCTAGATTTGTTGTATATAAAGTACTGTCACTCATGGTTTTGGAGGGGGCTGAAGCCCCCTAGCCCCCCCCTGGATCCGTTAGTCGGAATATCTGATAAGTAGGCAGATATGTGATACCTATTTAAGTTTATTTGTCTTCACTTTTGTAAATAATATGATATACTCACCTAAAAATAAAATATTTGGATTTGTAAAACAGAATTAGTGTGATCTTTATATACGGAAGCGCTTCAGTGTATAACGAAGCGTAAAAACATGTGTCAACATTTACTTTTTGACATACCTATAGTACTAAATATAATATTAGATCATTGATCTAGTTTTGTCTTTGCCAATTATATATCTTTTTATTAAATCTACTCCTTATACAACGGCCAGTGTAATTGTAATATATGGTGATGGTCAATCAGCTTCTTTTTTTTTAATACATCTTCTATTTGTTGAGAATTTGCAATAACATAGGTAGGTATTCTCCGTTTCACCTTACTTGTCTCATTTTTTCTATAGTATTACTTCATAATTTGAAACAGAGAGTAAATCTCAGTCTCCATAGATAATAGGTATGCCCAATCCATTACGGAGTTGATATTTCGACACACGAAATGCGACCAACTTCCTTTCGAAGAACTAATATCACAGTTCCCAAAGCTACTTTACCTATAAAGGCATTCTTCTAATATAGAAACAGAAACGAAACCTACCCGCAGGGAAAAAAATATCAAAAATATTCAAGATCAAAGTTTTAATTTATATTACGTATATAAATTAAAACTTTGATCTTGAATATTTTTGATATTTTTTTCCCTGCGGGTAGGTTTCGTTTCTGTTTCTATATTAGAAGAATGAGATGCAAGCCATTGTAAGTATTTTATTATAGGTGTGTGTATGCACCCAATTAATACTAGAGGTCTGTTTAATTTAATTCATTTGAGCATTATACATAAATACCTATCTTTGAATTTATAATTATATTATTTTATCGTTATATATATAAGAAATCTGACACTATGATGGCGCAGGTATATCTCAATTTTATAATGAGATTGACAATCGTAATAAACATTAAGAATAAATGACATTTTTACAGTTCTACAATTGATTGGAAATAACTTTGTGAATTGTTCACAGAATAGTTCATCCTTGTATAGAAATGTCATCTACATAATAATAGTAAGTATGATAAAGAAGACCGTTCAATATATTGTAATGCCAGATGAGGCCGGCGGTGAGATCACAAGACACATAGTGCTTCATATCTTAATATCTGTAAGAGTCCGACTAGGTATATATCTAATTTATATAGAGAAATGTCGCATGCTCGTAGTGAGAATCAATATTCTGATAATCATTTTAACTGCATACATCTTTTCCATTGTGGTTGAATCTGTTGAATAGTTAACTTTATTTTTTAAATACTCTCAAACCCCATCGGCTATATAATAAATAAATAGGTCGCATAATATATATTAGTCTCCTGCACAAGGGAATAGTTATTGAGTTGTAGTTACATTCCATCCATGCCAATAATATTTAGTTTCACACGATAGAAAATATATTATACATACATCTTTTCAGGATGAGCGACGCCAAGGCATTTATCTTTCCATTAGCAAAAATGATATTTGCAAGAAGTACGTACCTACTTTTGAACACAGAATATAGTTATGAAATATTTATTTATTTATTTATCTATGGTACAAATACAGTCACCGCAGTACAATAGAACAGAAAAATTATTGACAAACCTGACCAATTACATAGCAAAAACGACTTAACTAATACACCTATATTATGTTTATGCAATATACCTATGAAAGGGTATTAGAATGGAAATGGAACGAGGAGGAGGAGAGGGATAAGTATAGGAATGATAAACCTATAGTACCTAATATATTCTAAGTAAACATCTAGGGAGGCGAATTAAAATTGCAAATATAATTAAATGCATAGACTATCAAGCGTAACGTGTTTTTCAATGAACTTTACGACGTAAATTAAAATAATTGCAAATTGAAATCGCTTAGGACAACGACGTAGCCTTATTTTTAAAACGCGTTTTTTTTTAATGAATCTGGATTTATCGAAATAAACCCAAATACACCTTTGCTCATTTCACAGTAAGTCATGTCGTGAAGTGGAGTAGGTTGGCATCGGGGATCGAACCCGCGCCCACTGGATTAACAGTCGAGCGCGTTATCAATCAGGCGGTTCCATATTTCAAATATTCAGTATGCATAATGGTAGGTATTTTACATTCGCAATGTGAAGTTAAGTTGCAGAGTGCATAGTTGCAGTAGCCAATCAGATGAGCAGAATAAAATAGTGACACACGTACTTTAAGTATGTACGTAATGTAACATTGTGTCCTTCTTGAAGATTTAGAACGGTTGGGCTTTGTATTTTATGAAATCATACTCGTATATACTCTTAGTTACTATACTAGTGAAGATATATGCCGCTACTTACTTACTTTCAGTGTCCGGAAAACCATAAAATTTGAAGGAGGCCCTAATATTCAGCCACTAGTGCATCCTCGGGCGTGCATGTCGTCGCTATTAATTTGGGGACATGTAAATAGGCTGCTGCTTAAAATTGTAGATGGAATTCTTCGACGTTAGATAAAATATGATTATAGAACTACTACATAGTGTAGATAATATACAGATCACGAAAATGTATGTAACTATTTATTTTATGTCTTCATCAGGCGCGAAGCTACCTAAGAACACGATTCTCATCGAGTTACCTTTTGGATAAAATGATAGGTATAATACTGTCTAATCTGACGTAATCCAATAAGAAATGTCAGCCCCGGCTTCCCTTCTGCAGAAATCCACCATTCGCCACTGGTCTTCATAAACCATGTCACCATCACACCTATTGTATTCTGTGTACAGTGATTATCTAGAGCTAGAGATATATTTGCAGCCATATTTACAGCATTTTTTTAAATTGAAAATAAAATTTTCACTTCACGATGCAGAGAGCATCAGACATTCAGTTTATAATGCGCTTATCTTCTTTATGTTATCACAGAACAATCGCACTTGATCTGTACCTATACATTTATTCATATAAAATAAAACCATGTGTTTCTTTTCATTGCATACCAAATAATATAATTAATAATAATAGTGTCACTTGCTCTTACTGACCTTGATCTCTCATTGTGCATTCCTCTGTATAATAAGATCGTCTACCTACAATCTACATATTACCATACATTATACACACCACACACCTGTGTCTATACATCTTTGCTTTGCATCGCTTTGCAGTTAGCTATTATTTTTCGCAGAGACGGAATTTTAACGTAAAAGCCTGAATATATTCACTTTGATTTGATCTATAACTTTTTTGCAAGAAATATTTTTGAAAATCGCAATGGTTTTGCGGGTAAGTACGTATAATAACAGGGAGTTTTTTTAAGCGCACCCACAGTACCTACTGATATCCTTACAACTTTTTTTCTATGTTCTGGAAGGTAGTACCTATATAATATGTATAATAAATTATGGGCAGATGTAAAACTAAGGCAAGGAAAATGAAAATTATTAGGTACATGTGAGTATATGAGTTACAGAACAAAATAATATTTTTGTTATAAGTAATATGATTGACGGCCAGCTGAAAACATTCAAATACTTATTCACAAGGTTACTGACTTACTCCACCGTTAATAAACGAACTTATATCTTTCAAGTTTTCTTTAGTATCTGAGTAGAGTATCACATTGCGACATGCTCCGAACATTGGAGGAGTGAATAGCAAGGCAATAATTAAGATTTATAACACAAGTAGCCTATGATTGCTTGAATGACTTCAAAATTATTATCAAGTATTTTTATGCAAGCGACTATTAGACCACCAACGATACGCGCTATTATCTTAACAAGTTGTTCTATGAAATTGATTGAAATAAAATCAAATATTGACTCCGACAAGTTTCATCTTGCTATGATAATTTATTTGCACGAAATCTTTGAAAAGAGTGGTTAGGAGCTCGTGCATTCTTACAGCGTACCTAATTAATTTTGTTGAAAAATTTTTCTCGCCTTTATCGAATTAAAATGCTTATTACCTATAATAAACATTTCTTGTTACTAAGACAGAACCAATTATTATTCAATGTACTATCGCCTTATATTTTTTTTAATTTTAAAGGAAATTCAACTATAATAATGCATAGACTCATATGAAAGAGTATAAGCAGAGGGAATGTAAGAACTGTGTCAAATATTAATAGGTATAAGTACTTTAAATTGTTTGTGAATCTCCTCGTCCAATTGTCATCGATCGTCATTGTTTGATGAATATCGCAAAACGACTGATAAGATTCCAAATTATAATATTTTTTCATTCTTCAGTAAATTTGTTTTAACGATATTTGAAAACATCTCTTATCAAATCCTTCATGAAAAGTAACAGCATTTAGGTATTTACCCTTTCCTTCCACCTCAAGCTTCATCGCGATCACATCTATTAATACATTATGGCATGACTGGCGCCAATCACTAGTGAAAGATAAGATTGAGCAAGAATTTTGTATGGGGCATATATTCTAGATAACCTTTCAACTTCTTATTATATTGAACGGTTAAATATAGTTCTTATTCTTTTAACAATGTTTCGGATGACGAAGTTATGATCAACAGGACTATTAAGAAATTCCGTAGTGAGCAACTACATTGTCTGAGTATTGATATCTATATTTAGTAAGTACAATATGGGTACATAATATATTCATCATCATAATAATTATAGTGATCATCATATCAACAGATATAATAGGCGTGTTCAATTTAAAAATCTGTAATGTTTTTGTATTAACTGAGTCAAGTGGTTGAATTGAGAAAACGCCTACATCTTTTTAATTACAACCATTTATCAATCTCACTCTATACTACTTACATAATGTAATATAAAGATATTCTGCGTTACAGTACCGACATGAAGCGCACATAATATGTACTGTACTTACAATGTAATCATCTGTAAAATGATTATATGGACATATCGTCGATACACGAATCTGTTAATATAAGAAAGGAATAAGGTAACATTCGCCATACAAGTTTTAGTGTCATGTTATCGCACATGCCATATATAGAGTTTCAAAGATAGACAAATTCATGTTCTGCGAGAGATTTTAGTTCAATTCCGCTTGATCAATAACTTGAAAATATCTACAACTTCTATGAAAACATTATAGGTCATCTAACCTCTAAAACGAATGTAAATATCACTAGGACCTTTGAATAACACTGTACAATTGATTTAGAATTGGCAATTTACTGTAATTTTAATTTAATTATGTTAATTCTTTCTTACTGTATAAGATTCATGAGCATATGATCCTTGTAACATTGAATGATCTAACAGTAGAACTATAATATTAATATACAATACTAATTAATGAGTTTTATATTAGGAAACAGCTGTTATTCGTAATACATTCAAACAAATACTAATTGTAATTTGTATACTACATAGACGCGTGTTAGTCAATCATCCCTTCATAGAGTATATGGACATAGAATAAATGTTGCATACAGTCTCTATTATACAATAGGTTTTAACAAATACTTAGTATTGAAAGAACTATTATCATATATTTAGGTAATTCGGTCACAGTTAGATTGAGTTACTCATGACATTTTCTCAAAAAAAAAAGAGGAACGGTATTTTTCAGATTAGGTATATAGATTATATGTGAATGTTTCTTGAGAGTAATAGTGATCATGTAAAGATTAACCAATCCATGACTGGCCGCAAGTCGAGCATGTGCCCATCTTACACTGTGCGTCAGTTGGGGTACCTACAAGTATTTTATTTAGAATAAATTGTGCAATGTGCGTGGTACTTAACCTATAAGAACTCTCAGAAATATAGTCGTACCTTCGCAAAAAAGTGTTATTGCATGGTACCTACTTATTAATAATTAAGTAAGTTTCAACATATCTATAGGTAAGTATTTGTATGATAATTGCAATCAATAATATTTAGTTCTGCATACAGATAGATACCTAATTCTCATGAGTGTGAAATAGAAGTTAATTGAACACGATGACATCAGTAAACTTGATGTAAATGCTAATAAACGATCGTAATTGAAGGTGAACATTGCTGATTACTGGCACATAATGTTCAGTAGGTATACGAGTATATTAAGGGCATGGCACCAAGAATGACGTCACAGTCTTTTCCCACGGCATTAAGGTTCAAAATTGCGTGACAATCGCATGATAAAATGGTAAAAATAGCGTTTTTTTTCCATTTTTTGGGGTTAATTTTGCGTCTATCAAAAAACTTTTACGGTTATTCCCTAGATTTTAATGCATATTATCAGTACAAGAAAAAAAATACTCCGCGACTTTCGGGAAACGAGCTTCCGTCTTTCGGAAAAAAGGTCAGAGGTGTTTTTAAATATTTTTTTTACGAAATGTATACAAGATATAAAAAATCTATTACGGTTATTCCCTAGATAGAGGTTCAATGCATCTACCCTATTTTGTTCCAAAGCATATTTAGTAAGGTTGTCGAGATATAAGGTCTCCCGTTTTTAGAAATTTTTGAAATGTCGGTATGCACACTCTTAATGTCAGGATTAATAACGATACCCACTGTTACTTCACTCCTGTTATCGTAAATTCATTGATTAACGTTTATTAGTTAACCATATTTAGGAAAAATATTTCATAAAAATCATTTTCATTATTTCATTCTTGCTTAGTATCCATAAGAACGACCAATAGTGAATATCTGAGAGTAAAATATAACTATCAAAGTTAAATTATAGCTCATAATTTTATTTGAATCGAAATAGTTAATACTGAAATCTATCAGTAAATTCCTATTAATTCTATCATAGAATATTTAATTTTACATACCGATGTAACCACGAAATTATGATTAATATTTTATGTCATCTAGGATTTTAAATCATAAGCCACAGGTATGTACTATTGGTAAAGAATTATCATTGATTTCAGCAGAAAAAAATAATTTGTCACTTCATAAAACATTGTAACACGCACTTATAAGATTTTTGTAAATTGCGGTTTCCAAAATACTACCAAATTCTTGAATTATAGACTCTGTATATGAATCAACATGTCATAAAATCATCAACGTTGCTATAATTTAATTGTATTCGGTAATAATATTACTCTCTCTCTCTCTCTCTACTGATGATTGCTCCCTCCCACTTTCATTAGAGTCACCCGACTCATTATTTTAGTTGCACTACATAAAATATATTAGCAGTAAGTATTTCATAAAAAAAAATAGGTAAATAAATGAAAAAAAAAACGGAGAATCACATCAAATTGTTTCATTTGTTTCTTTATATAACTACATATTGGAGGTGCATATTATAGTGTAGGTACCGGGCGCGAAGCTACCTAAGAACATGATTCCCTTCGAGTTACCTTTTGAAAAAATGATAGGTATAATAGTGTCTAATCTGACGTAATCCCATAAGAAATGATAGCACCGGCTTCCCTTCAGATACCTAGTACCTACAGAGAGATGAATTTAATTATGGAGAAGATGCTGAATCCAAGCTTATGTGGAAGTATGTAAATATCAGGCGCGAAGCTACCTAAGAACACGATTCCCATCGAGTCACCTTTTGGATAACATGATAGGTACAATAATGTCTAATCTGACCTAATTCAATAAGAAATATTAACCCCGGCTTCCGTTCTGCAGATTTCCACTCCTCGCCACTGGTAAATATATACTCTGAAATGACTACAACCTTATGGTAAACTTTGTGTATGAGAAGAAGATGAAAACGAGATACGTTGCATGCGTATAGATCATAAGACTTTAACGTTTTCTTAAGACACCTAGTAGCCAATACATCCTACATAGGTATGAACCTAAATTGATTTATGATCCAGAAGTTTAGATCATCTGTTTATAAAGTTTCGTAGATATTGTATCAGATTGATAGGTATTGTGATTTTTCTAGTTTTATCTGAATTTAATACCTACTTATAATGTTTTGTTTGTAGGCATATAATATAATATAATTCGCCGCACATTCTTGGTTAGACATTAATGTGTTTAATGTTTTATTGTTTCAAACACCAGAATATAACATTTTGCTAATCTTTATGGACAAATCTGTTACAGTTCTATATTATACTTGCATAAATTATAATAAACTTCTTGGTTTTTTATTAGACACACACCTACTACTAGAGATATTGTTTCGTGTTTGTCCAGATATTGAGACTGAATTGTTGACTTATTAATATTCTCGTAGTACAATATGTTGCTGTTGCTATAAGTATGCAGACATATTACAGAAACAACAAGTGCAACAAATTGTAACATAACAATAATGAATGTAATTAATGCAGCTCATATTATTTAATATGTAATAGGTATTAATATATTATTCTCAATTACTATGGAATTTGTAGAGTATGTTGTAGATTACGTAATACAGGATCATGCAAAAAGATTGCCCCTATGTTAAAAATGTAATAACTTTGGAACCATTCATGTAAAATGAGTGATTTTTTCACTGTGCGGTGACTTATGAATGTACATTTTGTTTGATGCATGATCCGTCTTCCGATATAATGGTGATCGTGCAACAGTAAGCAGTCGTGGGTTATTTGATTCGTTAAGTCTAAGTCAATTGTCAGTAGGTATACAGTGGCTCTTTGTAAGAACTTATCTATGAGGCAGCGTTAAAAAATCACATTCGACTGGCCGACAAAAAACATCGGAAGGAAATTTTGAACGTAGGTATCCACCACTCTTGTGTCACATTCATCAGTTACCACAAACTGAAAGAATCACTCATTTATCATTAGTGGTTCCAAAGTTATACCTTTTTAATATGAAGGCATTATTTTTTGATGATCCGTATTTCAAACAGTTAGCGCCGGCTGCATGGCTTTGTCGACTGTGCAGGGGTAATGCATTCTGTATAGTACTCCAAACAAAATTTACATTGATCAGCTTAGCATAGAATGGTTCCAAAGTTATACCATTTTAAAACGCGGCAATCTTTTTCGATGACCCTGTACTATAATCGTAGATCTGTTAACAAAGACATATTTTTTTCCTAGTTAATATTAAATCAATAAGAAACGTAAAATTTTCATCGATTTCTGTCTAGTTCCAGATGATTATTGAAAGCAAAAAGTATAAATCAAAAGCAAGTAGGACGAACACTTAACAGTAGCTGTAAGTTGTAGGTACAATAGTGACGTGCCTTAGAAAACGATAAAATTCGTTGTTGTTGAAAAACAAGGAGAGAAGTCTTCGAGCCATAAACACATAATTAACAACAACGTGTAGATGAAACAATCCATCATTGCAAAAGAATTTTATAGATATTGTCCACACAACATTGGAGCAGAACGTAACGCTACAATTATAACAGCAAGTAAAGGCATATTAAATAATTCTTTGAATAGCTTTATTATTCTCTTCATGAGACAAAATGACATCACCAATTTTGTGCGTATTGTAATGTAACGTAGGTACACACATAAAAATAATATATTATTATTACGATCACATTCCGTGGTGTTTCAATGTCGCACATTACATTTTACATGCTCTACTTGTCAAATCTAAAGCTTTGCATCTCACCGTGAATACAATATACAATACTTACCCTACCTACACAATCAAATAGATTATCTATTGGAACTTTTCACCTCATTGCAATATATGCATCGTGTTATCAATCATTTCATTTGCGAAACTTTATGAACGACAGTTTATGTAGGTACCTACAATTGCACCAAAGGTATAATTTTAGGAAATCATCGCTAAGTTAAAATGGCAATGGGCAGGCGACGTTGAAATGAGAGATGGGCACCCAGAATCCTAACATGGCGACCATAGGAGAACAAAAGATGTGTAGGACGACCCCAAAAACTATGGGTAGATGATATAGTCTATCCGGCTATATAGATATATCCAGCAGTGGAGGGACGGCTATAAGGAAGAAGAAGATCGCAGTATGTTTCACCAATGCTCGTATATTATTTTGTTGTTGGTTGATTAGTGTAACCAAATATTCTAGGAGTGTAAGCAGCAGCTTAAGAGATAAAAATCTTGTTTTTATGTGTCAGCTCAATATGTAGGCACATGTATAGTACACTTACAGCAAGACATCTAGGTCACCCGTCTGCTAAAATCTGAAGTATTCAAGTATATTCAAGTAACTATCTTAGATCATAGAAAATGAAAATAATATGGTCAGTCTCAATAAGTTATTATACTTACAAAATAAATAAAGATAATTTGTGTTCCATTGTGTCAGCATTAATCGTTCCATCAAAACAATCCACTGCATAATTTAAAAACTATAATTATCTGCAATAAAAACTAAACATTTATGCAAAGTAATCTATCAATCTTAATATATGATAATTTGTATGTAATGTTATAATAAGTAGTTGGTTGTAGGTTGATAACAATAAATAATAATGAATAATAATGGACATAAATCAATTACTAATAAGTATAGGTAGTTAGTACAGTTTGGATAACTGACCTTTCCCTAAAATAGATCAGCTTATTGTTGTGTCACAACATAACAAGTAGATCGCTATTGTATTAAATGAGCATAAAATTTAGATACCTATACGTAAATATTTATTATTATAATCAAACTATGTATTAATATAATGCCACCCTTCATAGGCAATGCAAAGATAATAAGTTATGTCTGTAACCTTTCAGTTTTGAAACTTGTATAGCTACCTACCTATAAGGGCATCAGATCTACTTCTTGTGGAAATTATAAGGGTAAGTTGCTCTACTTTATTTATTTTTTAACTAGAAGAAGCAAGCACTTGGATAGTCGATAACCAACATGTTTCCTATATTTCATGGTACATACTTGTGTGACCGAGATATTTCTGTATTTAATCATTGTTTTACTACAAAATAGTTCACGGTTATAAAATAAATTATAGGTACTTACACGTATCTATCTAAAGGATGTGGTGGATGTTCTCAGACCTTGGATGTGGAGTCCCACGATTTCCTGAAAAATGTAATTACATATCTATGTTAAGTGAAGGTACTTGGAATTAAAATAACTCTGCAGATCATTATTTAAAGAAGATAAAGTTTTATTCATACAGCTATAGATTCAAGTAGATAAAAACACTGAAGCAAGGGTGTCTTTTCTATATTCTTTTACTGAGATTAAAAGGAAATCTAACACATCACAAATTAATGATTTGACTTATAGGCACAATATTTGAAATTTAACGTATGTGTGTAGAGGATCCATATAGTACCATCATGTCTAGTCAGCCGTTAAACAAAAAACAAGAAGAGGTATGTAATTAATTTAAATCAATCCATTAAGATAGTCCTCTATATTTATTCTGCATTCAACGATAATAATTGTTCAAAGTCATAAATCAATAAAAATAAACTTCAAGGTTTCCTCTTTAATACAAACAAATTATATTCCAGACTCATCATGATTTGTCCGAGAATTGAACCGTCCAAATATTATTGTTATTTATTGATGCGTCTTTTGTTAAGTCATATTTATAAAATTCATATAAATCATTGCATTTATATTTGTCAGATGCACAGATAATAATTACGTAAGTATCTACTAGGTATACAATGTAGTGAACATTGATGCGATCATTTGAAGGTACGATACTGGATGCATGCACAATATCAATTTACAAGTCATGTATTTATGTCTAAATTTTGTGTAGGTACAATAACATAATCATGATATGTATAACTATTAATGTGTATATCGATATTAGGTCACATTTTTTTATAAAAATGATATTGGGATAAACGCTTTAAAACCCAAATGATACACAAACCCAAATATTTTCCTACGCATTCTTCACAGTAAATAAAATTTGGTCTTTTGTTTTTGTTGCTTCAAAAGGAGCAGACTCAAGATCACCGTCAGCGTCGCGGCGGAGAGTCGTAGAGGCGTAGAAGATGCTCCATTCCAAAGACGCATACGCTTAGATTTTACATTCTAAAAGTATTTTTTTAATAGAACTGCATATAAATTATATCAGTGGAAATTATTGTAAACTTTTGTAAACAATATAATCAAGATTGGATCTGAAAACAAGGAGTGGAGACTGGAGATCCTTTGGAGGGCTACAAAACGTTCGATGACAGAAATATTTTCAAAATATAAAAGGAGATGTATGTACACAACATCTTAATCTCGAAATGAGGCAATAAGTGTAAAAAGATTTAAAGTTATTTTTAGTATTATTCATCTAAACCGGCATATTGTTATCGGTAAAAGTCTAGTGGAAAAATATAAGTTTGTTCAAGTTTCTCATGTTATTCACGCCATCTTTTGAACGGACTTGAAAACATAATGTATAGGCCTTGTTAAGTTTAATTCAGAGATATTATTATGTGAGTGTGTGAATGCTGTTTAGAAGTTCACCGTTAAAAGCTTTGAGAGACATTCAGAAGTTGGCAGCATTAAAGAGGTAACTTAAATAAAAAATGTTTTAGTAAAATATATCTATCTATTTGTGATGATGAATATGATTAGATATCATGATGTATATGAGTAGGAAATTTGTAGGTTTTGTTATTGTATTTTTTTATAATCCATCCGCTGTTTTCCAAATTTCAGTGTCATAAAAAAAGCTTTTGAGTAAATATGCTACACAAGGAATACTTAGAACTAACTAGTAAAAGCCATGTTTTAAAATGCACACAGCATACTCGTATCTTTACGCAAACATTTTTATGACATCTGTAATTCAGAATGGGCAGGTAACCTCAGTCTCGAAAAAGACGAAAAGCATCTTATGTAAGCGTCATGAAAAGGACACATAAAAAGAGTGGATGCCATTTTTGAAACCATGGGATCCCACGTAGATTTTTGAAAAATGTGTCAAGAAAAATGAACAAGTTATACTTATTTCAAGAAAAAAAATGGTTTGTTACTGATGAGTGATGATGTACAGTTGGAGTGTAACAAGGTGATTGATTTAGTTGATATACCTACCTACCATAAAATAATGGCTATAAAGCGAGAAACTTTGTAGAAAAGCTTGTCCACATATATATGTATCTATATTATACCTACTGTATACGAGTACTTTTGTTATCGTATAGAGAGGGTCATGGGCGTCGTCACCTCAGAGCTAGGGAGGGACAAACAAAATTTAAAAATTTGACACAGCATAGAAAAACGTGTAAATAGCGCCGCAGTCGATTTTCTTTGAGACAGAGGTGAGTAGGTTGTAATTTTGTATAAAAAATGCAGCAATAAATCGTCAAGTTTTTAAGGTGAAGTGATGAATCTGGTGTCTTTCTATTGCAGGTGATCCATACGGTTCGGATGTAAGAAGCAAGCGATCGCGTAAGTAGCGCCGCAGGCAATTTTTTATAAAACAAATTATTTTTAATAGATTTTCGTACTACTTTTAGAAATTATATGATTTGATGAGAAAACCTGCGGTAATAATGTGTTTTTTGTGAGGTTTTATCATTTAGTACCTATGAAAAAGTATATACATATTCCAATCTCTAGGGGGGCAGCTCCCCTCCCTGTCCCCCTCCCTGACGGCACCCATGGAGAAGGTATATTCGAGTATAATAAATACTTGCTCTGTGATATGTTGATCTACCTAATGAAATAGTGTACTGAATGAAGGTAAGGGAGGGTGTAATGGTGTTCCTCAGATATTGGGTCATAAAGTCGCACAAATGAGATCATTGTTGTGATATCAGAACATAATATAGTGTTACCTATCTAGGGTAGTTTTATATAATATAGCTTATTATATTTTTTATATACCTACCACAGTGACGTATTTTCGCTGTGAGATTTACCGGAATGGTGGGTAAATATTTTATTTGTACCTACTGATTGAATAATTAGATATACTTTAATATTCATGAAATGAAAACAGTTTTATTTACTTGAATTATTTTGATTTACAAATTTTATTCTTGTAAAGCGCTGGATTTTTTCTACATTTCGTAGTATATACAATGCATTATTCCCACAATGTAGTATCCCACATTATTTCCGCCGAGGTCGGTCGTAAGCCCGACAAATGGTTATCCTTAATTCTTCTTCACTGTTGTGGGAATACTGCATTAGTTTTATTTAGTTTAAATAAATAACTATGCGTTGTTATCATGGCCTTCTAAAGCCTTTTTTTTAAGTTATTATTATAATATATATTACATGTATTATTTGAATGATGCAGGACAGCCGATTCTAAAGTTCATCAGTATTCTGCAGGATACCATCCATGGGGCAACTACATGATGAAACTGCTACTAAGGTTATAATAGTTTCCTTTGGGGACGACATCTGAACGGGCGAAGAAACAGGACTTATAAATAGAGCAACGAAAAATGAAAATGCTAATTCATCACTTACCAACAATAATTGTACTGCAAAGCTTTTTTTTTACAAAATATATCAAAATGTACATATTAGTTATATGGCGTCAGCTAGAATTTCGATAAGCTCGCCCCTAAAAACATATTTTGTTTAAAGAAAGCACTTGTGCTTGCTTGTGCCAGCCGAAACATATTAAAAGTAAATAACAAAGGATAATTGTGTGTGAAAATAATTATTATGATTAAATTTTGTAAATAAAACTTTTCGAGTATTCTATCTATATCGACCTCAGTCTGGCACTGTCACAGACGGCGACAAAAATAGAATAAAAACAGATATCTTTGAATGAACTCATCCTATAGAGTAGAATCTATGTGCTTACATTGCATACTATTGGATATTGAGGCATATTGGTACCAAGAATGACGTCACAGTCATTTCCCAAGGCATAAAGTTTCAAAATCGCATGAACAATCGCATGAACAATCGCATGATAAAATGGTAAAAATAGCGTTTTTTCAAACGAGTTTTCGTCTTTCGGAAAAAATCAGAGGTGTTTTTCAATTATTTTTTTGAGGTGTTTTTCAATTATTTTTTTGAGAGATCTATACAATTACAAGATATAATAAAATATTTTACGGTTACTCCCTAGATAAAGGTTCAAAGCATCTACCCTATTTTGTTCCAAAGCATATTTCGTAAAGGTTGTCGAGATATAAGGTCTCCCGTTTTTAGAAATTTTTGAAATGTCGGTATGCATACTCTTAAACCCGACCCATTGGCATTAGTCTAAAAATATATTTTCCCTTTTTATTGTAAGTACCATCAGCTACCTCTATAATCCTAATAAAAATTACCTACGGACGTGGTTGTCATCAGCAACCAACTGTACAATCGTCAGTTCATGAAACACATTATTTATGTACCTATTTGTTTATTCATATGAAATGAAATATTAATTGCGGACCAATAAATAATATCATTACTTATATTTTATTTTATACATCATAATTTTATTGGCAACAACCCGTAAGAATTACTATAATCTATTCACAATATGATGTAGTTATAATAATCGATTTTCTTTTCGATAATAATAAATTTCTTAGGTACTATATCATAAAATACTATTAATTGCTACATAGTTTCTAACCATATATTCAATATTCCCACGGTTTATTATAGTCATTGTTTTAATAATTAATTTATTAATAATGCTTTCTTCATTTGAAGACAATTACTTACCCAATTTATTACCATCATGCCATCATAGAAAGGGTAAATGGAAATATGTAAGTAGGTGCACAGAATTGTTTAAAAAATATTCTTTGTCTTCCCTGATATCATAATAACCTACATTATGACACCGTGTCTTTTCTCATATACTTACCATAATACCTATAACACTTACTTATTTTTTCCCCAAATTAGCACATAAAACTATCTGAAGATGAAAAAATAGTATATTATATATTCAGCCATGCTAAATATATACGGGTACACCAACAGGTACGGTGATAAGTAAATTAGCATTGAATTACCTTTGAAAATACTTAGATAAACTCATAAATCTCATTTTATTAATAATTCATATAAGTAATATGCATTGATTAAAAGGTATGACGTATAGTATAACCTATGTATTGTATTCAGATACATACCTGGGATAATTAATGTAATTAAATGTGTTAGTCAATCTACAAAGACAAGCCCTTATGCGTCATCGGAACAGATTTATAATAGGTTGAAATATAATAATATCAATTCTTATATTAGTATAATGTGTTTATTATAATTATTTTTGGTCTGTAAGCTGCAGGTACCGCAGAATCAAAAAGGTATTCTTCACTGAATAAAATAAATAAGTTTGCTCTAGTGAGCGGAGCATTTTATTCCTAGCTAATTGATTTTTTTTTTATTGATGTATTGTAAATGTTTAATTTAAAAGAAATAAATCCATGTAGTATACCTACTACTTTTTTTCAATAAAGAAAGTTATGAAATAAAATAAAACTAAACTTTATTTAAATAATTATTCAGAATTTCTTTTATCTATCTATCACCCACCACAAATTAACTAACATTTATTTTATTCATAATGGATTTTCACTTCACCCCATTGGGGAATGGTTTTCGAACCAACAGAATATCAAAATATTTTGTTCCAGAATTATAATGCATCTTGTTTTTTATTTCCATACTTTCATAAGTACGTGGAAAATTTATCTCTTTATATTTATTTTTATTTCACAAGTGATTGGTTGGCAGACATTGCCTACGGCAATAAACCCGCCGTTTGGCATAATGTTTTATATCCAATATTTTTTTAGTTATTTATTAATATTCCATAGTAATTAAATCAGAAATTCAGAAAATCAGAAATTGATAGATTGGCTGTATAGTGTAGCTGTAGGTATGTGAATACATTATATTACAAATATTTTTAATAGATTTATGTATAAGTATCCTAGAGATAATTTAAATATTCTGTCATTATGAATTCATACATAAATAAAACATTGAATAGCCTTTCCATCAACTCTTATCATTAGGCAGTATGAATTGTGAGTAGATTAGATAGTCTAGCTCTGGCAAAGAATTCTGATATGGTAAACAATACATACATGAAGTTCAAGTTTCTTGATATATTGATATAACTCACTGTGATACAACACGCGTCACTCTATCAATATAACTCTTTCAATGGAATTCCTTTCGGATATTATTATTTATAATTATTATGAATATCAATATAAACATAATTAATATGCATACGAAAGAAAATTCATTGTTGCAATCATGCGAATAAAAATACCATACAAAGGTGCATAGCTTACCTATAATCAACATACGCCTGTTCATCTGTATCGTGCATAAGTATGGAAAATATATTAAAAAAATTGAGCAGAAATCGCTGCATCGGCCTGCTCACAGTATACTTTATAATCTTCTTCTTCTTCACGAGCCCTGCCGCTTCCATTTCTGGATATAGCCCTCCCTCATTCGTCTCCATCTCTCTCTGGATTTTGCCTCGGATGTCCATTTGAGGCCAGTTGTCAAATTCAGGTCGTCTGTCCAACGCATCTGTGGGCAGCCTCTAGGGCGTTTACCGATACTTTATAATACCTAATAATAATATGAATGTATTCTTTCCTAAACATTTGGGGTCGACTACTTCATATTTTCGAGACCTATCTCAAGTTATTCAAATCATTATGATTGTCTTTTAATGACATCGAAAATTTCAACACACATAAATAGTGATCAACTTCGATACCTATCCGATGTGTTGTCATTTGTTTCTATTATTCTTTATCATTAACATCGACCAGCGCAAAAATTTTCTTGTTTCCATCGATGTGAGAAAAATTATTATCTTTTGCATAATATGCATCTCTAGGTATTGTAATGCAAAAATCATACTTATAATACCTAACACTGCCTGGGTAATCTTGTATAGATACCTACCTACTATACTAATCATACTATCAATACATTATATACCTACTGCTTTATTATATTGTTTGTATAGGTATGATAGTAACTAAGCTATGTTAGTTCATTGCATTGGTAGTTCCTCTAATGACGCGGCTTTGCACGGTCAGCCTAGAATTATATTAGCAAACGTAATTCACCCTCACATTGTATACTCCATTGTTTCATACCGTTGATTTCGTTAAATATAATAGAGATATAAATAATAATCGTTGTATGGTTTACCTACTGTATTTGCCATAGTGATTTCACACTTGTGATTATGTAAAAGTGAAACCAAAACAGTGACGTATAGAAATATAACTATACAGTGTAGCTAATTAGTTGTTTCCATGAATGTTTTATACTGCACGATGAGTACTCTAATAATGACATTATTATATGATTGTTGATGTTATTTGTGTGGTAGTGGTGTGATGATAGTTCAGTACAAAATCCACTTACCTATATATTTATATTTTTATCATCAACAGCCAAAGCCTTTAATTTTTACCTCTAGACTTACGTACACGTAACCTTACACCAATTAGTATCAATTCCAATATGCCGGTTCAATTCTTACAATTTTGGTAGTTATATCTATATTATAATAATAAAATAAAAATATAAAACAAAATAATCTTTATTGCACTAAAGCATACAAAGGGCGAGCTTATTGCCAAATGGCAATTTCTGCCAGCCAACCCATGACAGAAACCAAAGTGAGACATAACTAATTATAAATTTAGTACCAAAAGGGTACCTTTAAGATGTTTTTATAAATGAAAATAATGATATTTGATTTTGTTTGGATAAAATAAAAGTCTAAAATAATTGGACACAAGATGTACGAGGTAAATGTATAAAATTACTGCATATTTTTAAATGAATATTGATCCAAAGAATGCAGAAGATGTTCTTGTTGTAAAATAACAGATAGTAAATTTTGAATTATTTCGGTGTCCTTTTTAGTGACATTTTGCTGAATACAATTCCAAGTCTATTATAGGTAAGTATCAAAATAATGTTATGCTGTATTGTCAGTGTTGACTTTCTGAAAGATCATCCCTTAGTCCTTTCTATATATCCTACAGGTAGATAATGTTACCTACTCATGCCAAAGAAAATGCGCGCGTCAAAATATATTCACAGGTAGTGGGTAGAAGAGAGTAGGTACCTCTACAATATCTAAGTACATGATTCTACGTGTTGAAGAAAATCTCTGACGGCGGCAGTTCATACTACGTTATCATTCCGTTCTGTCACTGGCGATCTAAACTCGCAACAGTTCGCGGTATTTACAAATTTATGTTCTGTTTGGCGCGGTGTTTAATGGAATGTCAAACTAATAAAATACAAACAACAAAATTTGAAACAAATTACACGTGTACTTGAAAATAATCTTACTTTATACATAAGTGCAGGAACTATGGTTGAAACTACATAGGTGTTTATTGAATAATTGGTGCAGCCTTCAATGAATTATCATTGCACGGTCTATTGTTTTTATTTATTTATTCTTTAAGTGAACAAAGCACTTAGTACATATAAAAATGGACATACAACAGATTATAAGGCATTGTTCACTAGGGCGAACTTAGGACTGCGATTTCTTCCAGTTGACCCCAAATTGTGATTTATATTTTTAATTCCTAAATTGATTATCATAGTTTTTGCATCATTTATGACTGCATTAGGTACAGATTTTAACCCAATATTTTATTGACACCACTTGTTTAGAGTAATCACTTATTTGCAAAGAATTTTCACTATATACTGCCAGTGAAAATTACTAAGAAATTAATTTATCGGGTGCACGTAGATACCTGTAGTTTATTCCAATCCAGTCGTTTATCGACCGCTATTTTTATACCTGTTTTCAGTGTTTTGTCAAATATATTTTGCCACTTATAAAATATTTATAGTTAGCTTGTGGTAAATTGCTAAATCACAATTTTACTGGATGAGGAAATATAAAATTAATATAGCTCGTCCTTATATTGTCGGATAGAACGTTAACAGAGATGCCTAATAAATTATGCATAGGTATATTTTTTTTATTTTCCAAGTAATGCTCTTCGTAATACACAGAGTAGGTATACTAGACTTTACCGCCATCACCACAAGGCAGTAAATTTTGTAATATAATACATGTTATTGTGTGGGAAAATAGAAATGTCTTTTTTTACTTTCCTCTCATTTGCACACAAATTACACGCTTTTAGATTTAATTTAGAAAAATTAATATATCGCTCCATAGATATTCCTCCACGCTCCAAATCTATTGGCATCAATCAAATTCCAAGTATAAGTAGGTACAGTTTTCCTAGTAATTTATTTCCTAGTACAGTTTTCCTAGAAATTTATCATCTCACACGACAGTTTATATGTTTTTTGTATTATTAAATAATTTATTCGTAACAGCTGGTATGTAGTTTTTAAGGAAATTCTCTTATTTTAATTAATTACTTATTTTATTGATAGCTTATTCTTGATAAGTTTCTCCAGTACATAAGCAAATTATGTCATATTTAGTCTTGTTTTACGGACTGAAAAGCAGAAATGCCATTTCAACAAATACCTATGCTTCAGAGCAAACCACTCAAATTGGATTATGGATTATATCTTCTTACTGAATCACCTGAATACCTTACTGAATATTTTTATCTGAACTGTCATAGTAAAACAATGAATGGAATTCCATGTTTTTAATATTATATCTATCATAAACTTACTTTTAGAACAGAAGCTAGTGTCTAAAGATTTATGAAAATATAATATTTTTCTAAGATGACAAGGCGATGTCTGCATTATTTATATTAATGATGATAGTTTGTATAAAAACTTGCAATAAGTCATTTTGGTAAAGCAAGATTGGCGATTGACGATATGTATGATTAATCACCAAAAATATTCATATGAATGAAGACTTATTTTTGGAAAATGAATGATTTCGCTACGATGTGTCTTTAATTTTAGATACAAGTAACTTATAACAAGAATTTAACAGATAATGTGCTCTGACATCTTTATATGCATAAAGGTAAATATATCCTCTCCCATACCAATATAATAAATTAATGGAAAAATTATTGATACTCTCTTGAAATTTTTATTATTTTTGACGTAATTGTAAATAATTGCACAATAATTTCCCTGACAATTCGCAATATAAGAAGTCATTGATTTCTCACAGCTTATTATTTCATCATTTATATTTCATCGCAAGTATGATCCACGCTGCCAGTCAATTAAATGCAGAAAGTTAGAATTGCTCGTTGATATTAAAATAACACATCAATATCTGAAATATGTAAATGTAAATAATTTATTGAACTTCTCATCCGATTCAGTTTTCAGCGCAAACATTTGATTGTGGTTATCGAACTAAAAAAACAATTCACTAATATTTTACTTAACGCAAGGTTAAATATTAATTTAACTGTCACATTCTTATGGTGAATTCTCTCTATATAGTAGAGTTACTTTTAAGAATATTTAAGAATCATTTAGCGATCCGCCTAATATTACTCATAAAGTCATCTGTTCTTTCATCTAGTCATTTAATAAATAATAGAAACTACTCAAACTGTCTGACACTCGGGCAGAGTTCTAGAAATAATTTATATCTTAATTTCATTTCCATTAAAAAGGGTCTTATTTAGATTCATACTCCTAGAATTTCGAAAAAAAAAACAGCTCTTTTAACCATAAATTATATAACATAACTTAGTTCAAAGATCCGTGATCTGCCTTCAAATAAAACGAAACGGTATTTATTTATTTATTTATTTATTTATTAACAGTTTAAACGGCCGTAGGCCTTTAGATAAAATAAGACAATTAGAAACATAGCAGAGCTGACAAATACAAATTAATATAAGCAAATATGATCAAACTCAATACAAACAACAACAATGAAAAAGAGAAAAAAAAAAAAAAAAACTTTACATGGGTATAAATCAAAGTAACATATCATATGAATGTAATAGAACACAAAATCGATTTCATCAGTCAAACAACAATAAGTCAATTTTTTATAATAGATTGTATAGAAAAAAGTCAAAATTAAAAGAAGAAAGAATAAAATGTAAATAAGAGTCAACTAATACAAAAAGGGATTCAATAATAAATTTAGTTTTAAGTCAGTCTAATATTCAGAGAAAACAATAAATTTTAAAATAAAATACGGTGACCAAACAGTCGACACGTACTCCAGTTGACTACGTACATATGCCACATAGAGAGTTTTAATAGTTTTTAGGTCTTTAAAATCCCGTGATATTCTCAGAATAAGGCCTACCGGTAAGGTAACCACGCAACACTCTCCAACATTCCTAATAAGTTTAAATGCAATGTTTGATCCCACAAAAAATGTGGCAGTGATTCATCCCCACATGTTATAGAAATACCTTAAGGCCTTTTGAATTAATCAATTTGCGATGTCATCAAGATTTATTTAAACAAACTGATTTCTTTTACGCGGAGGCAAGTCTTCCCAACACACGTCTCAGTATTATCACACATGTTATCATTATAACTCATCAGCCCAACATTAGCTTGTAACAACCATGTTTTCATATCCTTAGATACTGTGATAACAGATATCAAATTGAATATAAATGCTGACCAAATATTCATTCAGAAGTTTTAGTTTCCCTGGTGTAAATTAAGTGACATGTATAAATTTATATATTGCTTGTGTTCTCTCCAGTTCACATGTGTTTCGTCAATTTATTACACGTTTTATATTTAAAAAAAAACCCTCGGTCGATCGTGATGCGGTTGACTAATTTACGCAAATTTAAAAACTAGTCATGAAGTGATTTTGGAAAGATGTCAAAGAGTTTAAGTAGGTAGGCACCACAAGGTGATGTGATCCATACGGCGTTGTATGTGAATGGAATAAAATATTACTTTTGTAAATTATAATGTTATACTAATTTAACAATATAAACGGCTTATGTGAAACGTCAAATCCTTGTTTTGTTATATCGATGATGAAGTATTTTACATATTAAATATCTTATTGCATTCCAAACTACTCTTCTGTTTGCCAAAAAGTGAAGTCGTCAAATACAATATTTGATATTAAACAATGTTTGTCAGTATCTTTTCCTCTATCTCTGATTACTATATCTCAGTTCTAAGGATGAACAAACTGACAAGAAAATTGGCAAAATCTATACATTTACTCCACATATGAAAAAGAGACTTTGAAAGTTTCCAGATACTCAGAGCACCACTTTTAATGGATGATTTAAAGAATGTATGAAAATATGTCTTAAATTAACCAAAGAAACGAGTCAAGACAAGAAAAGAACATTGTTTCTACAAGAATTAATTATTTATTTTTAGTTGGAAGCAGAAAAACAATCTAACTTATCTGGACTGTGAAAAGCTCACGATCATAACGAAATACGAGTATTATAAAGAACTTAGAACAACTTATAAAGAACCTTTATATTCCAATATTTGTGTTTATTTTTTTTAATACTGATGTTTTTCCAATGTACGAGTATATGCAAGCCATATGTAACCACCTGTATTTCTGCATTTATATATCTTTAGATTTTATTGATTTGTCCGTAGGGATGGTTTCCTATTTCTCAATGAATATAATATTATCACATTTCGCAATACAATAAACACATGTTATTTAATTATCTGTCTTAAATAAATGTAGAATATTATGTTTGGCAAGATTACAAAATAAATCACAAAGTGATTTTGTAATTGGTAGACTTGGAATTATTCCTGATATTCTTTTATCATTTTTATTCTGTGACGGGACGGGGACTATTTTTGTTTTTAATTAACAGAATACCTCATTTATAAAAATGTATACCTATCTAAATATATTATGTTGATGTGACACATTTTTAAGTAGTTCATAAGTCGATCCAAATCCGACGTTTGATAGTAATTTTGTAAAATTTTACAGGAAAATATTGTGAATGCGCGGGCATAAATAAATAAATAAATAAAACTTTATTGGCCAGTAAATATATGTAACAACAAAAACAAAACAAGATAATACAGTGTGCCAAAAGGCGGACTTATTGCAAAAGCAATATCTTACAGTCCACCCAACATATCTAATTTTTCTGACTTTATTTTAAATTTGAAATTACCTGTCTTCGGAGGTATCTTTTCGTCTGCTCATAACTTCATGAAAAGTTCAGTTTTATTCCTCAATTAGGTAGATTCATACATAACAATCTACATTTGTAAGTATCGCGTCGATATAATATTTTCGTATATGTTAATCCCTCAGCTTCTCATTGTTTTCACAACAAAAAGTATTATTTGATATGAGTGATTGATAAATTTTGTTTATCAAATAAAATTCACACTTGGGACAAGAACCAAAACATAATGAAAGTACTATAGTGTAGACATACATATAAATATTTATAATTCCGATGAATGGATTTTAGTCTCTAAACATACATATTGCAATCCAATAAAGAGTTTATTAGGCTTCCGATATAAAAATACACATACTTAAGTAGATTGATAGTCTGTTATAAAAATATATCTATTATTTATTTACTCTAATGAATACTGAAACAAATAGAAATTCAATTATATCATTCGTAAGAGTATTTCATTATTTGATAGCTATTTTGTATCCAACCTGTGTCTGTAAGTGACTAGCAAAATCACCTGAAAAATTGTTTATATGCAAAAATAATGCATAGAGTACTTTCGCTGAATTGCTGAAAATGAAACTATCTAGAACAATTGCCATAAATATATGGTAATTGACTATATAAATGTTCATGAATATTGAAAGATGCCAACTATATAAGAGTATTGTGCTGGCGTATGGCGTAGTAGACGGAGGTAGAAGAGTTTTCATGAAATTAATATACCTGGCTGAAATACTCGTATCATACGAGGTAAGAGACTGTCTCTGTCGTACCTTGAAGTTAATTAACACGACATCCTGCACCGTGACCGATGTGACAGTAATGAGCCAATAAATATCACTGAAGGTGTGAACAGATCTCCATAATATACTCGTACCTACACCACAACATACTTAATATTGCTTCAGTATTTCACTTCAATATTGTAAATATACTCGTATTATTGTATCTACTCGTAGGTACACTCAAAAAAATAATTTACTATACCTGTTTTGTAAAACTATGTTTTACCAAATTTATTGTGCTGGTAACCGAAGTTCGGTTATAATAACAATTTTTTTTAGAAACAGATACAAAATATGTTTGTGTGATTTTTTTTAGTTAATATCTATCAACCTTTTTGTTAGTATTCCTATATAGTTCCGTTGGGATATCAAATTCGATTTTGTGTGTATTGCTAAATTGATTGTATCGTTACTCAAAATATTTTAGAAAATATCTTCTAAAATATTTGGTTATTAGTAACTAAATAAGGTTATTAAAAATAGCTAACATAATTTTTATAATGTTGCCGAAATGTTTGAACACGTCTTGCTAAGATGTTATGTTCGGTATTCCAAAATATTTGTTATTAATAACCCAAATGTTTTGTTAATAACTACTCAATTGTAAATTGGTATTTCAATGAACAATTTCGTACTCGTATAAAAACATTTTGCTTGGTTTCGCAAATATTTTGATACGGTTAGTTCTTCCCAAATCCGTTCGGTACTGAGTGGCGTCAAACGCTGCGCGGTGACTTACCGCGCAGTGTGTATCATAAACACAGAACACATATACTCTAACGAGAAGAACTACAACTACATAGAAAACATATGCATACACGGAAAATGTATAGCACCGCAGTTGTGGCCAATGCAAAGCTCCTTGAAGAAATTGGCGGCAGATTTGAATGTATTTCTAGACCATAAAGAATATTTTGATACCACTAGTAACTAAATAATTCCACTCCAGTCAAAAAAATGATGTTAATCAAAATTTTTAACTGAAATGAAATCATTTAATTACTAGTGTGCACCAAGCCCAATGTTACCGAAATGTAGAATAAAAGACACTAAATTCATCAAACTATTTATTGTTTAAATGGTAATAACACAGAGTATATAATATACATTTTAAGTGAATGTAGGATTTTTAGGATAACCGTGTTTCAAAATTTCATCATATTCATCATCAATTTCATCAAAATCAAAATTAAAAACACTTAAAAATAATAGGAGTCCTTGTCTCAGTGCAGTTAGCAATAAAAGAGTCTATTTCTCACAGTTTTAACACTTAAAAATAATAGGAGTCCTTGTCTCAGTGCACTTAGCAATCATCATCATCATCATGTGAGCCCCCCTGCGTCCATTGTCGAACATAGGCCTCCCTCATTGATTTCCACAGCTCCCTATCCTGGGCAGACCGCATCCAACCGCCTCTCGCAACTCGCCTTACATCATCCGATCACAGTGCTTGAGGTCTATCAACACTTCTTCTGCCTGTTCTAGGTCGCCACTCCAGGACTTTCTTTATCCACCTAGAGTCTGTGGTTCTGGCCACATGACCAGCCCAACTCCATTTCTGGCTGGAAACTCTGTGAACGACATCGACGACCTTGGACCTCTCTCTGATCCAAACATTAGTTTTCCTGTCTCTCAGTGAAATACCCAACATTCTCCTTTCCATGGCTCTTTGTGTCACTGATAATTAGCAATAAAAGAGTCTATTTCTCACAGTTTTAACACTTAAAAATAATAGGAGTCCTT
This sequence comes from Ceraclea dissimilis, assembly GCA_963576895.1. Taxonomy (NCBI): domain Eukaryota; kingdom Metazoa; phylum Arthropoda; class Insecta; order Trichoptera; family Leptoceridae; genus Ceraclea; species Ceraclea dissimilis. The sequence goes on from OY756359.1 coordinate 10,144,575, forward strand.
GTCTCAGTGCAGTTAGCAATAAAAGAGTCCATTTCTCACAGTTTTAACACTTATAAATAATAATGAGTCCTTGTCTCAGTGGGGTTAACAATAAAAGAGTCTATTTCTCACAGATTACACCTTGTAACTACAATACGAAAATGATGGAGTCTTTCAAAATGAACATTTGTTTCAACCAGTGATATATATCACTGGTTTCAACGCATAACAGAATCGTCTCATACACATGTTTACTATGAGGCAGTAATGTCCACGTGAACAAAACGAATAACAATCTACCAGTACGTCACACTTTACAAGATATGATCTAAAAGTCTATTTCTCACAACACATATAGTTTATCTACAACACAACCATTAAAAACAAAACGAAAACACGAGAATGAACACGAGACGCCGATTCGTAAAAATGGCTGACATCAAAACAACGATTACAAACAAGCCAAAACGGCGTCATTTCGTGTGCGTGTTGCCAGCTGTAAAATTTAAGATAACCTCACGGAAAAATTCGCCGTCAACGATTATTAGGCAGTAAATACAGTTTTTGTTCCCAAAATATATAACAAAATCTTATAATTATTATTTAATTAGGTTAAATTTTTATTATAATCGTAAGAAAACAAGACTTCTGAAAACCAAAAACACATTTTTTTCATATGTCCACATATTCCCATATGATTGTGTGAGAGTAAAGAGAGGCGACTATATTCTTATTCAGTTCATCCGTTCATGCCAAACGGATCCTATACCTAAGTATGCAAGTGCCTAGAACAAAGTCGTACCCCCGTGATCATAAACCGTCATTATTAAAGTTTGTTTAACGTTCAAGTGAGTTTTTGTTTATGTTTTGTTCGACAAAATGTTCGACGAATTAAACACACTAAAAGATTACTTGACCTCTTGGGGTCTATCATCATACTTTGAAAAATTTGTTGGTAAGTACCAAGTTAATTTTTAATAGTTTATTGTTATAACAAAAATTAAGGTAGTGTTAATAATATACACGAGATGTTTAATATATCACTATAAGGTGAACTTATTTCTATTTCCTCTAATACATATCTCTGCATCTAATATTTAACCCTAGTGTATTTGTTTTGTGTACTTGCATATCTACGCAAATTCCAAGAGTGGTAAAGAGTAATAATTACTCAGTTTTAGATTCATGGTGTTTTTCTTCCAGAGCAGGACATTGATGTGGACACTCTTCTTCTTTTAAGTGAAGAAGATATAAAAGAGTTGATACCCACAATAGGCCATCGCGCCAAATTATCTGCACAAATTAAAGTTTTAAAAAGTTTACATCACTCAACAGTAAGTAATGTACTTACCTACATAAGTATTTTGAATTTATCTACTTGAACCCTTTTTTATCATATAATTGTTAATATAAAGTTAAAAAGGAGGCACAACAATGTTTTATCACCGAACCTTTTTCTTGTTAAAGTAACTAGAATATCCTTAACTATATCAAGCCATTTTTAATTATATTCCATATTTCATTTTTATTCCAACACGCACTTTATTTTCTTTTCAGACATCCGTATCAGAAGAATCTCATGAATTCACCCAAAAAACACTGGATTTTGTTATCGATCCGATATTTAATAATGATATCATAATATTAGAGGATCGAAAATCTGTAAGTGAAATCTTTGTGTTTAATAGAACTCCTAGTTATTTTTTTTATCAAAATAATACTTACAATGATAGTAGCGATGTATTCAAATACAAATTTATTACAAATTCCTAAATGTTTTCAGGAATTGCACGACTTGCTAAGTACATCTAACGAGGGGCAGGCTCTCCTCTTGATGTATCAAACTAACGGATTACTAGACAATAGTGCCAGACGGAAGCTGTGCAACATTATTATCACTAATGAATTAAAAAATGACCCAGATAAAAAAATTTCAAGTAACCGTTTTTTCAAATTAGCCAATAGTGTAACTGAAGTTTTTAAAAAGGAAAGTCCCTCGGTGTATTTCATCCCGTTCGCCTGCTATTCAAAACATAGAAGAAGTGCAAAAGGAAAATTACTAGATTGTTACCGAAGTAGAAGGAGAGAATATTTAAAATCGGGTATTATTAGAGGCAGAAGTGCAGCAACCTCCCCACGGTCCATACAATCCGATGATGTAGAAAAACTAAAAGAATTCTCAGAAGAAGATATCGACGAAGCCATTTTATGGCTGAAAAATTCTTGCGATCCTTGGCTAAGTGTCCAATCCAAATGGGAGATAACTTGTAAAAAACGGCAGCAATTATCTTCAGAAATTAGTATCATCGAATATTTCAACACCTTCAAACCACTCAAGCAGCCAAGCGGTCTATATCTGGTAAGAGTTTTTAATTAGTTCACATTATTAAATCCATATACATTCAATTTCTAAACACATAAAAGCAAAAGAATAAATACGAATAATTTGTGTATCTTTTCTGTCTCAAACAGAGGAATAATGTAGAAAAGTAAAAAAAGAGAAATAATGCATTATGAAGCATATTTATTCTAAATAACTAGCTTCGTCTTCTTCTTAGTGTACGCTTTGTGGTCTGTATTCAAGATTTAGCCTCCTCCTAACTTACGAATAAATTTATTTATTGAACTTATTTTTTTTTTGCAGATATTGGAAGATTTTAAATCATTATATTCAAAATACGACAATAAACTGGTTGAGAATTGGCCTCTGTACAGACAAAAACTTATTACTTTGGCGAAGAAGCGACCTGATATTGTTTTAAAAGAGATTTTTAATAACCTTGATGGTGAGTTTGTAAAAAAATTACAGGATTACACCATTAGGAAAATTTATGAGAATAATATTACTATTATGATATGATATGAAGAATAATTTTATTCTTAATTATTTTTTTTAGAAACTGACGATGAAAGTTGCCACATAGCTGCTTTTATTTCAATTCCTTTCCTCATGACCACATCAACAATAAGAAAAACAAAAAGCAAGCCTCAGTGGAAACCCTCAAAGCTGGAATCTCTTGAAGGGTTTATTACTCACTTAAAGAGTTCAGCAGATCTGGAGGAATCCATTACACGGAGGAAAAGAAAAATATCAGATTTGGGCTTAACTCTACAGCCATACATCATTATAGTAGGACCTACCATAAAAGAAATTTCTGCAAGATATGTGATAGTAAACGACACAAAATATATGGTAAGCAATATTGTTTCAGCGGTGGATGCATGTTTTAAAATATTATTTGTTTTGAATGCCAAATATCCAGCAGAGTCTGCAAATATTTGGCAATTTATTCAGACCGCAATGTACAATATGAGCACAAAATATGATACAGTTTACACAACAGTTAACGTCCTTCTAAGTGAACTTGGTATTGAAAAAAATAGTAATTAGGTAAATCAAAATGCCGACGTGTTTTATATGCCTAAAGATTTTAGAAAACATTAAAATGTTGTTTCAACATTTTACTAACCACCATAATAGTTTTACCGTTTATCATTGTGTGGATGATGGCTGTTCACGTACATTTCACCTAAAAAATACATTTCGTAAACATTTAATTAAATGCCACACACGCCAAAGTAACACGGATTGTTCAGAGAGTGTAATTATTTCACCTGCCGATGGTGCTTTTATTTCTACACCTGATTATTCTAATAGTACTGTATTGCATAGCAATCCGAAAATTTCTTCATTGAAACCAGTATTCAATAGACATCATACTCTCACACTTTTTCTTTCGTCATTATATGCAAACCCTCTGATACCTCGGAAAATTGTCCAGGATGTAGTAGATGGGATGAGTAAATATATTGGAGAAAGTGTGCCTGAAAGTATCGAAAAGACGTTTGCTGAGATGTCAATGTCGAGTCACCATAAATTTGATGTAGTTTCATTTAAACAGAAGTGTACAGATATTTTGCAATTACAGCTAAATAATATCAATACAGATTTCAAGCGACTTGAGTATTTTAAATCTGAAGGTACTTATATACCACCACAAGAAATTACAATAGGTGAAAGAATGTGTAACACTTACAAACACGGCGCGATGATAAATGAAACAGTGAAATGTACTCTACAATTTATTCCTCTGAGGCACGTATTGCAAAAATTTTTTTCCATTAATGATGTTTTGGACGAAACTTTAAAGTATATGAACAGTCTTATGCATGACATTGAAGATGACAGGCCTATTTCAAATTTTGTGCAGGGAAACTTTTGGGCAAATGAATATAAAAATTACAGAGACGACAAAATTCTACCCTTGTTTTTGTTTTTTGATGATTTTGAAAGTGGAAATCCCCTTGGGAGTCATTCTGGTGTTCACAAATTAGGGGCTGTTTATATTTCTATAGGTTGTATTCCTCCAGAGCGTGCATCTATTTTATCTAATATATTTCTAGCTTTGTTATTTCATTCGTCCGATAGAAACGAATTTGGGAATAATGTTATTTTTCAGCCTCTAATAGACGAACTAAATTTTTTACGAGAAAGTGGAGTAGAAATAAATGTTCCTTCCTTTAGGGGTAAACTGCATTTCCGCCTAGCTCTTATTCTAGGAGATAACCTCGGAATACACTCCATCACTGGTTTTCATGAATCATTTTCTAGTAACTATCCATGTCGTATCTGTAAAGTGCACAAACAAGTATTAAGAAATCAATATTACGAAGATAGTGAACTGCTTCGTGACACAATTGAGTATGAGACACATTTAGAAAGTAATGACTTTGGTATTAAAGAAAGATGCGTATGGCTGGCTGTCAAAGATTTTAATTTATTTGATCAGGTGGGTGTTGATGCAATGCATGATATACTCGAAGGTGTTGCTAAATATGTAGTCTCTTTTTTGCTTCTGAAATATATTCGTGATTTAAAGTATTTCTCATTACATATTTTGAATGACAGAATTTCGTGTTTTGACTTTGGACCTGACAAGAGCAGCAAGCCTTGTCTTTTAAGTATTGAACACATTTCTAAGGGTAATATCAGACTTTCTGCATCGGAGATGTTGACATTTGTAAGATATTTAAATTTACTAATTGGTGATTTTATTCCAACTGGTGATTCTTACTGGAAAATGTATATTACCTTAAGAAAAGTTGTTGACCTGGTGTTTTCTCCATTTGTTGACAAAGGAACCTGTGACCTATTAAAATGCTTGATATCTGAACTCAATGAGTTATATGTAACATTAAGTGGAAACTCTCTCAAACCAAAGTTTCATTTCCTTATTCATTATCCTTTAATGATGTTAAAGTTTGGTCCACCAAATAACTTTTGGTCTATGCGATATGAGGCTAAACATAGACTGCCTAAAATGGCTGCTCGCACCTCATGCAATAGACGAAATATTACATTAACACTCGCCATTAAACATCAGTTACAACTTAATGAGATATTCCTGAAAGGCTTTCTAGAGGAAACTGTTAGTACGGGACCTTCGAAACGAATTACGGAACATAAACGTAGTCAAATCATTACTTCATTAAATCTTGATTCGACTGATGCACTTGTTCGTGTATCGTGGGCAAAGGTTAAAGGTACACTTTATAAACCTGGCTCGATTCTCATTGAGGATATTGGAGATCTAGGTGATATAAATTTTATGTCTGTACAAAATATCTTTGTTTATAATGTAAATAGAGTAATTTTCGAATGTTTATCGTTAGAAACAATTTGTTTTGACGAACATTTTTATTGTTTTGAAGTTAAATTACGAGATATTAAAAGTAATGAACATTTTATTTTCCAAGATTGTTTAATATCTCACACGCCTAATCATATGAATACAGTATCAAACGGTAAAATATATGTAACACAAAGGTCTGTACTATAAAATTGATTTGATATATATATTTACTTCAAGACAGTGAAAATGTTCATCAGTACTACTATAATATATCCTCATACCGCGTCCCCTGCGGTTTAGAATATTATGTAATAATACGTCTTATTTTTATTCTTTACAATATGTTAATACAATGTGACACCCCACCAGGCCATGGCCTGTCTCGGGCTTTCGAAAATTATAATTAATTTACATAGAAAAAAACCAAATAGACAATAACAATCAACATAATAACATAATGTAATAACTCGTAATACATAATATAATAAAGAGCATTAATTGTTGTTTACATTTGCTATTTTTATATGTTAAAAATTTTATCTTTAAGCTCAACACAAGAGCATTCATTGTTGTTTAAATTTGCTATTTTATTATTTATTTGCAACATTAGAGCATTCATTGTTTATATTTGCTATTTTTATATGTTTCAAAACAGTAGCATTTATTTTATCGACTCTATTAAGTTTGCTATTTTATTTGTTTCAATTTTTATCTCTTTGCTCAACATAAGAACATTCATTGTTTATATTTGCTATTTTTATATGTTTCAAAACAGTAGCATTTATTTTATCGACTCTATTAAGTTTGCTATTTTATTTGTTTCAATTTTTATCTCTTTGCTCAACATAAGAGCATTCATTGTTTATATTTGCTATTTTTATATGTTTCAAAACAGTAGCATTTATTTTATCGACTCTATTAAGTTTGCTATTTTATTTGTTTCAATTTTTATCTCTTTGCTCAACATAAGAGCATTCATTGTTTATATTTGCTATTTTTATATGTTTCAAAACAGTAGCATTTATTTTATCGACTCTATTAAGTTTGCTATTTTATTTGTTTCAATTTTTATCTCTTTGCTCAACATAAGAGCATTCATTGTTTATATTTGTTATTTTTATATGTTTCAAAACAGTAGCATTTATTTTATCGACTCTATTAAGTTTGCTATTTTATTTGTTTCAATTTTTGTCTTCGAACTCAACAAAAGAGCGTTTATCAAATTGGCTGTTGTTGAAATGCATATTTTTTTTATGTTTGTATTTTTATGTCTACTCTCTCAATACAAGAACTTTTTTAAATCACTTTTTTCCATATTATTAATAAATTATATGATAATTTAATAAATAATGATAAGTTATACATAACAATGAGTTTTCCTAAATCCACATTTTTACCTGTATACTTTATTATTTACTACTTTTGGCGCATTACAAAATAGGTAAAAGAACTAAACACTTAAGTAAATGCAACAAAAAAAGAGTATTGCAAGTATCAAAACAGTTTGGGACACATAGCTAAACACTTCAATAAATGCAACAAAGGAACAGCAGCGTAAGTATCAAAACAGTTTGGGTAAAAGAACTAAAGACTTCAATAAATGCAACAAAGGACCAGCAGCGTAAGTATCAAAACAGTTTGGGTAAAAGAACTAAAGACTTCAGTAAATGCAACAAAAGAACAGCAATATATTTATCAAAACGGTTTGATTACTACTATATAAATGATTTTGTCATGGTATAAGAAAAGTTGAGAATCCCAACCAAACTTTTTCATTGCAAATAACAAAATGTAAATCAGATGGCAACGAAACAATTTGATAATTTTTAACAAAATAGTTTTGCGATAGCAGCATATATTTTTGTTGTAATAAAAAAAAATGTTTTGTTAAAAGAACTTAACTTTTGCTACAGACCCCATTTTTTTTGTAACCAGTTATGAAACAATTTGAGTAGCCTACCAACAAAATGTTTGTTTATCGTAACTTAACAGTTCGGATGTCACAATAATTTGGTTATTAATAACCAAATTTTTGGTTATTATTAACAAATTATTTTTTTCAGTGTAGACGATACAAATTAAACAGCTTATTATTCGTATAATTCCATCGATTGATATTTTAACGTTAGGGCAACATTAATTAATATTTTATTCCTAAATTCCTTCTGTTCATATTTACTTATTTTATCTAAATAAAATATTGCACTAGTTGGCATGACATCATACCGCCTTTGAGAAATCCAGTGCACAATATCTGTTCTAAATCTATCAGTACAAACTTTTTTTACAATTACATGTGAAAACTAGTTTTATGGCATTATGCAAATCAACTTTTTAAATTGAAATTGGCTCAGTGACCCACAAACTTTCAGAGACAGTTTACTAACAGGTGTTGAGGCGTACACCAAACCTTTATTTTAATTATAGTAAGAGATACGTATAGCACTCTGTGTACACTTGTACAGATACATGCATAATAAAAAAAAGAGTAAATAATTAGGAAGGTAATAAACTGCTAGGTATCAAAATAGATTTGAAAATCAAAATCACAATTATTTCATAACATTTGAATTATGTTTATTTACTCAGTGTCGTATTAAGGTCGGACTTGCGATTAAAATACATTTCACTTTTTCTAGATAGGTATAAGTAGGTTCATACACGTTGTTTTCCAACCACCTCCTCTTCATAATATTTTATTTGCCACACCTCTAATTTGGGCCACAATTTATATTTTTTGCTTGCAAAATTCAAAATTGATATTTTTATGGAGAATAAAATATCCATCTAACTAATTGAAAGACACGGGTGCGTCAGGCGAAAATTTCTGTATGGAATTTTTTCAGGGAATGATTATTGTTGATCTCTTGGTCAGCTGTTTCAGGATCAGAATTTACATGTTTAATAAATAAAACACTATTTACTCATTAAAGGCAACAACAATATACGAAAATACTGAATCATTTAATATTTTTTATTTATTTGCTAGATTTATCTTTCTAGAGCTCTGTTTTTTCTTCCTGAACGGGAGGCCCCATAAAATTTGTTTCTGCAGGAGCTAATGCGGCACTGTTCATATATGACTATGATTATAGGTATAAGTACACACCTACCCACTAAAGTATTTAGATTGTATAATATATTATGAAATGGTTTTATTTCATCCATATAAGGAATGACTATTATTTTGTCAGTCTAGTATTTATTCCATCAATGTATGTAATTCTCTCACTTATGTTATTCGCAATAGTTAGGTAGGTATAACATATCGTGTGTTATACATTACATATATATAACAATCGCACCACAATTAAAATAGCATTAGACAAACATAATGTTACACGTAGGTGCCTACGTACCTATATGTCACATATTATGCTCGTTCACATGTTTTATTTATTTATTAAATTTGCCAGTATAAAGTACTACGGGTTGACTGTAAGATTTTGCTTTTGCAATAAGTCCGCCTTTTGGCATACTGCATTGTCTTGTTTTTATTACTATACATATTTACTGGCCAATAAATATTTATTTATTTATTTGTTTACACATATTTAATTAATTAGTTAATTTGGGAATATGATATCATTGTAAATGCTGGACCAATAACTGATAGGTAAATATATTAATAATAAATAATAATATTAATAAAAAAACAAATGGTATAATCATATACCTGATATTGTTCACTGGGGAGAACTCATCGCAGTGCCAGGAGTGTGTGTAGGGCTAGGGCTAGGATGGTATGGCGTTATGTACCTATTTTCTGTTTACCTCGCAGGAGACAATTATTTCTTCCGTAAATAATTTCATAAAATAAATAAAAATATTATTTATATTATTGATCATCTTAGATTCAATTGGCTTTATCCCGTATATTAATAATAAATTAAAACTATACAGGGTGTTTGATAGATGGATACAGATATTTTCAGGAGTGATAGTAGAGGTCATTTAGCATCTTTTGAGCCAAACTTAGCTTAGTCAAAAGTCGCACGGTTCTCGAGATATTCGAGATTTTAACTTTTTTTCGAAATACCCCGAATTACTCAAGTTTTAGCCCGATAGCATCGTAAGTAAAGGTACCTACTTAGTTCTATCATTCTTTTTTCTTTCCTGAATATGTGTTTATTCTATTTAAATCATAAGTTTCAATCTGAAAAACAATCATGTTAAAAAAATATCGGATTAAAGTTTTGAGAAAGAGATATTTCAAAAACGAGTTTCGACTTTGGAGAGGATTTTAGATAAGAAAAAAAATGTTCAAAGATTCAGAAATCTGGAAAAAAACTTCTCTGGTTTATGCTCTTTCAAATGATATACAAAACATTATAAAAAACATTAGTTTCGTAAATCTATGATACAAAAACTTAAATAGATCACCTCTAATTTAAGCAAATTTCCATACAAATTCGGAAACAGTAAATTGAAAGGAAACGTGTTTTTCACTATGCAACTGTACCTATAGTAAATTTGTATGGAAATTTTAAAGTTAGAAAGTTTTTTCCAGATTTCCGAATCTTTGAACATTTTTTTTCTTATCTAAAATCCTCTCCAAAGTCGAAACTCGTTTTTGAAATATCTCTTTCTCGAAACTTTAATCCGATATTTTTTTAACATGATTGTTTTTCAGTTTGAAACTTATGATTTAAATTGAATAAACACATATTCAGGAAAGAAAAAAGAATGATAGAACTAAGTAGGTACCTTTACTTACGATGCTATCGGGCTAAAACTTGAGTAATTCGGGGTATTTCGAAAAAAAGTTAAAATCTCGAATATCTCGAGAACCGTGCGACTTTTGACTAAGCTAAGTTTGGCTCAAAAGATGCTAAATGACCTCTACTATCACTCCTGAAAATATCTGTATCTATCTATCAAACACCCTATATATGTTTTTATGTATGTATACATGCATTCTGTATCTTGTTTATAATTTTTTAATTCCGTTTTTATTTGTTTTTTTCTCACATATGTATGTATGTAAATATTTTCTACTTCGTATATTTATTTATTCAATTTCTTTTTTCTGTTTTTTCCAATATTTTTGTTCAATTTCTTTATTTTCTGTTTTTTCCTGGGGTTAACTGGAAGAAATCGCACATGAATAAATACACATGAATTATAATTTAATATATGTATTGAATCATCCTGTATCTATAGGCGGTACTGTAGTAAATACCTGTAATCCGATGTTATGAATTGAATTTATTAATTACCTGCATATCAGAATAATAACGTCGCCTCTGCAAATATTATTCTGTTACGAGTATGTTATGTCCATAAGTATTTTATAACAATATCATCATCCATTGCCGGTGGCATTCAATTATTTTCAAAACATTCACATTGTTGTGTTATGCTTAAGTGATTAACACATTATCGTATGTGAAATCCTATAACATCATATTATATGTAGGTATAGGTAGGTACTTTAATATGTATTGGAATCGTAATGTCATCTAGTCCAAAAATTTCTGTCCCAAAAGCGGAAATCGCGTAGCGAAAATTCTTTCTGCAGTGATAATATGCGTACATAATATCCACTGAATTACGAAATTGTTTTGAATGGTTGAAAATAATGAACTTTTGTGATTTTTAGAAGAGAGCCAAATTGTCCCAAAAAAATGTAAAAAGAATATAGACCATGAGATTATGCATTTGATTTTGAACGTTATAATAGCGCGGGAAATCTTTTCGGGATTTCCATTAATTTATAATTAAAATCGGTTGATGCTGAAGCAGACATAATAATACGAGTAATATGTTCTAATATTTACTATCTCCTCCATTCTACATATAGGAATTAGATATAATACTATCGTATCACAGTTTTCATATCAACATTACTATATAACATTTATTTCCTGTTAAAGGACCTACATACATATTATGGACATTTCTTTAAACATTTAGTTATTTTTAAAAGTATAGTTATCGTTATCACTCATGCTTGCGTGTCGTCGCGGTGATTGTTAACATAGGATTTATTATTGAAAGTCTTTTCAATCTGTGATATAAAATTATTTTCGGTATTAAAATAGTGTGTAGGTCCGTAGGTTCATTATTTATAGGTATATTTAATGCTGAGCAATAAACTATATATTTTATACCTAAGGTGTATTAACATACAATCAAATCAATGAATTAAACGTGAATTAATATCTTCTGTGTATTCTATTTTTCGATATTACTTAATTATCTTATCGGTAAATATTTATAAGGCATTATCAGATCTTCTTAAAGTATTTGTATATTAATGATTTTGTTGTTAATGCAGAAACGAAACATTCCAAAGAAACGTGAAATTTGATCCAATTTATCTGTGAGAAGTATTAGTAGTGCTGTGAAAGTTACAAATAGTAATAAGAACTTGAGTGGAGTCTACTGAGTGAATTATTATTGAATGTTGTTATGTTGTATTTGTCGCGCCATGCAAACTGTCCTCTCTTGAGGGGGTTTGATGAAGAAGATGTTCCCTGGAAGGAGGCGCACTTCTCCTGTCTAAATGTCCTGAGGCTCTACTGCAAAATATTCGACAAGCAAGATGTTTTTCATATGATTTTGAGGTAAGAATTTGAAACATGTATCTTCTCAGGTATAAGATATCATCACAGCTAGATAGACACATAATTTTCAACATTCAAAATTGTGTTTTTATTAGACAGAGTCTAATTTTATGTTCCTTTTTTAGTTTTAAAAATGATTAATCAAAAAACATATAATTCATGTTACACTGTAAGTTGTAAGTGTAGGTGCACATAATAAAATATAAATTTTTAGTCATGTACTTAGTAAGTACTACTAATACATGATTGAATGTAACACCTGTTTTATGAACACAACTAAGTAGGTACTTAAGTAGTAGTAATGTAATTCTTAGGAAGACCGTTGGATGTGGAAAAACATTGACACTGAAATAATTTTATGAGAGTCCATAAACATTTACTAGATATAAGTACCTACCTACACATGTATTTTACTTTGTGCTTTCAGCGGACGCCAAATCGTTAAAGTTTTATGATTTCAATTATAGAAATGTGTAATTTACAGATCAATGATATAAGTAAATCACACAATAACTTCAACAAGGAGTGTCTACAAACCATAATTTATATCAAAATTTAATAATTACGCATTATTGTCTAAATATTTATTCACAATGACTGGGAAATGTGCATCAGGGCACACTGCCAGATTACGAACACAAACGTGTCCTCTAACACGAGTTAATCAAATCAGTAAATTGATTGATATGATTAGGATGATTTAGTATTAATGAGGAAAATATAGAACAATAGCAAGACTGATTGATTCTTGACATTCTCTAATAGGTATGACAGCATTATTGGGTAGAGGTAGGATCAACAGTATAATATGATCTTCCCTCATCCCACAGTTAATTAGTGTAGCAATTTCCATTAGATATTGTATTGTTTTATTGCCTTTGCGAGTTCCTCACCTTGACATTTTATTACAATGGTTATTGAATAGTTAGCACGGATACACCGAGGCGAGGCATTAAAAACCTTTACAGACTAATGTTCAGCTTTTCACTGCTTTCTCAGCTATTATTGCAGTGTAAATATCCGTAACATCAGATGGTGTTCACGGGGAGGTTCTTCCAGTGACCTTTTACTTTAACAAAGAAGAATTAACTTTATGGGGTGGAAAATAATTTCAACACGTTTGTAATCTATTCTTCCTTAGTAAATCATTAAGTTGTCTAAACTGAGACATTATGGTGTGTTAATATTGTACTTACTACACTTTGGTATAAGTTCTAAAAAAATACAAAGTTCAAATAAATTCGTTCAAAAAATATTTAGATCTATATCTATTACGATTCAGGCTCTGTCATGCATGCAAAGTAAGTCCATTTATATAAATAATGATTATTCCATAGCGTAAGTATCTAGTAAATAAGTTTTGTAAAAAATATAATTTCGTTTTTAAAGTGTGTATACCTATTTTAAGTTTTGTGTAAATACATAGAAATTATAATTAGTGTCTCCATAACTAACAAGTTAATTCATGCATAAATTATTTTAAGAAGTTAGAGATAAATGAAAAGGCGCCAAAGAAAAGCAGTTTATTTGAATATTTGATGGAATTATTATGATTTTTCATCATAACGGACATTGAAGGGGAGAGGCTTCCATTATGTCTACTTGCACTCAGTGGAACACACCTTGTTGTAACCTTCACTTCACTTCAATCAAATTGACGTGAACATCAAGTATAAAATTTGTTAGCAAAGTATAACGTGATGAATAATGAAGTTTCACCTTGAAGATGATATATTTGGAAGGCTTTCTATTTCCAGCTAATGGATTTAGTAAATATCAAGTGTTGACTGAATCATTTAGGCAACCTTCCCCTTTCTATTATCATCGTTAATGCTCGTAATGGATTAATTTTAATTTCCTGTTTTTCACCAAATCATGTAGTGATGTAAGCCGACTAAGAAAACCATTAGGTGAAATATTACGTTATGAATATAATCTCGTATTACATACATCATTAGTTATTAGTAATGAGAAAACATAAGTGTATGATATTCAGGGGGCAATTAAATTTAAAAATTACTGTTGACATCTCTGATACTTTTTTTTTTTAATGAATCTGGGTTTATCGAAGTAAACACCGAAATACATCTTTGCACACTTCACAGTAAGCTTAAAAGCTTGTGTTGTGAAGTGGAGTAGGTCGTTATTTAAGTAATTTTAATATACTTAACAATACCGTCGAAGCTTTATTAACAAGTTTAATAATAAAATAGCTTAATTAGATACATGTATTTTTATAATGAATATAACGGATTATTTTATAATATAATATATTTTATAATAAAATAAAATAATAACGTTACGTTAGTGGAAGTAAAACAGTGTTTTATTTTATTTAATTTAATTTATTTAAATAGTGAATTAAGTTAAAATGTCCTTCCACAAGGTTACACTCACCAACTTACAAAATCGGATTATTTAAGTTTTTCTGCACAATAAAAATCTAGAATTTTTTATTTTGTTTTTTTTGTAAGTATATAAAATTTTGATCACGTTTTGTGTCTAGTAGTTTATTTTCATATGCGGTACTGAAAACTGAAACAATGCAACTGTTATTCTCTGGGTTATTTGTGTCATGCGCTAAATTTTACTTGGAAATAGGAAAAGCACAAAGTAAATAATGAGTTGGTTTATTCACATTTCCGCATCGTCAACCAGTCTGGACAACTTGCTACAATTGAATTGATTCACATGTGTCAATATTCCGATTCTCGTACTTTAATATGTCTGTACTTTTTATTCACACTTTTACTGTTTCAGAAAAACCTGTCAGTCATGTAAATGTCCTCGAGACGCCCATGCAGCATTCCAAGAAGAACTTAGGACGATTAATGAAAAATCAGAACTTCTGCCAGGACTAATATTTGAAAAGGTAAATAAAGTCCGCCCTTTGGTTTACCTATTGCTTTACGTTATTTGTATCATGCTACGTCTGGTTTGAGTCAATAAAAAGTTGACTTAAATGTAGATTTTCTCGGTCCTTGTTAATCTCTTTTCCATTATTCTCGAGTGTACCGTGTGTTACTGAGGCCATCTTCAGAACTAACATAGTGATGGCCTCAGCAAGTACGCCGAAAGCTTGACAACATCGACAATTTACACACGGTACACCCGAGAAGAATGGAGAAGAGATCAACTTGAATGTCCTCTAGGCCCTAGAGCCTAAAGAATGAATATCATTGTTTTGTTAGAAAAAAAAGAAAATGTAATGCGTGACAATGTTATTTCAATATCCTTAATTTGTCTCTCATGGGTTTTATTTCTATGGGGTATAAGAAACTATAGTTGTTTCGATTCTTATTTATTAGCGATAGGTACATTCTCCTACATACATCCCAAGTTGAGCACATGGAGACATTCTATATTATATCAAGTGAATGTATATAGGGAGAAAATAGTACCTGTGTAGGTATATTCAATGTTATCAAAATGTATTGCATGGCAGATAAGAGCTCATTGGTCAGAATGGCACACCTGTGTTATTCTATAAATACATCAGATATTGGTTTTGTCCAGAAGGGTACCTCGGCTAAACCTTTATTCTGCATATATTTATTTTGCATACTTATATAGAAATATAGATAGGAATTTTATAAGACACATTTTATAATAAACTCTTGTTTAAAAGAATAACTGGGGAATTTTGCACGTCATGTAATCAAAACGATGATCAAAAAGATGAAAAGTATAATTCTGTAGAAACAATAATATTGTTTCCAGTATTTACCTACCGAACACATTATTTATCTGATTTATGTTCTCAACACATTAAATTAGATTTAATTAACGCCAGCTCATAAAACTGGACGTAAAATTGAGTATATTTTATGTTTTGTCTGTAAAATAAACGTTTCAAGCAAAATATTACCCTGATAAAGCTATCTATCATGGACTCGTCTCAAACCACACTATATTTTACTCTATCATACACCATACTAGGTAAATGACAGAATAATGATGAAAGTACCATATATAAAACAGTTGTATGCATTTAGCGAAACCTGATAGATTTTTTATCACAATAAAGATTCAGCTTACGATTTTGATTTAAGATTACCAGATCTAAGAAAAGACAAAGAAATAGAAATGATAGTTATAGATACTTGAATCAACGGCTATCTACTAATTAAAATGAAAGCAAATTGAAAATCTGAAAGAATGATTAATTAAAGTTTTCTTATCGAAAAGGGGTTGGTAATTAATTATCCATCGGAACGTTAGGTTGCACTAGGTATATATAAATAGGTATTGTAGAACGCTCGAACATTGTTCCGATGCTGACGTCCTTCCCTCGTGGCATTCGTCGTCTGTGGGTCACGAAATGTAGTGAATGAAATTCTCCCTATAATCACGTGGTCAACCTGATATATTCAGTATATAACTTGTTAGGTATTTTCTTGTTTATATAAAGCATTCGATAGGTGGGCATATACCTAATTCTAGGTACGAGGGTTGGCTGTAGTCATGTTTGCACAATCGCTAGTTAATGGATGGCGCACCCTTACTAATAATGTTGGGCCGGTATAATATTGTGTTTAGTGTTTGACTTTTTCGTTGATAGCCGGCGAAAGTACGATAAACATCAACCAATGTTAACACAATTAACAGATTATTTAATTAAACTTAATAAGTATTTATACTGTAAAATAGTTAGTACATACAAAAAGTGATTTTATACGTAGTGCCGATGGGTATTATTGACTTTATAGTGTACACTCCCATTATAGAAATATGTATATTACCTAAAGTAGGTAATGCCAAGTGTCGAAATAGGAAGTAGTGTTGTTTCGCGTGATATCGATTATTTTTTTATACGCCCTAAAAAGCATGGCGCTTAGTTGTGATATTGTTTGTATAAGATTTGTTTGTGGAATATAAAAATAGTTTCATTGCCTAAATCAACGGTTAAAATGTTGGAGGTGAGTGATGACAATTTTATTTATATGGCAATATTGATATTGTGTTCAGGCAGTAGATATCTCTAGCGGAATCAATCTATTTTTCCTAAAGGTAAACACAGACAGACAACTTACAAGTATAGAAGTTTTTAATTTATTTGTTAGAATTTCATATTTACACAGATGTGTCCCTTTATAAATATGATAAGGAATATTACTTTATTTATTCAATTCTCAAAAATAAACAAAGACTTAACATTTTACAAACTATAACTCCTATCTATCTAATGAGAGGAAAAATGTCTAACCTAATGTAAAAGTTCGAAAAGTAATACCTATTAACGAATGCTTACGTACATAGAGAATTATTTAAAATCTCTGCTTATTGATGTAAATTTGTCATGCAGATATTTTTATAGCATGCAGGAGAATGAGCTAAGTTCCTACCAAATATTTCATTGACGCATAGTCCATCTGGTACCTATGTACTACTATACGGATATGAATGAAACATATTAACACGTATTTCATTCATAGATGATAATATTACTATATATGTATGTAGCAATATGATACGGGCAATACAATAGACATACTCAATGATTTCAGGCTGAAACCTTCTTCCAGCCTACCCATGGCGACTTGGTGAAGCAACTGCCACCTCAGGATCTATCAGTGGAGCATTGCAAACATCTGCAGCCAAATCAGATATCATCTTATGAAGACTTTGTAGTAGCCAGAAATGAAATAGCTCTTGATATAGGTAAGTATATAATTTTTAACTGGGCTTGCATATGCAGACACAAATAATTTCATGCACACCTTGCACTAGACTAAAAACCTGTATCGCAAAGTGTGGAATACATCTTCAACGGTGGGGTTCGAACCTGACACCTCCCGCTCGATAATATGCCGCCTCAACCAACCGCGCCAACCTTGTACTCGTTTGGTACTTTTGGTTTTTGTATTATAGTATAATCAATCAGAGTTATTTTTATTAGAACATGCTAACTTGCAAATAAGATAGGTAGGTACACGTAGGGGGTATATAATAAATTGGAAATACGAGTACCTAAACACAAATAGGTACTCGTATGCACTAAACGCTCAACCCTTTAATATCATCAAATATGTTTGCATTGGTGATCTGTTGATTCGCCTGTTGGTTTTGATTATTATCTGAATTTCACACAGTCGCTTAAGTACCTACTTACCGATATTTTTTTTAGGTTATACAAAAGAAAGCATCGGGAGTACTCCACCTTGTCCCAGCTGCCACAACGCCTTTGAAACTGGGACAGTAGGGGTAGTCGCCACGAGAATAGGAGATGATGTAAGTACCAGTTTTTTATGTTCACGTTTCATATTTTTACTAACTGTGTCTTCGTTCGATATTGCATTTTGTTAATAAATAACATATTACGTACTTATCATGGTACCTGTAGAAGTATGAATGCTATATCAATACGATTTTTAGAATATGAGAACTCGAAACAGAATTCAAAACTAAATAAAGGTCGTACAACAGTCGTAATAGAAGATACTCACAACAACACAAAAGTTTCAAACTTCATAATAGTACCTAATATATGCTGTAGGTATTTACTTATTTATACACATAACGATAGTATTAGCGGTTTTATTAACCACATACATCCTTTTATAGTAACACGGGTCATTTCAGTGATAAATTACGAATTTATTTCAAGACCGAAACATATTATTGGTCACTGTTTTGTTAGTAGGTAATAAGTATATTAATTAAATTTTCTTTTTGTATTTAGGTAATATTACAATTACTTCTATTTGAAGATATTGTGATGCACGCTTATACGTATCTGAGATTACGCGACCTCTTCAGCTTAATCCATGCCTACTTCATTCAGCCCAATTAGTCTTATCACGTTGTGGAACTCATATCAATCTCCAGAGTTCAGAGACTGATTAATTATAATCCGTAGGTACATGCAAAATCCCTATTGCTATACATTCTCCCAGTGTTCATTGAAATCTGCCTGCAACAGAAAGATCTGCACGTTATTTATTACTAATCTCTACACCAAATGAAAAATATATCTATATTAGGGTAACAAATTCTTTATTTGGTACTGCATTGTATAAGTGTGTAATGTACGTACTACGACATACTTGGACAAATAATATAATATTATCAGACAGATATTTTATTACCTAATTATTAATAAGAACGACTGCTTACCTATAGTACTATCGGATTATGATGCATTGGAGAAACATAACACGGTTTTGTGTGTAACATTATCCAACTTGTAATTGAACTGCATTAGACATAGGTATATATTTATAAGTATACAATGCAGGTATCAACTCTTATAACATAATAATACACCGTGTCACGTGCCCGAATACAATAAATTACATTAATATTGCTTCGGGAAAATTATGTTAAATTTAATATCACTAACTATAGGCATTCAATTATTTACCTAAGTAAACTACAGAATACTGAATTTTGACAAATCACCATTTGTTTGGGAAGCAAACTGCGGCGCAATCGAAGGAAGGTCAATCCAGATTGATATTCGACTCGGTGAACACAATACCAAAAATTTCTCTATATAAAAAATCATATAGTCGCCTGGAAATAATGGAGGTTCTTCATATTACTACATATATTTTTCAGAATCATAACTATAGAAAACTCGATACAAATAAACATCCTATATTCATATCCCAGACTCGTAGTTCTTAGAACTTGTCGATTGTTAGATATGGACTAACTCATAACTGCATACAGTAGATAGATATTAAATTCAATACATAACACCTTCCCTTCTAGTGTTTTATGTTATATTATGATTACGATGAAGTGTGTTGATTACCTATATCAATAATGTAATGTGGTGGTGATTCATTCTACCGCGACATGAACAACAGATGAGAATTGGAAGAATAAACGATAATATAATAAATATGTGTATTTACTAAAGAATGCAAAACCAATTCAATCTTCTTCTCTTGCTGTTAGGTCAATGACATTTTCAAATTAACCTCTTCCATTGTTCAAATTAAATTACTTTACAGAGTTATTCGCCAAGGTTTTCCATTATTACTGTATTTTTCCTGTAGTATATTCTCCGAAGTCATCATAGCTATAGTGAGAAAATTGCATGTATAAGTTAAGTCTTTCTATAGTTCCTATATGAGAAACGTATAGGAATACGTGCCTAGAGGTTTATAGATATCTTGTAAAAAATATTCATATTATAATTTTTATATATAGTTACCTACATTTTTTCTTAGAAGTAATAATTAGGTGCCTAATACTCCAGGTATATTCTTGTTTACGTAACGTTTCATGTATAAGTATATAGTACCTATACGTTACAACACGACATATTTTTCTTTGCTGAAATCATCATACTCGAAATATTGCCATCTTTAGAAATTATGGGTCTTGCTTGTCAGCAAATTCTGTAAAATCTGGTGTATTAAATACTCATCTGTAAAATTAATTCATTTCCTATCCTCTAAATAAATTCTCTTGGAAATTTTATGTGGGTACGGGTAGCTTATATATTTCTTCTTGTATTTTGGTTTCAGTTCGATCATTTCACTGGGAACAGTTTAGCCAAAGATTCGACTCGTGAATGCTTTTACATTTGCAACATACTCGTAGGCTGCCTGTTAATAAAATAATATTAATGTTAAGAAAAAGGTTTTCGGTTTCAGCATTGTACTCGCGGGGATCATCAGGCTCGCCTCAAATTTTCATATCTATGCCTGATTGAGTATATAATTGAGAAGAAATTTAAGAATGCTTGTGAAGAAAGACCTCGTATTGTATACTCGTATATTTAATCCGTTATATTTGTATGACAACTTCAGTTGTATAATTCATACCTGTTCCCTTATCAAGATAAATATAATTTAATCGTAGGTACATAATAAATAGCGGCACAACTCTGATAAAATAATTTGCCATACTTAGTACAAAGATGGTCTATTTGTAGACTAGACTAAGACACGAGTTGTTACATTTCATTCATTCTTTATCAATTAACTGCTTCTTCTGTCAAAATAAATATATTGCATTATGTACCTCAATGCAATTACTTTGTGAATTATTAGTCTTTTGTCTTGGTTTTTTGTTAAGAATCCCGATGACTTCATCGCGGACGTCGTTGCGTTTTCTCAGAAAAAATATTAACTTATTGTTACTGATTTATTTCCTTAGTTGACGTTTGAACTCCAGTGTGTGCCACTGGATTTGTGTTTGTGTATTGTTTGTCAATGTGTAAGAGTGGTTTAACAATAACATTATTACCTTTGCTTTTGTTGTTGTTAGTGAATGTTGTGTTGATTGATTTGTCGGGAATAAGTTTATTGTTTCTATTAGTGAATGGAATAAAAAAATTCGCCATGTGTTACAAAACTAGGTAAGGAATAATTGTCATTCTATTTGATGCACCAATGCATTCGATTTGAGAAACATCGAAAACTTAATAAGACTTACTAACTTAATAAATAAGTATTTATTACTGTATAAGCTGGTGTGTAAAAAACGTCTTCTTGGATACGGATCGGTTGTTTGTTAACTTTAAAAAAGACCAGTTTCAAACATCTATTAACATAATTTTTTACAGTAAAAGCCTGTCTCGCAAAGTGTGTAATACATCGCCAGCGCCGGGGTTTGAACCCGGAACCTCCTGCTTGGGAGTCCGCCGCCCCAACCAACTGCGCCATTCTCTTATATATTTTCGTTTCAGTTATTTCCTCCCAATGTACTAACACTGTAGATATATCTACATAGATATTGAATTGAATCATTACCTCCAAGAAAACAATTACCTTGATATCATAATAAAAACATACTTCTAAATTATATAATTGATTATATAACTTATGGACATGGCTATACAAAATCACGGTTTAAGGGAAAACTAATTTAATTATACAGCAGGGTGTACGTAAGCAATAAGGTTGCATAAAAACTAGGCGCAATAGAGTCGGGCACAAAATCTTACTATCTATTAATTGTTGAAGTTGTACTCACTACTCATATAGATGAGCTCCTTCTTTATATTATGAAGAATTCTTTTTTCTCTTATAATGCACATGAGACAAATTCCTGGTGTTGTTATCCTACTAGGTGGTCGGTAGCCTGGTTGGTAAAGCGCTCGACAGTTAATCCAGTGGGCGCGGGTTCAATCCCCGACTTACTCCACTTCACAACACAAGCTTTTAAGCTTTCTGTGAAGTGTACAAAGATGTATTTGGGTTTATTTCGATAAACCCAGATTCATTTAAAAAAATAAATAAAAAAAATGTCTCTCTGATTGTATGTCGTCACACTTTTATTCAGTAGCCCCACACCAGACAATTAATTTAAAAGCCCGATCCAACAAGTTTATATTTGGTAGATCACTCGTTCTTTATGGGTGAAATGCCTAAAAATAAAAAAATAAAAAAATAAATTATTCATGTGACTTGTAAGCCTCCACCATAAACGGCATTTCTTTTTCAGGTAATGTTCCACCCCACCTGCTTCACATGCACAACCTGTGGAGATCCACTAGCTGACTTGGCCTACTGCGCTCTTGACGATAAGCTCTACTGTGAAAGACATTATGCAGAGATGCTTAAACCACGCTGTGCGGCATGTGATGAAGTAAGTAGCAGATATTTTTTTATTTACTACATTTCTTGGGACTTTAAAATATTGACTCTCAATGACAACATAAAAGTTTGACTGTAAGACCATGCGTATTGACATTTTAAAATATTTAAAAAAAAACGGGAGACCTTAGTTCTCAAAAACCTTACTAAAAATATGCTTTTAAAAATAGGATAGACACATTGAACTTTTATCTAGAGAATGACTGTAAAAAAAATAATATCTTGTATAGTTTTCTCAAAAAAAATGTGTTAAAACACCTCTGATCTTTTTTCCGAAAGAACTCGTTTCCCGAAAGTCACGGAGAAAAAAATATTTTTGGTATCGATAATATGCATCTAGGGAATGACCGTAAAAGTTTTTTTGATTGGAGCGAAATTAACCCCAAAAAATGGAAATAACGCTATTTTTACCATTTTATCACGCGATTGTTCATGCGATTTTGAACCTTAATGCCGCGGGAAATGACCGTCACGTCATATTTGGGTTGCGAGTCTTAAGGGTGATACTAAACAGTGACAGAACTTCCCGGTTATACACTCGCATAACTAACATCATTTTCTCTTCCAGACAACCTTGTCCGTCTTCATCAATAATACTTAGATTACACTAGAAGGCCACTTTTACTTATTTGTAGGTAGTTGGATGGGGCACCGGTTTATGTTAAATAATATCAGTGTATCCATATGGGAAATATTGTTCGTATTATTGGCACTTGTACAATATGAAATTCTAACCAATACACGAGTAATAAATCTAATTTATTTACTGCTAGGTATTCAAATATTCTAAATCAAGTTTTATGTTATGAAATTTTGAGACAACGAATACCAAAATATTCATAATCTTAAAAAGAATGGAAATTCGTTAGCCTGTCTACTGACGCTTCTATATTTTTGAATCACAAAATTTAATCAATTACACACACATTATCTAATTGATTAAATTCCGGATATATTTTTTTAAGATCGAGGAAGAAAAAACGTGATGAATGCGCGAGACAAAAAATCAACCCTTTTGAAGATATGGCTTTTTGAATTTATTTTTTAGATGTTTTTTTGACAATTAGGTACCTACCTAGTAACTCAGTTTTGTTTCGAACGAAACAAAAATCATTTTATCCAAAAATTTAAAAAAATTCAGGCATTTGATGACGCGTTCACTAATTGTACCTAATTATCTATACTCACTGAAAAATGCGATTCGGATTAAAAATTACGTGAAGATTAACAAGAGCACTATTGAAAAGTTCAGTGAGAAGCCCCTTTTTAATTGGGCATGTGATTACGTATGTAGTAATTATATTTGGAAGCAAATATTTATACGAAACCAATGTCGTAACAGAGATTTATGCTTCAAAGGCAATTTATTTATTAAAAAATATATTCTCACACAATTGGTTATGTATAGGTACTTGGCACTTGATCTGTAAACAAAGCATCTAGGGAACACTCTCATAGTTTGAATTAAACTGAATTGTACTGCAAATTCCATTGAACTCTTAGTTGCATGAAAAGTCTCTCGGTACAACGTGCTCTTTTTATAACCACTAATGCACTATTTTCAATGTATCTCTAATTGTTATTGAAATTAATTATCATAAACAACGACTTATATGAGTACATATAAATACATGTTAAATAGAGATAGCATAATATTCCGCTCCATTACAAATTTCGTGTGTATTGTTCTTGGGTGATAACACAGGCCTGCAAAAAAGAGGTTTTTGAAAATTGTTTTAGTTTTAATAACTGATTTTTATGTAGTTTTTGGTGCTGATTTCAGATATGATATTGGTTTTTTTCTATCACGTAAGGTTTTTCTACAAAATGAGGTGAAACCTTAAAGGAAAAATTATACATAGGCCATTTTTCATATTAGCATTATTTATATAAACCACTTAAAACTTAAAAATGGAGGATGGAAAGTTGATATGGCTCTATTAAAACACAATTCGAGTCTTTGTACGAGTAGGAACGTTTTCTTTTTCCTTCAAAACTTATTTTTGTACTTTTTCTGCTGTGGAGTTGAGGATTTTCTCTTTTCAACATCCAACAGTAGTCAGCCATCATGTTAACGTTTCAGCGTCCTTGATATCTGCGTTCCATTTTTTTATATCTTGATGGAATCGTTTGAGCCTAAAAATCCGCAAGATTTTCCGGAAAATAGTACAGATGTGAATGAAGGAAATGCACTTTAACGCGTATCTTGCAGCCCAATGGTTTGAAGATATTTAATAGATCCTCAACAATATTCTTGTAGTTTGGGTCTTTTTTATTTCCTAGAAAGCTAGTTATCACTTGTTTAAGAGACCTCCATGCTTTCCTTTCCTGGTTTTCCATTTTCAACTCAAAGTTTTCATCCTTTATAAGTTTCCTTATATCGGGCTCACTCGGGCCCAGTAAAAATACCCCCATCTTTAAGTTTTGCCTCAGAGAGGCCGGGAAACTGCTGAAAAAGGTACCTTAAACACTCTCCTTCTTATGGCAATGATTTAGCATTACCAAATGAAAAAAATATTTTTTGAATAGCATACCGGCAGCAAATCTAATATGAACCGGATTCTACCAGTTTTTCTGTACAGTTTTTTTAATAACCGAAAGGCTGTTTCATGTTGCCAACTCAAATTTAGACTAATTACATTCGTAAGCTAACTTATTTGGCTAAAAAAAATGTAATATAAAAATATTATTTAGATTTAATACCCAAATACAGTTTATACGTATGTTAAAAAACCATAAAAAAGTAAAAATTCGATGTGCGATTTGTGGGTAAACGGAGGGTGATGGATTTTTTTCACTATTTTTTATGTAATCAACACACAAGATACCACAAGAATCACTTAAAATATTTCGAACAATTTTTTCATCGCAGGCCTGTGTAATTTATTATAACGTGTATAATATGTATGCAATATGTAGGTATGTCTTTGATGCTCGTAGCTAGACAAAAAATGCGACCTATCATAGATCATGCGAGTGATGTTCACCGTTCGTTCAGAATTCAAGGACAGTCGCGGCTGAAAGTTAATTCTAGATTATGATTACCCTTGTTGGCACTCACTATTGGCCTTATTTTATCAGTTCAATATTGATAGTGCCAAACATCTGCACGCCTTATTGTTTTATCTTACATTAGAATAATATTACAGTTAGAGTGATACTGTCGCTCTTGCACCATGTGAATATTTAATATCGTAATTTATGTACCTCGCGCACGCGCATCCCTCGACAATCCATCCCGTGTGAAAATTTATGTAACTTGTGAAAAACTAACGTAAACAATCTTACTCAATTGAAAACTCCTTCTAATAATATAACTCTTATTTGGTGTTTAAACTTGCTTCTACGATGGGTCTTCTGTTATCTGTGCTTGTTGGCTATGCCGGTGTCCTAGAAGCAATGCAGTGGTACAATAAAGTCCTCAGTGGCATGTTACCCGAAGGACCCAGAGACCTCGAATGGCTGACCAAACAATACGAAGAAATGTTCAAGCGTTCATTATCTAGCACAGAGTCCAAATCAAGTGAATGGATGAATGGAGGTCAAGGTTATTTAGAATTATCTGGTGGTGGAAAAAGCGGTCCATTGATAGCAAAAATAAAATACCATGGACAAGATTCCACACCAATTCTCTTCTCTACAAAAATATCAAGTTTTGGACAAGATTCATACGATGGTGAACTTCCAAATAACAGATCACCTAAACGAGATGTAAGTCCTAGAAATGCACTGAGCGTAGAAGAATCGTATTTTGGTAACGAAAGAAATCGATCGAGTGAATCCCCTGGTTTATGGGATGATGATGAAAGTTCTTCCCCTGTCAA
The DNA here is from genome assembly GCA_963576895.1 of Ceraclea dissimilis. Lineage (NCBI taxonomy): Eukaryota > Metazoa > Arthropoda > Insecta > Trichoptera > Leptoceridae > Ceraclea > Ceraclea dissimilis. The sequence continues at coordinate 10,171,136 of OY756359.1, forward strand.
AAAAGAAGCCGAAAAGTTGAAATGGCATTATCGTCCGTTGACTCCTACTAATGATTCCAGTCTTCCAGAAATACACTTCGACTCGTACGAACGAAAATCTTTTGATAATGAAGAAAATTCTGCACAGTCTGAAGATTACTACAGGTGAGATATAGGGCAACGTCTTAAGATAATTTATACCTACAGCGTGTTATTTCGTTTTGATTTTAGGCATTATTAGTTCCATTTTCATAAACATTCCTAATAATGTGTTCAGTTCAGTGTTATGAGTAAATATGTATCATGAAGTGAAACAGTGAAACAAATTAGAATTTAAAGCGTTCAATTTCATTTCAAGGTCTTTAGATGGCATCAAATTTCGTCCCCTGCAACGAGACGATACTAGAAGACGCAGTTTCAAAAAGCGTCATTCTTCGTCTTCAGGCTCGTCGAGGGAATCGAAAGCATCGCGTGAGGAAGAATTGAATATGTTCACATCTTTGGAGGAATCTGAAATGGAAAATTCAGCTGTTAAACCAGGATATAGCTGTAGTCCAAATCTTACAACTGATTACCATTCCAGAACACGATCTAAAAGCCCAGCGACGAGTTTATCGACCGAAGGGCAAAATGGCACGAGAAACAGTAGGTCTCCTTCTACAGAGAGACCTCACTTGAAAGATATTCCTAAGAGAGACTCCTTCGAAGAGGAAGAAGTCACATCGTTAAAAAATGAGCCTGCTGAACCACAAACCACTAATACTGTAAATGACGATGAAGACAATGGGGTAAATTTTTGGGATCAATAAAGTACTATTTTCTAATTATGTTTTATAAAAATAGCTTTCGCCAAAAATACGAAAAAGTATAGAAGCGATACGTGTGTTTATGCGTCAAATTAATTATCAAAATTACGCAAACTATAATCACAATATGCATTGATGTGTGTTTATGTCCCAATATGATGCAATGCTGTATACCTATTTATTATTATGTATTTATTTTGTGTAAATAATCCTATTTGATAATATTTATCTACCTGTTATAATATTGTGACACGAATAAACAAATTGTTTTGAGACAGCAAGTATTTGGTTTGTTTTATTTGGCTGAAGTTTATCACAAATAATGCTTTCTTATGTAATGATTCAATAATCCTATTTACAGTACCCATCTGAAAGTTTTCATAGTTTGATACATATTATTATAATATTATATTTACTACATATCATAATAGTGTTGGCAGAGTTGAACCCTTTTTACTAGTTGGCTTCTATGGTAGTGTTATGATGATTAGTGCATTACTTAGATAAGTGAATGTATAGTATTGTCTTGGGCACCGCCTAGGCTTACATCATGTTGCAAAGCTAAGGTTTTCAAATAGTTTTTATCGTAGCAGTAATATGAAACAACAATTTATTATGTTCAAACATTGGTACCGAAGACATACACGCAAAATAAGTAGGTATTGTAGGTGCTTCATTAATACACAAATACATATCAGATTCAAGATGAGACTCCAGAATCAAGACATATCAGATTGTCTAACACAAACAATTAGTAAACAAACCAAACATAAGCAAGAAAGAACAACGCATGGATACACAAACATTAGTCAGTATGAATCACCTAGCATAATATTATTATCATCACCTCATCATATGTAGATACCTACATTTCTCCAAACACTTTTAACACTTTTCTACCCAAATTGATTACTGAATTACAGAACATGATATTATTGAGATCTGTATAAAAATTAGGTCATCGAAATGTTTGAGAATGAACGGAAAATGCTATTTATAAATATCAGGCCCTCTATCGGATTTTCCACAAAGCTTTTAGCGTTGTACAATAATCATTCAGCAAAGACATTACAAAAGGTTTGTAACTTAACTATTTTCAGCAACTGAATAGGTTTGCAATTTATTATAGAGTGATATCAATAATTTATATTTTAGTACTTACCAGACATAAAGAAAACATCAGCAACCTACAATCTTTATACATATAAATATAATTATTTTTTTAAGATATAATCATTTCTATTAAATGATATCCATCACTATAATAAAATATAGCAGCAGGTACATATAGATGCCAAGTCCTATAATTTTCATTTCCGATCATCAATGTATCCTACGTCTGAAAATTAATACCGAAATAAAACACAGACCAATAAAAAATGTAGGTACTTCAACTATTTTGAGTGCAATAAATCGTTATGTTCCTAGTATTTGGTATCATAATTCATAACATAACACATTCGAACCAAAACACAATAATATATTTGCAGATATATTATATATACTTTGCAATTATAAATGGACATCAGAGGACATTAATTTGAGTGACATAATCTAAACGAAATAATAACAACTGTATTCTCGATGAAGTATGACATTTCATACACCTAAAGATGGTGAGAGTAGGTATATTGTATAGTGAATCACATTAATATAATGCAGATATCTTTTAATACTCAATAAATAATACTAATATATTATGGTATGTTGATAAATGAAATGAATATTCATAAATTACGATGATGAGACTGCATAATATTGTTAGTACATACATAGAGTGTATAATTCAGGTTACAAATATTTATTTGATCTCTAGTTTTGTGTTTTGTCAAGACTCTTATTTGTGCCAAGTGACCGTGTTTCATTTGTAGCATAAATACATAATTCTGTATATATTGAAATATCATACTACCTATAATCTGTAAATTCGTACGAAAAGAGAGAATGACTGGAATGATTTATGTAACCAAGTTACGCCTGTATATACGAGTATTTCTCTTTCAAGGTAAAACTTTGGTTGGTTTTATTTTGATGGAGAAACGTCCCCTGCGTAAAGTATTAATGAGATCAAACGTTGTAATTAAAAAAATTCAAAGGATGCCAATGTTAGACTACCTACCTATACAAAATTTCCCTTACACCATTTTTGTAATCAATATACCTATATCACAAAATATTTTAACAGAATTTATGAATAGGTATGTCACGTTGATTAATTTTCCATGCATATCGATGCTTGTCTGTAAAACTGTTCTCTTTCCATTCTCAATAACGGCCTAATTTTTTTTCAAAGTCTGATGTTACTGGTTAAAGTAAGATCTGCTAACTATTTTGCATATTTCAAACTATTTTTAACCAATTCATTATCGCGTCAATAATCTGACATAGGTGCTACTCAATATACATAATATACTCGTTAACATGTGTCAAAACATGTCAACATGAGTTGACATAGCTCGGAATCTAATGAACTACATAAGATAAAAACAACACTATCTTTAACGCGATTTTATTATCTTTCGACCACTCACTTCCGTTAAATGATTAATGAACACTTAATTTTATTTTAATTTCTTCTCGAATAAATACTAAAAGTCTCCCAACAACTGACGTTATAAATTTACTAAATCATCACTTTTTTGTCACGGATAAATCGATGGTTGTCGCTAAGATTTCCACCTTAGCAACTTTAGGAACACATCACGAGATATGATATCATCGTCAGCTATAATAATGCACAATATTACCTGTTATATATTATTTTCATATTAAATAATTTTTACAATTTCGTATTTATTTCGTGGGACAAGGTATCACAGTTCGTTTACTTTCATTATCGTCAAACCACCCACCTCGTCACACTACATTCGTATACTGTGTAGGTATTTACTGTAGACGTGTTGATAAATAGTATTTGTAGATAAAGAGTGTCACATTGCATATAGAAAAATCACCTCCAGCATTCGATAATTTTATGTTGTTACTATTACTATTTATAATGATAAATTTTTCCCAAGATTCTGGTTATATATTGCAAATAGGTACATACTTAAATAAACATGAGATATATATAGGGTAGGTTATCTATAAGTAAATGAAAAACCAAGAAATGTACAAAAATGTACTATTTATCGTGTTTAGTATATTTTTCGTAATACGCTCGTGGAAAACTCGCTAGGATCTCACCAACTTCTTGGATGAGGAATAGCGGAGATAGGAGCCACTTCACAGAAGTTTTGTATGAAAAATAATGAAAAGTGGCTCCTATCTATGCTATTGTTCCTCTCTTAAGAAGTTGGTGTAATTCAGCATTAGTTCAGTAAGCTTCTTTCTGCATACGTATTACGAAATTTACATTTTCCATACAATTGAACTATTCAAGATCTCTTTCGGTTAATCCCATTGGACATTATTTTTTTACCGTAGGGCGTTAAAAACTTTATAAATCTGTACGCACAATGTATGTATTTTATGATAGTATGTCTAATTTAATCGTAGGTTAGACGCGAAACCCACAACTTTTTCGTTCATATTTTTTCCACGTTTTCGTCGCAATTGGCAAACCTAAAAGTGTATAGAAAGTGAATAAAATGATACACATATTGGTTTTATCTAAAACGTGGCATTACTATGTACATACGTAAATAAGATATATGATATACCGGTTATATGAATACTTTTGTGGTATAGACAAGGTTGTTCTGTGGTGGGAAGCAATATATATACAATCTACTGTCAACAGAGTTGTACGTATTATGTTCAAATTTGCATCACTCTATACCTCAATCACTAACTCTGCGTACACCAATGATATTTACACAGATATTGTGGGCATAACAATAAGCGAAGGATAAGAAGTACACACAAGGTTGGCATGGATTAGAAAAGATTTTCATATTGGTAGAAAAATATGTGCAATACTTTTACATTGAGTAACTAGGTAGTTGGGCTAACTAGATTGTAACAAGTATAACCTATATGTGACATATTAATATTTTCAGACTGCTGAAACTCTTTGATATAATGAACTTCGGTTTGCCTGCGTTAGTATGTAAGAAAACCGTACCTACTATGACGTAAGTAGATTTTTTTTTGTCACAATGATGACAGGAACGAATAATGTTCGACTGCCAAAGTAAACTTGTGATTGGTGAATCTTATCTAAAATCTTATATTGACTAGTCACGGTAGATACATAGAAAACCAACGTGGACGGTGGAAGGCGTTGAGTCACAGACTCGCATGAGAGGTGACTACGTAGATCGCATACGTGTCTCCGGAGGGAGAGCGACCAATGACCAACACATCGAGAGTCTGACTGGAGACTGGAGTGAAGAGTGAGACATTCGATACAAGAACCGAGAGGCGCGATATAAATTTATAAAATGCACGGTGTTCAAGATAATTCTAATCGTCATAAAATAAGAATTCCTTAAATAAACACAATGTATCCAATCCATATAATAATTATTTAATAATAGATCGACTACCTACTGCATTAAATAGATATTTAGAGCAATACATCTTAGATAATCATTAATCAAAACTATACAATATTATGATCTTCAGTATTACTATACATTTAGGTATAGGAAATGGATTAGATAAAATTTAGATGTACCTACTCGGTTGCTTTGATATTATATGACGTTCTAGTGAAAACTAAAACTAAAGTAAGACTTTTATCTACCTGTAATTGTCATTGTACTTTTACGTACTTGCAAAATAAATAAGGAAAATTGCGTGGCCGAATATCACATTTTTAAACCATATTTTCCACAGAATGCATAGTTGATTTATACAGTGGGTGTCCTAATTGTAATTTAAATTAGTCAAATAATTACTTAAACTCACGTCATTATAATTCTTGTAAGATTACTTAGTACTACATGGTCAATTACCAATAATGAAGTAACTAGTAAAAGTCACGTTCTGCAACGCACACAAAATTTTCTTTGCGCAGACGTTTACATGACATTCAGAATGGATGGCGATCTGAAAAAAATGAAACGTCTTGTGATGGAACTTTTACGAACACCTGTTTCCTATAGGAGACTCGACTCTATATGGGAAGAGTAGAGACCAATTCTGCAATTCGGGGATCCCTCGGGAATTCTCGTAAGATAAATATATGGGCTTGATATTTTGGGCTGTGTGAATGTAAAAGTTATTTTGTAACTTTGTCGTAGTGAAACATAAACATAGGCATAAACTTGTTGAGCTTACAGATAATCATAACAAAATGTTTTCGTATAAATGTTACAGTGTATTTGTAATCAACCTATGATTATAAAAGCTTCGCTTATCGCCTGGTAAGTGGTAAGGATTAGGTGTAGTCGTGTATTATAATGTCGGCTATATAGATAGGTATAATATAATACTATGTATAGGCATGTAACACAGCGGAGCGGAGCGGGGCCTTGGCTAATGATGTTTGAGTGCAGTGGCAGCCCTTGTGCCGGTGCCGGTGACGACATACTCCGCCCGCGTGTGCTCGCACTCTACAAAATATAAACATAACAATAAATTAATACCATTTCACAATTATCACATTTCTTTTTAACAATCAATTAAGGGTGTTTCATGTAGTCAATATCCAGATATTGTGCAAGTATGTGTGAGTGGAGATAAGTGGTCAGTGATCAGACATGATACGTGTGGACGGAGCGCTATCCAGCCGGTAAACAGGGAACAGCAGGGCCGGTTCTCATGCGGATGCCTAGCGCTGCACGCGGCACCAAACCGAGGTACGCCAAACCATTCCATTACGTCATTCTATATTTAGCGGCTTACAAACTTGTGTTATTATATTAGGTACGATATTATATTATTCGTCTCATACATACGAGCATAATACGACATCACATACCAAAGATATAACAACTGCTCATCTCTGTTTAACGCCAAAACGTTTTGTTTGATATCTCGTTAATTAAAATTGGCTTATGTTTTACGCATCAAAATTCAGCAAGTATCTACCTATCTATACTCTATAGTACTACAACACAATTTCATTAAAATATAATTGATTTAATATCAAAGACATTCTTTCAATATGTAGAAGTGCTGTAGTCAAAGTAAGAAATGTTACAAACCTCGAGGTCACATGCCACTGAGCATTTCTGTTACCATATGATTCATCATATGTTTGATAAGTAGGTTCCTGGTACCTATATATCTAGACGTGATATTCAGAACAGCTGTGCAACCAATCCTTATCATACCATCTCCTTCTCCTACTTGCCTTGACATTGAACAAAATAATGTGATGATCTGTAGTGGGTCCAAGGAATAGGATTTATATTCTGGTAGGATGGCATGGAATAGAAAAGGTTGGATACATAGGTATACCCTATTATACATATCTATTATCATTTTATAGTAAGTACTCATATGTATACATAATTAATACATTCCATAATATAAGGTACCTACCTCAGCTATGTACAGAGCTATTGCTTAGATAACATATGTGCCTACGAGTATTTCAAACCTTACTTTCAGCTCCATAACAATTATTATAGATCTATCCCGAACCTGACTTTAATCTCTAATTGTTTTAAGTTTGATAAAATAATATATTTACTAATAGGTATATATATAATCTAAATAAAAGCTGATATATTTTAATAAATTGGAATTTCACTAATAGGTGTAAAGGTAAATAAATTTGATTTCGGTTGATCCAGCTGAATGAACTTTTGCTGGAAGCTAAATCTTTTTGAGCTCTTCCTGTTATACATTTCTAAAAATTTTCATTCAATAATAGTGAAAACAAATTAGTTTAGTCCATACAAGCTTTAAAGCTCGCGACCCTTCTATGACGTCACGGTCATTTCCCGGGGGATTAAAGTTCGAAATCACATGAACAATCGTATGATAAAATGTAAAAAATAGCGTTATTTTTCAATTTTTTGGGGTTAATTTCGCTTCAACAAAAACTTTTACGGTCATTCCCTAGATTTCAATGCATATTATCAATACAAAAAAAAATTCTCGGCGACTTTCGGGAAACGAGTTGGTGTCTTTCGGAAAAAGGATCAGAGGTGTTTTTCTCATGTTTTTCTTAGAAATCTATACAAGATATAAAAAATCTTTTACAGTCATTCCCTAGATAAAGGTTCAATGTATCTGCTCTGTTTTTTTTTCAAAACATATGTTTAGTAAGGTTGTCGAGATCTATTAAGGACTCACGTTTTTATAAATTTTTGATATGTCAATATACTCACTCTTAATTTTCGTTTAACGTTACCTCTGCAAAAGGTCTATTGAATTTTGGGAATCCCGCCCCGTTTAGAAAACCACCTGGAAAATGTTAGCAGCAGGCGCTGAGAAATCAGTCTCATTTAATATTTCCATTACTATTTTTAAAAAGAATTAAAAAATCATAGAAAAAAAATATTTAAAAAAGTTTTATCATTGAACATGAATTAGGAAGTGTGTTTGATATCTGATGTCAATTTCTGCTATCCAACCCTGAAATCATTGAACATGGTGAGGCTATTTAGAATCATAAAGAATTTCCATCATAAGTTAATTAACTGTCTTTGCGTAGACTTTATCAATTATTAACTCTCTAAAGTTCAGCAAATATATTTGAATCGTCGGCCTATAATTTACAAACAATTTATCAAGTTTTCATACTTAGATACGTATGTAATATGTATATTACGTCCACATATATTAGAACCACGTGTTAATGAGCTATGTCCATTCATTAGAACTGCCTACATAAAATATTTAATAAATCTTACATCTCATCTCTACTGTAACTGGGTATATTAAAATTATATAGTAAACAATATTCTGTATATCCTATAGATATTCATCTTCTATACCCGTTACAGTGTTCATTTCTTAGATGCCAAATACATTAGTGCTATATTTTTTTAGATTCATATATTATAGTTACATTACATTAAGATAATGTTGATATATTGTAGCTGATAATATAGAATCCATTCATTATTATCTGTAGGTTTATATAAATTATTATAAACATACGCTCTCAAGTGGAACTATAGTTGTGTTGTGCCTGCAAATATTTCTATACAAGTATTACTTGGTTACACATTTTGATTGTAAAATGTCTATAAGATGTCTATAAGCTTTACGTATTCAATGGTTTACATCATTTGCAATTCGTCTGAGAAAATCTATTAGAAAAGATAAAACCAAACCTATTCTTAACTCTTTCGCGTATTGTTCTGTCCCATTCGTCACATTTGTTTGTGTTTAATTTATTAAATTGTTTACGAAAACTCTCTGACTTTAACGAAATTGGCTTTTACGAGTACACTCGTATATTAATTCATAATTATATTATGTCATATCAAAACAGGTATAAAGAAGTTTATATTATTTCATTTGCACGCAGTCAATCTGACACATACAATAATATACATCATACTCATTACTTATGCATAGACAGGTATGACTTCATCTCTATAATACGATGCTGTTCTGATCAGGAATTGACATTCAGCGATTTATTTCGGCTTCCGTCCCCACTGCACTAAGCCATTCAGATGCACTTTACATTTAATTAGTATTAGCAAAACAAACATCATATCTTCACTGTAGTACATTAGTCTTAGTCCAAGAGCCCGCTGCTTAATTTATGACATATCTGTTTTTTGATCGAAATGTGGTATAAACGATAGCTTACCAATAGGGTATTACATCGCACTAGGGTTGCCTATCAAAATCTTGCCGCAACCCCCCCTGCCCCCCCCGAAAAGGTCCCTCTTCGCGGTTTTTCGCATTTTATAGGAATATGGTAAGAGATAGGAGAAAGTAGTCAATGATAAAAATAATCCTTGCTAAATTCTCTACAAAAAATATTAAGTCATTTTTTTCGTAGAACTAGCAGTTTACCCGCAATGGCCGGCCCAAAACCGAAATTCATTTAAAATACAAAAAAAATGTATTTAAACTAAATTGGTTGAAAATTGATAAGAGCTACAGGAAAATAGTCAGACAACGAATTAATTACCATAGTCTTAGCTATTAAACGAGCTATAACCTATGTTCATACATCTAATAATTTCAGAGTTATTACAATAAAACTCAGTGACGAAAATTCTGAAAATTTAGTTTTTCATAAAATAACCAGTGATATAGCGCCGCAGGCCAAATTTTTTTTCCATTAAATGTTAGTAATAATGGGTGGAAGAATGTGAAAGAAAAAAAATCAAACTTTTTTTTTTATTTTTTCAAAAAATCTCCTGTTTTTTGACCGGCCATTACGGGTAAACTACTAGTCCTATGAAAAAATTGACTTAACACTTTTTGTAGAGAATTTAGCAAGGATTATTTTTGTCATTGACTACTTTCTTCTATCTCTTACCATATTCCTACAAAATGCGAAAAACCGCGAAGAGGGACCTTTTCCGGGGGGGCAGGGGGGGTTGCGGCAAGATTTTGATAGGCAACCCTTCTTTCTTCTTCTTTCTTCAGCCATCTCTCCACTGCTGGATGTAGGCCTCTTCCAGTTTCTTCCACTTCTCTCTATCTTGAGCCTTCCTTATCCATCCTCTACCCGCGACTGGGATAATGTCGTCGGCCCATCTTTTCTGTGGCCGACCTACTCCTCTTTTCTTATCCCACGGCCTCCATCTGAGAATTCTGGGTGCCCATCTCTCTGTTCCTTGTCTGGCAACATGGCCCGCCCACTGCCATTTTTGTCGAGCAACACGGTCCATGATATATACGACTTTTGTCCGGCGTCTGATTTCTTCATTTCTTATTTTGTCTCTCAGACTCACGCCTAACATTTGTCGTTCCATGGACCTTTGTGCACATTTCAATTTATGTACTGTATTGGCAGTGAGCGTGGTAGTCTCCAGGCCGTATGTCATCACAGGTAGGATACACGATTCATAGACTTTTCTTTTTAGGTTCATGGGTATGTCTTTGTTTTTAAGCACATGATTTAATTTCCCAAAGGCTCCCCATCCCAGTCCTATTCTCCTGGGGATTTCTGCTATTTGGTTTTCTTTTCCCAGTTTGATCTTGTGTCCGAGGTAAATGTAGTCTTCTACAGCTTCTATAGTTTTACCGTCCATAATGATGTTTCTGTTGGATGGACTCATGATTTTGGTCTTATTAATGTTCATCTCCAGACCGATCTTTAGGGAAGCGTCATGGAGCTCTTTTATCATACAGTGAAGTTCTTCTAAATCGCCACTGAAAAGTACTATGTCGTCAGCAAAGCGTAAGTTGTTCAAGTACATTCCGTCGATCTTTAATCCTTTGTGTTCCCAGTTTAATGTTTTGAACACATTTTCCAAAACAAGTGTGAATAGTTTGGGCGAGATAGTGTCGCCCTGTCTGACCCCTCTGCCCACTCTTATTTTGTTTGTTTTTGTATCTTCGTCTATTCTCACATCTAGTGTAGCATGATCATATATAAATTTTATTAATTTGGAGTACCTTGAGTCCACTCTGGCATCGTTTAGTGCCTTTATTATTTCCCATTGGTCTATTGAATCGAAGGCTTTTTTATAGTCAATAAAAGCCAAGTGGATCTCAATGTTGTATTCAGCACCCTTTTCAATGATTAGGCGTAATGCTTGTAAGTGATCGGTTGTTCCAAAACTTTTTCTAAATCCTGCTTGTTCTATAGGTTGATAGAAGTCTAGTTTAGGTGTTAGTCTGTTTGTAAGGATTTTTGTCAGTATTTTATATAGGTGTGATAATAGACTGATTGGCCTGTAGTTTTCTAAATTTTCGGGGTCTCCTTTCTTATGCAATAATATAACCTCTGCGTTTTGCCATTTCTCTGGTATAATTTCTTGTTCTAGGCATTTATTTAGAAGTACCAGTACTGCCTCCATGAGTTCCTCTCCTCCTAATTTTAACATGTCGCTCGTCACTTGATCTTCTCCAGGACTCTTGTTGTTTTTCATATATTTGAGGGCGTTTTGTAACTCATGGTACTCCACCTCTGGCATCTCTTCCGAACCGACGTTTATTATTGTTGTAACACTATTGTTTTCTTGATTTGGTGTCATAGGTTTATATAGATCTGTGTAGAATTTTTGAACTGTTTTTACTATCGTAAGTTTTTCGTTTTGAACTTGTCCCTTTTTATCTTTGATTTTAATTATATGTGATTTACCAATACTGTTTGATTTAAGAACTTTCATATTTTTATTTGCCTCTATTGTGTTCATAATAAGAGATGTATTGTATTTCCGAATATCCTTTCTGACTTCTTTTTTTATTGTTTTGGTTAGAGTTTTATACTCGTCTGAATCTCTGTTCATAAGTCTTTTTTCTTCTATCATTTTTAATGTATCTGGGGATAGTTTTTGATGTTTGTCGTTTTGTCTGAAGGATATTGTTTTCACTGCTGTTTGGACACTCGTTATGATTGTATCATTAAGTTCTTCTATCTGCATGTTATGGAGGTTTGTTCTGGGTTCTAGTTTTTGTTTTATTTCTTTTTGAAATTTAAGGCGATGTTGAGAAATTATTTCATGTGTGGGGGTTTTAGTTTTTCTATGCGCCATATTGCGTCTTGCTGCTTTGGTGTTTATTTTAAAGGAAGCTCTCACTAATCTGTGATCGCTTCCTGTGTCAAATTTGTTTAGTACCGATACGTCTTTGCAATATTTTAATTTATTAGTAATTATGAAGTCTATTTCGTTTTTCGTTTTTCCGTCAGGACTTTTCCAAGTCCATTTCCTTTGTTTCTTCTTTTCAAAAAATGTATTTGCACAGTATAATTTTTCGGACTGTAAATATTCCAGCAGTGTTTCTCCCCTTTCATTTCTCTTTCCGAGACCGAATTTTCCAATATTCTCTGGATCTCCAAGTTCTCCTTCTCCTATCTTTGCATTTAAGTCTCCACTTAGAATAACCAATTGTGTTTTTTCCATTTTCTTTGCTTTCGTGATGTCTTCATAGAACCTTTCAATTTCGTCATCCTCAGCTGTACTCGTTGGGGCATATGCTTGTATGATCTGTATCTTGAATCTTTTGTTTATTTCTAGTACTATGTAAATGACTCTTTGAGATATGCTTTTCTTTTTTATGACTTTGTCTTTCAGATTTCTATGCACTAGGCAACCCTAGTGAGATGTAATACCCTATTGGTAAGCTATCGTTTATACCACATTTCGATCAAAAAACAGATACGTCATAAATTAAGCAGCGGGCTCTCGGACTATCTCGTGTGTAGCTTATCACAGCGTGATGAATTAAAAGTTAATTGATTATTGGGTGTTCTGCTTTGCGAAGTTAGCATGCAGACGGTATTGGTTAATCTTTCAAATCACATACACACATCCAAATACCCAAAATGCAAATGACGATGAATATTATTTATTACCTTCAGAGCTTTTAACAACGTTGTTATTTTCATGCACAATAATTTTCAAATAAAAGTTTACCTATGATCTCGAACTCTTTCCCGATGCACACTTTACAATTTCACAGTAAGCTCTGAAATTCGAATCCACGACCAGCTGTTTATGAAGCGTTGTTTTCAAACCAACACCCAATGCACCTACCCGGCAAACATTATACTTGATTATACTGAGACTACCAAATCAGTGTAGGAATTTACTAGTATCAATGCATCCAATAATGATCCGCTGTCTCATACCAAGTAATTAATGAATAAAAATTATTGTACAGATTAAAGCATTTTCTCTGTAGAGAGTAACCTGGCAATGTTATTTAATTTTATCCACCTAGTCATTGGATTAATTCTAAATTTATATTTTCTTTCAAATTCCGTGCATACTTTTCTCATGATGGATTTAAAATAGATTCAGTTCACATGTACATAGATATACATACCTCCGGCTTGGTATATATATAGGCTATTTATTATAATGTTTACATGGTTAATGTGTATATAACGTAATATTAATATCTCAGTAAAACATAATATTAACTACCATAATTTATAAAATATTCTTACTTCATCTTATAAAATTAATTCTGAACCCATTATTGTAGCTGGTAAGATGCAATGACAAATATTTTGCAGGTAAACTATGGAATATTTTGAAAGCTTTGATTAGAAGAAGATTAACCTACAGTTTCAAGATTTCATCAGAAATAAATTTTCGCCGATGTTTTAGCTCGATTACATTTACTGAAAATTGCTGCATTGACACTGAGCTTATGAATGAGCTCTGCTGCAAAATATAAACCAAACTATAAAGTAAAGGTAAAATATGAAAAACTGCACACAAGATTGTCATCATTTTTAAATTTACTCAAAACATAACAACGACAGACGTGGTCAAAATGTTTGTCTATCTACCCGCGACTTTGAGGTTCAAAATGAACAATCATATGATCAGATGTAAATAGCGTTTTTTCGACGGACAATTTCTCTTTATTCAGAAAGTTTTTACGGTTATTCCCTATATTTTAATGCACACCTATTATCACAATGAAATATTTATTCTTTAGGATTTTCGGGAAACGAGTACTTAGCTGTCTCTGAAAAAAAAATATCATAAGAATTTTTCATTTTTTTTAGGAACCACGATATGAAATATCCGTTACGGTCCTTCACTAGAGGAAAATTTAATGTATTTGCCTACCCTCTTTCTTTTACAAAGCATATTTAGTACCTAAAGTTGTCGAGATCCAACATCTCTAAAATCCTTTTTTTTATTTAGTGACCTGCCTCTTAAGAATTAATCATTCCATCAGTTTGTTACATGGTATCTATTATTCTAAATCCATACGTTTGTCTTTCAAGGATAAAGCGATGCGTTCTATTTTAAACCTACTGACCTAAAACATAATATGTCTACAAGTTAAACTATAAAGTGCTCCACTTATATGCCTACATTCTTAGTTCACTATAAAATGATAATATTATTATTTGGCATACATTTGTCACATGGATTTAAGTTTGTTTATTATAGGATAGACATATGTAATAATATATTCACGATGGCCCTTTGATAGGAGACCAGTATAAATTTCACTTTTTATATTCTACTAACTAGATATGTATTTATTAACATGATTCAATATGCTGACTTTACAAAATCCCCGTTATGGAATGATGCAGTGAATTCTGCGTGCTAAGTAGTTGCCATTTATCTGCATAATATATTTTTTACTACATTCACCAAATTCGTTAGCAATTATCAAAAGTTTTGCTGTACTAATAGTCAAAATATAAAACAGTGTCCATTTTTGGTGATATCCTGAAATGGATTGGATATGTTTTGCATAATATGAATATATCAACTGAAAACTGTTTGCATATAATGAATCTTTTACTATACCCGTACAGTGATGAGAATCACAGGTTTTTGGAAAGAAAAGTCACGCATGCTTATGAACTTACCCGTTGTTTATCAGGAAATTTATACACTCGTATCATCAACTATGTCTGAATGCTATTAATGTATTAACAATTGTATTATTATATTACTATAAATTTTTATTTTTATTATGCAAGTTATAGATACTTTTATAACTTCATAAATAAAGGAATTAAGGTAATTTAAATTCAACAGTGGTAGCTGATGTTGAGAGCATAATAAACATACATTTTTATTACAAGTTCGAGTACCGATCGATTTCAATTCATCGCGAATACAAAAATCAAAAATGTTAAGCTGAAAATAGACATCATTCAGTCGTCAGCGTTACTTAGGTACATGATGCAGTTTCAAATAACATTGAATGTTGTTTTCTGAAAGCATTACATGAAATGTTTTAATTTATTGATATAAAGTGCGTGACCTAATTTACATTCGTATATTCAGCAATAATATGAACTGTGTTGTACTAGGTAAGTCGACTTGTGGTTTTACAGTCATCATTAGGTAATATAAAGTAGCTATATATAACGCGGTATGTATATACCTAGATGAGTGATAAGAAAACTATATAATGATGTAAATAGTATTTCTCATCGATTAATATGAATTGGTGTAATGAGTGGGGCGTAATAAATCTTTTTGTAATCATAGCTGAGACGAGTTACACTGTGACCACTGTCCATCAACTAAAGTTTGTAGGAGCTAAGTGAACTCAATACTTAAATAGTGTCTATTGTTATCTATCACATTATAATACATTTTATTTCGATGGCGTAAATCACCGATTATTACGGATCGATTAACAATTTTTGCGCGGAAGTGTGAAAAGTTGCGGGAGGAAACGTCTATCTGTCTCTTTTCAATACTTGATAGTTCAGTATGATGATCATCTGGAGAGGAACATAGAGCAACAGGAGTTTTGCCGCCGACGCCAAAGTGATCTAAAATAGCCCGTTAAAGTGGAACTGGGTGAGGTGGGGACAGCGGGCCGTGTGGAGTGCGGATCTATCCCTATATTCTGGAACAGTTCCTATCGTTTCTTCGCCGCTTCCCGCCTCGCCGAAGCCTCATTCAGAATCCGATCGCGACAAAGCTAACTTGATAGAAAGCTCGCGAATATCGATCACATATCTCGTTATTAATCATCCGTGTCCGATCGTCATTATAGATAATAAGAATGGCTGACGTAGATGTACAGGTGCAATACACAACTACCAAGACTAGGAAAGTCAAAAAGACAACCAAGAGGCGAGAGTCCAAGGATGGTGAAGTGACAGTCACGGAGATTGAACAGAGCAACACTACCAACGATGGATACAATAATGCGGTCACTGACGGGTATGTGCTGGTGACAGGAGGCGAGGACCTCCTTACTCCTCAGGACCATTGTGATATTGAGTGCTACTAAATTATTTGTGTGAATTTGTGTTTTCACAAGTGATTTGGATAAATTATGATATGAGTGATGTTGAAGTGAAACTTAGTATGCTATGTTCTCCATTTATCGGCAAAACAAACAATTACTATATAAACAACTACCGCCCTGACATAGGTATAAAGCTTCATACTATAATACATATATTTTCCATTAGGTATAGATACGGCCTTTCACATTTAAAGCATGTTTGGTTGCATACATAGACATGAAAAGTTTGCTTAAAAACTGCGATATATTTCTCGCCTCAAATATCTTTCAGGAGTTAGATGCACTGCACTAGAGTAAATAAATGACCAAGTGCCTGAGGTCAGAAGCACAGTGTATTTATACGAGATATATGAATGACCTATGAGCATCTCAAGTGAAGATAAACACGTTTTGTTTGTATTGAGAAACACCAGATCTCTGATCATGAACTTTGCATCTAGTGCTTTAGGTATACTAATATAGTAGGTAGGTATATTTGTATTATGTAGGTTTATAGATATTTTTGTAAATACTGATGAAGTCAGCTAAGTATATTTTTCAATTACTTCAGAATACGATTCTTTGTAATGAAGTATTATTGCATTGATATTTTTTCTAATCGCTATTCAATTGTGTTAGGCACAAACACATTTAATAATTAACACTCCACAATGTTGGTTTCCGTCAATAGTCAATTGAGTACTATACAAAATACTCGTAGATAGGTGCATCTATGAAACCAGGAGATTTGCTACCAAGCGTAGCGAGACAAATCAATGTAATAGTATGTAAACAATACAATACCATTTGGTATTCGGCCAATATTCATAATTTATCATTTGATCATTTATTGTCTCATAATCGCTAAGAGACCATTACACACGTAATTATATAATTTTTTAATTGACTGGTAAATAACATTACCATCATAATGTTATTGTAAAAACTAAAAAAAATTGTTATGTTATTGCTTCGTAATAGCAGGTTTATAGTGAAAATTCTGGCAACTTTCCCTCATATATTTAGGTGTAAACTCCAAGCGTAGGTACAGCATTGCAACGGTATGCAGTGTAATTTACACATCTATGCGATATTTATTGTGATAATGCATAGGTGTTTATTTCAATTCATATTGTTGTAACAGTGAGTATTTATACTCTAGTGTGAGCCAAGTGAAATGCTCTCGTGTATGCCGTGGGCAGGGCGGTAGTCGCGTGCGCAAAATTCCGTAATAAAAATGAATCAACAGGTTTATTTTTATATGAATCAAAAGTATAGGGAAACAGATGATTTAATTAATAAAATCCCTAACGATAAATGGAGAATTAAAACACAATTTATTTTAAATCAACGTAATAAATGTCTAGCTACAGAAGCTTCAAAAGATGTTACTTAATTTACTTCTTACATCAAGTCACCGCACATACCCGTTTAAAATAAAAGGTATAACGTTTTAAATATTAATTATATTGGTAGTATGTATCTTGTTAAGAAATTATGGAAACAGCATAATTCAACCGGAAAAGTCTGCATAAATTTTGTTGCAGAGAACTTTGAATGCGAAAAAAAGTCATCGTCGCCAGTGTTACTAAATTTCCATACGTTCTAAGAATCTTTGATTGAATTATGCTGTTTGAGAAATCTAGATATTATTTCAATGTTTTAATGTTGTTTCCTTCTATACGAATTGACACATAAAATATATTCCTCCTATTTTTGTGAAGTGCATCGACTAGCATTTCAATAATATTTGGTATAATAAAATTTCCTTGAAATCTCTCATAGATTCTCGCAGATATAAATTTCAATATACGAGACATGATCAGCAGACTTCTATAAGCGAAGGGCTTTGATTGTGACTCAGATAGTAGGTAATTTATGACGTAAACTATTGTGGATTAGGTTATTGAACCCTCGCCTTCTCTCCAGGTCATTGACATCTTTGTCATATCAAGGATTTGATACAAGAGTAATGAAAAGAAAATGAAAAAGAAATGCCTCCTATATTTTATAGCAGGTGTGGACGTCATCATATTGATATTTGTTTCATCTCAATATTGGCACGTAAGCGCCGGGAACCCTTACCATTTGCATCGCTATTTTACTCAATCGTTACCACACGTGACATAAGACACGGTTGTCTATCAAATATACTAAACGAGAATTCTATGCCATTTCTATAGCTGAATGAATGTATGATATTTGATGGAAAGTACAATCTCATAAAAGTTTGTCGACGACCATCTGCTTCCTACAGGAAATACCTTATTCACAGAAAGTGAAATAATTGGCAAAAGATCAAGAATTTTAACAGATTTATATTATTGATCAACGTCTTAATTTGATCCTTTACACCTTTGTCGATAAAACATAATAATGAAAAAGCTTAACGCTTACTCTACTTTTATATTTAGTTGAATATTATTTACCTACTTATTTTTATAATCTGAAATTAGAAATTTTGTGTCCAAATAGCTGGAACAGCATGATGATTGAAATTATGGCTATTCTCCTCGTGAGAATTAATTAGCTTCATCTTCCTAGCAGGATCATTGCCACTCTTTTAAATGTGAGCCCCGTAAAACTTATTGATTTCTTTAGTCCTTCAAATCCAGTGTCAGGATAACTTAAGTATATTACAAATTAGTAATTTTAACAATATGCCGAGACTGAGAAGTAAAAACAGTTTCAAATGAATTTATACTTCTACGATTTTTTCAGAAGTGTTTTGTTGAAAAACTGCTTTTATTTTTCATGCTCATCAATGTAAGCAAATTAATTGAGCAGAATATAGTATGCTATCATCACCAAGATGAATTAAACAAGTACTACCTAGAATACCTACATTAAACCCAAAGAGATCCTATAGAGTAGATTGAGTCAACTCACACATGTCCTAATCACGAGTCAATAGTATGTAACTAGGTTAGCCCAAAGAGGACAGTGTTCTTCTACATTTTGAAGCGAAAATTAGCAGGATCCTTATTTGGTAGGCAGTAGGTACTTTGGACAAGATCCTGGAAACTTTATATGTATGTAATATCGTTTTTTTAATGTCCTTCCTTACTAACTCTGTCTATACAGCTTAGGTACTGATATTTCTGAAGAAATTGCAACTCCACCTTGTTGAAGAACACATTACGATTACACAATACTGTAGTATGACACATCATATCCATACAGACTTAAGATATTTTAATGACATGAAGTACACAGAGCGATATCATAATTATTATTGATTTACAGCTGTGAGTACTCGTCTAAACACCTCCGAAACTTATGTAAGAGACAGGATACTGAGCCAAAAGTAGACTGCCAATATAATTATTCTAAGATAAAACATTAATCATAAAATTATCTCAGGTGATAAGTGCAAGCAGGAATATTGCATTGGTACTTAATATTGCGTTAGGGATATAAAGTCATCTTAATATTCGCAGTAGTTTCTCGACCGCATTACACGCACTCACTCCGGTATAATATTTTACACATATTTCAGTTAGTACCTTGTGTTTAAGTTCTGAAATTATAAACGAGTTTGAGTAGTAGTAATAGCAAAATTTGTACCTATTCCAAATCCATATTCTCTTCTGTAAACAAACATAATTAGCATTTTGTAGGTGGTTTATTATTATTTTATCAACGATGATAATCAATGTGTTGTAATTGTAAATTATAATATATTATTGGCATTAATGATTTATTTGTCTAGAATTAATGAGCAGACGTTACCTACATACTAATAAAATACGAGCGTTATGGATTGGTTGAGGATTTATTCGAAAATCACGAAAAAATCATGATATCATAGACCTATTCTAAAATGATGCACATTATGTTTGTTGCAGTTGATTTTCAGTGGCGAGTACACCAAGGCGATGAACAAGGACTGGCACTCCGGCCACTTTTGCTGCTGGCAGTGCGACGAGTCTCTCACCGGACAGCGCTACGTGCTGAGGGATGATCATCCCTACTGCATCAAGTGCTACGAGAGTGTCTTCGCCAATGGGTGCGAAGAATGTAACAAGATCATTGGAATTGACTCCAAGGTATTCAAATAACTTTAATCGATTTATTTTATCTATATATTCCGTTACTTATGCCCCTTTCTGCATAAACTTGCAGTATTTCACTTGTTAAATGTAACTTACTCTTATATACATCCGCATTCTAATTAAATTTATCGATATATCTGCCGTTGTATTCGCCATCCTATATCAACATAATGTCAATACGAAGATGTTATAATAGAAACGGTGTATTGTTTTCCCTTAGGATCTCTCTTACAAGGACAAGCATTGGCACGAAGCATGCTTCCTGTGCGCCAAATGTCGTGTTTCCCTGGTGGACAAACAATTCGGATCCAAGGTGGACAAAATCTACTGCGGCAACTGCTATGATGCTCAGTTCGCTTCACGTTGTGATGGATGTGGAGATGTCTTCCGTGCTGGTAAGTAATCAATTCATCAATTTTATACACCGTTCCTCAAGGCATTCCATTAAATAACTAATTCATAAAAATCTGATATTGGTAGTTAGGTGGTTGTTCTGCATTCACATTGCAACACCATTTAGTTCAGTATATACTCGTAGAGTATGTATAAAGTATATTCCTAGATTTATATAAGTGAAGTCTTAATATAGTGGTTTGGTACATATTCTGTTCTTGTGTTATGTTTTCACAAGGTCTACATGACGTATAATCCGTCGCGTTTTGACATCAGGTGAGAGAATACAAGAAAATAAAAATAGAATGATTTACTGATGTTATCTCTGGATAAAGTACAATATCTCATGGGACGGTCAGAAGACAAGGCACTCGTGTGTGTAAAGTATTTGATACATTCCGGCCAAGAATCTTCTAGACCGCATTAATAAAATGACACAATCTGGGACCTGAGCCAATATGTAAGAGTAGATGGACGTCATAATTTATAAAAATTTCTCCACCTTTAATGTTATATACCTACTGCAATTCTGTTAGGCATGTGATGATACGTTAATATTAAGAAAGATTATGTTTTGTGTGACAGGATTGAATGTGATCCGTGACATTATTTCATACTTGACTTTTCAATGACATTATCCGCCTATTTTTGTCGGTTAGTTAAATTATAGACATATATCTAGACGTGTACATGTATAATAAGTAAACTAAACTTTCTATATAGAAGTTGACAAATTTCTGCCGTTCTTTTCAATAATCATGTTAGCAATCTCATTGACTTCTTAATCCCGAATCACGCCATTTCATTCATCTATTGATATTTCTGTTAATCATCAAACTTTATTTGATGTTCCTTGTTTTTATCTGCGTTTTTTTAATATCAATATAGTTATTTATTTCCGCGCTAATCATTGCTTTGTGACTTGTTGTGTATTATGTCACATTGATATTGTGATACCTGATAGTAAAATATGGAGAGGACACCTTGAAAACCCACAGATGTATGGAATCATCTAAAAAGAGCAATTTATAAAATTATAAATATTTATGTAACATGGGAATAAACGTGACTGTATTGCGCGGCATTTATTTAACATAACACATAATCATTCAATCAAATTAGCTTTCAGAAACATTTAAATTTCCGTTTTTCTCTCCTACGCCGTACTGATGACATTGTGATGCCCTCTTCCCCTTCAGTTCCACTTCTCCCCTATTCTACATCAGCATTACGTCTAACTTTAGGTGTTTATAGAATTAAATTAAAACACTTTTGATACAATTGAAAATTTTCTTAATAGGCGCATCGCCCACTTCAAATGTTTCTAAATGAGATAATATAGACACAAATAATATTTCCACAATAAATCATTTTTTTTCCTTAATGTTGTATAATTTGTTTTTTTAACTAATGGAGGTTGAGATCCGTAAATTTATGTAATTATTGTTATTTTATATAGATTAAAGTTATAAAGTATCTAATTTCGTAATTAAAGTATATGAAATAGTAATCACTCACCTTGTAGTTATAGTGGACAATAATGCTCAGATTCGTGTTCCAGCGACCATCTCGACAACTCGAGATTTGTGTAGTTTTAATTGACAATCATTATTTCTATGCCATAATTTAATATTGGTATCTACTACATGTCTACAAATGATCTCTGACTTAAAATATTTACCTATATGCAAATTCTCTTAGATCGTTCTGAAAGTTGTCTCACTATTCGGCACAATGCCTACTATCCAAATTACCTACTATTGATGAGACATAATCAGGTTATTTTTAATAGTTGTTATTAATTAAATTGTGCTGAAATATTTCCAATCCACAGAATTAGACATATGTAAGTAAAAAAAAACATGGTTAAAAATGATATTTTTCTCTATTCATGTTATACCTATTCAGTAAGTATTATGAAACGTACTATTGACCTAAATAAGCGATTTAATGCAATAATATTAATATTTACTATTTGATTCCTGTACTATATAACACTATCTTGGATGCCTCTCGTTGACTGTGGCAGTATGGCATTCATGGGACGGGAGAATAATATTTCTATGAACAATAAATTAGTTATGTGAATCACTTAAGGTTCTGTATGGTACCCGGAAATTATAATTATATGGAGGCTTAATGATATTTTGTACGTATTTGGCAAATCATATAAGAATTATATTATGTATGGCACCTACCTACTTCTAGTTATTTTGTATCTAGTGTGATCTATGAGAACAATACAATAGTTTACAAACCATATCATTATGGTGCAGTGTATTTGTATCTCAGTATTCTAAATAAGTGATATGACTGCTAGGCAAATCGATTTGCGTCAATCATGAATTTGTCCATACATTTTACAAGAATATTACAAAACAGTTGGTAAACAACAACAACAAACAATAATGTTCACTAGGAGGAGCTTTTAACAGTGACCCGATTTCTTCCTGATCTCTCATAAAATTATTGTTTTAAAATTACGTTTTCATTTAGTTACTAAATGTGTAAATGAGAACCAAAAATAATAGGTATCCATTTCGAAACGAGTGCACGAAGTTACTACTTAATAATAAAACTTGGATTTTAGTTAACGGAAAGTAACTGTTAATTATTTTTTAAAGTGTATTTACGATTATCGAAAGAGAGTATGCAAGTATTCTTGTAGGCGTTCGAAGCCTGACGATTTCATTGTTTGTGTGTATTTAAGGATTTAACTGCTGGTATTTGTATTCGATTTTTTTCTTCTTTCGAGCTTCCAGTGTCGTGCTGAGGCTGACATCATCTTCATGAAGAAGTATTTAATTTGTTTATTAAAGCTCGTTGAGTCATGAGTCGTTTTCTGTTTGAAAGCTTACTGAAAACTTGAAAGAAGAATAAAGTTTGAAGACGCAGATAAATCCTTTATAACACGCAAAAGTATGTAGAACTTTATGAGAATTTAAAATGTGGGAAAAGTATCGATAGATTTTATTTACCGAGCGCAAATAAAGTCGGCGTTTTTGTTTGCAAAATGGTATTTGATTATGTACGAGTAGAGACTTTGTATATAAAGGAGCGTCCATTGTGGGAGGCGGAATGTTCGCATTGTTTACTCCAACACTTGATATATGGCCGCGAGTAGGATTAGCTTGATGCTTGATGGACGAGATCTCCTACAAAATTACAATAAAGACGACCGTCGCTTCCCAACTGGTATCACAATCACAAAAACACCACAAAACAACAATTATTAAAAACTTGTTTCTTCTGCCCTTCCTGCCTGATAGAAATCATAAAAAATCTTCGCGCCCTCACGATCTTGTGCGACACTCTCAGCCTATTTTCGTCTCCTCTCAAGGGATGACAGTTAAATTTCAAGCTTTTTATTTCTTACATTTTATTAAAGTAATTGATGAATCAGTGTGAGTGTGCTATCATCAGAGTGAATGAAAAGTTTTGGATTTCTACCCAACAAATTTTCCGGTATCTTCCACCCTGTAATTTTAGTCTATAGGCGAATGATTTAAAATATCAAATTTCTAGGAGATTATAATAAATCGCGATGAGATAAACACTCACTGAGAAATACCACTCAATCCATTGAATATAAGGATAAGGAACACAAGGAGATCATAAACCCCCGCCTTTCAAATCGCGTTTATGACGTCTATTTTCCAATTCATTCCTAACTCTGTGGAAGGAAAGGAGAACAATATTATTTTATTGCAACCTTTGCATTATAATAGAGTAGGAAACAAAACCCCAAAACAAATTTTAAAAAGCTCAGAATCACTTGATAATATTATTTCTCGTAGGGACTACAATTTGAGGAGAACATGATTTTTTTATTGTACATTAGATGGAAATTACCTGCCTACTTTATTTAATGATTATGATTAGGTATATAGTATATAGTATACAGGTAATATCGTTATTTTGTTGATGTTTTTATAAACATTATTCGCGGTGTTTTATAAAGTTTTCTCAGACGTGGGTTTTTCATTAGCCATTCACAAGTTCACTTTATTATGTTCCAAGTAAATAATAACGTATGATGTAATTCAACGTGTGATGGACAGGTGAACAATATCTGCCGTGTAAAAATATAATTTAATTGAAATCCTAGTACTTTATTACACGTGAACTCGCGGACTACTTGGCATTTAATTTAATCGAATTTTCAAGTGGAAAAATTTTCCTCGAGGCAAGAAGTAAATAGTATGAATGACATATGAGTGATTTTGCTGCACGATTCTTGCAATACTTCATCAGAAAGTGAAAGAGTAAATGGAATGGTAAACGTAAATAACAAAGTAAATTGGGATTTGTCAGGAATTTGCAACTCGTGACCTCAGCTTATTTAATTCTAAATTTATTTCAATCAAATCTTCAAACAAACAATAAAATTGTAATAATTTTTGACCTACGTCGATTAAATGCAGCTCGATCATGTAGCTGGAAATAGCGTTCAAGTAAACAAAACCTCTGTATGTTTATATAAACATTATTAGCTGTAAAATATTTTCATCTCATTCTTGGTTCTGAATAATATCAACGCGACATCGCCAGTAATAATTGGATAGCCAGAGAATCATCTAGAATGCTCTCACATGTAAACATCTAATTTTAGAAGGTGTTCTAATGTTCTTTGTGACCAAATTATCTATAAGCAAGATATTCATACAAATGTAAAACTTTACATGAGCATATTTTGATTCGTTTTTTGGGTACAGTATACCTATAGTACCTATACCTATTATATTGCATTCTGCACCTGTACATCATGTCACCTGAAAGAAAAACTAGCTCATGTGAAGCTGCAAAAAATAGTATCTATCTTATACCTTTCTCAATTTGAAAGCCGTGAAGAATTTTTTTTGGAGCATTATATTTTTGTTAAATAGGACAAAATGTGCTTATTTCTCGATAAATTTCCATCAGACGTATGATGACTGATAGAAAACAGAACTGATTTTTTCAGACACATTAATCAATCATTTTCCAACGTAGCATATCATAGTAAGGGTAGGTAGTCCAGTGGCGAAGGGTGGATTTCTGAAGAAGGGAAGCCGGAGCTAACGTTTCTTATGGGATTACGTCAGATTAGACACCGTTATACCTATATTTTTTTCCAAAAGGTAACTCGATGGGAATCGTGTTGTAATGGGCCAGCGGGTGGTGTATGGAGTAACAAGTCTTTGAATTGTTATTAATAGTTTATTGGAGCACAATTTGCAGCTTACATATATTACATTACAGTGGTATCAAATTATGTAGGAATCGGTAAATTTTAGTATTTGAAGTATTATTTATAATAATTAGATTAATAATTTTGTTGGAAGCGAGTGATTAATTATCAAAAGATTGCTTCGATTATTAGCAGTTATTAGCGTAGATAAATTTAAGTAAAGGCGAACGTATAAAATATTAAATTAATAATTATTATAATAAACTAGTTGGTAAAAGTAAGTAAATAATTATATACACACGGAGAAACGGTTCCCGGGTTACGGCGAAATCGTTCTAACTTGAAATTGCAATTGTATGGGGATATATAGTATCTAGCGAAACATCCCTTAACACAGTGATGTTCAAACTTTATGGAATTAATCGCGTACGTACATTAGTTTTCGTATGAATAATTACTGACAATTAATAATCAATCACTTCCAATTTGTATACATAATCAATTCATTCTCACAATTAAATTAATGAAATTGTTGAACATAATTTAATAACACATTTATACAGTATAATATTGAAGCTAAACAATACATAAGAAATCTAGATTTAAGTCTCTGACAAGCAGTTTACTCTGCGCTTCTAACATGTTTTACACTTTGACATAACGAATGTTAAATGAGGCATTAATGATACAAATCTATAGTTATTAAGAAATAATTATCTGGAAGTCATCAAGGTTTAGTGTATGTTTAGAAACGCTGATAAATACAGTTGTATTTACTAAATAGGTGCTTTAAAAAATGATGCAATCCTTAGAATTTGGAACTATTGTTCATGAATATTTCTTTCGGCCCTTTGAAATAAAACAATAACATAAAAATCTATTAGATTTAGACGCAATTTTGAAGATTGTCGGTAGATTGTGTTATATTAGGCTTTTAAAGGTATTGTTTCAAATTAGGCTTTTAAAAGTATTGTTTACAAAGGAAAGCGGCATCTTTCTATTTGATAGCATCAATATTTGTTACATACTATTGTCTTAATTTTTAGTGATATTATATGATATATTATATGATATACTGATATATTTTGGCGATGCAATAAACTAATATTGATAAGATTGAAAGGTATCATTTTTACTAGATTGTTTAACTCGGTCTTTGTTCTGAAATTCAATACATGAATATTTTTTACGAGAGATAGTTATCTAACTTTTTAAAATGTTGTTTTGTCACTAAGAATACGAGGAATCTTCTAAATATATCTAGGGTTGCCAAAAATATTATTTTAATTAATTAAACGTTGTGGCTAGTCCATAACAACTCATTCCTATTTTTTATAAATTGTTTCATTAAGACATTAATGAAACAATTTATACACTCATTGCCAGGTGTATTAAGTAATAACTACTATTATTGCGTGATAAGGCATTTAAGGAAAAAATCGTAAGAACTGAAAATCAATTATCTTCCTTCCGTATGTCAATTTTAGACAACATCGCTCTAGTTTAAGACATTGTAATTAATAAAATATAAAAATCTAAGTTTTCAATTCTAATCAATCAATTAAATATGCGTGAACAATTTATAAGCAGAAGTAATGCTACAATAAAGAAAATCAAAATCAAGGTAATTTTAAATTCTAATCTATAATTAATACAAAAAGGAAAAATACTTAATTAACAAAGACATATACATATAAATAATTAATACAATGTTAATCCTTGACAAAAATACAATCAATGGACTTCATAACTGAATCCACATTGAGCAAGTACAAGTGTACCAAATGATTTACATTACGCGTATCAATTTTTGCATTTGTTATTTTTGTCAAAACAAAAAATAACACAAGATATTTATAGAGACATAATCAAAATTATTTTAATTAATTAGCTAAGTCAAGCAGATATCGTAGAGTAGCTAGTTCTATCAATAATCTACCTAAACAGAGCACGTACTACTAATTTATCTATATTACCTAAACTAAACCGGTTTTCTTAACTGAATTCGTACATCTCAGTTTCTAATACTTGCTTTTTATCATCTAACTTAAACAAAGTAATGTACCTAAACATTACATATTATCCATTCGTACATACATCTTACTTCTAAAACAACAAAGCATTATGGGAATGGAATTTCAATACGAATGTGTAAAAACACTTGGTTGAACTTTTCCAATATTCTGTCAATTTTATTAATTTCTTCGTTATCACAAAAGTTCAAGGAAGTCGAATTATTCGTACTAGAGTATCTATCTACTTCTAGCTAAAATATCATATTACATTTTTACTACTGCATTACAAAAATCATGAATGATTAATCGGTGATTATTTAAAATTTGGTGCATTTAATATTGTTATATTTTCCTCTCAAATAATTCAAAGCATCCTCCAACTTTCTCCTAAATTGAACACTATATATTTTTTTATGAATTGATGACTATAACTCCTAAACATGAACACAAATAATTGTGTTATTTTACATAGAAACATTTACATTAAATATCGCATAACATTCATTAATAAGAAAATTCAATCAATTTTAATTTACACATGATGTACTAGATCAATACAGAATCATATCCGTTACAAGAGGATAGTTATTACTATTATTTTTTATCTATGGGGATTAAAATTTTGACTCGATTAATGAAAATCATATACACATTATTGTAATTGTCTAAGGCTATACTAGTTCCTCTAAAAATCGAAAATTCCCAACATCACAACACGGGTTGGTGAAGGTTTGAAGTTGTTTAAAAAGATCAATTACAATAAAACAAAAATTTAGGTTATATTCATTGCAATTTATAAGATTCTTTCACTGAAATATTAATCTACAATTTATAGTTATTTAACATGAATAAAAAACGGTTTATTAAAAGTTATTGCTATTAAATTTTACTGGAAAGCTATGATATTTACAATAATTCGAGTCTTACAATGGTTACAAAAATTCATCTTCGTAAAGAAATAAGTTTATACAATCATAATTATTTTTAGACAAGTGAACTTACTATCAGGTTTTAATTTATAGTCGCTGATTTAATGACGTATTATGTGTATATAGAATTTTACTATTACTATTACAAGTTACTATTATAATATAGACTTCGCGTCTTCTGCGTTACATTTTTTTTTTGCAATTTAGAACAATGGAGTTAATGCAAATGGTAATTTCAATATTTACAGGTAATAAGGGTTACACAATCATTAAATAAATTTACATATACATACTCTCAATTTCAAATCTTACGATATGAATCGACAACAATTTATGTGAATGCAATTAAACATGTCAGACAATTAGTTAACATAATTCACATGAACTAAACTATTTTTTTTTATAATTCAGGATTATGCATGAGACTAACATTAATTATTAATTAAAATTTATAAAATGTTTACGTTCGATCAACAATGTCTAATATCATAAAATGATTTTACAAGATTGACCATATTCGCAACAGTTCAAATTAAATTGTAATTCGTATAAACGTAAAAAATACATATGTATATATTTCTGCTGTGATTTATCCAATATCATCATCTGCTTCGCCTTAATTATATAATATCAAAGTGGTTTAACTTTCTATCAATTTAAATTTTGTTTCACGTCATACAGATCGTACTCTAATTATTATTAAGACACTAGTCGACCATAAGTTATGACAATTTTGCAAAAGGAAACAATTTTCATCCTCCAATTCACTTCAACAGGTTCTAGACATTTATTTTGATGGGTTAGAAACCTAATTATTATTACGAATTCGTATTGAAATATTTTATTGTTTATTTGTAGTGGCTACGTTTTTTTTTTTATAAATAATTTCAAATAGTTTTAAATTGGTCGTTAAGTTAATTGTGCTAATTTGGTATTATACTGATTGGATTATTTTACACATTTAATTTTCTGCATCAAATTTCGCGAGGATCACGATATTACAGATGAAGGTACCTACAATTACTGACAGAGGTGGTACGTACAAAAAGATGTCATTGTAAATATGTATTTGCATCAATAACATTCGCGTTCCGTGTTACCAATACGTTTGATATTAATTAATAATTAGAAAAGCAAAAATCTAAGATCAGTTAATCAATTCTAAGGGTATATTATCGTAGACAAATGATGGTTAAATAAAGTTCATTAAAATATTTCATTTATATAACATAGATAATTTAATTGAGACTATACATTTCGAATTCTTCAGAAAGACACTATTATGTTTTTATGTTTAAAATAATTCAATATCAACCATATAATATATTTTTAAGAAACAAGACATTATTATTATTAAAATATTTGGAGATCTGTCTAAAGTTTTACGCAATTCGATAAGTTGACAATGGATATTTTACCTGGGCAAAGAACAATTTAAAATTCGGCAAAACAATGATAGTCGGTAAATACACAGAGAACAAAATATTTAATCTCGATCATAAGAAATGTGATCTGAGTTTTGCAATTATTAACTTGATGTGTTAATTATTAATTTATTTTATTTATATACATTTGAATACTTCATTAATTTTCGATAAGGTATTGGAATACCAAAATGATTTAATTTATTCGCACATTGGCTGATTCGTAATTTTTTTTGATAATACATTACACATTTTTACAAAAGAAAATCACAATATAATAAAGATTCAAGAAAATCATAATATAAAAACAATTTATTCATACATCAATAGGATGTGGTCCTAACTACATTTCACATATGTAAAGTTTAATTAACTTATTACATCAATATATATATATTTTTTTCTCGTCTCCCAATTTAAATTTCTTATACCCTAAATTATCTATTTGGTGATATTTATTACATCAATATATATATATATATATATATATATATATATATATATATATATATATATATATATTTTTCCTATTCGTCTCCCAATTTAAATTCCTTATACCCTAAATTATCTATAATTTGGTGATCACCTATCCTATATATGAGTATAAGATTATCCAATGGGATTTGGGAGTTCAAAATTAATTTTTCATAAGAATCTCTAAACGTGTAATAGAGAAAATTTTCATAATATAATTGGTAAATATTTTCCTTTTATTTTTTTTTTCATAGCGATGTCCTTACGCATCGTCAATACTATGCAATATGCATGTTTTACATTTTGAGCTCTAAATATCTATAAGATGTAATTAGATATGGGTTAACCCTTTAGTTTTTAAAGTCGACTATATACATTTTATTTTTCTATCATTTTTATTCTTATATTCTACGCGTAGTTAAACATTGTACATTTATTTTGAGTGTTACTTTCAACACGATATTATTCTTTCATTTTCATTTTTTTTTTCATTTGATTTGAGTGTTACTTTCAACACGATATTATTCTTTCATTTTCATTCATATTTGAGATCTCTGCAATATATTAGCCAAGGCAAAAGTTAACTCTCACAAACCTACGAAGGGCTCAAGACCCAAACGCGACCACATGGTTTTCCGAAGCAGCCTACGTGGAAATGCACCTTGCTTTTTCTCAGTGCTATTTCAAAACTATTGTTAATTGGATTAGCGCCTGTACCTTCTCCTTGGTACAAATTTTGTAATCTATTGTAAATGGGGTTGCACCGGCTCTTACACTTCAAATAATGAGTTAACTATAATAAAATTCATCCTTTCGAAGGGGAGGACGCCATGTGGGTTTTGCGGATACCGCCAACACATCAATACAAAATATAAATTCCCCAAGCTTAACTGATCGTCATAAATGTAATTTAAATTCAAATTTTTTAAAAATATATTTTCTCTATATTAGAATCGATTTAATTTATAAAATTTTCCCTTTCGTAATGGAGTCCAATAGGATACTCCTGAGACAATAATTAGAAAAAAGTGGAAAACAATTTTCACACTATTCAAATTCAATAATTGATGATTGCATTAACAGTTATACAATACATGTCATGATTAAATATTACAAAATCACAAATTACATAGTGCGATTCGTTTCATTACTGATATGATTGAAATTTTACGTACAGTGCGGAAATTTAGGTTTACGAATTTACGAGCAATGCGGATGAGTTTAAATAAAATTATGGGAAACAAGATTTTACGGGTGAAATTATTGTGAAAAATTCGAAAAAGGAAATTAATAAAGAATCAAATATGACTTACAAGCGATCAATTAATAAACGTCCTCCTCAGGAAACCTGAGGGAAGACCCGACGGTATCCGAGACCGATTATCTTTTTGCAAAAGAAATCGCCCGAAAAGAAAAGACAGTTCGATTTATTTTTAACAGCTTTTTTCTATAAGAAAAAACAGATCAAACCGAAACTCGCGAAAGAAACACGCGTGGCTTCCCGAGAAGAGCCTATAATACAACAAGTTGTATTATATAGTTCTTTTTGTAATAAAAAGAATCGCGAGAAACAAACTAAACAAAAAAGAGTCTTAAAACTAACGTGTGTACAAATTTACTACTTACATTACTGTTGTG
The DNA here is from genome assembly GCA_963576895.1 of Ceraclea dissimilis. Classification (NCBI taxonomy): domain Eukaryota; kingdom Metazoa; phylum Arthropoda; class Insecta; order Trichoptera; family Leptoceridae; genus Ceraclea; species Ceraclea dissimilis. The sequence continues at coordinate 10,203,733 of OY756359.1, forward strand.
CTGCTACGAGATGACATCGCTGTGCTCCTTCCTTACCTTCGTCAGATTTGCCTTCGCCTCCTGAATTCTCGGCTTCAGCAGACGGGGATCCTCTGGGAGGTCGGAACTTCTCGCTGGCCTGTAGATATGTGCAGTGTTTTCGGTGGGCCCTCCGATAATAGCTGCTTCAAGGGATGCGGGTTGTTCTTCCTCAGTCCAGGTGGACAACGGCGACTTCAAAGGGGTGATGACCTGGTGATCTGGTTCCTGCTCTTGTAGAGTGGTCTTCCAATCTCCTGGGTGGATGTTGAGTGTCGCGCCTCCGGTCTTTAAAACTCACAGACGTAATTCAACTTCCGGCGACAATGATGCTAATGTCTATTCACTCTTTAACCTTTGTTCTTCTAATTAAATATTTTAACTATTCAATTATTATTATTAAGACGCGGTTTTTTTTTTTATTGGAAATACATCCTCCAATTCTGACACCATTTATGTAATGGGCCAGCGGGTGGTGTATGGAGTAACAAGTCTTTGAATTGTTATTAATAGTTTATTGGAGCACAATTTGCAGCTTACATATATTACATTACAGTGGTATCAAATTATGTAGGAATCGGTAAATTTTAGTATTTGAAGTATTAATTATAATAATTAGATTAATAATTTTGTTGGAAGCGAGTGATTAATTATCAAAAGATTGCTTCGATTATTAGCAGTTATTAGCGTAGATAAATTTAAGTAAAGGCGAACGTATAAAATATTAAATTAATAATTATTATAATAAACTAGTTGGTAAAAGTAAGTAAATAATTATATACACACGGAGAAACGGTTCCCGGGTTACGGCGAAATCGTTCTAACTTGAAATTGCAATTGTATGGGGATATATAGTATCTAGCGAAACATCCCTTAACACAGTGATGTTCAAACTTTATGGAATTAATCGCGTACGTACATTAGTTTTCGTATGAATAATTACTGACAATTAATAATCAATCACTTCCAATTTGTATACATAATCAATTCATTCTCACAATTAAATTAATGAAATTGTTGAACATAATTTAATAACACATTTATACAGTATAATATTGAAGCTAAACAATACATAAGAAATCTAGATTTAAGTCTCTGACAAGCAGTTTACTCTGCGCTTCTAACATGTTTTACACTTTGACATAACGAATGTTAAATGAGGCATTAATGATACAAATCTATAGTTATTAAGAAATAATTATCTGGAAGTCATCAAGGTTTAGTGTATGTTTAGAAACGCTGATAAATACAGTTGTATTTACTAAATAGGTGCTTTAAAAAATGATGCAATCCTTAGAATTTGGAACTATTGTTCATGAATATTTCTTTCGGCCCTTTGAAATAAAACAATAACATAAAAATCTATTAGATTTAGACGCAATTTTGAAGATTGTCGGTAGATTGTGTTATATTAGGCTTTTAAAGGTATTGTTTCAAATTAGGCTTTTAAAAGTATTGTTTACAAAGGAAAGCGGCATCTTTCTATTTGATAGCATCAATATTTGTTACATACTATTGTCTTAATTTTTAGTGATATTATATGATATATTATATGATATACTGATATATTTTGGCGATGCAATAAACTAATATTGATAAGATTGAAAGGTATCATTTTTACTAGATTGTTTAACTCGGTCTTTGTTCTGAAATTCAATACATGAATATTTTTTACGAGAGATAGTTATCTAACTTTTTAAAATGTTGTTTTGTCACTAAGAATACGAGGAATCTTCTAAATATATCTAGGGTTGCCAAAAATATTATTTTAATTAATTAAACGTTGTGGCTAGTCCATAACAGTGTTCTTATAGGTAGCTTCGCGCCTGGTAGGTACCTACATATTTTTGCTTGTGCTATTTTGAAATTTGCTTTGTTATAAAAGTTTTGTAGTGTATGTATTATAATACCTACGTTGTGATTCTTTCATATACGATGTACTGATGATGTCACTACAACTTGTTTCAAGTGCCACACTGTCGGACTGGCATTTGAACCCACGACATTACAACTGGGAGATTTACAGTATGGTTTACCTACATTAATATTAATATTCGTACACACATGACACATAGTTAGTCACTCACCAAATTCATAATATATTTTGTAAATAAAAATATATTAAATTCATTAATTCAAGGTTGTTGAACAAGTACTTTTTTTTCGTACTTTCTTATATATATTATTCTTGTCTGTGTGTATAGTATATACCAGGTGCATACCCATTTCCCACCCACACAAGTCTACTTTCATATTCTTAGACGACAAAAATCATAGATGAAGTAATAGACAAATCAATAACACGCATGTATTGAAGTTAGCTGAAAGAAACTGCGGAATCACGATAAGATTTCCCTGTCCCTGTACTGTCAACGACATTTTCGAACATGCCGATAAGGGCAAAAATATAGGTGCGTGTAAATTAACCAAACGAAGCTTTCATCCATTAGTTTGAAAAAAAAAAGGTGCGTAACACTGGTAAATATAGTTTAGATTGAATTCCTATGAAAGATATTGGTGTTACATCATTTGAAATCAACATTTTGTGCTTTGATTAATAATATACTGTGTGTAAAAATATTATCACCATTGTGACATGAATAATAATTGTTTGCGGATACTTGTCTATCAATCTATTAAATTATTCAAACATTCATTGTCTATTCTCTCTTTGATATTGACACTGTTGATGATTCCTACTGAATATGAAATACTCGTACGTGTGTTTATTTTAGATACAAAAATACTTAGTTGAAAAAACAATTTGTTGACAATCGAGGTTAGTTAAATTGTACTGTGGCTGTGAGGGATTATGAAATATATAAATAGCAATACTTGTAGAGAAATTTATAATGTAATTCAAGTTTAATGAGGACAAAATAATATTTAATTAATAATCTCTTAAGATGAATTAAGACACGAGTCTCGTGAATATCAAATCCTTGAAAAATACTTAAATTTTTATATCAAGTGTACCGTATTTACTCACGTCATAACTTTATTATGTAATGTTTGTCTAAATTCATATTATGATGCTAATATATAATTAATACATCCAATCATAAATTAATTAATTATTACATCGTTTTACGTGTCTATAATGCAAAAAATATTAAAGGTAAAATATATTTGGTTTCCAAACTGTATTTTGTTGTTTCTATTTTACGGTTTTTTCGTCATTTAGTTATTCATGATATTGAAAGGGGAGTTGGTACGAATCTAAAATATTAGAGAATCTAGATTCTAGAACCTAACATATTTTTGGTGGCAAGTGAATATACTAATAGTTATTAGTGTTGAAAATTCTTCCATCGTGGACATTTCTTTTCTTCCTCTTGAAAACCGACTTGAAACAATCATTAAGAAAGGCGTCTTCAGAAAACGGTAATTTCTGGAATATAAATACATACACACATCTTCTTCCCCGTGTTATGGACTAGCCACAACGTTTAATTAATTAAAATAATATTTTTGGCAACCCTAGATATATTTAGAAGATTCCTCGTATTCTTAGTGACAAAACAACATTTTAAAAAGTTAGATAACTATCTCTCGTAAAAAATATTCATGTATTGAATTTCAGAACAAAGACCGAGTTAAACAATCTAGTAAAAATGATACCTTTCAATCTTATCAATATTAGTTTATTGCATCGCCAAAATATATCAGTATATCATATAATATATCATATAATATCACTAAAAATTAAGACAATAGTATGTAACAAATATTGATGCTATCAAATAGAAAGATGCCGCTTTCCTTTGTAAACAATACTTTTAAAAGCCTAATTTGAAACAATACCTTTAAAAGCCTAATATAACACAATCTACCGACAATCTTCAAAATTGCGTCTAAATCTAATAGATTTTTATGTTATTGTTTTATTTCAAAGGGCCGAAAGAAATATTCATGAACAATAGTTCCAAATTCTAAGGATTGCATCATTTTTTAAAGCACCTATTTAGTAAATACAACTGTATTTATCAGCGTTTCTAAACATACACTAAACCTTGATGACTTCCAGATAATTATTTCTTAATAACTATAGATTTGTATCATTAATGCCTCATTTAACATTCGTTATGTCAAAGTGTAAAACATGTTAGAAGCGCAGAGTAAACTGCTTGTCAGAGACTTAAATCTAGATTTCTTATGTATTGTTTAGCTTCAATATTATACTGTATAAATGTGTTATTAAATTATGTTCAACAATTTCATTAATTTAATTGTGAGAATGAATTGATTATGTATACAAATTGGAAGTGATTGATTATTAATTGTCAGTAATTATTCATACGAAAACTAATGTACGTACGCGATTAATTCCATAAAGTTTGAACATCACTGTGTTAAGGGATGTTTCGCTAGATACTATATATCCCCATACAATTGCAATTTCAAGTTAGAACGATTTCGCCGTAACCCGGGAACCGTTTCTCCGTGTGTATATAATTATTTACTTACTTTTACCAACTAGTTTATTATAATAATTATTAATTTAATATTTTATACGTTCGCCTTTACTTAAATTTATCTACGCTAATAACTGCTAATAATCGAAGCAATCTTTTGATAATTAATCACTCGCTTCCAACAAATTATTAATCTAATTATTATAAATAATACTTCAAATACTAAAATTTACCGATTCCTACATAATTTGATACCACTGTAATGTAATATATGTAAGCTGCAAATTGTGCTCCAATAAACTATTAATAACAATTCAAAGACTTGTTACTCCATACACCACCCGCTGGCCCATTACACCCGTCTATCCTTTATTGGGTCGGGGGCCCAAAGCCTCTGTATATCTTCGCCAGAGGCCCCTGTCACTCGCAGCTTCCAGGACCTCTGGCCACTCTTGACTATAATTGACTTATTTATTCACGAAATGTCATATATACTATAATCAAAAACATTTATAAATTGTTCCATTTTGTTCATATAGTTTCTTAATGCAGGAACAACAAGAAGTTGAATAATGACAGACTTTAGAATACACGCAATATTCATGGCCAACTTTTATAAGATTTTAATCAACATCATGAGGATGAGCTCATCGCGCGATATTTGATTCATTACCAAAGAATAAAATAAACAAGTTACTCACTCACTACAACCTTAGGTATATCTATGTAATAAAATTACACTTTTCTTTTTAATGTTCTATCAAGATATTAAAAACAGATTTAGATATAATTAATTCCTTATACGATTACATACCGACCACTATTAAACATATTATGTACAATCAGACACATTATCATTAAAACCGACACAAGTCTACGTCAATGTAGGTAGATTTTTATTGAAATTATGTAAAAAAAAATCCCTTGTCATCCTCATACCCTTGAAACTTTTAATGCTTTACAACGTTTCCAATGAATTCTCTTTCGATTTGTATATTTCCCACGCAGTGCAACTTGCTCGTACATGGACTCCTATTAAGTATTATTTTGTTTATGACTAAGAAACTATAATACTGTTCATTTTATGACACGAATATCGGATATCAAATTAAACAAATTCACGCCATATTTGGAAAGGTATAAAATTAACACAATGACATGGTTGTGCCGTTGACTAAGATATTATATCCATCGTATATATCTCCAACCAACCTAACATGCCATTGAGTACCCGCATTGAGTACAAAAATGTTATCCATAAGAATACATATTTCTGATACTATACGTCTTAAATATAGAGAATCTGATCAAAATAAGGCTAAAAGGCTTCACCACTTAGAGCAGTCTTGTCATGTCCTTTATATTGTAATACACCGTAATTTTTTCTTCTTACGTATTTGTAAATAAAAACCAAACGCACAGTTCATGAATCGCGAGACGAGTTCTTCTAACTCTCCGAATAAAACGCATACGTAACTATAACGAATTATTGACCTACTCCGAAATTGAATTACAATGTATCTACCAATAAATTAATAATTTGCCATTCTTACTTACCTCTATTATTTGTTACTAACTTATGGCCTAATAATTGCCAAATTCAATCGAGAAGTGAAAGAAAATGATATCCTCAGGAGATATACGAGTATTGCTATGATTAGTTCGGTATTATATTATATGGTGCAATTTCAAAAGCAATAAATAATGTAATGTTAGTTATAAATAATCATATTAGTCCTCCAATTCTATGTCAATTATATAATTAACGATATAATTGTGAGATAAGTATCTATAAATTGAAATGATACACAGTTTAATTGCCATTTTTTCACATTATCATAAATTCTTGAGAGTAGAGCAATATATTCTATATGTGCAATATTGATTTGTAGTCAGAGTGTCTTGGTTAACACGATGTTATATTCCTACATCTCTTATTAGTCTCATGTGGGTTACATCTATAATACACAGTAATTCCGTTGTATAATTATTCGAAATCGGTCCATTCGTAACACGATTTCAACGAAATGTCTTCTACAATCAGAATCGATCTCTCCCTCTATGAGAATACGAAGAACATCAATAGCGATCTTCAAAAAGTAGAACTAAGAAATTTATTATTGTGCCCAGCTCCTTTACTTTTTTACATAAGTTTCATTTCTCAAGTACAGAATTTGAATATTATATTTTACTTATAGATTTATCTAAATAATTATTATCAAACTCATCGATTGCATGCATTCAGATACACTGGTCTCTAACTTCATCATAAAACAATAATTTCAAACAATTAGTTTACATTACGACACCTATCAACATTGACGTCTCATTATCTATGAATGCATTACTTACTACGATATGTTACTTATTTATTAATAGTGGTGTGGTATTGTTATGGATACAGGACGAACTTGACACAATATCCCGCATATTATGTCAAGATTTGAATTGTCACAAAACGAGGTTAATGAAAAAATTAAATTTAATTGCACATTATTTACATTAGAAAAAGGTTGGATCTATAAATACATTTCATACATTATTTAGGTCGTAATGCTATTATTAATAAAAATTATATATCCATCAGGTTAACAATAATTACACACAAAAATATGACTACGTTATATAAATAAGTAGGTATATATAGATAACTTATCGAGAACTTTTTTGAAAAATATTTATATGTCGAAGATGACATGTTCGACGTACACGTTGTATCCATTTATTAAGATTTTCGACCGACGGTAAATGGTGGAATTTCATTTTTATAGGTAAAAATGAAAGACTAGCACAATAAATTGTCAAACACCTGATTAGAATCGTCCAACACTAATCACGCGTAATAAAAGTAATTATAAGTACTTGGATTTTAAACTATACTACTAATACTAGCCCTTCATTTTTACATTCATGCATCTATTTACTACACATATTTAGGAGAAAGTAAGTTTTTCCATTCCTTAATTATAAGGATAAAACGTCTTTTTATTTGACTTCACATTATTATAATTGAATTTGTGTCGTTACCTACAAGAAAATTAATACTTACTTCATTGTAGAATCCATCACATCATAGAAATATGGATAATTATCTGCAGCGGTTTTATGCATACCCTAATATTATCTGCAACTATGCAGAATGTAAATCTATACCCGCATACTTCAATTCTGTGGGCAGTGGGCACGAACTAACATGACTATTAGATATAAATATAAGCAGTCGAGTAGGTTTCACCTTTCTGGCTGACAGATAATAGTCCAAGAGCCCGCTGCTTAATTTATGACGTATCTGTTTTTTGATCGAAATGTGTTATAAACGATAGCTTACCAATAGGGTATTACATCGCACTAGGGTTGCCTATCAAAATCTTGCCGCAACCCCCCCTGCCCCCCCCCCCCCCCGAAAAGGTCCCTCTTCGCGGTTTTTCGCATTTTATAGGAATATGGTAAGAGATAGGAGAAAGTAGTCAATGACAAAAATAATCCTTGCTAAATTCTCTACAAAAAATGTTAAGTCAATTTTTTCGTAGAACTAGCAGTTTACCCGTAATGGCCGGTCTAAAACCGAAATTTATTTAAAATACAAAAAAAATGTATTTAAACTAAATTGGTTGAAAATTGATAAGAGCTACAGGAAAATAGTCAGAGAACGAATTAATTACCATAGTCTTAGCTACAAAACGAGCTATAACTTATGTTCATACATCTAATAATTTCGGAGTTATTGCTATAAAACTCAGTGACGAAAATTCTTAAAATTTAGTTTTTCATACCAGTGATATAGCGCCGCAGGCCAATTTTTTTTTCCATAAAATGTTAGTAATAATGGGTGGAAGAATGTGAAAGAAAAAAAATCAAACTTTTTTTTTTATTTTTTCAAAAAATATCCTGTTTTTTGACCGGCCATTACGGGTAAACTACTAGTCCTATGCAAAAATTTTCTTAACGTTTTTTGTAGAGAATTTAGCAAGGATTATTTTTGTCATTGACTACTTTCTCCTATCTCTTAGCATATTCCTATAAAATGCGAAAAACCGCGAAGAGGGACCTTTTCGGGGGGGGGGGCAGGGGGGGTTGCGGCAAGATTTTGATAGGCAACCCTAGTGCGATGTAATACCCTATTGGTAAGCTATCGTTTATACCACATTTCGATCAAAAAACAGATACGTCATAAATTAAGCAGCGGGCTCTCGGACTATAAGAGAAAATTATCGATTTTATCTCCGTTATTTTTGTCATTATGTATTGTACTCGTATACCTATTCTTTGTCAATGTAACAATTATTATTGAATACAATACAATCTCAATTCTACAAAAGTATCATAAAGTTTCATGTAGGTATCTACTTCTACATATCAATCAGTATATTAAATGTTTAAGAAGTAACTCCTCTTTAAATTGTCTTTCTTTAAATTTAATTTATCTAATGACCACCTTTTACGAAATTACTCTTCAATAAGATCTCGTTTGTCGTATAATACTTAATACATCATTATAGTATTGTTCCTTCCCGTTTTATTCCATTTTACCTATACCTAGAGGGAACCAACTTATAGTATCTACTCCTCCGAACCGGTTTTTAAACAGTTTGCCCAGACGTGTCAGCTGGTGACTTTAGAAATGCAAACAAGAACAGTCATTCAGAATATAAACACAATTATTTAAGGGGTGATAACAATATGTTTTTTATAATTCCTTTTTCCTCCCATTGAGTGAAGAGAGATAAAACTCTACAGCGCCTAATAATGTACGAGTATATACAATTTGAGAAGACTTGAAAACCCGTTAAGGTATTCTTAACAATGCAGTGTAATAAAAAGTTTGTATAACATAATTAATGAATAATAGTGAAAGCTTCAGGAGGACAAACTTCTCTCGAAGTCCTTTTTTTACCTAAAAATATGTAATTAATTATATATAACAGAATTCATACCTACATATATTTGAACTATCAAATTTAATTCCAGTAAAGGAAAGAGATAGGTGTGTATTTATTTATTTGATACTTAATAAAATATTTATTTGGTCTAGAATACAAAATACTCCTATTTCAGATACTACATGCCCTGGAACTATAGGCATAAGTAGAAAATCATGTACAGGTGCGCATTTCTTAGCGACGAGTTAATTATTTTTTAGGTAAATTTAATTTACAATTACTATAATGTGAAAGTATTCAATGGTTATTCATTGCGTATTCGTTAATACGATTATTATTAGGTTTAATGATCTATCATTTTGTTCCCGACAACATTACACACTTTAGATAATAATTATTGTCATTTGATCATCAATCATGAAGTGAAATTTCCTTTCATAAATCAATAACCGCAATAGAAATAATTATTCAATATAATACCTAATATAAATCTCTAGACCAATAGCTAACTTATTAAACTTTTAGGATGTCTACGAATATATCATTATAATAATAATATACACAGTGGCAAACGTTTTGGCGATTCCAGCATAAGTTTGCAACATTAATTTAAGTTTGATAAAAATTTACCAAAATTTAAACGAATCTATAAAGTCTGGAAGCTCGTATGAACCAAAAGAAGATAAAAAGGAAACTAAATCTATATTCATATATAGTACTTATACTCATAAGTCTTTATAGATAATTTTCTCGCATATGGTTTATAGTACGCCAATGTAATATTGAAGTAATTAATTGCTTAATAATTGCCCGTTTTATTAACTTGTTGATGTCATTAAATTTTAATCTGCAAATTAGGTACCACAATAAATTAATAAATTGTTTATTGGTTTTCTTATGTTGGCACGTTGTGGGCGAGTTTTCCGCATGAATGGTTTTTCAACTCGTATAATAATTAATTTCCGATGCATTTTACGGTTGACTGGAATAACAAAATGATAAATAAATACTTGCTGTTTTATTTTGACATTACAAAATTGTTATTCTTACTTCGCAATGATAATTATACTCTTATCTATCTAAATCCTTATCGTTTTGGGGCAAAAAACCGTATAATCTGCTTATCTAATTTTTACTACCATTTATACCTGACTGTATGTCAATGTGCATTTATTTACACCAAAAACACACATAATAAAATGATGTTTTTTTTCTCACTATGGTCATTCAGATATAAATCTTCCTTAAGTAAGCATAAAACAAAGTCCGACTAATTTCATAACATATCCTTATAAACCTGTGTAACTACGAGTACGAGTATCTACCGTATGTAATTATTTGGATAGATTTGACTAACCTTTGAGGTATTTTAGAATCAAATCTTGAAATGCTTCGAGGACTGAAATAAAATTCTTTTATTTCCTATTTTCTCTTTCTGAATCCATATTAGTTTCAAGAAAATTTATAGTTTTTGTTGTCTTAATGTTCCTATGACGATTTAAATTTAAATTATTTTACTATTTTCGAGCAACGCCAGATTGTTCATCACAATTTAATAATAATATCAGTATAATAGTATTCGTCGTCGATAACATGGAAGTATTATTTATTTAGTATCGTACATTTTCAGCGTTTTTATTGCAAACTATCAGAGGTACAGAGTATAAAATAATATTATTATTATTAATGTTGTGTTGTACAAAAGGTTTCGTGTCGAATAAACGTGACATCCTACGGACGAAACGAAACGATCAGACACTCGACGTTCATGTAGCTTTAGTTCCCAGCAGACAGTCTTGTTGTAAAGTAGTATGATGCTAATTATTTGTTATTGTTACTTTAATGCAATATAAACATTCACATATAATTATATTTGTACAATAACCTGTGAAATTTAACAATTATTAGTTTTGCTCGGATGACATAACCCGGCATAAATAAAAAAATCACGTGTATTTAATAACAGAGTTGTTTTTATAAGTTATGGGGAAAACTCGTGGTTTTAGTTCAACAATTTTCCCAGTTCAAAGTTAAATGCCTGTGAACTTCTAAGTGATTTTGTTTACTTTTTTATTAAGTGTGTTACAATTTTCCGAAATTCAACGACCAAGAAAAAATATCAACATGTCGACAGACGTGTTGAGTAACGATCTCAAATCCAGACTCCATCTGACGTCCAGAACCGTGGGAGAGGATCGAATTAGGAGAGCGCGGGAAAATAACGAAGATGTCGCGGTACTCTCAATGTTTCTACCTAACGCTACAGCTGAAAGGGAAAACAGGAACTTTTACTGCGCAATGAGAAGTGATTGTATGATGGGAGATCCTACAAAAACTATAGCAGGTTTTAATCTTCATTATATTGGATACAATAATACAGCACTTTAGATTAAATAATCAGAATTAATTTCTTAATTAGTAAATTATTAAAATATAGGTATATATTTATGACAGGTACAAATTATAGTAGTATGGTAGCAGGGTCTTTGGTCCCTTGCGTCTCCAAAAGAATACAATTTTTAAAAGATCTATCTGGCTGGGCTTGGGTACACAAACCCAAATACTTTCCTGCACACTTCACTGTAAGCTAATAGCTTGTGTCAGAGAAAGAATATCTCCCTACTTGGAAGTTAAATAAAATTATGTAATCTCGTGTAAAAGAAGAATTATTTCGTTGAAGTATCTACCTGAGTAATGTTCACTCAATGAGATGTTTATGGTTTGATAATCAATCACGTAATGTGATATTAATTACTAACATACACTTGTAGAATTCGTAGAATCTCCAGTCAAGCAAACAAAACACCTTGTATCATAAATCAAACATAATATATCACACATAACATATGTGTATTCTCTGAACAAAATCAAAGTCATACGTATACCTAACCTATGTAGTTTGAAAATTTTTCTTTCACGAGTATGTTCTCCAGTTTGGCTGAATAAGTCGAGTTTTCATTTTGGAAACAACTGTACACATTCCTATTTTCGAAGACCTACATTATTATCCTATAATTATAGGTATACTATTTGCATACGTTGCTACTTAGTTCTCTAATGTATCAAATGTTTTTTTATAATATCGAAAAAAGTATTCAAATACATTACACCTGTAATAATTAATTAGGAATGGTAAAAAAAATGTCTAGTCGCCTACTGACTGACATATCAAATACACAAGATAATGAAGTGTGTCGATAAAATTAATAATCACATCACACGTATAACTACTTATTATTTAATTTGTGTGTTAATAGCATTGCCACCAATATTTATTTATTATTTTTTATCACTACGTACACATGAGTTCATAATTTGTTTAATTAACAATTAGTCATTGATTTTCTCTATAATAAAACATATTTTATTAATAATTTTTCAAAGTTATTCAGCACATTTTCATATACCGCACATACCTACTTTATCCCGATTGCAAACTGTGCTAATAATCCAATTTAAACTTTTGTAGGTATCTATATTTATTAACACTTTACCTTATTTGTTGGAAGTACCAACTTAGGTTTACTTAAAATCTTTAATCAATTATCAAGATTCTTTTTTATTTCTATCCAATTTTTCAAGTTACTTAACTTACTTACCTTATGTAATTTACGAAACTAAAACAATACAACCTGATTCGACTTATTATTTCTCGTGGATATCATAAAACATGTGGGCATACAAAAATTACTTTAATGTAGAATTTATAATAATTCTGTATGAGTAGGCAATTGGTATAGACATTGTTATTAAATTTATCTATTATATTATTAGTTCAATATAAATTAAAATATATTATTATATTGCCCACTATACAAATACATTGTATTCAATAATAATAACTCAATTACAAACATTGATTAGTTATTGTAATTAGTAGTGACTACCCATTATTGCTAATACTAGTCTAATACTTTATTGAAGTAAGTATATGGGCAGGTAATTATTATAGTAAAAACAATAAGCGGACAATTAGCTATTTTGTATTGAATAATATAAACCTATATTAGTACCGTACCGACCTAAACATAAAGTGTAGTAAATTTTATTCCTATTTATGTGTCGTGTCTCTACTCAACCAGCTTGAGAATTCTGAGATATTACGTAATAGGTGCATCAAAAGTCGTAAATTGATAAAATTATTACACAGATATCGGGACACACGTGAAATGTTCTGAGAAACCATCAAGACGTATTACGTACAGTTAGGTAGCACAAAATCTAATAAAGTATTATAAGAATAAGATTTAAATTCATCTACCTAACAACAGTGTGTGAGAATTACATCCTACTTCTGTTCGTGAGGTGTATTAAATCATCGCTAAATTTGGATACTTATTTTATATCTAAACGTGCATAAGACAATAACAATGTTAAATAAATAATTTGGCCGTAATGTTCAAAAGACACATGTAATTAATTACGTTATTCTTAAAATACTTATTGTTACCAAAAAAACCACTACACCGAAAAAAAAATAAAGTTCGTTCCTAACATCATGATGAATTTTCAGTTATGTAATTTTTTTTCGGCTTAGCACAATGCTGTACAATGCGATGGGAAAGCTTCAAGTTTTTACCAGAAACTTATCATTTAAATCTTTAGTTGTCAATGTATACGTATTATTTTGTTTAATAATTTTATTAATCCTTTGATTGAGTCAATTTAATTTTTGCCTTATCCAGTGCACACAATTAAGGCATTCACTATTATTGGGAATGTGATATACCGTGATGGTATAGTAGAATTAGTAGAAACAGTAGATTACAATCATTACTGAGCAGCCACTTGTGGTACATAACATAGGTATGTATGTAATATCATATTTTATATTACTGCGGTATCTTTGTATTCTTTTTGTCTTCCGGAAATTCGAATAAGGGTTTCTTCATAATAACTATTAATAACATAGGGGTTGTATAAAAGGATCTGGGTTTAGATGTATCTATTAAATACGTTTCTATACATATACATACTCAAAATGTCTTGTGCTTGCTCGTGAAAATGTTTTTTGAGTATATAAAATTCTTTGATAAACATTCTTTTTATTTTATTAAATCCGACATTAGAAATTTTACGTAAATGTAATGTATGTCATCTTGCATAGACGTGCAAAAAAATAGAAATGTTTTGTGACTTCTGAATTAATAAGTGCACTAATGCAATGACCGCTTTATGAATAAGTTATGAAAATACGTTTTATTCAATTTACCGTTACATTGACAAAACCATTTATGACCAATAATAATATTGTGTGAAATTTACTGTAGTTAATTACTGTCTTGTATGTTCCAAGAACCTTTCAATAACAGCTTCAGATAAACATCTACAATTGTCCGAATATTATTTTTATAATAATCTACCTTAAGAAAAAAACTTTTTAACGCCGTTACCGTAACGTTGTTTGCTGTAAATATAAAACGCTTCTGAATTTTGCTTCGGGGCTGAATAAAATTGGAAAGTTGTTTCATTCTTATATCAATGTGACGCTACGTATATATTATTTTGCTCCTTTCCAAAGATTCAACAGACAATGTGCAATACTTCATTTCAATAATGATTGGGTCATAATAAACATTCGCTTTGAACTTTCTAGAAAATTTCACCGGTATATCCATTATCAAACCTTCAATACTTATTAAATTTCAAATTACCCACTAACAACAGAGTTAGACCTACATTTTACTTTAACGCGATTGCAAACTTTATTTACGACTAGTTGTTTTCTCAAGGGGAAATTTTAAAGATGTGAAATTGTATTGTCGTAGTGGGTGGATTGGATATATATGCATACAAATCAGTACACCTATTATCATAAATATAATTACATTTCATAAGTTTTGGGTTATAAATAATTAAAAAATAATAAATGTCATTTATGTGTATGTATAGTTGTTGACGTGCTTACATTAAATATCTAATTAATTAGAATAGGATAACTGAATTAAATAATTGTGATTGGCAAATAAATAATATGAATATAACAAGTTTAATGAGACCGCGTAGGCTGTGTAGGCACATCAAATAATAATATATGGGTATGAATTTAAATATTCAAGAGCGCTTGATGGTATGTGCTCAATATATTATAATTATTATATTATTTCTTATAATTATAATAATTAATTTAAAAAAATATGACTGATATCTTTGACCTGGAGATTTAAAATTTACCTACAGCTTTCAATAACAACTGAAGTAAGATTGATAGCTTGAATAAATAGTAGAATTGTGATATGCTTAGTGCTTACCCTAGTGAACACTGTTATTTTGGACACTATGTTATCTCTGTGTGTTGGTACACCGTGTGCTTAAAGAAAATAAAAATTAATAAATTCAGTTATTAAATTGGTTGTGACCATATTAAATTGCGAGACAATATCACCAATTAGTATATTATTTAGAAAAGTTTTCCTTAAAAGCTCTCTCACACACACACTATTACACAACTATTCCTCAAAAGATAAAAGTCTGAGTTAATTAAGTTAATTAATCATTAAGTATGCAATTTATCAAAAACTCTGTTAATCTTATATGCATTATTTATTACAATACATAATCCGCCCTTTCCTTCTACAGACACTTGACTATAAGGTAAAACCGTGTTACAGCAACATTGACATGGTATATACTTCAAAAGGAGCATAGTCAATAGTGGGTTGTCTACTAGGTCGTATGTAACATAAGTCATATTAAAAAGTAACGAATGCAAAATGTATGTACCTACCTAGCTAGTAGAGGATATTGAATGTATGTGGATGTAGGTTATTATTGTAGTATGTAATGATATTCGCATTATAATTGTAAGAGCGCAGGTGAATTACACTATGAAGCTACACTCTACAGCTACAAGGTTCTTAACACCCACATTGATTGAAAGAGAATCTTTCTGGGAGTACATAACCAACTAACTTTATCCTTATAATTATCTGCAATATAAATTCCATGTAATGTTATTAATTATTGAATTTATTTCATCGATATCTGTAGGTACCTTTGTACTCTGTAAAATAATCACATAAACGTGTTTTGTTTATTTAAATAATTAAAAGTTTATTAACCTAATACATATTTTAATAACAAATAGGTACCTACTATTTAAAAGGCTTGAAACTTATTTGAGGAACAATATATTCAAGCCAACCCTCATTGACGCCTTGTCTCTAAACATTCAGTTTACCTACTGTCATGTTGATGTAGTATATCTTAGGTAGACGTAACCAGAACTAGATTTTCTCAGTGCAGAAATTATTACAACTATACTGAAGTAATTTTCATTGCGAGTTAACAAATCCCTTTTGAAATGTGTCGTTGTATTTACAATATTTATTATTTTATCAACAGGCACGAAGAAGATGGAGTACAAGACGAGACAGTGGCACGAGAAGTGCTTCTGCTGCGTAGTGTGCAAGACTCCCATTGGAACCAAGAGCTTCATCCCCAGGGAACAAGAGATCTACTGCGCTGGTTGCTACGAAGAGAAGTTCGCTACGCGTTGCATCAAGTGCAACAAGGTATGTATTGTATTATGTGTAATTAAATAGAGGGTCCTAGAGGGGTTGGAAGAAGGCAGATTTCTTGACTCCGCAATATACGAGACTGGACTGGAATAAGGAGTGCTGAAGAGCTGTTTCGAGCTGCCCAGGACAGGAGCACTTTCTCTCGAGTTATAGTCAACGTTGGGGGGACCTGACACGACACCGGAAAAAGAAGAGTAGACATACTGACATTTAAAAAATTTCTAAAAACAGGAGACCTTAGATCGCGACAACCTTACTAGATATGATTTCGAAAAAAATAGAGTACATACATTAAACTTTTATCAAAGGAATGACCATAGAAGATTTTTTATATCTTGTATAGATTTCTCAAAAAAAAAATGTGGAAACACCTCTGATCTTTTTTCCGAAAAATGTTCAACTCGTTTCCTGAAAGTCGTGGAGATTTTTTTTGTATTGATAATATGCATTAAAATCTAAAGAATGACCGCAAAAGTTTTTTGATTGAAGCGAAATTAACCCCAAAAATGGAAATAAACGCTATTTTTACCATTTTATCATGCGATTTTGAACCTTAAAATGACGCGGGAAATGATCGTGACATCATAGTTGGGTCTCGAGCCTTAACAAAACTAAACTTCCCGTACTGTACACACCTGTGTCCCTACATCTCTTCATAATATCTACCTACGTACCCAATATTATTATAAATAGTCTTATACATAGCAATGCTACTACTATATTCCATGCCCTTGCTCCATATTTTACTTGCACTCGACACAACAATCAACATATTGTCTATAAACAAATTTTTATTTTATTAAAAATTCTTGTGCGTTTATTATCTAACTAGTTATATGATAAATTAAGTTGTCCAGCCATCAGTAGCGATAAAAACGAAAATTGACAGATTGGTAGGTACCAATTTTCGTTTATCCAGGTTGTAGGTACCTATTTATCTCCTTCTAGTCCAAAATAATAATTCTGTAATAAATATTTTAATTGATAATATATAAGGTGACCATATTTTTAAAAATAAAAAGGAGGACAAAAAAGCGAATATTTTTTTGGGACAGTCAAGAAGGTCGCTGAAAATATTTTTCATAAAGGATGTAAGTATCAAAAAAATAGCGCCGCAGGTGAAATATTTGTCATAAGACATACCAAATTACATATACACAAAAGGTAATTAGCGCCGCAGGCAAATTTTTTTAGGACACAATTGCATTTTAATGTATTTTTATACTGTAGTACTAGTTAATTCATGGTACGATGAAGAAATGTGTGGTTTTAAGATTAACAGATTAGTTTTAAAATGTGAAAAAGTAAAAAAGGAGGACAAAAAGGAGGGCATTTTTGAAGGGAGGACAGAACCTAGAAAAGGAGGACTGTCCTTCCAAAAGGAGGACGGTTGGTCACCTTAATATACCTACTGTGCTTGATTTCAAAACTTAAAAGTTTACTAGAGTTTGTCTACATTTCGGGATTCCTTTAATGCATTGCTGAATGTTTAACCGATCCAAAAGATCAGAAATTGTTTTCTTGATTTGCTTCTCTGTTAATGTGGGATCAGCTGGCACATAATGGTAATAAATGAATGCACATTTGTACTCATTCGTAGAATGATTATCATCTGATGTCGCGTGCAGAACTTTCATTTTTATGTAATGTAATATGAGTGGGTGATGTGACATTAGTGTTACTTAAGTCTATAAATATTTTATTACTTACTCCATGTACTCTTCATTCGTTATGTAAATAGAATCTTGATAATGTCTCGTGGAAGCTAACACCAGCTGCGGTGCATTTTTTCAAATCGATATAATGAAATTAGTCACCCCACCCACTATTGCTGCATAATCTACTTGTAACCTAAATGTAACCAGCTCAGTTATGGTGCATACTATACAGACACAATACCTATCTAAGATTTCAATACAAAATCTACTATGACGCCCACAAGTGAGATATCTTAATAAAAACGTCAAAATCAACTTACGAGGTTGCCTCATTGATTTTTGCAGTTGTTACGTCAATCAATGGTAGTGCCCAGAAGATGTTACAGATGTATCGTTAAACAAGATTTTAAATCTGAAAATATTAGGAAAACTCATTGGGAAAGTACAAAGTAATGATTATAACGTAACGCTCCTGATATTTATGGACGCAATACTTTGTATTAGAGATCAGTGTTCAATAATAACCCTCATATTATGTATGATTTGAGTTTTAAGAAGATAGACACTCCATTTAGTTTCAATGTACCTAACAATATCAGAATCAACTAGATGTCTTGAAAATAGTATGTAATCTGATGACGTTCTTATTTTCTTTAATAAATACGATTCGCCATCAGACAATTAATAAATAATAGGTAGGACAAGAAATAGATAGATATAATTAATAACAATACATGCAATCAATTTCGTACGCCGTCTGCTTGCTTGACATTGAATATTCGATAGAAGCGTATCCATCTACCTACAAAGTACGTGTGCAATTGTGCATTTGCAACTAAAACGATCTCGGTATCTTAAAAGTTAGGTTTTAAATTTTGTGGACTTTCATATTCATAGGTACGTATGATACAATTTCTGTAATTAAAAGCTTGAAAAAAGCTTTTGAAAGATGAACTTCCCCTGTAAAGAACTTTTCCTAATAAGAGAGTTGCTAGTCTAAATTTCTCACAATGAAATGTTACGCAGGCACCTTTTGTTAGCCTTGTGCTACATTGTATTTTTATAGTTTATTCAAAATAGGTCAGTGAAACAAAAATACTGTTGATATTTTTGTCTGCTATTGAATCATAGTTCGGAGTCGTAGGTATTTCTTATTTCTATAAATCAACTACTTGAGCTTCGGGAATCGGATGTTTGTGTCTACTAATCCATCTAGTTGAACAACAACGCGTCATTAATGAAACTTGAGCCATTTTATGCTGAAAATAAATTCTGTATCACATACGAGTTAACTTGCTGTAAATCAAGAATATTTTTTATACTTCTCTCCTACAAAAGAAGTAGCCATTTGAATATGTGCCTACTTAATTAGGTATTGTGAAAACACGTAAGAAAAATCCAATAATGTAAAATTAACAGCCCATATTGTAATCGTAATCAACCACGATGTAATTGTGTATTACAACGTAGGTAGAACTTCAAGAAACCCATATAATTTAATAGGCATTCACTGGCTACAACTAATAATACTATCGTAACAAACAAATGGAAACATGCCAGCCGTTTTTCATTGGTGTAAATTTGTAAAACAAAACAATACTTACCTACTATAGATTTATAAAATTAGATCACGGAACACACGGAGGCTATAAGGCTTTCTTCTTCGGAGCGATTTTGTGAAGTCATTGCTGTATATGTTGTAAAATATGTAAGGGAAATTTTAGCTTAAAACCAAAGCATTCAACGAAGTGCGTGTCTACTCACAAGTGTACCTAATTGATTGAAGTAAATGACTTTACTTAATGAAGCTACGAACCATAAGTTTTTATATAGGTTGTATAGGTAACTACCTACAGTACCTACAGACAAACCATCTTCCACGCACGTCACACAATTCAGTTCGATACAAGAGACTGGGGAAAATCTCCAATACTCGTTCTATTTTCGTCATTTTCCTATCTTTATTACTAACAGATAGAGCGTCTCATTACATAATACCTATACATCAGCTATGTTCAGAAAGTAGGTAATCATTCTGTCTGTATCCATGGGCTCACATCCCCTGATGTGAAAACATTAAACCTTGTATATAAATGTATGTATCTAATGTAGGTATATCGGTGACCCATGTGACCTATGTCCTATGTGGTTATTTTTATAAAAATATCATACTGACCTTGGCAACAAAGCCGCTTTATGTTATAAATGCCCCCTAATAAGACAGACTCACCACTGGGCAGAGGGCAGCCTATTTCATTGTATCTTTATTGCTTCTATATATTTGTACCTCAAGATAAAGTCCCGTAAATAGTACCCACACTACTCTACAGCGGGTATTAGGTTTGTTAGTAAAATGTGATCCATAAATAGTCACCGAAAAGTTTAAATGCAGTAAGATTGGAATAAAATATATAAGTACTTGTGATAATATGACCATCATCATACTACTATACCTAAGTACTAGAGATTATCATTATTCAATCAGCAATAAATTAAATCATTATAATATGGGTTCAATATTAAAATTTATTTAAGATTGAGAATCAATACCGCCTTTAGCACAAGGTCTCACGGGGCCTGTATCCAGGGCTCCGAAATGCCGATATTTGTTTAGACACAAAAAGGAGCTCGAATTTTATGTTTTCAAATGTAAATATTCTATTCTATTCTATACCCTCACGCCACCTCCCTTGCGGGGTAGGCAGAGAGAACGGATCGCCAGACTTTCCTATCCTGACACACCCTTCGGGCTTCCATCACATTCATGCAGTTCCTCATACACACTCTCCGGTTACTCTTACTCAAAACACGTCCGTCCTTGAGTATCTGGTCGACATGGTCCAGCCAGGTGGTTCTCGGACGGCCGCGTTTCCTTACACCTCCTCTTTCACCCAGGTAAACTTTCTTCGTTATTCTTTCATCGTTCATTCTTTCCACATGACCCAACCATCTCAACTTGTTCACTTTCATTTTATTCACAACATCCTTTTTACAGTCACTCAACTCTCTAATCATTTCGTTCCTTATTCTATCTCTCAATGTTTTTCCACACATTCTTCTTAACGATCTCAAATGTAAATATACCCATTAAAATCAGGTAGGTACCATCTGTTTTTCAATTATTTCCAGACTGGAAATTTTATTCAATTCTATTCTATCCCCTCATGCCGCATTCCTTGCGGACCAGGCAAAGAGAACATATCGCCAGACTTTCCTATCCTTACAGAGACTTCATGTGTCTGCCATATTCATACAATTCTTCATACACACTCCAGCAGTCCTTTTACCCAGAACACCTACTTAAATAAATAAAATTATAAGTAATAATATACATACCTACTATATACCTAATATAATAAAATATAAAATCATATTATGGAAAAATATTTTCTCTTGTGATTACTTTCCAAGGGGGCCCCCAAGTTTTTGTGTGCCCAGGTACCCCGCATGTCCTAAGACAGCCTTGTTGAGAATGTTTCTTTACTGAATTTGGATAAGGAGTCTTACTTTTAAATGTAATTAATTATTAACAATGTTTATGTTTCCAGATTATCACCCAGGGTGGTGTAACATACAAGAACGAGCCATGGCATCGTGAGTGCTTCACCTGCACTCACTGCTCTACTTCACTGGCAGGACAACGCTTCACCTCGAGGGATGACAAACCCTACTGCGCCGAGTGCTTCGGAGAACTCTTCGCCAAGAGGTGTACCTCATGCACCAAACCCATCACTGGTGAGTGGCGCCTTGACAAATTCAAAATTAAGTTAAAATAACTTTTTACATCAAATGTATTCAGAAGCAAGCAGGGAAATCCATAATTTACCTTTATGAAACACCGGATTTTTCTACATGTCGTAGTTACATAACAAGTGGGAGATAGACGAACTAGAATTGGTAAATGTTAGTTAAATGTGATCACATTGTTGGCGTTGATATCTCTCATGAAAAGTTCATCCTTCGCTGTATATCTGTTTAGGCTACTACTCGATAAAAATAAGATTCAATGCCTTCCCTAATTCAATTCAATTTTCTTCCCTAATTCCCATAACAACCGAAAATTCAACAATTGTGTAAATAATTATGTTTTCTCTTTTTTTAGGCATTGGTGGAACCCGTTTCATCTCTTTTGAAGACCGTCACTGGCATAATGAATGCTTCATCTGCGCTCTATGCAAGACTTCTCTGGTAGGCAGAGGATTTATCACCGATGCACAAGATATTATCTGCCCAGAGTGTGCCAAACAGAAACTTATGTAAAAACAACAATCTAATTACCACACCTCTGGGTGGAATGAATTCAATTCAACAATATTCCATCTCGTAACATCCAAGTCAGTTACTTAGAATATTAACGATATTTCAACTCTGTTCACTATTCACTACATATTATAGTAACATAATAATACAATCAATAATAATATACTAAACTTAATAAAACCACACATGAGATTAAACATCAAACAATATAGACTACTTATATTATTATTAGATTTATGGTATAATAAAATATTATGTTAAATTAACTTTAGTCATTACTACATACATACATATGTATTATGTTTGTGTTAAATGATTTGAAGAAAGATGATAGTAAGAGAGTTCTGTGCCTATCCCTGGAAATATTGATCTGAGTGCAGATCTTGCTGAGTTGCATAGATCTAGATTCGCTTCCATGTTGTAGCTTTATCTCCTGAGGACCATGAATGTGTCAGTATCAGGCATCCATGTGAATGTTGACATTTATTCTATTTATTTCTTCTTTGCTAGACTAACATTGACTCGCTTTTTGTATCAAATAAATGTATTATATTATATACTACCTGTTGATATAATTAATTAGGAAACATAAAATTACTTACAATAAGCCTTGCTGCACAGATCTAGAATTTATAGAATGTGCCTTATTTGCATTTTACTATTATAATTATTATTCATATTATAAATAATAATAATGTAGTACATAGATACACTTATATATTAAATATATGAATAATTATATTTCATTATGTACTAACACAACTGGGTTTTTGTTGAAATAAAAAATTTTAAACGTAGAAACATGTCCAAACGTAATAGGTACATAATATTAAAACTATTATTTTATTTTTACACTAAACCCTAATAACAAAATAAAACAATATTGTATAATAAGTATATATACATATATATTAAGAAGATAGCTGATGGTAACAGTTTGTTTTTTTGTAGAAAAAATGCACACTTAATCATTTGGATCGCGCACTCTTAATAAATTAAATCGCAGTGCAAATGATTGACTGTTTAAAGAAAAATTTATAAAAAGTTGTACACATAATTATATAATTTATTCATAAATATTGGAAGACCTATGTGCCTCTCTACATATTACTACATATGTCAATTTTATTATAGTGATGAAAGATGCCTTAAATCATGGGGTAAATATTTTCACTACCCCATAATCCTACACTTACATAGAGAATATATTATACACACATACATAGTTTAAAATGGGTGAATTTATTAACAAGAAATTTTCATCTTTCGTTGCTTCCTACTACTAAAATGATTCATTTTATATTTGGGCTTTATTATATACTGAATGTTTTATTATTACTACATAATTTATATTAGACATTATGAAGAGATAATGTTATTATTATTTATATTTCTATTTATTTAATTTTTTATGTAAATTTGTAATGAAGATTAAGACACAATGTTTTCCCGGTATAAAACTACTTACCCGTACAGTGTCTTATTAGGACAACTTGCAGATAGATATAACAAGATTTACCTACATAGGTTGAATCTCAATATCATTAATTAGATAGGTACCTACTATGTATACAGCACATAACAGACTATCTGATATTTTGCTTTTAAATTATTAAAATTAAACAATTATACTGAAAACAGCTGTTTCATTGAAATCTCCTAATCCTATATCCATATTCATATCCTTAAACTTCAAAGTCAAGGCTAGCTTACAGATTCCTAATTAAAATAAGTAGGTACAAGGCTCCTCCCCTATGTGGCAGAGTAGAACAAAAACATTAAAAATATGCTTCTCTACAGGAACAAATACTTCTTACGTTTTCATCAAGCTTCCCTTCGCATTCATCAGGGCTCCTCTTTTTCCACGAGTGAAATTTAACCTCTTCTCCTAAACTCCATAGCTTGGATCTTCATAGCAAGATTTAGGGGCAGGTAGATATTGAAAAATCTTAAGTACCTAATTGATCATGAATAAAAAGTATGTTTTTTATAAAACTGCAAATATATTTAAATATACAAATATGAATTATAAAAATAACAAAATAATATAATATGTATATGTGCATTTGATAAGTACCTAGATTATGATATTACTGGGTTTTCTCTTTTTTCCTTTTTTGTAATAAATTAACCAAATCCACAAAAAAAATTCTAGATACATACGGTTAAATAAATAAATTAACAATCCTCATCAGCCCGCGTTTGCTCACTGCAGGACATAAGCCTCCCCTCTTCTCCTCCACTCGTAATACATTGAAGTAAATAAAAAAATACAATACGGCTACATAAATTATACATTAAACAACTATGGGACGGAAGAGTGATAATTTGAAGTCCACCACCAATTTTAAATACAATCCTTGTTACCTTATTTATAATATTTACCCAGACACCCTCATTAATCTACGACTACATATACAATAAGATAATTCACATTCAATTAAATTACTTCCATTATATTTAACTTGAGCAATGGTTTGTTCCTTTAATATTGTTAATGTCATAAAAAAATATTATAATATAATCTTAAATAAACATTTACACTATTTTATTACAACGTTTCCTGCATGGCTGTGTACAATGTACATATTTCTGATCACCAACTTCATAGTTTAAACAAATATTTTTACAATAGGATTTTATGGGGACGAATAGTATGAAAAGTGTAAATATAGCAATCTGCTTATACCCAGAATATTTTAATATTTTTACATCATAAAAACATTAAACTGAGAGGATATATGTACACAGCAAAATAGATATTACTCCTACATTCTATAACTTATTGCAGATCCCAATAAATTATATTGTCTACATATTACTTATGTATTTCCTTTGGTAATTATAATTGCATAACATTTTTCTATTAGATTATGTGATTGAAAGGTTTAAAAGTTACACAATTTGCTCATAAAATAACATTATTTAAACCATAATAATGTTGCACAAGATGTTTACGCATAATCAATGTTTCTACTGCTTAATAGTATTACAAGTTTTATACCTTCTCTGGGTCTTACATGACTCGTACCTCATTATCAATCATTCACATATCTATTTACATTGAGTCTCTGTAGTTTTTAATTATAAAGTGAAATTAAACAGCAAAATAACAATATAAATTGAATTATATAAACATTAATTCCTTCATATTCGCTGTCTCTTCCACGATGGTAAGCCACACGAACACAGAAGGATTACTGCATAAAACATAGTAGAATTATGAAGTACATATCTTAGAAAAAATATTGCACCACTTTCGAGGCATATACAATATTAAACATTAATAGTACTATAAATTATAAAGTAATCTTTAAACAATAAAATGTTAAGAAAATAATAATGCTTACTTAGACTATTTACAATAGAATTTAAAAAGTATAAAAAATACTAGTAATTAGCACCGAGATTCCAACAGAAGTATTACCATATTCAGGTAGTGAACTTGCAATAAGCTGTCTATAAAAAAGTATAATGCCCGATCCCACCAACTACCACCTAGGAAGCAGACCCCTAAGGAATTTCCATACAAAACCACAGACAATTTGAGTGATTATTATAACTGTCATAACCTTTAAGATATAAATCCATACAAAATACAACATGCAGCTCTACTTAGTTAGGTGCCCAAATATCTCCGCCCAGAATCTCCCTCACTTAAGTAGCTGCATGTTGTATTTTGTATGGATTTATATCTTAAAGGTTATGACAGTTATAATAATCACTCAAATTATCTATGGTTTTGTATGGAAATTCCTTAGGGGTCTGCTTACTAGGTGGTAGTTGGTGGGATCGGGCATTAGAAGACCAGATGTGTATTATAGATCTTGCATAGCAAGTATAATATTATGCAGAGCTGTTCGGGCATCGCAGTTGGGAAAATTTTGTAAGACATTAGTGGCTGCAGTACTGTGCTGACGTTGTAAACTTCTGGCCTCCTCCACACCAGGACCAGCCAATACTTCAGCATGGAGCTGAAAGAAAAATTAAATTACACATTCAATACTTTTATAGACATGCTAACTTCCTTTAGGTACTACACTTACTATGAAATGTACAGGAAGATATTCAGCCTGTGTGTACTTTAAATTTAAGTCACTTTTTATATAAACCTAGTTTTTCTTGTATTTCACAATGAGACAGTTTATTATAAAAAACAAGCAAACTTACTCTATCATAATCCACACTGTTCACATCACCCCTGCCAGCTTCAATCAGACTATAAAGCTCGGGACGATTAGCCAAGGTGAACATGACGGGAGCAGACACAAGAGAGAAAGGTCCAGAACAACTACCAGCAAAAGGCTCCAGATCTAAGCAGGCTTGCCACGCTAGAGCCAGGTGGGATCCAAATAAATAACCCTGGAAAATTAATATATTTTTTTAAATTCAACTTAATATTTGAGCTGGGAGATTTGGAGTCCAGATTTGTCGATACCTACTGCACCACAACAAAAATCGGCTTGCTGAAGATCGCATAGCTTTAGTTGAGTCCATATTATGCTTTCGTGCTTAAGTGAAAGATATGGAAATGATTTACAATATAGTTACCAGTTTCTGCATATCTCGTGGTAATTTAGCAAGAATGAGTGCACCCTGACAACTCTTGCCCAGTAGAGCTCCTGCACTGAGCTCATGGCGAGCTGTCCACTCGGGTGCTGCATGTCCCATTAGTCCAGTCACACTCAGAGGTTCTAGACGACATTTCCACTCTGTCAAACAAAATTATATTATGGAGTACTTAGACATAGTACAAAGTATGTTTATTAAATAACCCTGCTTTGGTCTTATAATACCTTTAACTGGAGGAGGACCACCACTGGGAAGAGGTTTAGAGGGCAATGGATTGTTCTGTGTATCTCTGTCTCCAATGAATTCAGATTCGACTAAATCCCGCACAGCAGATGAAATCAACTCTACTAATTCTTGATTTCTAAAAATGGTACAAATTATAGACACTTTTAGCGTTTTATAAACTAGGAAAATATTGATAGATAATGAATATGTCTATTAGAAAATTAGGACTTCATCTAGTTATATGAAGCGTTTAATAAGGCCGCCTAGTGGGGCAATAAAATCCAGTACTTCTTTCTAATATTGTATTTTGTAAAAATTGATTTTTTGGATATTAAATAAATGAAAAAAAAAATGAAAAAAAATTAAATAACTAAGCAATTACCGTAGTCCAGCAAGCTCAGCACAAGAGTTTCCAAGTAGATAATCTCCACTAAGCAACGCAATTTTATTGCCGAATGTCATATCACCAAAATCCGTTGGTACATTTCCTCCTTCCTGAACTGGTTGCAAGTTTACTAATCCCTTGTGAACTAAGTGACTAGTTCGGATCATTTCAGTTACTTCGGCCAGGGCTCTTTGGCTGGACATAATAAACATACAAAGTAATCTATAGAATATTCTCTCATAATAGAAAATTCATATTTGTCTTGTCTATACACCGTGCAAGGCCATACATACTTAGATTGCATGGTATTTAAAAAGTAATTTTTGGACTTCACAAGGGCACTGTGTACGTATAAGTGAACACATCTTTAATCCTCTTATTATAATAGTTCGTTGATGGATTATACCTTCATACACAAATAAAAAATATTCCTCCCACGAATGTAAGCTCATTAATTCAAAATTCATTACAATTTTAAGTTGGTAGCAAAAAAGTATATGGTTCGTATCTAAACTAACCTATGAAGTACTCCCGCAGACTTATCCTGCTCCATATCAGGTATTTCAGGGCTGTGTCCGGCTGCTTTGGAAACCAAGAGTACAATAAGTCCCCATGCTTGCATGTTGTTCTTTCCATTATACAGAAGGTTTCTAGAATAGAAAATAACATGATATTGTACAAAAAAGTAAGCAGCTGACACATAATACAACTAAAAGCAAAATAATCTACCATGACAGATATTTTATATTGTGAAAATTAGAATGAATAAAAACTAACAATATTCTCAGTAACAGAAAATAACTAGTGAGAGATATTAAGATAATAAAAAAAATAACATCTATATGCAGCATGTAAAATATAAAATATTATAATCTACCTGTAACATATAAGAGGAAAACTTTGTCACATATTACACAAATTTACCAAAGAGGATATTACAAAACGTATAATCCCAGTCACTGACTTGACAAACATAAGAAATATACATATAATCTCTAAACAATATTAGGTATATACAAAAACATAGTATACAAAGGGAGAAGGTCACATATAAAGACGTTTCACTCATTTTATGTAAATATAAAACCAGTTTTGAAATCAATATTAGATGAAATCTTTATCTCTTACACTCAAACTGGTCACACCAAATTAATATATTGAAATTTATGCCATAATTACTATTATTGTGACACGTGGATTCCCAGTATTTAAATGAAAGGATTTCAACATTTAATAATAATCTTAATGATGGAATTTGATGTTTCTATCTGGTGAAATGATTCTAAAATGAGGAAAATCACAATCAAATTCACAACTGTTATTGAACTTGGAACTTTAACTGAATACCTATTTGATAATATTCAAATACATTAGAGCGGATTGAAACCCACATTGAAATTATAATAATAATCAGTTATTATAATAGACATTGCTACTCACTTGGTGGTTTTTAAAAGAGGGTGATTACTTCCAACCAACTTCCTAAGGTGTAATGCAACATTAGCAATTTCATCACTTAAAAGCCAGCGTAAACTCAAGAAAGATGTAGGATATCCAACAATCTTTTCAGCTTCGCTCACAGCACGATTCCAGTCAGGCTTTGGATTCTGTTGTGGAACATTTGCGAAATTCACAGATGTTTGGGAGAAGTTTCTTCTTATGGCTGGTTGACAGAATGCTGGAAAGGCATTTCTTTCAAGCTTCAGAAATTGATTCAATAATGATGCATTTCCATCAAACACTGTGCGACCCAAGCGACTGAAACTCATTTTGGAAGGGCTTCGTGTCCACTCAAATCATATGCTACAACCTCAGGAATGTTATTGAGAAAGTTAAGAAAGAGAAAGTTTTCATAACAGTTAACCTACTTTTCACGCACTTTAAATAATCACTTAAATAGAATAATCACCAATATTCATCACTAAAATATGCCACAGGATTTTATTATTAAATCAATTTATTTACGGAAGACAACAATTAGCCCCAACATCCCTCACAAACGAATCCAAAAATAAGTAAATGAACTGAATTGAATTCGTGAATTTTTTTCATTTGTACGTCAATTTGACGTGTGACGTATCATTTGATAAGAGAAATTTTAAAACACAAAATTCTTCAAAGGCTCATTAAAACGCTGGCGCTAGTAGTAACCTTGTAACTTTATCATCATTGTTTCAAACCATTTTTTTAGTCAAGATTCAATTCATTAACTGCTAGTGCCATCTATCGAAAACTACATAGCAATAAAATTGTTATTTTAATTCCAATAGATGTCGCATCTAACCCACTGTATCGTATCAGTGTTTCAAACCACCTATTTTTGTGAAGTTGTTTGAGCGGGGTTTACGAAAAAGTTTACGGAACTTATTTTTTTCGATCGTAGGTATCCAATTTGATTCAAACTGCTAAAAATGATATTCACTGACGGATGCCTATGTCAGTAAGGTGACCAACCGTCCTCCTTTTGGAAGGACAGTCCTCCTTTTCTAGGTTCTGTCCTCCCTCCAAAAGTGTCCTCCTTTTTTACTTTTAAACATTTTAAAACTAATCTGTTTTATCTCAAAACCACAGGTTTTTTATCATACCATGAATTAACTAGTATTATAGTATTAAAATGCAATTGTTTCCTAAAAAAAAATTGCCTGCGGCGCTAATTACCTTTAGCTTTTGTGTAGTCTTATGACAAGTATTTCATCTGCGGCGCTATTTTTTGAAACATCCTTTATGGAAAACATTTTCAAGAAAATAAATCAAGCAACATAGCGACCTTCTTCACTCTCCAAAAAAAAAATTCGCCTGCGGCGCTATTTACGCTTTTTTTATCCTCCTTTTTATTTTTAAAAATATGGTCACCTTAATGTCAGAATATGGTCAAAATTGATTTCTTTGCTTGATTTCGGAGACGTTATCGGCGTAAAAGGTTGCTTCATGCTTACAATAACATTTCAAGCACAGAGTAAGTATTTTTATTAGACTAAACTGTAAATTTGGTTGGATGTAACGAGAATCCTGAAGTAGGTAATGACGTATCGCTATTCACAATGAAGCATGCGCTTTCAGTTTATTTTAGAACGGAATAAACCCAAGATCGATATTTTATTCAACGTGTTCGGATGCTCAGCTCGCACTCTCCCAGTAGAACAATCGTCATGTTGTGTTAACGATTCACAATCACGAACACACGTAGGTAGGTACTCCTATGCACAGACTGTGATTATATCTACATTTCGTTTCATCCGTCTTGTCACACTTTTTGTATAGAATTACTATGTAGCCAGTGGCCAAGTTATATGAAACAAGGAGTAGATCTAGCTACAAGTTTGTTCACTGTTCGGCACGGTGTTCATCTCACCGTCACCAACGCTAGCGCTGTCATCCCGTCCGCATGATTCAGAACAGAACATACAGATTCACAATCGACTATAGTGATGGAATAATCGAATGAATTCGATATTCGAATGAATGATGATCGATTGGCGCAATAATCGATCATTCGATTATTCGATTACTAATAATCATTATTCGACTATTCATTTTTTTTTGCCCTTCGGGGGGTCCTTAGGAAAAGTTTGCCTAAAAAAAGACGGGGGGAGGGGGGTCCCTAGGAATCGACGAGTAACTGAAGCTGTAGACCTTTTTTTTTAGTCGCTGGCGAAAACTATTCAGTGGTGTGAAAAGAATCACCGACGGGGGGGTACTCGACCGGCTATTCGAATATTCCAATCGAATAAAATAATCGGATTCGAATTGCCGTTTGAATGATCATTCGAATACTTATTAATATTTTAATAATCGAATGATCATTCGAATAATCGATTATTAAAATATTCGAATTATTTCGATTACCTTAATTAATTTATTTATTTATTTAATCTTAAAGTAAACAACAAACACATATAAATATACAAAATGGACATAGTACAGATTATAAAACGTTGTTCACTAGGGCGAACTTATCGCAGAACTGCGATTTCTTCCAGTTAACCCCGAATGCCTTCCAGTTAATCGAATGCATTCGAATATCCCATCACTACAATCGACAAAATCTGTTTACATAACGTATCGTACGGCGCACGCCGCATTTGCACTAACTTTACTCGATTTTTCAGTTTTCTTTTTTAACCACCGCATAACTGTGGCGCTCGTCCTGGTGCTCTGTCGTCGGTCGTTTATTGTGGAATAATATTTCGTGCGCGTGTAAACTGTAAATAAATATAGTAATATTCTGCAATAAAATAGAAGTTCACTATCTAACATTTGCCTTGCGAGAGTTGTTACTAGGAACCTCGTGTTAATTCATAATTTCAAAGTTTTCAGTGATAGTTCAACAAGAATACTAGGGAGGATTCGTCCTGTTTAAAGTCACACTCGTCTGACTAAAAGGTAATTTTGTCATGATTTATGTATTAACTGAGCTGGATTATTCACATTAAACAGTATATTTATGAATTGTGTGTTGTGTCAACTTGTTGTCATGTATTATTTTTCAAGTTTTTTACTAATTGGGATATGTTAAGTTTTGCTTGTTTGCGTATGTTGAAAGGGCGATAATATCCTATTATTTAATCTGCCTCAATGATTAGTTTGGTTGCATTATAATATTATTCTGATTCGATGCAAAATGATTGTCAATCTTTGCAAATCTTTCTGTAGGTACGTATTCATAATATGTATAAAACTTTAAGTACCTTGCAATATTATATTTTACACTACCTATTGTTTTTGTATGATACGTACTCTTTGTAGATACTCTCTTTTTAAGGCAAAGTACCCGGTTAAAAGTGACACAAATAATTTATTTATTTGTTAGTTTTGTGATGTATATATTGTACTGTAGGTGAGATTGTCAGATAATGCGTTGGACTAGTAAACTGGACAAAAATGTCGCTCTTTCCGATTCCCTAGAATAATGATTTTTGATCTTATCACCTGTCAACATGCGCCGCAGGCGAAATTTACATGGTGAGCCCAGATAAGTGATATTTCCCCCTTACCTTATTGCGAATTGTCTTTTATGAAAGCATGACATCCGATTAAATTTTCAGGTTTTCACGAGAAATGTAGGTAGGACATCGTGAAAAGTACGTCATGATATTTGTATTGGCTTGATGCCTTGATTAGGTAGAACTTCTTTAGGTCTGGCCGAAGAAAACGGACAGTTTTTCTTCCGGTTTATCTGACAATTAGTGACAACCCTAATGTAAAACACGTGTATTTTACTGTCTAACTTCTCGGCATGCAGTGCAACGTAAATAAAGGAATACATCACAATACATATGCTATTTACGTACCTATTTACTTACACGTTATACACAGACACACACACAACTGACACGACAGGAATAGCTATATGTATAGGGTTGCCAGATTTCTTGGAAGTCAAACCGGGACGACCGAAAAATTTCATGAGCGGGGGGGGGGGTGAACTAATGCAGGATTTTCATTTTTTTAGGTATAGGCACAAAATTTTTGCGCCCACCCCCCCATAAAAATTTATATCTTATAAAAAACGCATCAATAAGTTAGCGCCGCAGGCGAATTTTTTTAGATAAATGGAGACTGGTTGTTTTTTTATAGTAGGTAAATCAAATGCGTAACATTATTTGTTTTTTACATTATTTTGTACATAAATTGTCAAAATTACCACAAATGATTGTAATCCTAAAAATATACCGACTATTCCAAAAACCGGGACATTTAGGCGTCCCGAGAGGTTTGTTCGGGACACCGGGACACGAGGCACAAAACCGGTGACAGTCCCGGTAAACCGGGACGTCTGGCAACCCTATATATGTATGTAGTATGTACACTGAGTACACAGCATCCTAATACATGCATTGCATCTACCTAGAATAAGCTAATATTATTGTTTGCGGGAACTAGAAATAAATAACAAATATGAACAGATGTGTAGGTATAGGTACATATTTGAGGGTATGTGTAGATATGTGGATGAGGAGTTAGCTAGGGTATGTTCATTTGACCAAGGTCAGGACAGGTTCCCTTGATTGTCGTGCCCAAGTCCACTGTCCAAGTTGTCATGATTCCTTGGTCTAGGACATAGTGAAGCTGAAGCACCCATATTAGGTCATTAGATAGTATCTTAATTGTTTGTGCCTGTTATAAAAACAAGCTTTCCATACAAATGTTTCTGTGGATGTGGGTCGCTTCCATCCGCTTCATCAACTGTTCTTCCGTTGGGGTTTATCTTGCATCGCCTGCGATAGAGATCAGCATGTTTTGGGGGCTAGGTGCAGCCTGTAGCTCTGCGGTCTCTACTATAAGATGTGGAATCTAGTTAATATTTATTTCTTAGACAATAATATTATCATATTGGCATGATGACAGCTAATGAATGTTTCTTATAATTATTATTTAACTATTTTTCCATCATTAACAATGGACACGTTCATTTTCCGGCCTTGTACTATTTACATATTTCTATTTTTTTTTCACTAGGACTGAAATTTTTTTTTTTCATTCGCGAAATCATCTACGAAGTTCTTTGCCAAGCTTTTTTCTATTTGCCACGCCACAGTTCATTCTCATAACTTTGGGTTGGAAAGGGATTCACCGAGTTTCTAATACTATATAGACATAAGGGAGCGATGCCTTTGGGAATGATAGGTGTAGTATAATGATTTAATGAATGTGATACAATAATATTTGTATGTTGTTGTTTCTAGGCCTGGTATGGAGTGGGAAGCCCCCCACAAGCAAGGACTATATGACCCACAGAATGAACATGAAGCTTGCGGTGTTGGGTTCGTTGTGGCCATAGATGGCAAGAGAAGTCACAAGGTAAGGCCAAATATTCCCTATTCAGGTAAAAAAATATGAAATGGTTTGTGTTGGGTCTTCTCAGTCGCAGGCAGAAGAGTCCCGCATCTGCCAACTGTGGAGCATCTGACGATAATAATATCGAGTATCGACCATGTCCCGTGACGATTCGATTTAACGCCACCCATCGATCAAGCACAATCTTAATCGAGGCTATAAACCCGAAATGTAAAATTTTGTTTTTTATCTAAATGTGTCACCTGTGTACTTATTCGTACTTTGATAAAATCATTACGATGTACGTACCTACAACCTGCTAATTCCTGCATTTTGGAATTAGAGTGTTTTCTATAATTAAGAGATCTCAATAATAATATGATAATGTTTGCTGGAATGTCTCGGTTAAAAAAATCAACAGGTCGTTCATCATTCATCACATTTCACCTAATACAAGTCTACGAGTTTTTATTTTATTTACTACCGTTACTATTATGGGCATTGAGTTTTTTTCTAGTACAATTTCTATATCTTTAACATCCTTATTTTTTGGATATGTAAATCAGTATACAAGTACTTACGTTGCTACATATTGTTTTGTTACTAATGTATGTTAATACGGTGCCTTTAGATTTCTCGATGGAAAGTTGTGGGGTAGTCTGTTTTTCTTTCATTCTATACGTATTTTGGGGTGCTGAATCCGAATCCGAGGTTTGCCAACAAAATTTCGTGACGGAACATGGCGAAAAATTGGTAAAATGGCGAAAATATTCCTTTTCTCGCGATTTTTTTATAAGAACTCGAAAACTGACAACTTTCGTAAGTTATTTTTCTACGCAAAATGAAAGTACGTAAAATTTACTACAAAATTGCGATATAAAATTTTTCTCTCAAATAACTAGCAGAGGAGCTGTCAAGCTCCAAAAATTGGCCAAATTTTCTCGTTATTTTAAATTGTGAGAATGGAAAATGTATGAAGAATAGGTCACCTTGTTAGAATTATCACCAAATTTTGACAATTATTCTTCAGATTTATGATACATATTTTACCTCGTTGGAATCAGTAAACATGGAGGAAGGTTTCAGGACAAATTTTATTTAAAAGTATAGTGAAATGTTTACGCTAAAAAGGTTTAAACATTTTTAGCCTAAACAAATTACTGTATTTTTAAATAAAATTATTTAAACATGTCTAGCTCAAATATTTCACGGTGTTTTTAAATAAAAATTTCGTTAATAGTTTTCTTTGTGTTTTCTGATTCCAACGAGGTAGAATATGACTCATGGATTTAAAGAATAATTGTTAAGATTTGCTTATGAAGGCAACAAGGTAAACTTTTTCAATACATTTTTGATTCTCGTAATGTAAAACAATAAGAAAATTTGGCCATTTTTTGGACCTTGACAGCTACGTTCTTATTTATTTTAGAGAAAAATTTTATATGGCAATTTTGTAGTAAATTTTACGTACTTTCATTTTGCGTAGAAAAATAACTTACGAAAGTTGTCAGTTTTCGAATTCTTATAAAGAAATCGCCAGAAAAGGAATATTTTCGACATTTTACCAATTTTTCGCCATGTTCCGTCACGAAATTTTGTTGGCAAACCTCGGATTCGGATTCCGCACCCCAAAATACGTATAGAATGAATGAAAAACAGACTACCCCACAACTTTCCATCGAGGAACTGTTTTGTGTTTAATTTCACCGGATTATGTGTAACATTACTACTTATGTAATGCTTCCATGGAAATGGAAATTCTGCGAATGTGTTCCAATAAAGACGACCATAAGTATGGTTGCCATTGTACATTGTAGAGAATTGTATGAATAAAATACTTGTGTAGATGTAGTGATGGCATATTTGCATAATTGATATGTAATTACACACCGTAGAAATTGAAGTTGTTATCATGACGTAAAATACCTTCAATATCCACTTCGCTTGTAAAGAAAGGTTCCAATGCGAAATTTTTATATGTCGCAGTATCAGTTCATTGTGATAGATCAAGGAAACTATAGGGAAAAAGATTAGGTACTTATTTATTTTATTATAAAAAGAAAATATATTAATTAATCAGTATGTAGTATTGATTCATAATTTGGGCCCCCCATATTTATGATCAATTCCCGAAGGCAAGGTAATTCTGAGCGAAAAAATATTTTCATGCTCTTTCACAGCTATGAGTACCTGACTAAAAATTTGTGGTGATCAAAGACTATTCTTGGGTAATTAAAACAAAATGTAATATAGTTATTGTAAGTTATAAGACGTAAATGAATTCTATGTTGCATCATCACGACGCGGTGGGTAAGTCGTAGATGGGAAATTATATTGTTTGACCAATTGTTAACTCTATATACATTGTGCACCTACGTGTGAACGTACTAATAGGTATAGTGATTCTTTCGGGAATCGCCACTACGTAAATGTATTTTTTAATTCAATACATATTTATTTACAGCGGTATAAAGATTACGATACCTGTTTATTTATTCTAATATATCTATGTTGATCTTAAGAAGTGTTTACTGAATCTCTAGTTTTTTCCTATTTATGCAAAGTTCATTAACCAGACACACGCCATTGCGAGATTACATTGCACACAGAGTGGCGTCTAATCTCTCATTTCATATTGTCATTATAATGAATCAAAACATTACGTACTATTGTGGATTCTATATTTATATCGTCGGGACGCCGTCTTATGCTTATGAAGTATTTTGGCGTCTAGTGACACAATACGTCGCTTTCAAATAGTAGACATTATATCCGGACTATCCGTCGTATAATCTATGTACATACGTTAACAGATCGAGATATTAAGGGCTTGGCACCAGGAATGACGTCACAGTCTTTTCCCACGGCATTAAGGTTCAAAATCGCGTGACAATCGCATGATAAAATTGTAAAAATAGCGTTTTTTCCATTTTTTGGGGTTAATTTTGCGTCTATCAAAAAACTTTTACGGTTATTCCCGAGATTTTAATGCATATTATCTGTACAAGAAAAAAAATTTACTCCGCGACTTTCGGGAAACGAGTTTCCGTCTTTCGGAAAAAAGATCAGAGGTGTTCATAAATATTTTTTTTGAGAAATCCATACAAGATATTAAAAATCTTTTATGGTTATTCCCTAGATAAAGGTTCAATGCATCTACCCTATTTTGTTCCAAAGCATATTTAGTAACAGTTGTCGAGGTAGAAGGTCTCCCGTTTTTAGAAATTTTTGAAATGTCGGCATGCATACTCTTCAGATCCTTGATCCACGTACCTCAGTTTGATATTCAAATTCGATTCCAGATAGCTCTTTGTAACTTACTAAATTTGTGTACTTTATCATTAGGTAATAGTAATTTACTTCAGCGCCGATACGATATGGAGGTTTACGGTAGCTTCACACTTGAATATGATTCCCTTTGCAACATACGCGTATATTCTTCTTCGTCAGCCCTGGTCCCTCTTCTGCTGGATATAGGCCACTTCCATTCGTTTCCAGTCTTTTCTGTCCCTCGCCTTTCTGACCCACTGTCTACCCGCTACCGAGGTCACGTCGTCCGCCCATCTTTTCTGGGGCCTTCCGACACCTCTTCTGTTTCCCCATGGCCTCCACTTTTCGAGTCTGGGAGTCCATCTATTCTCGTCTTGTCTTGCTATGTGCCCTGCCCATACGAGTATAATGATAAGTTTTGTCCCTAAGACTACTTAATACATTTCTTCACCCCCGCCTTATCGTTTGAATGACTGATTGATACAATTATTAATAGGTATAAACTATAAAATCAATCGCGCGACGTGAGTGTTAAATTTTTCTCAACACTTGATATATAATAATGGACGAGTCAAATAAATGTAATATTCAATTGTCCAGCCACGTCCCATGTGCTCGTGACGTAGGAATATAATGTAATATAGTGCAGGTGTCAGGTGTGTAAATAACCTATTTCTAATCAATTATCTTCACTCGTATACACTCAATTTTCATTCACAATCAACAGTTGCCCATCGGAGGCATTGGCTCTATTTTAATAGACAGTATGTTAAATTTAATTTTGCTTAAACTATGATCATGCTTGAGAATCGATGACGTTAAACAAACATAGGTATTTGGGTGTATTTATGTAGGCACTTGTTGTATGTATTTCCAGATTGTCCGCGATGCAGAGACCTTGGCGAAGCGCATGGAGCACCGTGGTGCCTGCGCTTGTGACAATGACACTGGAGACGGAGCTGGAGTCCTCACAGCCATTCCTCATCATCTCTATTCGGATGAACTACGGTAAGATTAAATTTTAATATTCGTATAATAATTATGAATACCTATAGGTGCTATGTACTTCAGCGATGTCTTCGAAAAAACTATGTACTTACAAATTTCTTATAATGTACTCAACAAAAGATAGTTTTGTAAGTACTACCGAAATAATTTTAATTGTTTATCGTGTAAAAATCTGTTTTCATTAAGGTTTTCAATAAGCAACTGTATTCGAATTCGATTCACGATTGGATCCTATTCTAGTACTTTAGTTTTTCATCTAATATGTTCATGCTGTGTTATAGGTATTCCGTCTTACTTACCAAACAGTCACTACATTATTCGGATGTACCTATGTTAATCTTAATAGGTGTATGAGTATTGCTATGTATGTATGGGTGTGTAAGGTACTTATATTTTCGTGATAAGGATTTTAATTATTTTGTAATACAATAACTCGTTACACAAATTCCTAAGAACATTGCAAGATTGACTTTAATACTTGCTGAGCCAGGCTTTCAGTAAAATATATGTATTGTTTTTGTTTTTTCATTTATCACAATTCTAAAATAGATAAAAAAAAACATGGTTTGTTAAATTGTTGATAAACTCTACTGCCACAATTAGGCCAGTTTAGATTAGATTCCTGGGATTTGTGCTATACTGTAATTAGTATTATTATCATGTAGGTATGTACATGTCACTATACACATAGGAAGTCTAGACAGTCATATTTTGAATGAGTGATTTTACAGATAATATGAATTAATGTTTATAAATTAGTCACTTTTATCATCGTGATCGATTTTACTGGATTGTATTGCATCATTGTATCGTTAAGTATACTTATCATTGAATGTCGCCTTTTTTATGGAGCATCTAATATAAGTCACATTGGCATCTAGGTAATAATAGTGTTGCGCAATTCATCAACTAGTATAGTATTGCATGATTGGTGGAGCAGTAGCAACAACGCTCTTAATATTAATAAATAATACTACTGTATGTGTAGGTATAATATTATCCATGATTGGCCGCACTCTCACAAATTATATTTTATTAATAATAGCAGGTCAAGGATGTCACATTCATTCCATTCCATGACGATTCGTTCTCCTCTCACAGCCACTTGATTGTCTTCACTCTTCATCTCGCTATACAGCGCTGGCCAACCACCTTTCCACAACTTATCAATCAACGCTGACAGCGAAAGAGCAACTAAGATTTTACTTAATGGTGAAGTGATGAGTTAATGTTAATTTCTCGTTTTGTTATACAAAATGAAAGCCGGCATTTATTTATATTCTGATATTTTCGGATCCTCGTATAATCTTAATGGAACTCTGATAACTAAACCCAATTTATCCTCGAATTTTTGTTGGAGGATGAACACTGGACAGTAGACACACATATGCCGGATTTCACCAACTTTTTAGGTGAGGAATAGCGGAGATAGGAGCCACACAAAATTTGTGCTAGGTGGATCCTATTTCCGCTATTCCTCACCTAAAAGTTGGTAAAATTCAGCAATAATGTTCTACTTTGGTATCTACCCTGAGACAGGCTTAGTGGCTAATACGGTACGTTCGTGTCGAGTGTGAAAAATAACAGAAAATGTTCACATTAATTCAGATCTACCATATGTTGTCTATTATTGCCGTAGGTTCATTACGCCTGAATTAACAGAATTACATAATATGCATGTACTACATGAATAATGAATCGAAATCGCTATTGGTGACCGTGGACATGAATTTTATTGTAATAAAATACTTATGTATTGTCCAATGCAGAGTTTTTGATATACTCTGTTACGTGAGGTATTATATTTGTTTTATTTCATTGATTTACTTACACAATACACACGCACTTTACTGACGCTGTAGTTTTATATAGATACATCCAGTATTACTGACAATTACTACACCAGCTGTTTCAGTAAAACACCCGAATCTTGTACCATGGATCTACATATTATTGTGCAAAATGCGCGTATTAAGTACAATACAATATATAGGTACATATAAAGAGCTTTGAATTTATTTTAATGCTGTAATGTTAAAGAAGGCAGCATCACCCGTGAATCGGGTGCAAATAGGGCTGCCACCTTTGTAAGAGCGTAGGCCCGGAGATTTCGAAAAAAAAAACGAATTTTTAATTATAGTTGACCTTTTTTTTTTGGTCCACACCACAATTACAAACCCGGAGATATAGTATGCTGACCCGGAGCCCCGGTCTTTCTATGGGGGGGGGGGGGGGGGGGGGGAGACCGGGACCCCGGGTATTTTCCTTTTTTTTTTACTCATGACAAAAATTTCTGACCCGGAGATACACTATGCTAACCCGGAGCCCGGAGAACACCACTCAAACCCGTAGACTCCGGGTCAAACCCGGAGAGGTGGCAGCCCTAGGTGCAAAGCCGTAATAAGTAAAGAATGTTAAAGAAATTTCACGATCTACTGATGGTATGAACAATATTAGAGAGCACAATATGGGTGTGATGATATGTATTGATTGGATAATTGTCATCGCATAAAATTGATTGATTCTTGACTGTGTACCAAAATTCAACAATACCTATA
This sequence comes from Ceraclea dissimilis, assembly GCA_963576895.1. Lineage (NCBI taxonomy): Eukaryota > Metazoa > Arthropoda > Insecta > Trichoptera > Leptoceridae > Ceraclea > Ceraclea dissimilis. The sequence continues at coordinate 10,245,279 of OY756359.1, forward strand.
TTTGTTATTTTCTTTTTAATGTGTCAATATGGCTTCTTTTGATTTATTGTTCACCTATTGTGTTGTGTCCATCAGTGTGACGTCACGAATGCTTGACGTCATATTATTTTCTTATTATGCATGTGGATGGACGTCGTGTATCTGAGTCTATTATATGAAGCGTCTGGTGGATGCTTTGCAACGACGCCGACGTCGATATAAATTAAACACACTACCAATCTTACATTACTATAGTTTGATACATTAATGTAAGGTGCGTTGGGGTAAGTCCGAATGGTTTTTTGGTGAGATGGCACATGGTAATTTGTATCATTCATCACATGCAGTCCACCAGGTTTAGCACATATTTTTTTAAATATTGGTAAACATAAGGCTTCATTCTTCGTTACAGTATATTTTTTATCATCAGAATCATAATCGTTAATTAATAAAACCCAGTTATATTTATGATTTAAATAAAACCTCACATGGGGTAAGAACGGAAAATACTGGGGTAAGACCGGAGTTCATGCTAAAATCACTATTAGACACTTTAGACCACTGATATTTTGGGACAATAATGGTATGTTGTCCTAATGACTAAATACATTAATTATTTCTTTATAGGAAACTATTTACTCCCGAATTTAAGAAATATATGATTTATGAATTCCGGTATTACCCCAAACGGCCTTGAACTACCTTGACATTCCCAAACTGTTTGCAATAACATTTTATTCACATGAGTAAAAAAAAAAGTAAAACTATCGAAGCTTTAGGTATTTTAATATTTACTATTGTAACAACATTAGCTACGACATATAGGTGTCTTTGGATAATTTGAATTCCGATCTTTCCCCTTACATTTCTGACGGGGAAAGATCGAAAAAACACGTACAGCTTAAACTACGACAGATAACGGGTTGTCATTCTACATACATTGACCTTACAGCTATAAAATGCATGAATATCAATAATATAAACACATAACTTACCTGGGAACGATAATATAGCCGACCGGGAAAGACCGGAAATCTCTAATTTTCGCGGAAAAATTTGACGTTTACAAAATCACTCACTACACATCCTATTGGCTTAAGAGACAAATCGGACTGAGCTGAGGCGGGGCGTAACAGAATAAAGTTTCAAATGCAAATGGTCAGTATAAACAATGTTGCCAGAGTTCATCACAAATTCAATTTTTCGGTCTTTCCCCATTTCCGATCTTACCCTAACGCACCTTATCTATCTTGATCTATTGTAATATAAATAATATGTCACTTGAGTGCATTCATAAATTAATTTTAATTGCTCTCCGTCATCAGAACATTGAACATTGTGAACCTCATTTTTTAAGCATAATGTTAAAGACGTTTGTGTTTCTGCTTCCTATCTTTATCAGACGTATTATTGAAAAATTAAGTCAATTAAAATTATAACCTTTATCGTTCTATATGTAAATAAATAAATAAATAAAACTTTATTGGCCAGTAAATATATGTAACAACAAAAACAAAACAAGATAATACAGTGTGCCAAAAGGCGGACTTATTGCAAAAGCAATATCTTACAGTCAACCTGAATGTACCTACGCCTACCTAATTCTTAGTAGCGATACCTAAGTATTATTTAATAAAAATACGTGAGGGCAAAAATCAAGTTCTTCGTACTAAATACCTAAATGAGTATTAATATAAGAGATTTAATACATATGTATAATAGTGGACACTTGTTATGTTTATCATCAAACGAAATTAGGCAAAATTTATTAAATTCTTACTAAACTGTAAAAGACAAGTCGTTGCTAAATAGGAAATGATCGATTAATATATTTATATATAGTGTTAGATTAATCGAAGTATTATTCTAAATAAAGTTACCCGTGTGTGTAGGTATGGATGTATAGTGTAGGTGTTAAACGATACGATAAGTAAATAATGAAACTAGTTTATTCTGGTTTTTCTATTCATTAAGTAAATTAAATACCCGCGTGCAATTAATTAAAATGACATATTATTTGTGCGTGTCTCGGTATTTCATTCAGTTAACAATTAGGTATATTATAATAATGATATTATATTTTTATCAGTTTAGTATAACTCGCCAGTCGCTTGCTGCTTCATTGATTTCGAAAAAGCCTTTGACAGCCCCCATAGAGAATCAATTTGGAAGATATTGGCCCTTTACGGTATTCCCACGAGGCTGGTAGCCATGATCGAAGCCCTGCACACGGACTCGGAGTGCAGTGTGAGAACCTCCTGTGGTCCAACTGACACCTTCAGGATCACAACTGGGGTTCGACAAGGATGTGTACTGGCGCCTTTCATCTTTGTTACCGTCATGGACTACCTTCTCAGAAAATCCACGGGGAACTCAGGGGGAGTGCCGTTATTGCAAAGACCTGCCAACGAAACAAACGTGGGAACTCTACACGATCTAGAATATGCGGATGATCTCGCCCTATTCGACACGTCTGTGGGTGGACTACAGCACAGCACTACAATGCTCTACAACAACGCGACACGCCTTGGCCTCAAGGTCAACACTGGCAAAACTGAGTACATCTGTAACGATGCATGTCCGGATAGGGTCACAGCTATGATTGTCAACGGCAATCAAATCTCCCAGGTAAACAAATTCAAATACCTGGGCGCCACCATCACCCCGGCAGGTGACCTCCGGACAGAACTGCCCATTCGCATCGGAGCTGCCAGTGGGGCATTCAACAACATGGACAAGATCTGGAAGGCATCCGGGTTTAGTATCCAGACAAAACGCCGCCTATTCAACGCCTGTGTGATCCCTGTCCTCCTCTACGGCTGCGAGTCATGGCACTTAACCAAGGCTCAAGAGCGTAAGATACTCAGCTTTGAGAATAAGTGTCTTAGGAGGATACTGGGTATCACATGGCAAGAACGTAAAACCAACGAATACGTTCGACGGCGTTCCCAGCAACGATCAATCCTGTCAGTAATACAGGAAAGACGTTGGTCGTGGCTGGGCCATGTTTTGCGAATGCCCAACGACAGCTGGCCAAAGAGAGCGCTGTTTTTCCACCCACAGGGGTCCCGACGCCCCGGAAGACCCTCTTTCACAGTGCACCGTTCCTATGACAACGAGATCAGAGCGTTAGGAATGACGTGGAGAGAGGTAATATCACTCGCACAAAATCGCTCTGAATGGAGACGCCTGGTAGCCTCCCTGTGCTCCCGAATGGAGACATAAAGGGCGTAGTAGTAGTAGTAGTATCAGTTTAGTATTGTCAAATTGCTATTTCCAGTTATAGTGTGCATAGTATCATTAATCCGGACGCATGTTGACCTCTTATCTCTACACAATAATGTATTAATATCCAGCACCTATTAAATACTGTAATACACATTGTTATCATGGTACATATTATAACTCTTATCCTTTGTGTTATTCCTAGATTAGCCTTATGTAGGACATTTTATTATATCACGTTGGAACTACAGTGAGAACGTTACATAATACCTGTGCAATATAATAATATGAATTTTCTGATGATTATGTCTTGCATATCCTTCTGCATCATTAGGGAGGATCTTCTGTTAGGAAAACCAATATTTTTATTTATTTATTTCTCAAGCACACACATATGATAACTTAAAACGCAATTCTGCCAAAAATATGATTATTATTATGACTGGTGGATATTCTGAGTATAAGATAAGTCAGGTCTTTGGCCTCTTAATGATTATTATGCAAATCTAACAAGTTTCATTGAACTATAGGTAATATAAATATTTTGTATTGTATGGTATGTATATATTTTTTGTTAAGTGATGTCTCTACCTCTACTTGTTTATTATGTTTAGCAGATTATTTGTCACGTAAAGTTAAAAGCTCTTCACAATGTTGTACTAGTCTAGTATGATATTAATCCAAACTCGTTTATCCAATTATTATACCAATAAAATCACGATTTTTGCGAAGCAATGGTTTGGTGAATTGGAGATTGTTTTTAAGTTTATACGACCGTGTAAATTACCTGCATAATGGTGGGAATTCGCAGAAATAAATGTAATATAATATTACACAATAACGACTTAGATTCATAGGTATATTATACTGCCATGCATGCATCATCATCAACTTTTGTAAAACGCAAAAATTGTTCCTTGTAAAATTGCCGACTTAGACATGAGCGCCACGCCGGCGCGCCACCGCTGATCAGGGTCGGCGCGCCGCCGCCGGCAAAACGCTCACGCCGGCGGCGTGGGATCCGTGTAACTAAAAGTATTTATCCTTTGTTTCTTAAGACAAAAATCGAAATAAGTACTTTACCAGGTAAAAAAAAATAAGTATTCAGCTGTGGCGACGCTAGTATTCAGTATTATATAAGATATCGAATAATAACTAATGCAGTTCCGTTCCAGACCCATTCCGTCGTCTGAATTACGTTCATTAGGTTTTGCATAAAAAAAATCGGGGAATTTTCTGTGTCTTATTTATTCGATACTAAAACAAGAAGTAGGATGGGATGGGGGTATTAACAGTTTGGTTCTTCGTGGTGGAAATTAAATGAAAAACAAACGTTTTTTTTTATGTAAGTAACGTTATGTTTTTTTATCGATTTTTAGGACACCGGTCGATTTTACCACGCTGAAATTTTTAAACCACGTGAATTTTGGCAGAATATCTGACCAAAATATGCGGGCTTTCGTCTTTTCGGTCAACCGTTCTCTCTTTTCATTAGTTTAACCTTTGATTATCGAAGTACCTAATCAAAATTATCTTTATTCCACTTGACTGGATTCGCTATACTTAATTTGTTTTAATACAACACTGTGAAAAGGATAATGACTCCTTTTCTCTTGACAAAAAACGATATTCATTTGGTAATTTTTGACGTTTACGATGTTCAAAATGTCAAAATGTGAATATAATTAGATATTTTAACGTTAAAATCCAATTATTTCGCTCACCCAAGGCTGCATTTTAATAATAAAAAAAATACTATCCCCCTAACGTGGTTTCTCAGACTGTGATTACAGACTACTCTCAAATTGTAATTTATCTTTCCACCGGTAAGCATTAAGTATTTTGGTTGATATCATTATGAATTTATGAACCTTTCGACGAAAAACGCCATAATTTATGTTTATTCATTAATTATCCTTATTTTTACACCTAAAATAACATCACAAATAAGGTAGTTTTATTAAATTACATTATTTTATTAAATTACCCTTCCACTACAAACAACAGCACATATAACACAAATGTTTTTACAGCTTATTCTCAACCGTAGTTCTTGGTTACATTGGAGTTTTGGATTTCGTGGAAGATCGACCTCGTCATCGCAATTCTATACTTTATTTCAGAGTTTCAATTTCACTCACCGTTTAGCTAACAGCCCAAATATTGCCAAATGATAAACCTGTTCGACTGCACTACTGCCCATAGTGAGGCTCATTCTGATGCGTTTGACTTTATGGCTTAGTTTATTTTAACATGCCCTCCACTACCATGAAAAAGCAATAATGAAATTTTCCATTATTTTTCAAATATGAGCTTTTATTTTACTTTGTCATTGAAATAATTATAGTTTTCAAAATAAATAAATCTATTTTATCATTATCCTTTTCACATATACGTATTAAATCATTTAAAACAATAGTGCAAAAAAAAATCTAATGCTCCCCCACTTTGTATCCACGCCGCCGGCGTGGCGCCGCCGCCGGCAATTTTAGACATGGGCGCCGCCGCCGGCTTTTTTGCAGCCGGCGCACACGTCTAATTGCCGTAAAGCTACCGGTGCTATCATTATTTCAGATTAAAATCTGAAGAAAGTTATGATAAAAAATGATGCAGTCCCATCTGATGATCTGTTAAGAGAATTCCCAGTGGCTAGACTTGAAAGACTGTATAAAACCGCTGCCATAATCCATACGTATAGGGACTACTTTGTGCACGGGATCTACTCTGAATCTGCTAGCTCGGAATACACCCTGCGAAGTAATGAGAACTTGCAGAGTCCTCTCAGACGAACAACCGCTGGTCATTACCATTAGTCCTATTTAGGAGTCAAGTGGTACAAGCGGCTGGAGAGTAGATACAGGTATGACCCTTACACCTCGCACGAAACTATTCAAAACGGACTCAAAAGAATATGTACGTAGATATGAGTGAGTGAATGTTATTGTAATGTATGTAGGGTATCAATGTGTTTTGTAGAATGTAATAGACTTATTATGTTCTGATATTATTATTGAATTCCCTCCCCAGCACACGACATTCATAGGGGAGAATTTTCGAAACACATTTAAGACGATTCTTATTTGCAATAAGTAATTGTAACCTTTTGTATTTTTTATCTTATAGTAAAAAAACGTAAGTAACTCAATATGAATCGGATTCATAGGTATCTTTGCGCCTGGTACCTTTGGTATCGATTTACTTACTTCTTTGTTGCCCAATAGGTATTATTGTACTAAGGCTGAAATTACACGCTTCACTTTTGCGGATGAATTGCGCATGCAAAAGTGTAATCATCTACTACATGTACTACCAGATGTATGTAAATGTTGGTTTATGTATATTCTAATAATAAATGGTTGAGATGCGCTACTCTGATATGTAGATGTTATTGTGACAAGAAAACTAATAGGATTCTACTAAGTTGCCCTTCCTAATACATATATCATTATCTATGTACCTACATACTTATAAACCTATCAAGCTATATATATTAACATATTATTATTATGTAACAACGCAGTGGCGTAGCAACGCTCAACTTTTATATCAAGCAAATGTATAGGAATTACTCCGTGATTCGAATCACCGAATTTTCATTTTTATTTTCGGCGTTCGTTATTCTGTGTTCTTTTATTAATTATTATGTAAGTAGCTGTACGCTAGGCACTGAACCCATGTTTTCTGAAAAATTCCGCGATGCCAGTGATTCGTTACTCGCTGACTCCGACGACTAGTTAGTAGTTACAGCATTTCTGCTCACATTATATGACAGGTTTACTGTCTTTCCTCCACGAAACTATCTACTACCACCTCGGCCAGACGTGTGCTCTAATTTTTTAATTCAGTGCGAGTAAAAGTAATATTTCGATATATGTCTAATCCAAAATATTTGGATACTAAATTGCTCTCCCTTTAGTCACATGATCCACCTGTAATATTTAACTGATGCCGACTTCATAAAACTTAGAAGAAGCACGAAAGTTTATAATATCTTGTTTGTGTTAATAATATACCTCTGTGTTACTGCCTCGGAACAGACCTAGTCTAGTGAGGCAGTACAATTTTCAGTGATAAGTACGACCCCTGCTTTCCTGTGTACATAAACCTTGATTTTGTTTTTTCCTTATTTTTTTTTCCATATTTATTTATATTTTTATTTCTACTTTTAATTTTATTTGTATTCCATCTCTATTTATATATGTGTGTGTATGTATGTGTGTGTGTGTATATGTATGTGTGTATGTATGTATGTATGTGTATATGTATGTGTATATATGCATATAAATTTATTTTATTTATCTATTTTTACCTTTATTTTACTCTATGTTTGTATTATACCTATGTACATATCAAGAAAATAAATATTCATTCATTCATTCATTCATTCAGGTATGTAACATATCGCACTGCATCATTTGCATCTTCACGTTTCATAGAGCATGTAAGATGTAACATGATACGCCATAGAATGAACAACTACTCAAGGTCTAGTTACATTACTAGTAGGTAGGTATTAAAATGTAATAAATTGTAATATGTAATACAACTTGTCAACCAATTCACTCGGAGATAAGAGAAATATGTTTCTACATACATTACGTCATGATCGATGCACTTCAGTAGTACCTAGTTATTTATTTTGCAATTGTTTATGAAAATGTATTGAAATAAAACATTTATATATTTGCATATTGTATATAATGTAAATGAGAAGGTATAGGTATATTTCTAATCTTGAAAACCTATAAATAATAATGATCTTGGTTGTATTTGTATGCGTTATCTAAAATAAAAACTATTAATCCAAGTTCATGAATAACATATTAAATGCAGTACAGTTGGCTACCTAATCTGCCTTACCTAACCTATATAGAATAATGTAGGAAGGTACTATACGATTAGGAACAAATTATTATTTCATCGATTAGACTCGGATAATACAAAGTAGATAAACTGCTGTTTGCATGGTGAACCATACATAGAATATAATAGGAAACAGAATCAATAGTGATTGAATATGTATGAACTGAAATGTTATTTCTGATACAGATTTACTTCCTTTCCATTGTTTTGATCTTTAATTCAGCTAATAGTTATTGTACATTATAGACCTTATACATTATTTAAGTACTACTTTCTTTATAAGTATGTGCATTGCAATAAGCGCATATTCACTATAATATTGATTAGAAAGAAGCATGCTGTTTTATCTACCATGCACATAGAGGACATAGATTATTCTGGCGTATTAGATACGTAAGGAGAGGTTCACTATTATTTTTGTGTTTTAGATAATCTGCATCTTTTTAAGATTGACGTCACTAGTACAGTACACACTATTAACTAATACGTACCTATTAAGTAGTAAAGAGTGCAATTCATATTTCATATATTGTACTGACATAAGTAGGTACCTATTTGAAGAGAATATTATCAATTGAGTGCCATGCCCTTAACCTAAACCTTCAGTTTGATATCCCTCTGTACCTATAGTTCTTCACTGTAGGTATATTGTAAACATGATAAGGATTCAATTGCATCTTATATAATGATAGACATAGGTATACTTCATATCTCATATTATTGTTGACCCTCTTGTCAAACAAACCACCACCGCACCGTGACTATATTAATTAACATCTACCTATTACTCAATACAGTTTTGATTTTTTATTATAGAAAAATATTTACGATAAGGGAGTAGAATTTTGTAAACAATTTGAAAAGGTCATTGCGCAGATTTATGGGATCACGTTCGTAGAGAAATTGGAACGAATCTGTTCCTGTATAACAATATCAGGATGCTGGAGCTGTAGTAAGTAAATGTCAAAGGTCGTTGGATCGCTACGTCACAAAGAGAAGGATAGAATAAGAGGAATGTGAAGAGAGAGAGGACGATAGTATCGATCGCAGTTGTGGAAATTATTCGCAACTATAGCACGTTGTATAATAGTACCAATACCTAAACTGTACTCATATTATATAACATAACATGCAGTATAATATGATAGAAATGAGCCTCATATAATTATATGAATTATCCTACAACAAATTTGTGTCCTATTCATGTGCTTATACCGTATGCCTAATGATACGCTTGAAAGAAAATGACACATGATAACCAAATTACTTAATGAATGACATGACATACCCAATATAATTAGGAATGATGTAGTTTATGTATGTTTACCTACTACCTATAATGATACCTAAGTGTGTTTAGTACCTACAGCCCTACAAAGTGTAGGTCAATACTGAAGTTAAAAAAAGTAATGGATCCTATTAGGCATATATTAGTCGTGTAATTTTCTTCCAAATTCAAAAAGGAGCGCTAAAATGGCACAAAATAGTAAAATATTATACGATTATGTCATTCCAGTAAGGTGAAGATTCTCAACGGATCTTGTTTAGTCTAATTGAAAGTAGTTGTAGAAAATGATTGCTTCATCTAATTAGTTAAGTAGACAATATAGATTACTTAACTAATGTTGTTGATGTATGTGGACTGTTTAGAGACACCAGGGAAAAGACTAATAAGTAGCTGAAATGAACTTGTCTAAAGATGGTAATAATATAATTCATATCTCTAACTAAACGATTACGTCTAGTATTATTTAATTTTTACATAATTTAACATAATTGACATATTTTAATTCCGTATTAGCAGAATGTAAGATGTGTGAAATAGTAAACACATCCATTCTCGCACATCTCCTGCTGAGATGTATGTATCTACATCTACCTATAATGCTTATTTCATCGCTAATTACTAATTATGAATTGTATAAGTATAGCATGTATTAGACATGTGCGCCGGCTGCAAAAAAGCCGGCGGCGGCGCCCATGTCTAAAATTGCCGGCGACGGCGCCACGCCGGCGGCGTGGATACAAAGTGGGGGGGAGTATTCGATTTTTTTGCATTATTGTTTTAAATGATTAAATACGCATATGTGAAAAGGATAATGATAAAATCGATTTATTTATTTTGAAAAACTATGATTATTTCAATGACAAAGTAAAATAAAAGCCCATATTTGAAAAATAATGGAGAATTTCATTATTGCTTTTTCATGGTACTGGAGGGCAGATTAAAATAAACTAAGCCAAAAGTCAAACGCGTCAGAATGAGCCTCACAATGGGCAGTGGTGCGGTCGAACAGGTTTCTCATTTGGCAATATTTGGGCTGTTAGCTAAACGATGAGTGAAATTGAAACTCTGAAATAAAGTCTAGAATTGCGATGACGAGGTCGACCTTCCACAAAATCCAAAACTCCTTGAGCATAAGCTGTAAAAACATATGTGTTGTATGTACTGTTGATTGTAGTTGAAGAATAATTCAATAAAATTATGTAATTTAATAAAACTATCTTATTTGTGATGTTACTTTAGGTGTAAAAATAAGGATAATTAATGAATAAACATAAATTATGTTGTTTTTTGTCGAAAGGTGCACAAATTCATATAATATCAACCGAAATACGTAATGCTTACCGGTGGAAAGATAAATTACAATTTGAGAGTAGTCTGTAATCACAGTCTGAGAAACCACGTTAGGTGATAGTATTTTTTTTATTATTGAAATGCAGCCTTGGGTGAGCGAAATAATTGGATTTTAACGTTAAAATATTTAATTAGATTCACATTTTGCCACTTTGAAGGTCGTAAACGTCAAAAATTACCAAATGAATATCGTTTTGTCAAGAGAAAAGGAGTCATTATCATTTCCACAGTGTTGTATTGAAACAAATGAAGTATAGCGAATCTAGTTAAGTGGAATAAAAATAATTTTGATTAGGTACTTCGATAATCAAAGGTTAAACTAATGAAAAGAGAGAACGATTGACCGAAAAGGCGAAAGGCCGCATATTTTGGTCAGATATTCTGCCAAAATTCACGTGGTTTAAAATTTCAGCGTGGTAAAATCGACCGGTGTCCTAAAAATCGATCAAAAAAACATAAAGTTACTTACATAAAACAACCGTTGGTTTTTCATTTAATTTCCACCACGAAGAACCAAATTATTAATGCCCCCATCCCATCCTATTTCTTGTTTTAGAATCGAATAAGTAAGACACAGAAAATTCCCCGATTTTTTTATGCAAAACCAAATGAACGAAATATTAGAAAACCAAATGAACGAAATATTCGAGAAAATTTCATTATTGCTTTTTCATGGTACTGGAGGGCAGGTTAAAATAAACTAAGCCATAAAGTCAAACGCGTCAGAATGAGCCTCACTATGGGCAGTAGTGCAGTTGAACAGGTTTCTCATTTGGCAATATTTGGGCTGTTAGCTAAACGGTGAGTGAATTGAAACTCTGAAATAAAGTCTTGAATTGCGATGACGAGGTCGACCTTCCACGAAATCTTAAACTCCAATGTATCCAAGAACTACGGTTGAGCATAAGCTTTAAAAACATTTGTGTTATATGTGCTATTGTTTGTAGTTGATGGGTAATTTGATAAAACTAATAAAACTATCTTATTTGTGATGTTATTTTAGGTGTAAAAAAAGGATAATAAATAAATAAACATAAATTGTGGTGTTTTTCGTCGAAAAGTGCATAAATTAAAAATGATATCAACCAAAATACGTAATTCTTACCGGTGGAAAGATAAATTACAATTTGAGAGTAGTCTGTAATCACATTCTGAGAAACCACGTTAGGGGATAGTATTTTTTTTATTATTAAGATGCAGCCTTGGGTGAGCGAAATAATTGGATTTTAACGTTAAAATATCTAATTATATTCACATTTTGACACTTTGAAGATAGTAAACGTCAAAAATTACCAAATGAATGTCGTTTTGTGTCAAGAGAAAAGGAGTCACTATTATTTCCACAGTGTTGTATTGAAACAAATGAAGTATAGCGAATCTAGTCAAGTGGTTAAAAATAATTTTGATTAGGTACTTCGATAATCAAAGGTTAAACTATTGAAAAGTGAGAACGGTTGACCGAAAAGCCGCATATTTGGTCAGATATTCTGCAAAAATTCACGTGGTTTAAAAATTTCAGCGTGGTAAAATCGACTGTTGTCCTAAAAATCGATCAGAAAAACATAAAATTACTTAAATAAAAAAACGTTTGTTTTTCATTTAGTTTCCACCACGAAGAACCAAACTATTAATACCTCCATCCCATCCTATTTCTTGTTTTAGTATTGAATAAATAAGACACAGAAAATTCCCCGATTTTTTTTTATGCAAAACCAAATGAACGAAATTGAGACGACGGAATGGGTTAACACTGCATTAGTTATTATTCGATGTCTTATATAATTACTGGATACTAGCGTCGCCACAGCTGAATACTTAAATTTTTTTAACTGGTAAAGTACTTATTTCGATTTTTGTCTAAAGAAACGCAGGATAAATACTTTAAGTTACACGGATCCCACGCCGCCGGCGTAAGCGTTTTGCCGGCGGCGGCGCGCCGACCATGATCAGCGGCGGCGCGCCGGCGTGGCGCTCATGTCTATGTATATAGGGCTGCCACCTCTCCGGGTTTGACCCGGAGTCTACGGGTTTGAGTGGCGTTCTCCGGGCTCCGGGTTAGCATAGTGTATCTCCGGGTCTGAAATTTTTGTCAGGACTAAAAAAAAAAGGAAAATACTCGGGGTCCCGGTCCCCCCCATAGAAAAACTGGGTCTCCGGGTCAGCATAGTAAATCTCCGGGTTTGGAATTATGGTGTGGACCAAAAAAAAAAAAAAGGTCAACTATGGTCACAAATTCGTTTTTTTCCGAATCTCCGGGTCTACGCTCTTACAAAGGTGGCAGCCCTACATGTATATTGTATAGTAATGCACCACATTACATACTTGCGTATCTTCGTGAGATGTATGCGCGTTCAATTAGCACTCTGCAGCCGCATAATCTAGCATTTATCGCTTTGAATAACTAATTTATAAGTACCTTATTGTAGGTGCCCATTATTCATTTATTCAAAACACTTTTATGCAGCCAATATTAATGCATATCGCATGCGCTACAGGTAATGCTAGATGAACGGGTAAAAAATACGTTTGCTGGATACCCAAACTTTTTTTCTTGAGTAAACCGCAATAAACCTAAATATTATAAACCCGTTAATCTAGCATTACGTTTTTTTTTTTATTTCAAAGCCTTCTAAATATTCGGTAGATGATAAAGGTTCACTCGTCAAAAATGGCACATTTGTAGGTACTAGGTGGATATAGCAGTGGCGTATATAGGATTTCATTTCGGGGGGGGGGGGCGATCTAATATTTAACTTTGGGGGGGTGGAGGCAACAAAAATTTGAAGATAGACGTACAGTATAAAAATTGTAATAGCGCCGCAGGCAAATTGTTTTCGTGAATTTAAGTGAAAAAGGTCGTGTTTTAGGTTGGTATGAATATTGTGTGCAGAAAACACAAAGAAGAATAGCGCCGCAGGCGAATTTTTCTTAATAATGGGTGAAGTGATGAACTTGAGTAACTTTCATGTTTTAAAATAACGTTTTTTAAAGAATTGTTTAACATTTCGGGGGGGGCCGGGCCCCCTCTATATACGCCACTGGGATATAGGTACTTAATGAACGCTAAACCTTTTAGCAGCTGCAGATGAGTGAAATGACAATGTGTGTGATTATAATTAGATCACATTACATATTCACAATGTTTACAAAATAAGTATTATGGACACGACTTCACTTCGTGTTGTGCATCACACTGCACATTGCACACTGCACACACATGAGTGGGGCATGCACGTGCATATCTTGATAAGAAGATGTAACACATTCAGCACTACTTGTGACTGGTTGTCGTCACTTGTAAGGAAATGTCATGGTGATATGAACAGATGCGTATTAATATTATTAGGCGTTATCAGACAGACAGCTGATAATTATGTCTGATTTCACAACAGTATTCACTCATTCAGTCTTTTAAGTCCATTCATAAACACATTCACACTTACAGATCACCAGCCACAAATGTACAGTAAATCGAAAGTTGTCCCATGCCTTACTTTCGGTTGCGACTCTAACAGATATCATCTAAAACAGGGATCGGCATGTAATTTTAAAGTGGGTCCGAATTAGGGAATCCAATCCCGCGTTTGTGGGATTGGATTCCCTAGTTCAGATATTGTTGAAAAAAGAACTTAGATTATATGAGAGCTTAATTTTTCAAAACTAGTGTCAATCAAGCATAGTACTTAATTATTGTATCATCTGCTGTTATAAAATACTTATTATCATTAACTTCACCACCCTCTTCATGTAATCCACCGAGAATAACGCATTCATGATGTCGTTAGTCACAGTATTGTATTTGCGTTTTAATTCATGTACGTACGACAAAATACCCGTACTTATCGAACATACGTTGTCAAAATAAATAGGGAGGTATAGAAGTTTCCATGACTTAATAAAATTAACATACAGCTATAATATTAAAGACAAGTAACAAGATTTTTGATAGCACGCTCTTTCATCTTGTAATCGCCAAATTCCATTAGACATATTACGTTTTAGCTTTTATAAATGTTTTGTGTAAGAAAGCAGTAAATATAGTACAATATACATAATATACATACATACTACTATCTATGAGTTAGGTATTGCGTTTGCCTAAGTCCTTTTTAAAAGGTTTTTCTTATGTATATTTTTTAGTAACCTTCACGATTATTTTCATACTATTTTTATTAACACTTTCAACTTAGGATTTTCCACCACAGAATGAATATCATTAGGTTTAGGTACTAATATGTACTGTACCTTCTCATCTGCTTCAAGCTAGCCTCCCTTGCAAGGTCATAACGTATCTTAAGTGGTATTTTCTATTCGTTCATAAATATTAATGTAATTGACTTACACTATCATACCAGACAAACAAACCAGTAAACATATTAACTGCTGACATTAAATTGAAAAGTACATACCAATACGTAATTACGAATTCGTTAACCGTAGGTTTTCAACAGCTTGAAGGACCACAAGTGTTGCACCTTATGAATCTAGGTACGGGTATTGTAGGACTTCAAAAATTACTTGACTGTTACCTGTAGATACTTGGCTCAAATTGATTATAATCGATACAATAATGATTTATTCCTTAGTTCATATCATAGACATTCACAATACCTATACTAATTTCTATGCTAATAATGCTTTGTTCCATTTTTTTATACTTGTTAGTCGTTACTCGTGTTTTCAATTACCAGACTGGATAGATGGAACAAACTAGGTATATTAAGTTTTTTGCTATACGTATTGCCTCTACATAACAAGCCGACAATGTATCTTTATTGTCTAATATAGTTGTGCTGGTAGCTACTTTATCTGAAGGTGACCTCAAAGACAATGCTGATTGAATTAAGCCCACTGCGAAGTTTCTTATGAAGAACAAAATATTAGAAGCAAATATAATTCTTGTAAGAAATTTGATTACCTAAGTATTTATTTTACGATATTTGTGTAGGTAGCATTGCTGGAGAATTATTTTCGCGCTGCATTCACATTTTCCTGATATTATAAGGGTATAATATATTGATTTTCCACAAAACAACCGCTCCCTCTTACATAACCTACCCCACTTGTATTGTGTAACTGTAGAGGATTTATGTATGTATTTATTATGTTTTGGTAACATGGTTCAGTTCAGTTTGTGGAGAATTTGATGTTTATCATAATATGTTGTACGAGGTAGTCAGTTGTACGGATTATCAAATTTTACTGTTGGACAAGTATAGCAGCCTGCCTACTTAATGTATGTAAATTGGTCAGCGTTTCCTGAATCTTTTTTTCTCCGATGTCCACCGACTTACCAATTGGAATATTATTTATCGTTTGAATGTTCCGCCTAGAGCACCTTAACTACTAAAATATTGATATTCGGTTCAAATTCTCTACCTTTGTAAATTAACTAAATGCAAAATACATGGGGTAGCTTCAATCATTGTGATCATCAAGTCAATTACTATCAATAGTTAGTTAGTCAAATCGACTTCCATACCATTACCTACATTATGCAATGATAACTGATAAAGTGATAACCCACAGTTTGCTCCAAAAATGCTCGATTGTTGACATCTTTTGACTAGGTACCTGCAACTATCAAACAAAATGTTTTATTCAATTTTTTCTACTTAACTTAAGCGAATCCTTATTACTATTTCGTCTTACAGAAAGTCGGTAAAGTTTTTTCGAGAAATATAATTTGGCAACACAAGTGATACTTTGTAGTTTGTATATTAAATGGGGAGGGTTGTTACACTAAGTGCCTGACTGCCTTCATAGGTACATTTTGCATTATCGTGACCGAACAAAAACCCATAAGAATATTGCTCAACATGAATGCAAAAGTTTAACTCAACATGAATGCAAAAGCATTTGGTAAAAAAAAAATATAAGTATATATTAGTATACGATTTCTTTCAGTGTGTTAGAATCTAGCATAGATTGGAACATAAACAACTAAATAAGCGGATCTAAAATGGGATAGACAATAAAATAGTCAACATTTTACAAATAATTCATCTAGGTACTGAAATCCAACTAGAGAGTTTGAGCTTTTATCCGTTGAGGATATTTCTAAAAGGCTTTTTGTCTTTTTTGGGATTTATTCATGTCGAGCAATATTCTTATGGGTTTTTTCTCCGGGACCCATTACATCATATTTGTCGTCGTGTATGTTATGCAGAACGGTTATTTTATTATTATCCCATACCCAAGGCAGTGTTATGCAACACAGTCATTTCCTCTTGATGTCACATTGTCACACCCTGCTTCCAACATTACACAACCTACACCTCACCTCCTTTTTGTGTCCTAGTTCTGTCTGCCCCCCGCCCCCCTACCGCCTCTCTCCATCTTATATCATGTTAGCCACATTAAAAGTAAACGACATTTACTTGTTCAAGGATCCATCATAAAATTGCAATTCTCAGCTTTGTGTTATAAATTATCTATTAAACCTTTTTTCCCACCTTGGACTTCATATTACGAATTTAAAAAATAACAAATTAGTTAGTTCCAAATTAATTGATATTAAGTATCTTTTTTGACGAAATTAAATGTATTCTATATAATCTGTTATCAATGTCTTTCCACTCCTTTAAGCCATTGATTTTTTTGCAGTCTTTTTCGTTGTCAGACTCCAACCCTAATCTCGTTGGATACTTTTTATAAATCACAACACATTTTAACAGATTTAATAAAGTACCTACCCAATTAAGTTTGCATTATATTACTGAAATGGCATGCCAAATTAATTCTACGATCCAATATAGAAATTTTACTTTTTCGCTTATGCCAAAGTGTTTACATTTTTTCTCTTTCTTTTCAGAAAAGTACAACACATAGATCTGCCACCATTTGGCAAATATGCCACGGGTATATTCTACTTGGATAAGTCTCACCACCAGGCAATGGAAGACAAGTTCCGTGTCCTGGCAGAGAGTCTTAATATTAAAGTGTTGTGCTGGAGAACAGTTCCTACAAATAATGCTCTCATTGGTAAGTGTACTATATTAATTGTATTAGTATGCATTCTACTTCTACATACATTCAGTATAGATAAAGTCTCTATTGATTATTTTCTGTTATCTCAGGTTCCATTATATTAACATAATGTGTATCATTAGTACCACTACTTGCTAATGTGTTTGCTGAGAAGCATCTCCTATGTTAAGTATAGAACAACAATGCTGTCATTGATGTATCTATAATTCCATCACCCACCTAACTGCTTATAATTTTACTTCATATACATATTTCTCATTTTCCTTCCTTAATTTTTTTGATACCCTTCGCTAGTCCTACTGAAATAATGAGAGTTTAGTCAGACTTTGTTTTAAATATTTACTTTATTAACAAAACCTCAATTGGTGTGTTTTCTAGGTGAAGTTGCTCGCAACTCTGAGCCATTTATGCGTCAGGTGTTTATCACTGGCAATTTTGAAAACTATGATGATCTCAAGAGGCAGGTATGAATAGACGTTCAATTTAATTAGTGTATCTTGTATGTACCTGGGAAATATGTTTTGTCTTTAGTCTGCTGAATCTCATCATTCATAGCTTAAAGATTTAATTTATTTATCGTTTGCTTTGTTAAACAAATCCAGCAATTTAAAATGTGATTTATTATGATTTATCATCAGAATTATAAATACTTGCTATTGATTTCTTAATTAATTAATCAGTTTAAGTATGTTGGTAAAATATTTTTAGATTAATCTCATCACTTCGTACAAATCACATAGAAAGTGAACATTGTGTACATGATAAAACATGAACATAATATTCACTATGTTCATTGTTCAGTGTTCACATACTAATTGACTCATAAAAATGTTTTGTTACTGTAAAATTCTAAATTTTAACTGTGATGAAATTAGATTTAGAAAGTATTGAAGATGTAATGGAAAAATGTTGGGTAATAAAATGCTTCCATTAAAAAAGAGCTGCCTGGTGGCTCTGTTTGGTAATGCATGGACTTTTGGTTACAGAGGTTGATGTTTCAAACCCTGCTCCCAACCTATGTACTCTTCACCACAGCGCAAGCTAACTAGATTAGTGTAGTGAGTATAACGATGTGTTTGAATTTATTTTATAGTCAGGTTCATTATTTTCATTTTAGATCATTTTTAGTTACTTATTGTATCTACACATACCTACATGTGAAACATTTTCTGTTGATTTATATGTAATGTTCATTTTTACAACCTCCTGTTATGTTTGTAAATTCATTATTGAGGTATGGCAATATAAAATGTTTTAGTGTCACAATCTCTCTATAGCGATGTCCGGTATATTGTTAGTTAGGATGATGTAGGAGTAATGTGTATGCAGACACAACTTCAATACATTATAATATCTGTTCACACTTGTACATATCCCAATCTAAATGACACAATTTGTGAGCATTGCATAACATATAATATTTATTCCAGATCTTTGTACTTCGCAAAAGGGCAACACATGAGATAACACTCCCAGGTGCGAGGTTCTACATCTGCAGTCTCTCCCTCAAGACAATTGTGTACAAAGGACTGTTGACTTCTGATCAGCTATGGGTAACCACTATTTTTATCTACTTTCATTGTGATACTTGTGTTAAATATCAAACACTTGATGACAGAATGATATGAAATCAATTCACAATTATTTTCTGCTCTTTCAGACATACTTCAAAGATCTCAGCCATCCTGCGTATGACACATACTTGGCATTGGTGCATACAAGATTCTCTACCAATACCTTCCCCAGCTGGGAGCGTGCACATCCTTTAAGGTAAATAAAACAAAGCAGATTCAATATTATCTCCTCCAAAGTGGGGTGAATTTTGTTAAATGTTACTGTGCAATTAGGTATATTTTTTCTCCATTTATATTTCCAGAGTGTTGGCTCATAATGGAGAGATCAATACCCTACGAGGCAATGTGAATCTAATGAAGGCTCGTGAAGGAGTCATGAAGAGTGAAATATTTGGCAATGGTAAGACATGTATTTTATCCCTTTGAAAAATATCCTATGAAGAACTCTTCGCATAGATATGCAAATGAGTACTTTCTACAATGAAAGATTCTCAGTTGTACTTGTACGAGTATATGTATCAATAATTCCTACCTTTATTTTAACCTATGTCTAACTCGTTTCGGAATATTTAGTGTGTATTTTAATTGAAAAGTTGTAAGCTAGCTTTATTGATGATGTGTATAAACTCTATTTGTATTCCAGATCTGAAGAAGCTTTATCCCGTAGTGGAGCCTAATCTTTCTGACTCTGGCTCTGCTGATTGCGTGTTGGAGTTTCTGGTACACGCGGGAGGAAGACCTCTACCCGAGGCTGTAATGACCATGGTTCCTGAAGCCTGGCAGAATGACGTTACTATGCCGGCTATTAAGAGAGATTATTACAACTGGGCTTCGTGTGCTATGGAACCCTGGGATGGACCAGCTCTAATATCTTTCACTGATGGTCGTTATATAGGTTTGTTGACTGTGGCTTGTTGTTGATATAAAATATGTGCCTATGGTATTATTTCTTATGTTTATGTCAATCAATACTAAACCTGTGATGTTTGCCAATAGAGTATGTATCTATCCAGGCACAAATGGCGGTTTGATGTAATTCTAATGTAGAGTTTATTTTCAGGGGCTATTCTGGATCGTAACGGCCTGAGACCCTCTCGGTTCTACATTACTAAAGACAATATTCTGGTCATGGCTTCAGAAGTTGGAGTTTATGATGTTGATCCAGCTGATGTCACTTTGAAGGTAAAAATAATGACCAAAATAAATAAATAGAAAACACTACGTTACAAGGTGGAATTATTGCATGAAAAGAAAGGATCTGGGCTTGTGTAAACAAAACTAAATGCTGTAATGCATGCTTTACTATAAGCCTGTATCATGAAGTGATAAATAATCATCAGTATTGGGATTTGAACCCCGCACCTCCTATATGAAAGATCCGTCCGTCCAACCAACTGTGCCAATCATGTGTACTCGGATATCTTTTTTTCCCCTCTGCTTTCTTCACATCAACTTATATACTAGTTCATTGCTGGAGGTCTTCCCACAGTCCAATCTCGCGGATTAATTTTAGAATCTTGAATGGGCTGGGTCTCTTAAATGAGTTTGATCAGTGATATAATTGCCAAGTATTTTGGCCCTGGCTTTCGTCAGTGGTCCGTAGTCACATAGCAAGTGTAGTTTCATGTCCATCCAGGCAGAATCAGCCAACATGCCATGTTGGCTGATTTCATTGTACATAAGTGTTTATTCAACCTACGATGTCCTGTCAGTGTTCTGATAAGTTCTAATGTTTCCTCTGTTTAGAGACATTATGTTAGTATTAATATTTATTTGTTGTGGTTTACAATTCAGAGTCGTCTGAAGCCTGGACGTATGTTGCTGGTTGATACAGATGAAAAGAAGATGATACAAGATGTAGAGCTTAAGTTGCATATTGCTACGAGCCGACCACACTCACAATGGCTTAAAGAACAGGTAATAGTCGTGTAAATTTATCTCATTATTTTTAACAAGTGTAACATTATTTTCAGCGGCTTGGATGCCTCATGGAGAATGTGATTATTGTATTTAATGTACTATCGTCACATAATGCAGTACCATTTCCTTAAATATCTATTAATATTTTGAGTATAAATTACTAAGACATGTTTTCCTTTTTTACATAATTGCCTGGACCTTGCAGATGGTAAGATTGTGAAGAGAGAACCTACAGATATTATTTTACATTTTAGTTTAATTGTATTTGAGTACACAATTTACCATATTTATTTTATCCTCATGTAATTTTCATATTGTATCTTTTACAAATGCACTAAGTGATAGTGTGTAACAAATTACTAACATGTGTGACCACTGCAAAAAAAAATATATAGAAAATTTTCATAAGAACTTTTCAGCTCGATTTGTAGCTCATGTCTATAGTATATAATAAAGTTGAATGAAAGAAGTACAATAAAATTTTGTTCACACTACAATCAATCATGTACAATATGCATATTACATATTACAATACCAAATCAAACACTATTCTGTAGGATATTACGAGAGATGGGCTTAATGGTTAGGTCTCGAGTTATATCTGAAGTGTCTGCACTCCTACTGGTGAAACCCATTATAAAATTGATGGCTGCAAACTGGTTGCAATTAATATAAGAACGATGTTTTGTTAACAAAATAATTTAAAGTAGATAGATATAACATGATTTCATTGTTTTACTTTGTTAGTTAGTAATAATTATTATCACATGTAAAGTGTTTAGTTTTGTTTGGTTATTGGTAGTAAACCTCAGACCTTTATTTCAGAATCAAACAACACATTATTATATCACCTAACTGTCTTGGGAATGACTCATATTTATCCCTGAATCCTCTTGCAGATTACTATGGATGATCTCCGCAAAGAGCACAACCAGTACACTCTAAACGGCACTCTGGATGGATTAAACGGCATTGAGAAGTTGTGCAGTGGCATGCATGACAGGCGTTTACCTTTATATGGATACACCCTTGAAACAATCAACATGCTCCTACTCCCCATGATTCAGAACAAGAAGGAAGCACTTGGAAGTATGGGTAATGACACACCACTAGCCTGTCTCTCACAGTTCCAACCTCTACCGTATGATTATTTCAAGCAGCTCTTTGCTCAAGTCACTAATCCTCCTATTGATCCATTCAGGTATGTGAAAGCTTCCTTATCTAATAATTCAACAACAATAATTGTTTATTTTGTGTTTTTATTAAAATGAGTTATTTTTTGTTCCTTGTAGAGAGAAAGTTGTAATGTCTTTGATGTGTCCCATTGGACCAGTAGGCAATCTCCTGCAACCTTCAGCGCAGTTTGTTCATCGACTTTTCCTCTCTCAACCTATTTTGTCCATTCCTGATCTTGAAGTCATCAAACAAACAAAACATAGAGGATGGAAAGTGAGTATTGTGTAAATAATTATTTGAAAGTGAATATATTATGAAATAGTAATTGTCAATTTTTTAAACATATTGGTTTTGTTTTTTAGTGTAAAGTGATTGATGCCACTTACCATATTTCCGAAGGCCCAGCAGGACTGGAAAGAGCTCTGCATGTGATTTCTGCCCAGTCGGAAGAAGCCAGTCGAGGTGGATATCAGCTGATTATTCTGTCTGATCGAAAGGCTGGTCCTGATAGGATTCCTGTCAGCTCTCTTCTGGCTCTCGGTGTGTTAATCGTTTAAATTTAATTGTTAAATTTAATTGCTTACTGTATAAACAAATTTGAAGGAACTAAGTTATTTATATTTAATTTCTATTTGACACTACAGGTGCAGTACATCATCATTTGATTGAAACAAGACAACGTATGAAAGTTGGGTTGATACTTGAATCTGCAGAAGCCAGAGAAGTACATCACATGTGTGTTCTTTTAGGTAAATGTTGTACTTTATCAATATTTCCTTGTTATATGGTAAAGGCGTGATGTTGGCCATACGATAAATGAAAAAAAAAAATATTTCCTTACTATTCCTTTATAATATTAATTAAAATGAATAATATTATCATTGAATCAATGCTTTTCAGGATATGGAGCTGATGCCATTTGCCCCTACCTGGCATTTGAGTTGGCTTATACACTGCGGAATGAGGGAGTCTTGGATCAAACCCTCACGGATGATCAGATATATAAGGCGTACACTCAGGCTATGGAAACAGGCATTGCTAAGGTGAATTTAATTATATTATGTTGTTAGTATGAAATTATTTTAAACTGGCGAACATAGTCATGTGAAGAAACGACTACCTTCTTTATTCGCACTCATGGCTCTGGCCTAAGTGCGAATAAAGAAGATAGTCGTTCCTTCTCATGACTACGTTCGCCAGTTTAAAATAATTTCATACTAGTTTCTTACTCCCAAGGTCTTCATCAAACTGCATATTTCAATAAGGTGCGTTAGGGTAAGATCGGAAATGGGGAAAGACCGAAAAATTGAATTTGTGATGAACTCTGGCAACATTGTTTATACTGACCATTTGCATTTGAAACTTTATTCTGTTACGCCCCGCCTCAGCTCAGTCCGATTTGTCTCTTGAGCTGAGAAGATGTGTAGTGAGTGATTTTGTAAACGTCAAATTTTTCCGCGAAAATTCGAGATTTCCGGTCTTTCCCGGTCGGCTATATTATCGTTCCCAGGTAAGTTATGTGTTTATATTATTGATATTCATGCATTTTATAGCTGTAAGGTCAATGTATGTAGAATGACAACCCGTTATCTGTCGTAGTTTAAGCTGTACGTGTTTTTTCGATCTTTCCCCGTCAGAAATGTTAGGGGAAAGATCGGAATTCAAATTATCCGTTCTTTCCCCATTTTGGAACTCCATACTAAATTCCATAGCTTTCCAAACTATTACTATCTTTTCTACATCAAAAAATAAAACCGCTATTTTTTAATGTGACCATCTGTTGAGATAACTTCCTACTTTTGAAATACTATTTTCAAACTAATATTAACAAAGGTTTATTTCTTCGAAAATTGTTATGCTCTGCTCTGTACCAAATACATGCATATATAGTCCGAGAGCCCGCTGCTTAAATTATGACGTATGTATCTGTTTTTTGATCGAAATGTGGTATAAATGATAGCTTACCAATAGGGTAATACATCGCACTAGGGTTGCCTATCAAAATCTTGCTGCAACCCCCCCGATTCGTGGTTTTCCGCATTTTTTAGGAATATGGTAAGAGATAGAAAAAAATGGTCAATGACGAAAATAATTATATAAGTACACCCATTAAAGGACACCTACATGTCGTAGCTAATGTTGCTACAATAGTAAATATTAAAATACCTAAAGCTTCGATTTCAATGACAAAGTTTTACTTTTTTTTTACTCATGTGAATAAAATATTATTGCAAACAGTTTGGGAATGTCAAGGTAGTTCAAGGCCGTTTGGGGTAAGACCGGAATTCATAAATCATATATTTCTTAAATTCGGGAGTAAATAGTTTCCTATAACGAAATAATTAATGTATTTAGTCATTAGGACAACATACCATTATTGTCCCAAAATCTCAGTGGTCTAAAGTGTCTAATAGTGATTTTAGCATGAACTCCGGTCTTACCCCAGTATTTTCCGTACTTACCCCATGTGAGGTTTTATTTAAATCATAAATATAACTGGTTTTTATTAATTAACGATTACGATTCTGATGATAAAAAATATACTGTAACGAAGAATGAAGCCTTATGTTTACCAATATTTAAAAAAATATGTGCTAAACCTGGTGGACTGCATGTGATGAATGATACAAATTACCATGTGCCATCTCACCAAAAAACCATTCGGACTTACCCCAACGCACCTTATGTTATTTTAATTTGAAAATATTGAGTAATAATTTATTGATTCCAGGTTATGGCTAAAATGGGCATTAGTACTCTGCAGTCTTACAAAGGGGCACAGATATTTGAAGCCGTGGGACTTAACGATGATGTTATTGAACGTTGCTTCAAAGGGACGCAATCTAGGATTGGTAAGATGATATATATTATAGTACATAGTATTAGAATGAATTGTTATAACAAGGAATGTTACTTTATAGTACTGTTTGTATTTCAGGTGGTGTTAGTTTGGAAGTATTAGCTACTGAAGTATTTGAGCGTCATGCTATCTCGTACAGAGATTCAGCTGACATGCTTGTCCTAAGGTTCGTTTTACCAAACAAATTTTATTATTATACCTACTTAGTATTTCATTATATGAAATTCTCATTTGTATGTTTACCATTTAGGACCCCAGGTACTTACCATTGGAGAGCTGGTGGTGAAAAGCACGTTAATGATCCTAATTCCATCGCCAATTTGCAAGAGGCTGTCATTACAAATAGCGCCAACGCATACGATAAATACAGGTACGTGTATCATTTGCAACATTACATTAAAAATAGCCTTTTATTCGTGCTCAGTGTAAACTCAGGCAAATAGTCAAATATTATTTTTGTGAATATTTGTGTACCTACATATTTATTGTCGCTTACCACCTAATAATATATTATTGAAATAAAATTCATGAACCTGAATAAAGTCGCACACAATCTTAATTACGAAATAATTATTTCATTTGTAGAGAAAGTTCGATGGAGGCCATCAAAGCTTGCACACTTCGTGGTCAGCTAGAACTTGCTAAACTGGATCAACCAATCCCCATTGATGAAGTGGAGGCGGCATCTGAAATTGTAAAGAGATTTGCTACAGGTAGGTACCTCTATACTGCTAAGTCATATATTTATATACATATATTATATACACCTTTTGGAAATAGGAAGCAAGGTCTTTGGGTTTTCAGAAACTCATATATACCTACCAACCTACTGTATGGGATTGCTTCTTATATTTTGTTTATTGTTTTTCTGTCTTTATGTTTCACTATGCCATACTACTAATGTAATACACTGTAGGTGCTTACCAAGTTTTCAAAAGAAATTTTCTTTCTTGTCTCTGTACATAAAATAAAATAAATTGTAATATATTTCAGGCGCTATGTCATTTGGTTCTATTTCATTGGAGTCTCATGCAACATTGGCTATTGCTATGAACAGGATTGGTGGTAAATCCAATACTGGTGAGGGTGGAGAAGACGCTGATCGTTATCTTAATCAGGTATTATAATTAGTTCTACTTTGTACAAGTATTTTAAGGTAAAATGTGGGAGCATTCTTAAACTAGTCCTTCAGTTAAAAAAGCGACGTCTGTTGTGCATACACATAATTTCCTTTTAATTGTACGAGAGTGACAAATTTAAAAGTTCCCAATATTTTAATGAAAAATAATTACAGGAACAACAATTCAATAGGAGGTCTGCCATAAAGCAAGTGGCTTCTGGTCGTTTTGGTGTAACGGCTTCCTACCTTGCCCATGCTGATGATCTTCAAATTAAAATGGCGCAAGGAGCCAAGCCTGGTGAAGGAGGAGAACTGCCAGGTTAATTAAATGTCTCCCTACTTATACAGATGAGATTAGAAGATAAAAGAATACATGTATCAATATATTGCGTAATAAATATTTCAGGTTACAAAGTGACTGCAGATATTGCCCATACGAGATGCTCAGTTCCTGGTGTAGGACTGATATCTCCTCCTCCTCACCATGACATCTATTCTATTGAAGATCTCGCTGAACTTATCTACGACTTGAAATGTGCTAATCCCAACGCCCGTATTAGTGTCAAGCTAGTCTCAGAAGTTGGAGTAGGAGTGGTGGCCTCTGGTGTGGCCAAGGTAATTTCCATTTAATATTATTTAGGTGACATTTTCCATATGCGTTGTTTAAGTATTGTTCTAATCCACATTATGGTTTTTAGGGCAAAGCAGAACACATTGTCATCTCTGGTCATGATGGTGGAACTGGTGCCAGCTCCTGGACAGGTATTCGGAGTGCTGGACTTCCTTGGGAATTAGGAATTGCCGAGACACATCAAGTCTTAGTTTTGAACAATCTCAGATCAAGGTATTGTGTTCAATTATTGGAATTTCTCCTCATATGAAATTTTCTTGGATAAATTTTACATTGGATTAACGTTGGTACTTTTAGGATTGT
Organism: Ceraclea dissimilis; assembly: GCA_963576895.1. Classification (NCBI taxonomy): domain Eukaryota; kingdom Metazoa; phylum Arthropoda; class Insecta; order Trichoptera; family Leptoceridae; genus Ceraclea; species Ceraclea dissimilis. The sequence goes on from OY756359.1 coordinate 10,272,558, forward strand.
TCTTCAGGCTGATGGTCAACTACGCACTGGCTACGATGTCGTAGTGGCAGCTTTACTTGGTGCTGATGAGTTTGGATTCAGTTCAGCTCCTTTGATTGCTATGGGTAGAGAAATTTAATTAAGTAGTGTAAACTAAAATCAGTAGGTAATTTACGATAATAAGAATGCATTGAGAAGTTAATACTAAACTTGTGCTTCTACAGGTTGTACAATGATGAGGAAGTGCCATCTGAATACATGTCCCGTTGGTATTGCCACTCAGGATCCTATATTGAGAAAGAAGTTTGAGGGAAAGCCGGAACATGTCGTTAACTTCTTGTTCATGTTAGCTGAAGAGGTAGGAATATAATGAAGTAACAATAAATAATTCAATGAATGGCATAAAAATAAATGAAAGGTGATTATTAGAAATATTCTGTCTTTCATGAAACTTTTTTTGTACAGGTACGAACTCACATGGCTGGCATGGGAGTGAGAACATTCCAAGAGTTGATTGGACGCACTGATCTCCTCAAAGTGCGAGAGAACAACAGTAATCCTAAAGCACGTATGTTGAATCTCGGTCTTATACTAAAGAATGCTCTTCACATGAGGCCAGGGGTCAATATCGTTGGTGGCTCCATTCCACAGGTAAACAATATACATACTTACCTATTCGTCTCCACATGTTTTTGTAAACATCACATTGAAGATCAACCAGATAATACTTGTGTTTCAGTTTATCATTATTCGTAGTAGTGCTGTGCTAATATTTCTCAATGCATACTCTGCGTCTTAAGTTCTATCGTAGAATTCCTGAGAAACAAGTGTTTTCTAATATCAAAAATCCTGTAGAGTGACTTACAGTCTTTCTCTAATTGTTCTGTCTTTTATAACAAAATGTTAAATGATAGATCATCGATCTAGAAAAACTTACGGCAACTAAACAGAATTAACACCATTACAGTTCATATTGTGATTATGTTAATATACTTTTATTTACTGTAATTACAGGACTTCCAACTTGAAAAGAGACTTGACAATCAACTCATCGAACAATGTAAGGGTATTCTAGAAGGTACACAAAAAGTAATTGACATCAAATCCCAAATTCACAACGAAGCAAGAGCTTATGCATCCACGCTGTCGTATCACATTGTCATGTAAGAAAATTACAGAACAATATTATTTAATCATGATACCCTACCATGTAGATTGTAGAATATCTGTAACAGTAAGAAAATTGATTAACTGTGACTAAAATATTACTGTGTGTATTACTATTGACTGTGAAGAAACATTGATATTATTTATTTCACTGAGGTATTTTGTTGTTTATAATATAGGAAATATGGACAAGACAGCTTACCTGAAGGATCACAGATTAATATATCATTGACAGGATCTGCCGGACAGAGTTTCTGTGCTTTCCTCGTCCAAGGAATCACTGTTACATTGGAAGGAGATGCTAATGACTATGTTGGTATGTGAATAACATTTGTTAGACTACTCCCACCAGATGATTTGCATAATACTTTATTTTAGTTCATTATGTTTGATTGTACTGTATTCTCTATTCAGGTAAGGGTCTGTCTGGTGGTACAGTCATCATATATCCACACAAAACATCTACATTTGAATCTCATCTTAACGTTATTGTTGGAAATGTCTGTTTGTATGGAGCTACACGTGGCAGAGCATATTTCAGGTTGGTGTTAACATAAAATTTCTATTTGTTTTTCTACAATATTGAGATGAAATTTATAGAAAAAAGTACAAGAACATTTTGTATTTTTCCAGGGGTATTGCTTCAGAACGCTTTTGTGTTCGTAATTCAGGCTGCATAGCTGTGGTAGAAGGTGTTGGTGATCATGGATGTGAGTATATGACAGGTGGAGTCGTGCTGATATTGGGACTCACTGGAAGAAACTTTGCAGCTGGAATGAGTGGTGTGTAGAATTCTTTAATGGATTTTATTTTGTTAAAAAAGGAAAAGAGAAATTTACATCATTTATAATATTCTTCAACAAACTGAATTGCAGGTGGCATCGCTTACGTTTGGGATACAGATGGATCCTTTGCTAGCAAATGTAATCCCGAGATGGTGCAACAGTTACCATTGGATCAAGAAGAAGATCTCAAATATGTAGAAGAACTTCTCAAGGAGTTTGTTGAATATACTGGGTAAGCTCAACCAACTTATACAAAGTTTCACTTGCCACATGATTTCCATAATATAAAATTAAAATTTGTTTTGTCTCCTAACAGATCCATCATTGCAAAAGACCTGTTAGCAACATGGCCAGCTCTTGCTAAACAGTTTGTGAAAGTCTTCCCATATGAATACCAGAGAGCTCTTAAGCAGATGACACAGAAGTCCATACAGCCTGCTGACAACACTGTGGCTTCTCTCCAGGCAGCTTCCATACAAGACATTGAAGAAACAATTAAGGATGCCTCTGTTGAAAAGAAACGATATGAGAAACTTCTAGATAAAACACGGCAAGTTTTAAATCTCTATTTTTGTTCAAGACTATAAAAGACAAGTATGAAAAAACTTCAATGTATGAAAAGTAATGTTGCATCTTTTTTACAGTGGATTCATCAAATATCCTCGTGAAACTATCAGCTACAGAGCCGCAGAGAAACGCCTGAAAGATTGGGACGAAGTATATGACAAGGCTCACGTTAGGAGGGGATTGAAGGTTCAGGCTGCTCGTTGCATGGATTGCGGAGTACCATTCTGTCAATCATCCCATGGCTGTCCCCTGGGGAATATTATACCCAAGTGGAATGACCTCATATTCCAAGGGAATTGGAAAGAAGCTCTTAAACAACTCTTGCAGACTAACAATTTCCCTGGTTGGTGCACTCTCTTTTATAGAAATGTTAATGTCTCTCACCACATCCTGAAAATAACTCATTATTATATTTTTAGAATTTACTGGCCGAGTGTGTCCTGCCCCATGTGAAGGTGCTTGTGTGTTGGGAATATCTGAGCCACCAGTCACCATCAAGAACATTGAGTGCGCCATCATAGACAATGCATTTGAGAATGGATGGATGACACCTGAGGTACTTGTTAATTGACACATAATATTTTTCCTTCATGTGATAAAAACTTTTTGAGCCAAAAAGAAATACTAGTGGTGGCAAGAAATGACAAGTTTCCATTATTTATTTCCAGATTCCTACACACCGCAATGGAAAGACTGTAGCCGTTGTTGGTTCTGGACCAGCTGGTCTGGCTTGTGCTCATCAACTCAACAAAGTAAGTGGACAAAATAATACGCTATGTCAGACTAATATTGCTACAATTATATAAAGTAAAAATGCTCATTGCTTTTTAGGCTGGTTACACAGTGACTGTATTTGAACGAAATGATGCCATTGGAGGTCTTCTCCAGTATGGAATTCCTTCCATGAAATTGTCTAAAGAAGTAGTAGCAAGAAGAGTAGACCTCATGAGGCAGGAAGGTGTAGTCTTCAAGACAAACATCAACGTTGGAAAGGATATCTCTGCCAAAGATCTCTCAGATGAGTAAGTATAATGTGACGAACAATATTTATTTAATGCGTTTTATAGTCCCTGTATTTCACTTTATAATATATTTCAGGTATGCAGCTGTAGTTCTGTGTCTCGGAGCTACATGGCCCAGAGACTTGCCACTCAAAGGAAGACAGCTGAATGGAATTTTCTTTGCAATGGAGTTCTTGGAGGATTGGCAGAAGCGACAGAAGGGACGTCCCAGTACAAACCCAGTCCTCTCTGCCAAGGATAAGGATGTCTTAGTCATCGGTGGTGGAGATACTGGGTAAGATTGAATTTGCACAATGTTTTCAATGAGGTGAGCATCATTCATGTGATGGTAATTCAATCTTTATTATTTGTTTTGTCCAGGTGTGATTGTATTGCAACATCTTTGAGACAGGGTGCCAAGTCCATTACAACATTTGAGATTCTACCAGAGCCTAAACCTAAGAGAGGACAGGATAATCCATGGCCGCAATGGCCAAGAGTTTTCAGGTAAGTACTATAATTTATCATGAGTCCCAAAATATTTAGGTTGTTGCGTGTTGTGGCACTCATCAGAAAAGAATTGCAGTAACTGAATTTCTTTTCTTATTTATATAATTTTATAAAAACACATCAAGTAATTACATTATAATAATTTCAGAGTGGAATATGGACATGAAGAAGTGCGTGTTAAATTTGGAAATGACCCAAGGAAATATTCCATCCTCACTAAGGAATTTCAGGATGATGGTAATTATTATTAAACCTGTTCAATTTATATTCTACATAATACATTTGCTTGGTATTGTTTATATTTATTTAATTAACTTATTCTGATGATTGTTTAGGGTCTGGAAATGTCAGCGGTGTTTTAGCAGTGGAGGTAGAATGGACTCGTGGTCCAGGTGGACGTTGGGAAATGAAGGAAGTGAAGGGAACAGAGAAGGTCTTCAAAGCTGATCTTGTACTGCTGGCTATGGGCTTCTTGGGTCCTGAGAGATACATCGCTAATGAACTTGGTAAGTGCCTTGTTACGGCATTGTTAATTGTTCATACATAGTAATAATATCTTCATTGTGAGCAATGAGCAATAATATTTATTGAGTGTAACATCCCAATATGACAAGGCATATTTATTCCAGAACTACCACTGGATGGACGCAGTAATATTGAAACATTGAAAAACAATATTTATAACACAGAAATCAACAACGTGTTTGCTGCAGGAGGTAACTTAATTCTTTATTAACAAAGTATTGTTACAGCAAAACAAATTACTTACCTATTGATCTTGCAAAGGATACTTACATGACAAGACAATACATACTGAAATATTAACAGTCATCTGTTTGATATTACTACCTACTCATATCTCTGTATTTTGTTAATTAAGATTGTCGGCGAGGCCAGTCATTGGTGGTGTGGGCAATCAGCGAAGGTCGTCAGGCTGCAAGAGCCGTGGATACTTATCTTGCAGGAGGTACAGCCAACCTTCCAGTCCCTGGGGGAGTTGTCGGGGGAATCTAAACATTTCAATTACTTTTGTAAGTGGTCTGTTTCGCAATGGTTTATTTGTTGAATAATTCGTATATATCAAAAATTGAAACTGAATAAATATAATATCACATAGCATGTAGTGGAATGCTGATTAAAACAAATTGTATGCATCTGATAGACAGTACACAGCAATGCTATGTCTGTTGGTAGGTAAAATATGGAAATCTTCGCCAAAGAGGTGAAAAATTACTTTTTTCTGTGTATGAGTTAGAGTATACACATCAGCTCATTTGCCCTTTCATCTTACATTTACTACTACGCTGTGGGTGTCTAAAAGCACATAGATAAAACATTCTCTTGGTGCGGTCCATCTAATTACACTATACCTTTTTTTTATGTTTACAAAGACCACTTGCAATATTTTTTTATAAATGAGTTTTTATTATATGTATTGTTGCCATATTTTATGTGTAACTTCCCAGTTGTTGTCTAGTTGGTTATAATGCTTATGTATCATGACTCTACATAATACATACATACCTTATATGTATTTGCCTGAAGTGGGAAAATAATGCTTATTGGAACCATAACTGATTTTATATTATATATATTTTTATCTAGTAGTTGTGTTGGGAATATTTTGAATGATTTACAGTAAGTTTGTGTAGTTTCTTACCTACATTTTGTAGCAATTATGTATCTAAATTTTGATATTTTATAAGAATATTTTTGATTCTAAGATCTGATTTTTGACTTTGTTTATGTGGAGTCATTCATTCCCCATTTCTTATTTTTTATCTTCCTGTAATTTCAGGCATTCTGTTTAAAATCTCTTTTAGGTTATGTATGTATTAATGTTTATCGCTATATTTGTTATTTCTTTTATTAGCATAAGCAGAGAATATAGTTTTATTAGTTAATATGTATAAGATTATCACACATTGCGCTAAACAATAAGTATTGTGAGATAAGATGTATGATGCATGAGCTTGATTTTATGTAGAATTGATTTTATTCAAATATAAATTATTGATGGTGTTCTAGTACTATATTTAGGTACAGGGCCGCCACTGCCACATGTGCAAAGTGTGTGGGGCACCCCTCGCGACGGCCCTGTATAGGTATGATTATATTCCTATTTAAATGTTATAATCAAAGATCTGTTGTGCATTGTGTGAGTTAATGTGAATTACTTTTATTATAATATATATGAAGATAAATCTACTAGTTATGGTTGTTGATCTCTCTTCCATGTTTTGTATAAGTATTTAAATAATATAGAGTTGCCATATTAATCTGCGCTTTAAATATTTTATCAATGTTGAATACTTACAACTTAGTCTATGTTTTATAAATTAAAATTATTATAAAATTTAAATTTTATTTTTTACTAAAAGTTCATATCAGTATTGAATATTTTATTGCATGAATGTTTCAATGTTCATTAAATTACTTTTATAAATAAATTTTATTCCAATCAACAAAGTATGAACATATCTGATAAATATAATCTGTTCATAATATAATATGCACAGGAGTGCCTAACTTTCTGATATCTCATCTGATCTGTTTTGTTATTTTTGTGAAACATAAATTTATCCACACTGTTGTTGAATTGTATGTTTGTGGATTGATTATTTATTTTATTTCACAGATGGAAGGGAATGTTGTGATAATAAACCAAATATTAATTCATGTACAATATTACATACATTATGTATTAGTTTTCTATTTCATTCCTTATTATTGATAATGATTTTTATGGAATGTTCCAAATTGAGAGACATACCTATAATTTAATCAATTGTTCTTATATTTAGGGAATATTATATGTAGTTTATTATGTATACATTTAATAAATTATTTAATTGTCAGACTGTGATTTATGTATTGTTAATACATAGTTTCATTTCTCAAATCACAATAGATATTCTCATTAACTTACTTCAATATTGTTACACTTTGTATCACATAGTAAACTTTACGATATATTTTTTACACCAATATACTCAATTATACTGAATCTTTACAAAACCCAGAACATGAGGCTTATATTATCACATTCAATTACATGTTTAACATTTATATGAATATTGCTCTTTAAATCTAGTATTAGCTACATATATTATACTATATACACTATAATGTCCAGAATATAAATGTGTTTAAACAAATACCTATTATGTATGTATAAAATGTTACATTTGTTTAATTGTAAGCTTGGTAAATCAAAGAGTTTTCTTTTATTACTTACTTCCGATAGCCGTACAACTCCAGTAGAGTTTTGGCCTCCAGAACAACGGATCTCCAAGCCTTCCTGTCGGCAGCAATGGACTCCCAGTCATGACCAACATTTAATACCCTCAAATCTCGGGCAATATTATCCATCAATTTCTGTCTTGGTCTACCCAGAGGTCTGCTGCCCACAGGTTTATTTTGCAAGAGACATTTTGTGACTCTTTGTTCTCCCGATCTGACGACGTGTCAGATCCAGGCATCCAGGCCAATCTTCTGAACCTGATCTCACTGGTGATTAATGGTTGTCCTGCCAATGTATGGATTTCCTCATTGCTTCTTAGTCCCCATGTTCCTCCTGCAACTCCAGGTCTTGGACCTAATATTTTAGGTAATATCCTATTCTCAAATGTTAGCAATCTTCTTTGATCTTTGAGTGTCATGCACCAGGACTTGGAACCATAGATGACCACTGGCTTAATAAGGCTATTATATATATATATATATATATGTACCATAAGTTTATTGTTTTATTAGTACAAGAAAATGTAGCAGTGAATAAGTTTTATTGTGATATTCATACATATTATATAGAGTTGATTGCCTCTTTATTATATAATTAACCATTTCATTTGCCTTTAGTAATTATAAAATTAAAAATGTTTTAGTATCTGACTGATGAAAATCGTCAATTCTAGTTTTGGTTCTATTGAACGCCCAATGAAATTAATTATTATACCTATTTATACAGAACTATTTTACGAGTTATTTAAATGATGCCCTCTCTCGCTAAGTAGCTACCGCCACCTTAATACCTAGTAGATTATGTGGCCAAGAAGAATTGCGAAAAATATCAAAAGTATATTTCTTCAGTATCTACAAGCGAGATGGTTCTGTGGTGAGTTTACTTTCAGTCAGTATCGAGTTACTATTGTTATATTATATTACATATTATAAGCCTAGGAGATAGTTTAGATGTAATCACATATTACTATTATTATTATGAAAGAAAACTTTTAAAAAGTTGTGGATTGGTGGAATAATTTTTTGCTATAAATATTTGACACCGGTTTATAGTATTAGAATCAATGCATTCCATTATCTATGGATATACTATGTATTAACGTTAGTTGATTGGTTGCTGCTATAAATTTTCTTCATGATTAATGACTAGTGTGCCCTCTGTAACATTAAAATGCCTTGGGGTCTGGTATGACAAACATACTAGTACATCCTATTTTTATTTCAATGTAGTAAAATTTGTGGTTTGAATTAATTACATGTATGCCTAATACATTCAAGGCCCTACTGTGCTTATATTTGAGTAGAATTTCACTTTAATTATAAGGATCAACTATAAATAATTAAGATTTACACACTAAGAGCACATTTTAGAGAAATTATTTATCCTTATTGTAAAACAAGTACTATCTTTAAAACTCTGTGTGTAACAATGAGTGTCAAACCTTATTGAAAGTGGTCGTAATATAAAAGTGTGATTGACCAATATTGGATAATTGTGATATGATTATGACAATAAATATTCTTAATTGATCGCAAAATAAAGTATGCTTCAATATTGATAATGTAATTATGTATATTGGCACCTTTATCAATGTTAGTTGGTGGTTTGTTCTAGTATTTACTATTTGCTCTTACTAACAGTCAAAACAAACGGAAATTCAATTTGAAATTGTATTAAATTCTATATTTTCTGATTCACCGCATCAGATGACATTATTTGATAAATATTTGTGTGATGGAATGAACGTGTATACCTGTTGCCGATGTCAATATTTATAGCAGAAGATGTTATCCAAAGACAATTATTGTTGACAATAAAATATTTGATGGATGTTTGTTACAAACTTTACAGTTATTATAAAATTATATGATGTAATATTTATTATTCTATGTCTAGAAATAGTTTACATGGAAAACAATAAACTTGCATTCAAAAATCTATGTAGGATTTTATGTTACCTATCCTACTGTTTTTTTTTAATAGATACATTTGAAAGCTGGAACACCTGTAACTTACGTATGACATGAGATCAGAAGAATATACTGATAGATCACTCCATCCTCAGATATGAGAGCCACCTTCCTCCCTCTTGGAAACGATATTGCTCCGTAGACGTGCTAGACCTGTCAAATCCAAAAACTTACTCATTCGGGTGGAAAAATGCAATTATTTATCTCATCGAAACTGGACGCAATCTATTTATCTCATCGAGACTGGACGCAATAGTGTTATCATACAGGCCGTGACAAGGTGACATTTGATGATGATGATATCACAAACGTTGTCCAATCCAAGGACATGAAAAAGATATATATGCACTATTAAGCAAATGTATGAGGACTCTCGTGAGGAGGAATGTCATTATTATATTGCCAGCATGCGTTGCCATGTTGGCTAACCTAATCATTATAATGTATTGTTCCCTTCACAGAGATAGCAATTGTTTTGCTACCACTTGCAGGCAATTTCACGTTTGTATTTAAAAAAATGCTTGACATCTCACGCACTCTGGTCAATTAGTTTTGATCAGTCTATCCTACTATTTTAGTCTAAGCGCCCAAAAAGGTGGTGAAAAAATGGCGGCGTTTCTAGTGTCCAGGCATGAACATATACTCAAGTAGGCATCAATCTCATCCATACCAAAAACTATAAATTCAGAAACAGTAATGTAAATTTATCTATGTAGCCGCCCCCCCCCTACCCTGCCTCTCCATACCTTTCCTTGCTTCTTCTCAAACAAAAATCTGTAAATCTCCAAAAAAGTATATGAAATACATTGCAGAGAAAAGATTTTTTTTAATAAGAATGACTGGGTTTATCTACAACGTACTTATCATTTTAACAATTATTAAAATGAAATATATTAATTTGTTTTTAGAAAACTCAAGCGCCGCCGATTGTAAAATGTTTGTACTAATTCAGAAACCTTCCCCAACAACGCTTACCAAAAAAGTTACATCTCAATCGGGTGAACGGTTTAGCAATGTATAAAGGACAGACAGATATTCATTAATTTTTATATTACACAGGTATAAGATTTGAATTGCAGCAGATAAATTTAGCAAGCGTCTTTTGACTCCAACCTGACAAACTCTAATCATAGACATAGGTACTATATTATATAGAGACATACAAAAAAATATTACAAGTTCATGGGTTGAAGTTTATCAAAATATTGTCATCAGTTGCCGATCTGACAGATCCGGTTAGTTTGTGAATATATTATTCTGTTAATAAATAAAATTATTTAAGTCCTTGTTTTTACTGTTTCTATGAGAAAATCGAAGAGGTTAGATAGAGATAAAAATGAATACCTATAATATTATTAGACAGGTATTCCCGCTAGGTACAACCAGTGTATTGCAAGGTTATCTTTACTTACACTACAATGTCACGTCACATGTGGATCATACGATCCTATAATTAAAACAACAACATACTATAGAGATACATACATTTTTAATTATAATAGATAATAATCATTAGATATGGGTACATATAGTAATTAAAATATTAATTCACAGGTAGCAACTTAGGTAGATAACTTTTTAAGATAATTAGGAAATTAAAGGATTATATGTTGCCCAATACCCATAGATACTACCTAATTTTTTTTTTTTTTTTAATTATGGTTGTGTTGTTGGTTTGTGTTTGTTTTCGGGTTTTTTGATAAGAGAAGGATATACCTACTACTTACCTATACCAAGATAGGTGATGCCAAAATGGCGTGATCCCAATTGATACGTGGTACATGTAATTTTTTATTTCTTAAGTATATTTTATACATTATTATACATACCTTCGAGTCCTACTTTCACCTTTAAATTTAAGGCGATGTCCATAAAATAATATTACTTAATAAGTAGGTAGGTATATTAGGTAATATAGATTTATTTATTCTTTTAATGGGCGTTCCATCCATAAACAACAAGTGATCTCTGTCTGGTAATATAGATATTTTATTTACTAGTAATCTATCATAATTAGATACCTATATAGGCACAAACCCTCAACAAAGGAAAATTAAAAAAAAACTGAAACAAACCTTGTTTTTTGTAGAAAATTAAACAAGCGTCATCAATTAAAGGGATCAGTATCTCAATATCTGCCATGAAACAAAAACGTTTGCCTATATAACAATAAATTTATATACCTTGGTACCTTTTTTCTTAAGAGGACGGAGATCACCAAATTAAAAAAAAAAGACTTTTCATACCTTGGATCTGACAACCTCACAAATGCTTTGTAAAAAAAATAAGGTAAGTAGATATATTATACATTGAAACTTTCTCTAACAAGTGACAATAAGTAGCAAAAATAGGCGTCGCCAGCTTGTAAGCTAGAAAGCTAAACCAGAAAAAACTAATAGCGAAAAGAAAAGCATCGCAGGCGATTTTTTTTAATGTGTTAATTGATGTACTTACCTGGTTTATTTCAATAGTAAGGCATCTGGATATATTTATGGGCTACAACATGATAAAGGACTAGCGCCGCAGACGATTTTTTTTCAATTATCGAATTGTTGAACTTGTCTTTAAATAGTAACGCATCTATCTGTACTTATATATTTCTGGGTTAAAAACATGGTAGGTAAACGACTAGCGAAAATTTTGGCATAGTAAGCCTCTCCACACACGTCCCGAAGTTCAGTTCCGGAATCGACCGTTTTGCAAAAAAGTTCCGATCAAAACCTCTCTCTGAATTCAGCGTCACCCCGATTTAAATTCAGAAAGAGGTTTTGGTCGGAACTTTTTTGCAAAACGGTCGATTCCGTTAACTGAACTTCGGGGCGTTTGTGGTGAGCCTAAGAAGGTGGATAAAACACATTTATTTTTAGGAAACAAACCGTCACTTCAATTAGAATAGCGCCGCAGGCAATTTTTTTAAGGAAACAACTGCTATTTAATGGATTTTCACAATGACTGAGAATTTCGAGGGGGGGGGGGAGTTGAACCCCCAAACACCCCACTTGCCTACGGCATGATCGTAATAGATCTTTCATATTATCTTTTACATGTTCCTAAAAAAAATTACAAAAATACGAGGGAAGATCAATAAATACCCGTTTTTGAATAAATGTGGCTGTCCTGAGGGAAAATGATATTACCATCGTGTGGCACCATCCTTCAGACGTCATCATACTAAATTTCGGGCCGTTTCGTGCATTGGTTATTATTTGGCAGCCAGTTTAATGACTCCTGTTGAGTGTTTCTTGAAAAAAATGGAAAAAGGAAAAAATCGATCCGAATTTGGCTCTTCATTTTTGGATGGAAAAACACGCGATGAAATAAAAGTGAAGTTTGATGCTGTCTATGGAGACCCTTCACCATCTATAGTAAACATAAAATTTTGATTCAACGAATTTAAACGGGTCGTGGAACTGTTTTTAATGAGGAGCGGCCAGGTCACCTGGCAGAAGAAGTTACCGAAGAAATCTTTGAAAAAGTCCACGAGATGATTCTTGCTGATCGCCGAATTAAAATATGTGAAGTAGCTGAGGCCATAGACGTGCCATACGAAACGGAAATTAATATTTTTCAGAACAAGTTAAGTGGATGGCTGCCGCGATTGCTCTCTTTGAACAACAAGCGGATACAGGTGTCAAAGTCCAACCAGTTTCTGGACCATTTTAAGCGAGATTCGAAGGAGTTTTTACGTCAGGCGTCACCGTTCATAAAATTTGGATACATTATTATATGCCAGAGACTAAGAAATGGGCAAAAAGTGTATTTTTCCGGGTGTATCTCTTTCAAAGGAGGAAAAGACGGTCCGATCAGCCGTAAAGGCCATAATCACGATTTTTGAGGATTCGAAGGGAATAATCATCACGTTCTTTTTGCAGAAAGGAAGAACGATCAAGAAACAGTACTATAGTGAATTATTAGACTGATTCGATGAGAAATTGAAGGAAAAATGAAGGAGATATGGCCTCAGTTGGCTAGGAAAAAGGTGTTGTATCACTAAGATAACGTACCGGCACATTCTTTCGGGGCTGTCGCGGCCAAATTGCATTAAATGCGCCGAGACTTGCTGCCGCACTAATCATACTCTTCCGGCCTGGCTTCCTGCGAATAATTTTTTGGTCCCCCATATGAAAACATGGCTCAGGGGGTAAAAAACAGCTCAAAGAATGAGGTTACTCCCGAGAAAAGGGCGTATTTTAAGGAGTTTGGAAAATCGTATTTTTGGAGGGGTTAAAAGGAGGGCAGAGGGGTCTAGATAAGTGTATCGACCTTATAAAAGATGACGATGAAAAATTGAAAAAAAAAATGGAAAAAACTTGCATCTTCATACATAACACGGGTATTTATTGATCGGCCCTAGTATATAGAGAAATTATATGTAATTCCTCTAAGCAAAATACCTCTGAAATTTTTAATGACTTCATAGCAACAGAGGTAAGTAATGTTCTCCTAAGTGTGTATTCAGTTCGGGGCGCACTCCAACGAATGTACGAATAAAATTAATTACTATCTCCAATTATCTCATACACGTTATCGGCCTATCCTCGTAAAACACAAATAGATATACTAAATATATTTTTTTATTTTTTGCTGAATTTATATAACATATTATTTAAGTAAGCAGGTATTATAAGTATCGTGTGATAAGAGTCCAATGTATTTTATTCATCATACCATGTATAAACAACGTGAAACACCAAATAATATGGAATCGATTTAGTTTAATTTATTTATTTTCTCGTACTTAGTACCTACCTACAGGTTTATACGAAAAAAAAACTATATTCAACAAGTAAAAAAACACTGGCACCGGTAAGTCTGATCATTGATCAATATTCCTAATCTATGTATAATAGTCGGGCTAGGGGATCTCGTGAATAGCATTGTATAGGCAGTGGCGTAACTAGCATTAGTGCCGCCCGGGGCGGACTCTGAAAATGCCGTCCCACTGAACCCTAAAGTACCTACCTATGCAAGTACATAACTACACAATGGTGTCTGCAGTTTTGAAGCTAGGGGAGAGCAACTAAAATTTTAATATAGATGTGGCATAATAAAGCATGTAAATAGCGCCGCAGGCGAATTTTTTTCCATAAAACTAAATGAAAATGAAGGTTATGTAGTTTTGTTTACTTTCTTTAAATAAACATATTAAAAAAATAAGTACATATCACAAAAATATTAAAAAAAGAGCGCCGCAGTCGAAATTTTTTGGACAAATTTGTGAAATGATGAACCTGGCTATTTTTCTGTAGTAGGTAACACATATGGTTACAGGTATTGTATAGGAGAAACGACCATGCAAGAAGAAACGAAATTTTACACGAACACTATTAATTAGCGCCGCAGGCAATTTTTTTTTATGAAATCATTGTAATTTAATAGCTTTTTCATAACAATTTTAGAAAATTCAGAGACTTTTTTTAATTTGTGTGTTTTATCAAGATGTTTTTTATATGTTGTGCCATTTTGCCGCCCCCTGAAATGCGCCGCCCGGAGCGGACCGCCCCCCATAGTTACGCCACTGTGTATAGGTATTATTAATTTACTTGTTTGTGTAAAATTAATTCAAAATTTTATTTCTGTTGTCGAACAATCTTTAACTGATAAACATATGGTTCAGAATTCCGCTCTCCTCTCCGCATGCACAGATAGGGAAATCAAGTAGGTATACATTGATTTTATATAGATGAGGTGCGGTCCTGTTTCTTCGAGACAGCTTTTTCTGTCGCGGGACAAATTACTTGGAATAGACTGTCGGACGAACTCCGAAAAGACCAGCCCATCCCCAGCTTCAGAAGCAAGCTGAAAACTAAGAGTTTTAAGACTAGCTTACCGCACCCTTGAGATGGAGTACCATTAAACGGCGCCGACAAGTTATCCTGTTATCCATCATCATCAACACAGCAATGACGAATGACCTAATCTCATACCGCAAAGGATTGAAACAAATGATTTGGGGAAGGTGGCTCCCTGGCCTCGATGGAATGTCACTCTGAATCATTTTATAGTGATTGCCAGTAGACGAGTCTTTCCAATTGTTTGACCACTCGGAATACATCAGCTCATTACGAACCACCTGAATAAAATCGTTAGGAGATGAAACAATCTTAAGCGGATCACAGCCGGACACACAAGCCTCCTTCTCGAGAATGTCAACATTCTCATTAGCATTACCCGTGAATTATTTATCATAGAGATATTTTTTTACACCTAAGCAAATCGTTTTTCCTGGTACTAAGTTTTTTGAATATCCCTTACTGTTTATTTGGATTACTTGCCTTGCTGTTTTGTGGAACCTGTGGTAATAATTATACAGATACACATATAAGTTTTTGGTGTAGAACAAAAAGAAAAAAACTATGGGTACGTACAAAGAGAATAAGTTCAAGCTTACAAGGTTTTTATAATGCCATGGACTTATGAATATAGATATTTTATAATAATAAGGAAAATTGTAAATGAATTATATTTTATACCCAAAATAAAGGAAATGGTAATCTACATCATTAGTCCGAGAGCCCGCTGCTTAATTTATGACGTATCTGTTTTTTGATCAAAATGTGGTACAAATGATAGCTTACCAATAGGATTTTACATCGCACTAGGGTTGCCTATCAAAATCTTGCCGCAACCCCCCCTGCCCCCCCCCGAAAAGGTCCCTCTTCGCGGTTTTTCGCATTTTATAGGAATATGGTAAGAGATAGGAGAAAGTAGTCAATGACAAAAATAATCCTTGCTAAATTCTCTACAAAAAATGTTAAGTCAATTTTTTCGTAGAACTAGCAGTTTACCCGCAATGGCTACATATCTACAAAAACGTTAATTTTTTCATAGGACTAGTAGTTTACCCGTAATGGCCGGTGAAGAAACAGGATATTTTATGGAAAAATAAAAAAAAAAGTTTGATTTTTTTTCTTTTACATTCTTCCACCCATTAATTCTAACATTTTATGGAAAAAATGTTTTGGCCTGCGGCGCTATATCACCGGTTATTTTATAAAAAACTAAATTTTAAGAATTTTCGTCACTGAGTTTTATTGCAACAACTCCGAAGTTATTAGATGTATGAACATAAGTTATAGCTCGTTTTGTAGCTAAGACTATGGTAATTAATTCGTTCTCTGACTATTTTCCTGTAGCTCTTATCAATTTTCAACCAATTTAGTTTAAATATATTTTTTTAGTATTTCAAATGAATTTCGGTTTTGGACCGGCCATTGCGGGTAAACTGCTAGTTCTACGAAAAAATTGACATAACATTTTTTGTAAAGAATTTAGCAAGGATTATTTTTGTCATTGACTACTTTCTTCTATCTCTTACCATATTCCTAAAAAATGCGAAAAACCGCGAAGAGGGACCTTTTCGGGGGGGGCAGGGGGGGTTGCGGCAAGATTTTGATAGGCAACCCTAGTGCGATGTAAAATCCTATTGGTAAGCTATCATTTGTACCACATTTTGATCAAAAAACAGATACGTCATAAATTAAGCAGCGGGCTCTCGGACTTGATTTCCAATAAAACTGTAGAACCACGTGACCCCACAGGAAAGATTCTGATAAAAATATATTCCAATATTATAATTTCAACCTCACAGTCAGAGATTATATTTTATTTCATTTATGATCAAAAATAAAAAAAAAACTGTTTAAAGGAAAATCCAAACGAAGACGAGAATTAACAACACTGTGACGTAAGAAATAATTGCAGCGGGTGTAACAAAGAGACGCTAAAAGAGATTGACGTGAAAATTGTAACGTACATCACAGCAAACATCAAAGCAAATATTTTTGGTATTTTTACACTTTGTTACTATTATTACGAAGGTAGGTATGTACCAACTTAAACTGACTCACCAATAAATCATATTCAGTGAAATTTTGCAGTAAATACCTGACATAATTTAAGAAAAATAGTTAAATAGTGTAAAAAAATAGCCAATATTGCAATTCGTTGAGAAAATAAAAATGTATTTAGAAGTGCCTCCTTTCTTTTGTCTTAATTGTTTTTTTGAGGTAGAGAATAGTATTTGTGTTCAATAGACCAAAATAATTTGTACTTTAATTTAAAGAAGAATATTTTTTTCCCAGAAATGTATAGGTAGTTTAGGAGTTATTTATGGGATCGAAAGTGTAAAAAGTAAAAAAAAAAGGCAAGGTTTTTGGGATATCCTGTGTACATAGCACAATCGGAAAATTGGTCAAAACTTCAAAAACATTTTTTTAGATGCTAATTAAGAGATGAAATAGTTTCCAGCTTTCCGAGAATTAATTAAGCTGCAATAAACCTTACCTTAACTGGTCTATGAGCCAGAATGAGCCACAGCTTCAGGTTATTTGATGATGCTATTAATAGGGTGTAGTACCTACTGAATATAAAGAATAGGGTCCTTGCATGTTTTTTTTTTTTATTTTGGTTTTCGGTACATTAACTATAAATTAAGGTTTTCCGAAAATTTGAGATTTTGATTCTCTGTCTTTGTGGATATATTTATAAAATGAAGTCTCATATTCGATTCTAGAGCAAAAACAGGTTTTTGACTGGCCGCCATGTTGTGACGTCACTTTCCCCAATTCCTCCATACATAACCCACAAACAATCAAATTTCTTTCTATGAATTTCATCGCGTCGTGATGTCACAATCACGTTTAACAATGGCCGCTCGTTTCAGAGCACCATAGAAAAACTCGTCAAATTAACATTTTCAATTAATTATTATAAATTAACGGTAAATTAAAATTACATAATTTAATTTTATTTGTAATTCTAGTAAGTAGAACTATCGATTTAATATATTTTTTGAACGATAAAAAAAATGCAAGTACCCTATTGCATACGTAGTAATACTAGTTTAGTAGTTTCGTACCTACAAGAAGTATACTGATGTATCAACGCAGAATAATCGATGCGATATTGCTATAAAATAGCAATTATGAAATCAAAGATCGCCATGCACCCAACAATAACGTAATTATTACAAGAAATAGAATAGGTACAATAATATAATTTATTCTATTCATATTCAAGTGTATCTTTACCGTAGTAGTGAGCAATATTATTGAAGGGAAAATCTAGAACTCAATGAAATATGTTTGCAATATCTACTTACTAATACAACAATGACGTAATTATTACAAGTTTTTTCATTAACAATTACCTAACTATTTTTCATAAAAAAATCGTAATGCCTTTATGAGATGAGATTATTTTAACAATTGTAGGCAGGTAGGTGTATAATTTGTGTACATATTTTTTGTATTATTCTGTTGTGAAATCACTCCTTTTCACATTAGGCATATATCGATATCGCAAAAATTTCCAAAAAATGGAGACCTTAGGTTTCGACAACCGTACTAAATATGCTTTGGAAAAAATAGAGTAGATACATTGAATCTTTATCTCGGGAATGACCGTAAAAGATTTTTTATATCTTGCATAGATTTTTCAATAAAAATTTGAAAAACACCTCTGATTTTTTTTCCTAAAGATAGCAAATCTTTTTTGTACTTATAGATCAAAATCTAGGGAACGACCGTATTTTTTTTTGTATGTAGCGAAATTTACCCCAAATAATGGAAAAACGCTGTTCAAAAAAATTCCTTTGGCACGCCACAGGCATAGGTAGATTTCAAGTGATTTATTAATTTTATTAATTTTAAGAGTACATCTGTACAATAAAAACAATCACAATATCATCAGCAAATAAACCAGCGAAGTGATGAAGTAGTATGGATGTAGTTTATTCTTTGATTATCGAAGTACCGTATGACGAAAAAATATTTGATTAAGTACTTCAATAATCAAAGGAAGTACCTAATCCAATAATCAAATTATTTTCATTCCACACATAATATGGATTGGTACCGGTACCTAAGCACTAAAAATTTGAAAAAACGATGTGAGTTCTTCTCGTATCGTGAAGCACATTTCTAAAACAACAAACACGCAAGTACCTATGCGGTAACTACTTAACTAGATCTTTCGATCGATCAGTGTAGTCCGAGGAATTGAGCTAGACAAAATCTGACTTTTGATCTGTATTCCTTATTTAATAACCTTTCATACGATACCAGACACAGACCCTCACAATCATTGGATCCCCTAAGAATGATTGTTTTTGAATTTAAAGCCTTAAAAAGTGAACCTTCCTCTTAATGGATTTCACCCAATCTCCTATCAGTTCATCTACCACTTACCAAAAATCTACCACCCAAGTTTCACGTTTCTGCGACGCATAGTTTGGCTGCAAACGTGCGCACAAGAAAAGGGACATATATATATATGGCTTATATATATAAACTTTTAAACCAAGGTCGGATTCGGGTTCTCCTGGTTCTAATTAGTGATACTGAGTAGAAATTTTTCAATTCTGCGACATCACGGGAAAAAACGAATAGGTAGAGTTCCTTTTGGAAATCTACCTAAAAAATGTTCATACGGTTTTGAACCTTGATGCCGCCGAAAATGACCGTGAAGACATAGTTAGGTCGCGAGCCTTACCTCGAAAGTTCAATGAATGGAATTACAAAAAGTTTTTCTTGACTTCTGGATGTTAAGTTCTGTGTGTGCAATAGGTAGGTACCAGTGTACCCACTACCTGTGACCACCTGTGACCCCTCCATAGAAAGTTTAGGTTTTATTGATTTAATTATTAGGTTATGTTCGGTTATTGTTATTATAATATGCAGTGACTCACTGAAATACAGGGTGACGGTTAAGGGCTTATATGCACTGAGCAAAAATCGTGAATGTTAGAGTGAAATGAAAATAACGTAAGCGACAATGTGAATATTACCTTTTTAAACGAGCCTGGGAACAAATTAAGAAATTTGTTAAGATTATTACCAGTATTTTGGCTAAATTATAGTTTTATATCTGAAAAACTGAATGGAAAATCTTCAGATCCCATAAATTTTAGGTGTACTTTAGGGATATTTTTTTTATTCAAGGAATTTCTAAATAATTGTAATTCTAAAACAGTGAATCTGTAGTCCATACTTTCATCTATCACTGTCTTTAGTTTCAAGACGATTCTTTCAGTATTGGCTGAGAACAATTCAGGGCGCCGAAGCTGAATGACAGCATATAGGACCTTAATGAAACTTTGTAAGTACTTATTATTATGATTGTTAGTGTTTAGCCATGGGCGCCCGCGGGTAGAGGCAAGGGGGCACTTGCTCCCTCCCCTGGATTGATTGAAAAAACTTTACCGTTCACCATACAAATACGCTACAGTAAATTAAAACTACATTAAAACACTACTAAAAATATTTTGCCCTCCCTTAGAAAATTATCTGCGGGCGCCCACGTGTTTATAGCTGTTAGGTTGATAATTGTATGATACATTGTAAGTACAATAATGAAATAAAAATTAGTATTTATTTATGATTTAATAACAGGTAAATGAACTTGCAGTATTTATTATAAAGGAAAGTGTTAAACTATTAACCTATAACCTACACTGCACAAAAATTACCATAAACACAATAAACAGGTGAGTACATAGAAACTTCAGTGCAACATTATGTACTTAGTAGGTACAATATGTAACAATGAAGACAAACTAGGCATTCATTATTATTTATTAATTACTAAGGTTCACGTTTTTTTAAGAGTACACACACACATACTGACATTTCAAAAATTTCTAAAAACGGGAGACCTTGGATCTCGACAACCGTTACTAAATATGCTTTGGAAAAAAATAGAGTAGATACATTGAACCTTTATCTAGGGAATAACCCTAAAATATTTTTAATATCTTGTAGAGATTTCTCAAAAAAATGTGAAAAACACCTCAGATCTTTTTTCCGAAAGACAGAAACTCGTTTCCCGAAATTCGCTGAGATTTTTTATGTACTGATAATGTGTAGTAAAATCTACGGAATAACTATAAAAGTGTTTTGATTGAAGCGAAATTAACCCTAAAAAATTGATAAAACGTTTGTTCGCTGTGAGTACCAGTAGCGAAGGGTAGATTTCTGCAGAAGGGAAGCCAGTGCTAACATTTCTTAACAACTTACTTCACACTATGTTACTGTCTCTGACGAAATGCTAACAGAGCCTTTTACTTTCTTTAGCATTGATATTGTGTATAATACCTGCTGTATACTCCATTTAATTATTATTTGTCTAATTATACGTAAAACTGACGAGTCTAAGTGCCCGATATAGAGTCTAAGGACGATAAATAACAATAAACGATAAATAAACAATATGGGATTACGTCAGATTAGACACTATTATACCTATCATTTTTTCCAAAAGGTAACTCGATGAGAATCGTGTTCATAGGTAGCTTCGCGCCTGCTAGGTACTATATGTACCTAATTATAGAATAACACTAATTTAAAAAAAAGTTACAAATAAAATAAAATGATAATTTGTTTGTGGAATAAATTAACTAAGTACATTCGTTAGTAACTAGTAATTAAATAAATACATAATCAATTATTACAAACAAACGATGAAAACAATGATAAGAAGTTTACCACAATTAAGTGATAAGATATAGAGGTATATAATATACAATCATATGTGGGGACCAAAATAATTAATTTTTGAATAATTATACCAAATAATAACGTAAGTAGGTAATTAATTTGGTTAACGACACCATTAATTAATATTTGGCGTGAATATGTGCTATAATAATAATAATAATAATAATATATGTCCATACTTTTTACTTATGTATTATTGTGCACCATGTTTTTTATTTTCAATTTAATCGAACGCAAACCATATTTGTTTAGGTATTCCTACCTCCAACTTTTAGTAGCAGTGATCAGAGAAATCAAAGAATTCTTAACTTTGGCTCTTATCCCTTATCATTACTTAAATTATATTATTTTTAATCGTTTGGAATATTTGGTATATATTAGATTATCTCATTATTATTAATTATTGCAAATACCATAGTATATTACAATATTTTATCGTTTGAATTGTTTAGATTTTTTGTATTTTTGCTGTTTTAAAATGATTGAGAGGACCAGCTTCATGTAATTTCCGAAATTATTTCTTTTTAAACCTATATTTGTGGAAACTTAGGTAGTTTTATATGGATAAAACCAGAGTTTTGGTATTGGATTTTTATTTGTGGATTGTGTAGAATATGTTGTTAGTGATTGTCGTTTTGTATTTCTGTTAAAGGCTTCGGCCGTTTATGAATGAATGAATAAATAAATAAATAAGTCATATATAAATACCATACAATGTATAAATAAATACCTAGTAGGGTTTTCCATTGCGTGTAGTTTCATCGAAATGATTCGAGCTTTCGGTGTCGTTGCTAATACTATCTTCAGACGGACACGGTCACTTGGGCGATGGTCACCTGGACAACGGACACTTGGGCGTCGGACACCTTGGCGATAGGACATTCGGGCGACGCGATATCTGAGCGACCGCCGATGTTTTCACTTTTTTGTGAAGTGGCTACGGTCTTAACATACAACAATAGTTTGTGTCGAATATAAACTAGTAAGTATTTATTTACTTCACTTAGTCAATGTCACTTATTCAGATTATATGCATGTATATGACGTATAAAAAAAAGAAGTGAAAGGTTTGTATCTCACTGCTGACAGTGCTTTTCCCACTTCACCGCAGGAGCTATTTTTAATATTAGTAATATAATTATTTTATAGAGAGTTTTTTTAATACGATTCTTTCGATATTATGGTTCGTTCATGCGTTTCCAAAGACTACTAAACACTTGTTTATTACCGCTCTTAGTTAATGCATATTTATTTATTTTCCCGTGAAGTAGATAAATAATGTTTATCACCAACGTTTAGACCGTAGTCACTTCACAAAAAAGTGAAAATATCGGCGGTCGCCCAGGTGTCACGTCGCCCGGGTATCCGGCGCCCAAGTGTCCATCGCCCAAGTGTCGCGTCGCCCGGGTATCCGGCGCCCAAGTGACCATCGCCCAAGTGTGGCGTACCATCTTCAGGATGTACAATGTACCAGGTACCTACCTACATACTTACACTCAGGTGTCAGTCCCGAAAATATTTCGATTTGTAGATTCCGTTTAGTATTTATTGTTTTTAGAGGAGAATATATAAGTTTTCTTTGCTGTAGATTGTAGAATGTAGAGGCTTCAATTATTATCTACTGGAAAGCTGGTATTGGTAGATGCAAACATTATGTAGGCACAATTTACGTCAAAAAAAACAGACCAATTTATTAATCTTTTATTATTATCAAAACAACAATAAAATAACTAGACATGAGCGCCACGCCGGCGCGCCGCCGCTGATCACGGTCGGCGCGCCGCCGCCGGCAAAACGCTTACGCCGGCGGCGTGGGATCCGTGTAACTAAAAGTATTTATCCTGCGTTTCTTTAGACAAAAATCGAAATGAGTACTTTACCAGTTAAAAAAAATTAAGTATTCAGCTGTGGCGACGCTAGTATTCAGTAATTATATAAGACATCGAATAATAACTAATGCAGTGTTAACCCATTCCGTCGTCTCAATTTCGTTCATTTGGTTTTGCATAAAAAAAATCGGAATTTTTTCTGTGTCTTATTTATTCAATACTAAAACAAGAAATAGGATGGGATGGAGGTATTAATAGTTTGGTTCTTCGTGGTGGAAATTAAATGAAAAACAAACGTTTTTTTATGTAAGTAATTTTATGTTTTTCTGGTCGATTTTTAGGACAACAGTCGATTTTACCACGCTGAAATTTTTAAACCACGTGAATTTTGGCAGAATATCTGACCAAAATATGCGGCTTTTCGGTCAACCGTTCTCTCTTTTCAATAGTTTAGCCTTTGATTATCGAAGTACCTAATCAAAATTATTTTTATTCCACTTGACTAGATTCGCTATACTTCATTTGTTTCAATACAACACTGTGGAAATAATAGTGACTCCTTTTCTCTTGACAGAAAACGATATTCATTTGGTAATTTTTGACGTTTACGATCTTCAAAGTGTCAAAATGTGAATATAATTAGATATTTTAACGTTAAAATCCGATTATTTCGCTCACCCAAGGCTGCATCTTAATAATAAAAAAAATACTATCCCCTAACGTGGTTTCTCAGAATGTGATTACAGACTACTCTCAAATTGTAATTTATCTTTTCACCGGTAAGCATTACGTATTTTGGTTGATATCATTATTAATTTATGCACTTTTTGACGAAAAACACCACAATTTATGTTTATTTATTAATTATCCTTTTTTTACACCTAAAATAACATCACAAATAAAATTACCCATCCACTACAAACAATAGCACATATAACACAAATGTTTTTACAGCTTATGCTCAACCGTAGTTCTTGGATACATTGGAGTTTTGGATTTCGTGGAAGGTCGACCTCGTCATCGCAATTTAAGACTTTTATTTCAGAGTTTCAATTCACTCACCGTTTAGCTAACAGCCCAAATATTGCCAAATGAGAAACCTGTTCGACTGCACTACTGCCCATAGTGAGGCTCATTCTGACGCGTTTGACTTTATGGCTTAGTTTATTTTAACCTGCCCTCCAGTACCATGAAAAAGCAATAATGAAATTTTCTCAAATATTTCGTTCATTTGGTTTTCTAATATTTCGTTCATTTGGTTTTGCATAAAAAAATCGGGGAATTTTCTGTGTCTTACTTATTCGATTCTAAAACAAGAAATAGGATGGGATGGGGGCATTAATACTTTGGTTCTTCATGGTGGAAATTAAATGAAAAACCAACGGTTTTTCTATGTAAGTAACTTTATGTTTTTTTGATCGATTTTTAGGACACCGGTCGATTTTACCACGCTGAAATTTTTAAACCACGTGAATTTTGGCAAAATATCTGACCAAAATATGCGGCCTTTCGTCTTTTCGGTCAACCATTCTCTCTTTTCATTAGTTTAACCTTTGATTGTCGAAGTACCTAATCAAAATTATTTTTATTCCACTTAACTAGATTTGCTATAGGTACTTCATTTGTTTCAATACAACACTGTGGAAATGATAATGACTCCTTTTCTCTTGACAAAACGATATTCATTTGGTAATTTTTGACGTTTACGACCTTCAAAGTGGCAAAATCTGAATATAATTAAATATTTTAACGTTAAAATCCAATTATTTCGCTCACCCAAGGCGGCATTTCAATAATAAAAAAAATACTATCACCTAACGTGGTTTCTCAGACTGTGATTACAGACTACTCTCAAATTGTAATTTATCTTTCCACCGGTAAGCATTACGTATTTTGGTTGATATTATTATGAATTTGTGCACCTTTCGACGAAAAACGCCATAATTTATGTTTATTCATTAATTATCCTTATTTTTACACCTAAAGTAACATCACAAATAAGATAGTTTTATTAAATTACATAATTTTATTAAATTATCCTTCAACTAAAATCAACAGTACATACAACACATATGTTTTTACAGCTTATGCTCAAGGAGTTTTGGATTTTGTGGAAGGTCGACCTCGTCATCGCAATTCTAGACTTTATTTCAGAGTTTCAATTTCACTCATCGTTTAGCTTACAGCCCAAATATTGCCAAATGGGAAACCTGTTCGACTGCACCACTGCCCATAGTGAGGCTCATTCTGACGCGTTTGACTTTATGGCTTAGTTTATTTTAATCTGCCCTCCAGTACCATGAAAAAGCAATAATGAAATTCTCCATTATTTTTCAAATATGGGCTTTTATTTTACTTACTTTACTTTATTTTACATTGAAATAATCATAGTTTTTCAAAATAAATAAATCGATTTTATCATTATCCTTTTCACATATACGTATTTAATCATTTAAAACAATAGTGCAAAAAAAATCTAATGCTCCCCTCACTTTGTATCCACGCCGCCGGCGTGGCGCCGCCGCCGGCAATTTTAGACATGGGCGCCGCCGCCGGCTTTTTTGCAGCCGGCGCACACGTCTAAAAATAACTAAAGAAAGCATCAAAAGACTCCCACCGTAGGTAGCATGTAGGTAAGATAGGTAGGTACTTACCCATATGCCTACAGCCAGCTAGTATACCATGCTGACTGTTCCCCTTCTTCTCCCGCGTGACGTCATCAATCGTTGACAGATACATGCGCGCTGCGACGCGGCCCCCCCATTCATTCGTTCAGTTTTTATACGAGTGGAATGGCGAGGTGCCAGCCGAGCCTTGCAAACTATCGCTAAAACTAATTCGCGACACCATGAATTAAATTAATCAGTGATACTAAAAAGCTTCACTTTTTAGACTATATTCGATATAAAATTGCTTATTTTTCAATAGTCTTGCGCAGTTTCTTTCATTAAACCCATTTAATAATCGGTTCGGTAATATAACTTTTAGGTTAACTTCTCTGTTCCTCATTTTACCGGCGCGAATCTAGACCAACGTGTTATATATGTGAATTATTTAGTGTCACTTCTGGATTTTAGTGCTTTTTCTACAATCTTATTTTAATGCCAGTGTGTTTGTTTATAAACAGTAAATAGGTATATTAGAATAATTAAGATGAATTTCGACACTGTAACTACACCGAACTACTCGTACATTTTTGATTTCGAAAATGAATTCATTCACCAAGAAACGAGGAAATGGATGACAGAGAACTGGACTGTAGCATTTTATTATGTCGGTGTTTACATGTTGTTCATCATCGGAGGACAATATTACATGCAAAGCAGACCCAGGTGAGTCTCACAGTCACATAATACCTAATAAGTATCTTACTCCTCATTTCACAGAGGGTGTGTCAAACTCGAAACTCGTGCCATTTACCAGCAGCATGATTCATATTATGATTTGTAGTGAGTTAAATGAATAACGAGCGAATTGCCTACGTTATGTTATTCTATTTATTTTCATCTATGACGTTGTCCAATATCTAGGCCATCGAAATGAAATTGTCAATAAATAGAAAGCATTTCGACGTTATGACTGTCTTCACTCTATGTCCTTGATTGTTATTGAGGTAAATATTTATCGTGTGCATACAAAACATTATGACACTTTCGTATATCACCGTATTTAAGTATTAAATACATAAATTGTATAAATACGTACAGCATCAGACGATTTCCTCTCGACTCGACATAGAGCTATAGCTTCTGATCATCTGATGTTCTGATAGCTTCCTCCTATATTGTTATGTTAGTAGGTATGTCTGTGATTCGGCTGTCTATGTACTATCACTATGTAGTCTAATCGCCTAGACATCGAGTAGTTCCCTATTCTATTCTATATTAATAATGTGGATATTATTACTTTCATCCTGTCTGGTATAAAAATCATACCATTTCCATATAGAATTAAATCAAATATTAAATACCTACATTGAAATAACTAGTATCAAGTGCCCGTGTTATTATCTGGGGTGCGTTTTTGCTGTCTTGTATCCGTAGGATCACAGAACACATATTATACTCTCTGGTAAAATCCCCTGTTCAACAAATTATTTTCATTAATACGGCATGGCGGTAAATTTGAAGTGCTGGAACCGGAAACATCATTAGATCATTACCATATAGAAATATATAAATGTTACATCATTAAAATTAAGTGCCTATATGCACTGAGCAAAAATCGTTCTATTTTCGCTTCAACTTTTTCAAATTTTGTATGAGAATGTTGGCGCGAAATAAGAATAACATATTTGCGACAATGCGAATTTTACCTTTTTAAGAAGAACCTGGGAACAAATTAAAATATCTAAAACAGTCAATTTGTTAAGATTATAACTACCAGTATTTTGGTTAAATTATACTTTTATGTCTGAAAAACTGAACGGAAAATCCTCAGATCCCGTTATTCAAGGAATTTCCAAATATTGTAATTTCAAAACAGTCAATCTGTAGTCCATACTTTCATCTATCACTGTCTTCAGTTTCAAGACGATTCTCTGAGTATTTGCTGGGAACAATTCAGGGCGCCGAAGCCGGATAACAGCATATAGGACCTTCAAAATTGTGCGAAACTCCCTACTAGGTACATACTTGCTTTCCCCGCGAACTGCGGATAATCTTAGTCTCATCTGTATCCGATGATATTCCATGCTTTAGCACTTCGTGTGGTTTTTACGTTTCATTCAGTGTATTTAACAATGAAATAAATTGCAGTTTTCTCCATATAAAAATTTATGTCACGTTTTTGATGGACGCACGTAGTATATAAGATACGCGAAAGTATGATATTTGTTTTGATTACATATTTACACTAACATGTGGTGTTTTGCTTACTTTGCAGTTGATTCCTCACGTCATGTCATGAACTCACCCAAATTTTCATACATACCTACCTATTACCTACAAAATATAATTTGAATGTATCATATGCATGATGGACGCTAAACAAGTTTTTGTCTAGTTGACTATATTACATTTCAGGTAATATACTCAAGTAGCCAGGTAGCCATTACCTATTCCTAATCTCGTCAGAATGGCTGACATTATGTATACATATTCCAAATTTAATTCACATACTGGCATACCAGTTTCTCTCGCAGAAAATTACTGATTAATAGTGATGGGCCGATTAGACGACTAGTCGGCATTCAAACGTCGATTAGTCGGCCGACTAAAATTACGTCTGTCGGCTTTCCCAACTAGTCTGGAGTGCGTTCTGTATCCGTTAAAATTCACTCAGCGATTCGCTCAATTGTTTATGGTTCTATTGTTCGCCGTTCTATCATCGGTGCGTTTCACTCGGTTGTGCGAGTCAACGTGTTCTATGTGCACGGTTGACACGCTCGGTTGTTGCGAATAACACCCAACAAATTTGTTGGGTGACATTCGCTCGCCATAGATAATAGAAGGGTCCGCACGTGCAGTTCACTCACTCTTATTAACACGCGTCACGCAATATGTCTATCCCTCTCTACCAATGAAGAGTGCAGTGATATCGCTATCTCGATGTATATCTATCAACTCACTCTTATTAGTACTCTCATATCTCTATCTCTGTTTGACAATTCCAATTGGAACAATCACCCAAATGCGTTCTGCTTCGCGCGATAATCACTCGTTGACACGCTGAGTGAAAATTAACGGATACAGAACGCGGCCCTGTAGGTACTTACATCTCTACTAAAAATGAAATTTTTATTTTTTTAGCACTTGGTATTTCCCGTATTGTAGTGAATGTGATTCTCAAAAATTTAAAACGCAATATGTCTAGTTCTGGCTGCATACTGGGATAATTTTATTTTCTCTAGCTATTAGGAGTCGACTACAGTCGGAGTAAAATAGTGGGCATATTTGGCCGGATAGTCGGCTTTCCCGACTAGTCGGTGCATCTCTACTAATCACCCCAACATATCGATAATGATTTTTCTTTACTTTTTCACATTGGAGGGTATAGGTACATCTATTTTGAATTTAAAATTTCGTTGATGGTGTTGGTAACTATAAGAATATAATATTTATATGATATACATACAATTATACAGTTTTATTTGTAGTATTGGTAATTTTTACCACCATCGATACATAATTACATACCTAGGTAAGTATGCAAGAATCATCTTATTAGCAGCAGGTAGCATTTATTTTATTTTACAATCGTACACGGCCTTTAGGCCATTTGAACAAAGTATATTGCAAAAATCACACAAAAAAAAACTAATCAATAAAAACAGTCGAACAATTGTGCATTACACATAATTCATCAATTACAAATTAACATCATAACACAAAACCACATACAAAAAATAGTCAGATCTAAAAAGGAGACATAGCAAACTGATTAAACTGTCATAAAATTTAGCGAAGGAAACGTTGGAATTGGGATTTTAGCGATTTTAAATTGAATAATAATATGTATTATTAGACCTTTTGGGCATATAGGCAATATCATATTAGAATTATTAAATGAATATTTAATGGAAATATGTAAGGTACTGCATATTATATTATAACCATCATCATGCTAACACTGCAAACTGTAGGTACCTACGTCACGTAACAATATAATAATATTAATGTAGCTGATAGGTAGCATGGTACATGAAGAGGAAAACTGGATGGAGAATGCGGTGAGCGAATAATGTAATAATATGATTTAATGAGTGACTTATTGCATTATTTCTCTCCGATTCACTGCATACAGTGCATACTGTGTTTATTCATAATTTAATTGCAGTTCTTGTGCAGAATTTTCCAACTGTTTTATCGAAGAAGTTAATTTTTTTTCGATCTAATGTATAGAACATATGGTTTTCTGCGTAGTTTTCATAAAACTGAAGCTACATACTTAGTTTCTGGGACGACATCGTTTAGCCATGTTTTATTATAACGTACACCAAATTTAGAGAATTGCAGGCAATCATTGTGACTCGTTATATTATATAATAATATTAACGACAAAATCCCTATTATAGTAAAGACTCGTAATATTATGATTTTGCAAGATTACTAAGGGTGACCTTGTAAGGGTACCTTTATAAGACCAAAGAAATAAAGCAAGGATGTGTGGCATGTCACCATGGTTGATGCTCATTGCTCAAACTTTACAACGATCATTGTATCGGTCCGCTGAGAGAGACGAATTTATGTGTAAACATGAATTTCAATGGAATGAATGTTTGTGTACAGATATTTGCAAATGATTCAGTAATCAGTAGTAATGGCTGAAAATGAATCTGATCTGCTGTGAATGGTGTCCTGCGTGTATGAAAATTATATATTTTATAGTTGGTTTGGTACATAAAGATAATTATAAAAGGGGAAAACGATGGTATTCGAAGAGACTTTAATTAAAATATCTATACACAGCTGTTTCTGGTTTTCTTTCTGTGCAAAACTTAATTACCGATTAATTACTCGTCCAAACCACTCAGGCTATGTCTTTACAGTTTACACAATGATTAGACACGTTAATTTTATTGGCGTATGCCGCGTGGACATTGTGAAGTATATTAATAAATTTACACCTCAATATTCTTGTAATACATCATTACTTATCAGTCAATTTTTTTACTTTACATTACAATTCAAATAGCCGATGATCTCATATGGGCGGCTAATTAGTTTCCAGATAAAATAAATACGAGGGTGGAGTGAAAAGTTCTCGGCCTAAGGTAGAAGCAGCATTGCTACCAAAAAAAAATTTTTACTGTTACGATGATACGTGTCTGAAAACAATATACGACAAGTTTCAGCTTGATCTGTTGAATAGTTTTTATTTAACGGCGTTTGGAAGTAGACGTGTCGGAGATGTTTTGTTGAAATGGATAAACCGGACTATCGTGGTGTTACAGATTCTTCATTTTGGACAGTTTATCGCCAACAGAAATTCACCAAAAGTTAATAAAGGTGAACTAGGATTCTTCTTCTTCGTTTTCATAGTGAAAAAAATGGCGACCAAATTCAAACATGATCGTAATTCTCTTGAACATGATCCACGTAAAAAACGGCCGAAAATTGCTATCACAAGGGAAAATGCTGTGCAGGTGCGCAATATGCTATTGAACGATCGGCGACTAAAGGTGCATGAGATAGCTGAGGTCCTAGGCATATCATAAGAAAATGTTGGACTCACTTTACGTCAATGATTAAATATGAAAAGCCTCTCTGAAAATTGGCTGCCGCATTTGTTGAATACTAACCAAAAACAAATTCAAAACGAATTTCGAAACAATGTTTGGCCGTTTTAAAAAGGATCCAATTAATTTTGTGCACCGATTTTTTACTGTGGATTTTACGTGGGTCATCACTACACTCTAGAATTGAAAGAGCCATCAAAGCAGTGCTTGGAGGCCAGTGGCTCCTCACTAAAATGGCAAAGCCGATTTTACCTCCCGAAAAGATGATGGCTAGTGTCTTCTAGGATAAAAAGGGAATCCTTTTTACTCATTGCCTTGAAAATTATAAAATATTAACTATAGAATATTATGTAAACATTTTGGACCAACTGAAAAAAAAAATCACGAAAAAAGGCTTGGAATCCAAAAGAAAAAAATCCTCTTTCATCAAGAAAATTAGCCTGCCTATTGAAGTGTTTTGGCATAGGGAAAATCGAAGGTTATCAAGTATGAATTATGGGAATATCCACCTCATTCACCAGATTTGGCATCCTCTAACTTTAAGCATCCCCAAACATCAAAAAAATTGTAGCTAGATAACGTTTTTAGTCAAATGAAGAGAATGGTATCAACTGTAGATGGCTATTTTGCAGTACTTGCAGAATTGCCCTCAGACGCTGGATCTACTGATCGGAGAGACATCGGACCAAGTACACTGAACTTATAATAGAAGACCATTTAAAAATATAGATATATTTTTGAGCCAGAAAACACAGTTTTTCACCGTCAGGCCGAGAACTTTTCACTCCACCCTCGTATGTATAGTTACGTAGAAGGCACTTGAGATTGGACAAACAAATTGAGTCGCGGATCTAATGAGTAAATAGTCCAGCCTATTTTGTCATGGAATACTTTTATGATAATCGAGATTACCATAGAGTTGATGTAAGTTGAGTATATTATATAACAATAATTATAATGCAATACATAACTTGTAGGTGTGTATCTAGGTGAGCTGAGCACATACCTAATATGACGTACACACTACCATAATTATATTATTATTATTATTGACGGTGTACTGATGTATAACCATAGTCTTATCTATTATTTGTTAGATTAAATTATCATTATCATATTTTAGTAGTTATTCAAGAAAATTGTATGAATATGTATTAGTATCGCGCAATGTAGGTACCTAGTAGGTAGGTACCTACATACTAGGTACGCACTCTTAGGAAGCTGTCATATCAAAGAAGAAGAAGAAGCTGCGGCACATACATTGATAAAATCGAGAATAAAAACGTAATCAAATCGAAGAACCTATTTATTTTTGCAGGTGAACTGGAGTCGGATCTATCTATCTATTTGTCTGCGATCAATCGGAATTCATATAATGTAATTTTTGTTATTAATTTTCTTTTGTGTGTAATGCTCAGATATCGTTTTTGTATCGTTTTGTCGAGCACCTACAACTGGAATTTGGTACGTTTAATTATGTATTTTACTATACCAGCTTAATGGATGGCATTACGTATTATGATTTCAAAGTTCATTTTTAAGATAAATCTATAAATCTAATTTGTACCTACCTAATTTTCTTCGTCAGTTTTTAATTTACGAAAACAATAATCAAGGTGCCAAAATCAAACTTCAACGTAGTAATTATGTAGGTAGGTACCCAGTATCAATTATAATAATTAGTTTATGTAGTGTAAATTTCTAACTAGGATTTTACTCCAATAAATTAGAATTATTACGTTTTACCTTCTTATCTACTAATCAAGAAACTGGTAGTAAGCGTCATGGTAATATTACGCGCTTCTCTTTTGGATGGATAACCGGTATTATTAACAGGGAATTCTGCGATCCCTAAATACATACATGTACCTGGAACAATATTGCATACATGGTGATCGTTTAACTTCTATATCACTACGGTTCACCATTAATTGATGATTTCACTTTTGATTTGGGATTTATTCTGCAAACATGTATTTTTAGAGACATAAAAGAAATAATCAGGTATTGTATTGTAATATGCAACTTTAGTATCCATCTGGACGATCATTCAATAAACCACCCGCGTCGTGGTTATTGAAATATTAAGTAGGTAGGTGTGATATAGTAATAGGTATACCTACAGGTATAGGTGTTATGTTACATCGCCTTAAATACTCGTTTGGGAAATTTCTCTGAAATTTTGTATTTATCATACAATATTTGCATAACAACAGCGATGACCAGTTTCATTATAGCATTATATATTTTTTTACATATAACCGCGTAGGTATAATAAATATTACATAATATATATTGTGATAAGATTTCTTAATTAGGTATCTACATACTTACTTAGTGACCAAAGAGAGATTCACCAAACATTCCGAATGTCCACACGTAAAGTGCAACGAGCCTGCCAGTTGTGTTGGCTTAAATATATTTGTTGCACATCCCTGCACTTGCCACTGGCTAGTGGCTACCCATATATATTGTATGGATGAATGGAATTAAGATGTATTTCAAGTACCTACCCGCTTACAGTATTTAGCATCAATGTCTGTTATGGGGATTTTTTCGTTTCGTAATGAGCCCTATACATTGAATGAATGTTGAACTTACTATACTCTCTTCTCTACACCATATCCCATTTATTTGGGGTCGGCCAAGGATACTCCCTCTCCATTTTCTCCGATCGAGGCAGTCTTCTGGAGTAAGCTCCAGGTGTTCCATGTCCCCTCTGATGGTTACTATACTACATAATCTAATAATATGTTAATTAACTTGGTCATAAATTCAGGCCAACGTAGTTTTTCATTGATAATTGTTATTTATCTCTCAATTAGGTAAGTAGGTACCTACGTGACGTTGCGAAGAAAATGGTCAAGTTTGGACGAAATAATCTTATGTACCAAACTAAAACTAAGATG
Source organism: Ceraclea dissimilis (assembly GCA_963576895.1). Lineage (NCBI taxonomy): Eukaryota > Metazoa > Arthropoda > Insecta > Trichoptera > Leptoceridae > Ceraclea > Ceraclea dissimilis. The sequence goes on from OY756359.1 coordinate 10,307,195, forward strand.
TTGATACAGGTACCTACATACATAAACATCACAGTAGGTGTTATTCTAACGATTAGATTGTGTCGTTATCTCGACAGATTATGTTTTATGCATAGAGGAGAGCTATACCTATTTGTTATTTGGGTGTAGGAGTATTCTGTCAGTATTGTTATATACAACGACATAAATATTCTACTATTTTGCGCATTTTTATGTAGGTATAATATAGTTATGGTTAATAAGGATGGAGGTATGTATATTGTATAGTTACTAAGATTCTACTTGGGAACTGTATTTTCATTCACGTTGAACGTGGAAAATGTAAGTTACGTAACAAACTATGGGATGTACTTACCCAACTTGTACTTCTAACAATCTCGCTGAGAGTATTAAACGTTATGTCACTGTAGATTTTCGTTTCGTGATATCGTTTTACGGTATATTTATTTCGTTTGTTTTTCTTATGATTTAATTCCTTAAATGGCGATTTATGGTTGAATATTGCGAGATAAAACTGTTTCATAGTTTGGTGCTTCTTGTAATAGAGCCAAAGCGAGACAATCGATTTTATACTCTGCCTATTTAGTGGAATGAGAATAAAGAGACGGCAATCAATTTCACTCTCTCATTTTCGCCTCGGATTCAAACACGAGGAAAATTACGTAACAACGATTAACATTTATCGCATTTTTTTAGAAAGAATCTACAGACCTAACTACGAAGTTATTAAATACTTCTTGTGTACACGTGGGTGGAATTAATGACTGCTTATTATAATTTTGCAGTTGGGTGAATGATTGTATTGTTTGAAGTTCTTATTATCAAATTCCACAATTTTGTAGAACATTGCTTATATAAAACTATTCATGGTATTCATATTTCGTTTAGACAGACAGAAATGCTGCGATAATTCCAATTAACCACGTACCGTACTAAAAATAGGCAGAGTTTATTTATGATGAAGGTAAACAAAATATGTACTCGTTTATTTGCCTTTATCACATAGAGGGTGTTTTATAGATGGATACAGATATCTTGAGGGGTGATAGTAGAGGTCATTTGGGATCGTCTGAGCCAAACTTAGCTTACTTTAATCAAAGTCTCACGGTTACCTATAGAGATATTCGAGATTTTCACTATCTAAAGAAAATAACCTAATTACTCCAAGTTTTACTCCGATACCGTTGTAAGGAAAGGTACCTACTTAGTTAACTTAGAAAACTGTAAGATTTTGATGTCAGCTCAGTTTAGCTTAAAAGATCCCAAATGATGACTCCTATCAGCCCTCGAGATATCTGTATCCATCTATCAAACAGCACGTATACGAATAGCATTATACATTTTTTGTGAAAATAAAGCATTCCAATATTTCACGTTAATTAATATTTTGTAAAATTATTTTCCGGATATCTGCATCACAGCAAACAATGTTAGTAAAAACTCTTTTTTACCATTTTATCTTGCGATTAATTGTTCATGTGATTTTGAACCTCCATGCCGTTGGAAATGACTGTGACGCCATCGTTGGGTCCCGAGTTTTAATTTACACGTATTGAACAATTGTTTTCACGTATGTATTTTCCCCATCTTGTCTACACACACAATTATTTTCGTGTTGTGGGTATTTCGTGAGTTCAACTCATTGTCAATATTGAAAGATATTCCAATACATACATTATTAATAATATTAATAAATTAATGGGTTTATCGAATCACCTCTGGCACTGGTGGAATTCCCGAGTGATGGAATAAATATATTTGTTAATTTTCGTGTACTTACATAAATAACACTATCAGTGAGGATTTCTTTTTTAGTATGTGTCGACTTCGACATAATTTAAAAAAAAACATTGAACCCTCCGTTCTTTTTTCGCCGACGGTTTTTCAAAGTTGAAAAACGCCGTACCACAATTTTGTCGAAGATTTAAATAGTAATTTATCAACTATTATTTGATCGAAAATTTAAATAAATCAATTTGTGGTTTTATTTAGGTTGATGAATGATGACTAAAATATAAATAGAACCTGTATATTGTTTATGCTCACTATCTTGCAAAAACCAAATTATTTGTGTAATTATAAGCCTTCAACCATTTTGGTTATCTATCATGGTGAATTTTTTTGCTTGTTATTCTGGTTATGTGTTTTTTTGTGGGAAAACAAAGTCTAGCTTTGTGCGCTTCACAGAATATTTAAAAATCTGGCGTAATGGAATTATTACCAACCTATTGGATTCTCAGGATGTAATCTCAGGATTCCATACTTCATATATAACCATAGAGTTGTCTATGTCTATACTATAGCATCGAACACAAAATAGTTTTTGATTCGTATTTTTTAATATTATTTTTCGTACATAATTATACCTACATAGTTAATAACATACTTTTTTTTTTTTTAATTTTTAGGCATTTCACCCATAAGGGGCTTAATAACATACTTCGCACGTGTGCCTTTTTTGTTTGCACTCTCAAGGAAACTTATTATCGTTTACCTACATGTACGTATAGAAGGTATTTGGACCGATGATACCCATGCGTAGGTTTTATTTATTCAAGTTCGCATTCATCGTTTTATAACAAGAACTTTGAACAACAAACAGTGAAAGAGGATGTTAGGTGCTTATCTACTATTTAACATATTGTTTTGACGCACGTATGTGAATAAATTGGAATCATACCTACCTATCAGTTCCCTAAATATTGATTCTACTCAATATTTGAACGATTCGTCCGTATAACAACATCAGGTATATCAATAACATGAATTAACTTGTAGCAGGATGACGCACGCCTTATTTAAATAAAAACTTTAAAAAATATTTATTGTTTTTTTATACATATTTAGGAATATAATTATTAAATTATCGTCTCCCAAATGTTTGCCTTAACAAGAAATTGTGTACTCTTGTTTCATTATTAATAGCGAGTACATATAACATTTACAAGTGCAAATACAATGGACCAACAAGTTATATTATTGTGTAGAGATAATAGTTTCTTGTCAGTTTGTTATTAACATGTTATTTCCATAAAATGTGACCGTCCTGAATTAAACTTAGTAGATATATATGTAGATTCTAAGTTTATGCTGAACAAGTAAACACATTAAGTTAATTCTACCTAACAAAGTGGTTTCACTTCTTTCATCTCCACACATTACATCTCCCACGTTATACCAGATTACGATATTGTGGCAGATTTAATGTTATTTATGATTAATTAGGTATTTATCAAATAAAAATTATCGTCGCCAAACTATGTAGTTACAATTAGGTACCTACCCACTAAATACGAGATTGTATTGTGAAGTTATTACGGCTTAACCAATAAATGAAGATCGAGAAAACGGCAAGGTTTGTGAAAAATATGACACCTAGTACATACAGCATACAGCATCAATGCTTATCTGATAATACGATGTTCTTGGTCTACTGCAGTCTGCAATTCTTCTTAGAAATGTAGGTGTAGGTTTATGTAAAATGCATTGAATAATTTTCCTCATCATTTTCAACAACGCAATAATATAAGGTCAAGTTGATGTTAACAATAAAAATACAACATAAAATAACGATTGAAAGAAGATTTACTCCGAAGGTAGGTAGGCACTGGTACTTATGTACATAGGTAGTAGGCACCACTTGCGATCTTTCAATGTCAATGCATGCCAATATAGTAATATGTACTAGCTGAGTTACCCATGCTTCGCAACGGCAAATTTGGATGGTGAAGTAGGTCGACAGTTTTCTAGAAGGTTCTGCAATGTTCTTTTAATTTTCACAACTTTCTAGATGGTTCTACAATGTTCGATTAACCGTACAATTTTCTATATCGGATCCTTTGGATCTCTCGATTTCTCCCGATGGCTTGAGCTGGACAAAATATGACTTACGATTTGAATTTATTTTCAAGCGCCCTTTCATAAAATACCACACACGACCCCACACAACCCTCGGATCCCCTCATCAGCAAAAATTCTCGAAAGGTTCCGCATTTTCAGAAGTTTCTACTACACAGTATTCGTTTCCAGATACCAATACATACGTCTACCAAGTTTGGTCGAAATTGCTTCAGGCGTTCCATAGTCATGGTGGAACAAACATACCTACATACCTATATGCATTAAATTTTTATTATATGTATATATATGATTATAATATATACGTACTATAGAGAAATGAAATCACAGACTTGCATAAGTAAGTAGGCATCTACTTAATGAAATCATTATGTACTGCTCAGTGCTCAGTAGTAGGTAGGTATATTCAACTAGATGCCCCCTGTGTAATTCGCACTATGTAAACAAATAAATAAATCTTTATTGGCCAAAACAAAATACTCGTATGTATACCTAATTACAAAATACGACAGTGTTCCAAAAGGCGGACTTATTGCTAACGCAATATCTTACAGTCGACCCGATGTATTAATAAAAAAAATAATGAAATTTATCTAGGTAGGTATATAAAATTATTGTTTTATGATTTTGAATTACCTATACAAAAATTGCCTGATTTAAAAATTTGGTACAGCGGCCATGCAAAACACTTAGGTACGTTGGTAGCAGTGAAAAGAGTAGATTTCTATTTTTTTTACCAGATTAAACATTATTAATGATTATACCTATTTTATCAAACAAAAGGTAACTTGATGGGAATCGTATTCTTAGGTATCTTTGCCCCTGGTCGGTAGTTACATCAGTAGATCTGTATTACAGCAACCTACGTATTGCAAAGTCCCTTTTTCTTGGATGTGGCATTTTTTTTATTTTATGGAATTTATTGATTTGTTTATGGAATGATGAACAGGTAGATTATTCGGCTTCCATCAACACACTATGAGATCATCATTGCACCACGAAGTTAAGATCGTGCATTACCTATATACCTACTTAATATAATTGAGATGTAAACAATATGTTTATATAGAGAGTGCATCATGATGGTCACCTTGAAAATCTTCTCTTTCAATTCGTGATACTGATGATGCTTTATATTTTAAATACCTGCGACTTATTTTTCCGACCTTTGTGTATAAAACTACGTGCCTTCCATCAGGCTGTAAACAGTGAACACAATAGGTAGTAGGTACAGTGTACACTACTGTAAACAATATTATATCTATCTACTATAGGGTTAGTGCGCGCTTTTGTATTCATATTATTATTGATTAATATATGAAACTAGCTGTACCCTGCGCGCCTTGCTACGCCACAGACATCTGTAAATACGTAAAATAGTAGGAAAAAATACACTTATGCCCGATCCCACCAACTACCACCTAGGAAGCAGACCCCTAAGGAATATCCATACAAAACCACAGATAATTTGAGTGATTATTATAACTGTCATAACCTTGAAGATATAAATCCATACAAAATACAGCATGCAGCTACTTAAGTGAGGGAGATTCTGGGCTGAGATATTTGGCCACCTAACTAAGTAGAGCTGCATGCTGTATTTTGTATGGATTTATATCTTAAAGGTTATGACAGTTATAATAATCACTCAAATTATCTGTGGTTTTGTATGGAAATTCCTTAGGGGTCTGCTTCCTAGGTGGTAGTTGGTGGGATCGGGCATAAGTCATTTAATAGGCTCGCGCCCCACATACTACCTTCTCCACCCTCATGCCTGCGGATGTCGAGAGGTTTACTATTCATCTTATCGACATGGAAAACTTAGTGAAGTGTAGGTGTAGCTTACTTAGTGAAGTGTAGGTACAATGATGTATTTGAGGTCCAGATTCATTTAAGAATATTGTGTGTCTTCTATTGGTCACCCAATTATCGTGATAATGGGGGAGTTATGAAAAGCATTAAAACAATAAACAACAAATATGTAATATCCGTATAGCAATGTTTACTACCTTATTTGTAACTTAAGTACTACTGAGTATAATAAATATTTTATTAGGTATTAACACTTAACACCAAAATGTTACTAGCCTCGTCCCAAATAATTTGCGTACCTAATTTGCATTAAAGATTATTTTCTTTACTAATAAAACCATGCTGAGATGTAAATAGGTACCTATATGTCCTACACACTTACTTACTCCACAATTTTTAATTATTGGTGAACTGGCTGGTGCCCCGCGAAATCTTGCGAATGGTTGAACAACCATGTTCTTTTTCTGAAATAAATGCGTTGAAAATATGTGTAAAAAAAATCTCTGTCGAGTAAGTCTAAATCGTAATAATCGTCTAGGTAAATCGACTTACTAAGTCTAGAAACCCTATTTTTAAAAATTAAGGGCCAAGATAAGGCGAATGACCTTGAGCGATCGGGCGTGTCACGCGCATTAGTCCCACCCCCTTTTGTTTTAAAATCTGATGTTCGTTACACTTTGCAAATCACGCGACCATGGAGCTACAAATCTATCTAGATGGAGCATTTAATACAAATTAACGGGACTTTCGAAACTAACAAGGTAAGTGCCCATTTATATTATAACTTTAAATTGTAATAGATGGGTACGTATGTACTATTAGGTACTTTTTATAGACAGGTAGGTAGGTATGTATCCCCTTTTGGCAAAATATTTTTTAAACATATAGGTATACATTCGTTTTGCAAAAAAACTTTGTTGTTAAAAAAGTTGCAGGATATTTAATATTCTTTAACTTTTAACTACTTGCATTTTTTCTCTCTAAAATGCAATGTTACAAAGTAATGATCAATAAACTGTAAATTGACCTAAATTTAGAAACTTTTTGGCTCGCCTTAATGAACGCACAAGGATAGGGAAGTTGAAAACATGGATTCTGAACCATTATGATTAACCTATATAACATATCCAAAAATCAAAACTACTATACATTTTGCGAGGTAAGGTAGGTACCATTTTTTGTCTTCATTACTCGGAGTATGTTGGTGAGGTTATATATGTAGTTTAAGTCATATCTCTATCAAAAAACAGATGTGTTATATTTTTGTCGGCCTGCTCTCTGACGATCTGTGTTGTTTTAAAAAAATACGATTTGTATAATTTGTAACATGTTTTATACCACCATAATTGTAAATAAAATATTTATCTATTTAATAAATGTTTTAAACAACCTGCATTATATCATTATTTTACTTTTTACGTTACAATACATATTATGCATTAAAAAGAAAGTATGTAGGTACCTATATGTTTAAAAAAATATTTTGCCAAAAGGTGATTCATACCTAACTACCTGTATATAACAAGTACCTAATATTACATACGTACCTGTCTATTACAATTTAAAGTTATGATAAAAATATTAAGTGTTATATTAAATGCTCCATCTAGATAGATTTGTAGCTCCGTGGTCGCATGATCCGCGCGCTACGTAAGTAATTCCGAAAAAAAACTAAAATAATAAGATAGGTATTTCTCCAATTCATAACAAAAAAATCAACACAGATTTCACGTCTGTAGCCCACAAGCTTGTAGGCCACAGAACACATATACTCTAACGAGAAGAACTACAACTACATAGAAAACATATGCATACACGGAAAATGTATAGCATCGCAGTTGTGGCCAGTGCAAAGCTCCTTGAAGAAATTGGCGGCAGATTTGAATGTATCTCTAGACCATAAAGAATATTTTGATACCACCAGTAACTAAATAATTCCACTCCAGTCAAAAAAATGATGTAAATCAAAAATTTTAATTGAAATGAAATCATTTAATTACTAGTGTGCACCAAGCCCAATGTTACCGAAATGTAGAATAAAAGACACTAAATTCATCAAACTATTTATTGTTCAAATGGTAATAACACAGAGTATATTATAATATATATTTTAAGTGAATGTAGGATTTTTGGGATAACTGTGTTTCAAAATTTCATCAATTTCATCAAAATCAAAATTTTAAACACTTAAAAAAAATAGGAGTCCTTGTCTCAGTGCAGTTAGCAATAAAAGAGTCTATTTCTCACAGTTTTAACACTTCCAAATAATAGGAGTCCTTGTCTCAGTGCACTTAGCAATCATCATCATCATGTCAGCCCCCTGCGTCCATTGTCGAACATAGGCCTCCCCCATTGATTTCCACAGCTCCCTATCCTGGGCAGAGCGCATCCAACCGCCTCTCGCAACTCGCCTTACATCGTCCGATCACCGTGCTTGAGGTCTATCAACACTTCTTCTGCCTGTTCTAGGTCGCCACTCCAGGACTTTCTTTATCCACCTAGAGTCTGTGGTTCTGGCCACATGACCAGCCCAACTTGGCTGGAAACTCTGTGAACGACATCGACGACCTTGGACCTCTCTCTGATCCAAACATTAGTTTTCCTGTCTCTCAGTGAAATACCCAACATTCTCCTTTCCATAGCTCTTTGTGTCACTGATAATTAGCAATAAAAGAGTCTATTTCTCACAGTTTTAACACTTAAAAATAATAGGAGTCCTTGTCACAGTGCAGTTAGCAATAAAAGAGTCTATTTCTCACAGTTTTAACACTTAAAAATAATAGGAGTCCTTGTCACAGTGCAGTTAGCAATAAAAGAGTCTATTTCTCACAGTTTTAACACTTATAAATAATAGGAGTCCTTGTCTCAGTGGGGTTAACAATAAAAGAGTCTATTTCTCACAGATTACACCTTCTAACTACAATACGAAAATGATGGAGTCTTTCAAAATGAACATTTGTTTCAACCAGTGATATATATCACTGGTTTAACGCATAACAGAATCGTCTCGTACACATGTTTACTATGAGGCAGTAATGTCCACGTGAACAAAACGAATAACAATCTACCAGTACGTTACACTTGAGATATGATCTAAAAGTCTATTTCTCACAACACATATAGGTAGTTTATCTACAACACAACCATTAAAAACAACACGAAAACACGAGACGCCGATTCGCAAAAATGGCTGACATCAAAACAACGATTACAAACAAGCCAGAAAGCCGTCATTTCGTGTGCGTGTTGCCAGCTGTAAAATTTAAGATAACCTCACGGAAAAATTCGCCGTCAACGATTATTAGGCAGTAAATACAGTTTTTGTTCCCAAAATATCTAACAAAATCTTATAATTATTATTTAATTAGGTTAAATTTTTATTATAATCGTAAGAAAACAAGACTTCTGAAAACCAAAAACACATTTTTTTCATATGTCCACATATTCCCATATGATTGTGTGAGAGTAAAGAGAGGCGACTATATTCTTATTCAGTTCATCCGTTCATGCCAAACGGATCCTATACCTAAGTATGCAAGTGCCTAGAACAAAGTCGTACCCCCGTGTTGTAGGCGGAACTGAGGAATGATATACAAACATCTCGCTTATAACACCAGAATGCATGTCGTTAAGATCTATTATTCAACTTGCGCGCGTTATCGAGTCTCGGCAAGGCGCATCACAAATATCTTCAAATGTAGTTTTTTCGATATTGCAATAAAAACAATAACGGTTTTGTAAAAATTAAACAGTAATCGATTAGATATATAAAATACCTATCAATTTAAAAATAGAACATATTTCTATGTCAATTTGTTTTTGAGATATAACTTTTATAGCGCCAAAAACGGGTGTTTTTAAATATTCTATTACAATAAAACTATAAAACATATCTTTTATTTTAAACAGTAATCCATTAGAGAAAAGATGAAGGTATACAATATATTTTTTTCAAAGCTATATCTTTAAAGGGTGCGGTTATACAACTTTTTAAAAAGTACCGAAAGGCATTGTTATGGCCCTTAAGGTGCAAATTATCGTTCTGTTTTAAAAGTGAACCTTTGTGTCTAATAAATCTGTAGTTTTTTTAGGAGACAAACCAACCAAAGCGAAGTAACATTTGCCTTTAATTAATTATTGCAAATTATTGTAATTATAATCGAGTTTTCACACTTTGTGAATGATAAATATTAAAATATGCGTCGCATTTATTTGGTACAAGTTTTTATAGAGGTTTTAATAAAATAACAACATTGCAGATTCATTATTGTGTAAGCTATTGATGCCGCATGATGTTGTACATAATATATTGTTTCTTTTTTATGATCTACTAAATATAGTACAGCATGTATATAGGTATAGAGGATTATAATCTTACATATAACAGAAGGCCTGATGTTCAATCAAAATAGATTAATAGAACTATGATTTAATAAACCCCTACTAATTGTGTGCTTATACTTCAAGCATTTGGCTTTTCTTTTAATCCAGCATCGATGAGATACAGAATGCGTCAAAGGGCTGATATACCGAACACATCCGGCTACCAATAATTATCTAATCCTAAACATATTATTGTAGGGAGATGAAAATATTCGAAGCTCCATTAAGTTAATTGGCAACAGACTTACTCATTACGTTCATAATAAAAAGGTACGAGTATTAATAAATATTCTCGTGTATTGTAAAATATCCGCGCTTACTCGTAGACCAACGGGAAGGGCGCATGCTAGTTTTATTATTATTAAAGCTTTAGAGAATACCTACCTATACGTATGAAACACATTTATCTTCATCAAACTTTGTAATGTACTGAGTGATATGATAATGTGGATTTAAAAAATAATTGAATTAAAATATAAGCCTGAAAGTAAATTTCATCATTACATGCGTGTTTCGCAGAGTAATAGGGTTGATTAGAAAATTTAATACTATCGTGATAAATAGTATTATTTTGTTACATGTAACAGATCTTCGTTAAGTTTGCATTATTTGCAATAACGATACTTTGAAATGTAGGCATTGACTACTGTGACCGTATGTAATATTCAATGTTTAAATCAAGTATTTTTGTGCATCTGACGTACTTACAGTTTTCTACATGAAAATTCCGGTAGAAATAGGCATGTATCGTGTGTATTTTGTATCTGAACTGTGGAAAAGTGATTACCAAACTGATTATATTATGTATCATATTATAACACTGAATATTTTCAACATATCTTGATATATTTGTGTGTTTGCCTAATAGTAGGTAATTGCGTCATGTAGGTATCTAATACAAATATATGTAATAACCACCATACGGTAATAGACTTGACCATTATTTTAGACTAGGAAGTAAAGTGTTTCTCAAGTGTTGCCACTCGGCAACCAGTCAGGTCGTCAGGTGACGATTATATTATTATTTACCTGGTAGGTAACATTAAACAAATTGGTGTAGGTTTTCTGTAAAACGTCAATAGTAAGAACCATAATGTAATATTGCGAGGTACCTGTCAGATTACATAGGTAATTTTTGTAAAATAATATCTACTATATAATGTACATTAAGTGCATATGTACCTAATTATGAAACTACATTTATGAAATTGCTTCAAATTTTTCGTTGATTAACTGCCAGTGTTGGCAAAAGTGTTTGTCAATCCGGAAGTTAAATTCTTTAGTTGCTTGTTATTTACCTTCAATTAAGGAAAATACACGAATTACTTGCGTCTAATAATTACCTAGGTGTTTATAATCAAGTCATTGTCAACAATGCGTAATACCGTGACATTGTACAGACGACCTAAATTTAATAATGCATTGACATTGTTTATAATTTGTGGATTTACATATTTAAACTACGAACTACGAAGAAGATTTCTGAAAATGATGGCTTTGCTAATAAATTATTATTATTGCATGCCTACATTGCCTACTATCAGAATATGCAGAGATATTTCGAAATTATTTTCATTCCATTTAGCATATATGTGTATGTAATCAACTTATATCTATAGGGCTTAGGGAATAATGCTTTACTTACACATATACTCGTAACACTATCTTCTTCTTCATGTGCCCTGTCGGGTCCCCCCAACGTTGGCGGTCACTCAAGCGAACTTGAGTCACCTATTTGAACATTATCTAGTACAACTTATAATACACGGTCTTCCGAGTATACCTACTCGTACTTGGCGGTTTAATTTTTGCGTTTCTTTCAAATTCCCTACTATACTATATTGATTTTTTACCTATCCAGATTATTTAAGAATATAATAATATGTATAGGTTAGGTATTGGCGATCACAAATTAGTTTGGTATTTATTGCCTCGAAGATATTGACAGTTATCTGATGTTACCACGTTCACTATTAAATTATGATAATTTACACAACTGTGTTCAAACAAACTCGTTTTTTAATGTTACCCAATTTAATATTTGGTTATAGGGAAATATAATTTACGCGCATTTGTACTGTACCTCAACACTGTACAACTCTGTACAACTCTATTCAATAGGCAGTAGGTATACCTGGGCTGCCTGGGCACAACAGATATGTCAATTATTGTAGGTATTGAAGTCTGTTAGACTGTTCTAGGTACAATGCTTTATTAGTTATGTTCATTAAAATCGCGTGAAGAAACACGGAAAGTAGAGCACGTTTAATAGTGAAATTATTAATTATACATTGACAACAATATTGATTCTGTGTGTGAAATGTACGAGTATATTTGGATTTAAGGCTGTAGTAACTAGTAATAGTAACCAAACATTACAATTTAATCAACCCCTACCTCGTATGTAGATCTACATTATGAAGTAGGTACATTTTTCTTAAGGAAAAATGAAAAACTATATATTTAGATTGAATCCACAAAAATGACTAGATTTCGAGACTAGTATCCGAGGATTTGTAAGTAACATACTTTATTCACAATCGCCTGATGATGAGGGTGCAAATCCTCGAATACTAGTCGCGAAGTCTTAAGTCATTTTTGTGTATTTTTATCTGAATATTTAGTGTCTCATTTTTCATTAAAAATGGACTTCCACCATGTACCGACGGTCAAAAACATCGAGATTACATTTTCTTACTTATGTAATCGTGTCTTTCGATGATCCTGTTGTGGATTCCCCATCAGTTAACTTTCGAGAATTTTCGTTTTTTATTTGAAAGAACAATTAGGAACAGATAATTAACACAAGTTCTCGTGTAATTTGGCGACTTGACACATTGTTTTATGTTTTGATAATACCGGTACTGGTTTTGCGTTACGTAATTTTATCGAGAAGATAGTAGAGAGAAGTTGAAGACAGTGTCCAGTGGACAGGTAAGTATTGTAAGTAATACAACGTTCCTTCAGCTTCCATCGTCACTCGTCAGACATCATTTCACATAAACTGCTACATGTAGATTGTAGATACTAGGTAGGTAATACTTGCGATGTAGGTTATGCATTAAAAATGTTATTTTCATTAAAGATGAGGCAATAAAATAGTATTGCACTTATCAGTTTGTCTGACTCGAACGGAAAACTTTATACCGACCACCAATTTCCAAAATGCGTTACATTTTTTGCTACGACTAGAAAAACTTGAGATGTTTTAGGGGTAAGGCGTTGTCATAATTATTTAAAATAATGGCATTAGTACATAAATAGGCCACTCAATGAATTGTATGTATATGTAGGCCTATGTTGTTTGATCAAGTTAATCTTGTATTACACCATATTATGTATATCTACACATCGACATAACGTTCTTATTGCTTTGTATCGTGTTATTGCATAATAAACAACATAATATTATAATCTCTATCTTTCTCTCAAATTATTTTATTTAATAACGCAATGGGTGCAAAACAGAACTTGTGTAGAAGATATGTTAAGAATATATTGTTGGGAAGGTTTTAATAATAATTGTCATATAGATCCGTAGTGATGATAAGATGAAAAAACTGGAACGGTTTGCCATAATGGTAATTGTTGTAGAAAGGAGAATTTCATATTCAATTCATCGATAATTCTTACAACTTTGCGAAATATTACCATCCCTATGTGTTGTTATTTTGATCCAGTGTTTTGTGTTTTCTTGTCGTGGGAATAAAAAAACAATGGCACGGTCATGACCGGGTCGGTTTGGAAATTCCCAATTATTCAATTAACATTAGTGTGTTGTAATTATGATATATAATTATGTATGCAGCTATGTACCTATCTGCACCAATTGTTAATTCGGTGGTTTAGTCATTTCATTATATTATAATTATGATATTATTATTCAATATTCATGTCATTATTTTTAGTCCGCTGCTGTGAAAATCGCATGAAATTAAAACATGAACTAGTTACTACTGCATTACCAATTTATTTTCATCAATAATATTTACATTCATTATAATTGTAAAGAAAATGTAAAATATTATTATGTGACGTATTTTGGAATTACCCACATAAATACCTAATGCGAATTTATAGAAGTCAATAGAAGTCGTACTTACCTTTAATGAAGATAAAAATTGTTTGATATTTATGTGGCGCTCGCTGCTCGCTGTTCGGGTGTGATGCCAGAATATAGTAGACTTGCATAATACACGACAAGAACCATTCACTGGTCCATTTGTTGTTGATGTTTGATTGTTAGATTTTGTTGTAAGACTGTGTCTCATTAAATAAAAAAAATAAATAACATATTCCATCATCCTTTAGAATATTTTACACCCGGAAGACAACACGCTGTATTTACATTGATTGAATAGCACAGAGCTGCATAATATTTGTATAGGGTGGGGAGGTTAGTTACTGATACTTGGTTGGATTAGGTATTGTCAGATCTGTTCATGTACCGTACCTAGTGGAGGTGATGATAACTGATAACATTGAAAACTGATTGCAGCAAGTGAATAGTAAACATGGGTTCATAGTAATATAGATAGATAACTCCAGGTATTGTAGGTAGGTATCTAATTTGATTTATAACAAGACAATATCTCATGATGATGCTCGGTCGACAGATATTCAGTTTCCTAGAACAATCACTATTATTTTATTATTATTGTGTGTTTATATCATCATTCATAATAAGTATTATCCAGCCATTATAATGTTCAATTCTTTGTTTGGCGTACCTAATAGGATTTAATGAGTTTTTCTTTGATTTACAATAATTACGTCTTTTATTTGCAATATCTATTATTTTATATATTGATGCTCTATCAGGTAACTTCTATTCATTAACTCTTAAGTATGATTATTATTTTGTTTTCTTTCATTTTAAACACTTCAAGCAGCTTCAAGACAAATAAACATAAGTAACAATATCCCTCGATCGAAGTCCATTAAATTTTATAGTTCTTTGCCACAGAAATCTATTTTGTTATTTTTCGCAAATTTATTGTGAATAATTATTTCCATTGTGTGTTACTAAAATTATTTAAATTGTTATACTTACATCTTTACCTGTTTTTTTATTAACAGGATACATGGAAACTGGAAAGCCATCTACGACCTACGTATTTATGTAGTTGGTTGGCAGACATTAATAAACCTATGCCATTTGCATCCGTTTATTCACTCAATAAAGTTATTGTTTTTATAGTACTTCAATTTATGAATAAGTAGGTATTTTATGCGCAGGTTTTATTGTTATTTTAATACCACCCTCGAGGCGGAGAGGTTTTTTTAAAATATTCTATACCTGTATAAATTTACTGAGTATTTTTAACTGCCTTGAGTCTATACTCGAGTACTGTACTCGATTTCAACTAAATCAGATTTTAAAATGTTGTTTTTTATTAAAATTTATTTGACTGGTTAAACTGATATGAACCATAATATAGGTACAAACTACAAATGTAGTCATTACTTCGCTGTGAACTTTTTATAATATATTGTTTTTATTTTATAAGTCTGAAATGTAAACTGATGATTCGTGTCTAGAAGCAAAGAGAGTATAATATCCTACGGTCCAGAAGGATCTCAGAATGATAGGGAATCAAGTCACTTTTATTATACAACTTGTGAGACACAGTGGGACCTTGTTTGTGATTATTTTTTATTGACATTATGTAATCCATTCGTATAGTTTTATAAAATGTAATGTTGTGTTGTATCATTATTATGTAATTTGTTTATTCAATAATGGGTCACGTTATTTAGCGGTCATTGTAATAATTACAGTACATACATATTTTACCTCAGATTTTACATTACATATTTGTATACTGTATGTTTAGTAGATAACTGAACTACGTATTAAAGTAAAATAAAAAAGTAATAATATCCCCATATACCTATTCATTTTATTATGTTATATATTTCATAGGAATACACAAGTACTTATGCTGTATTTTTTATTACAATTGATAGAACATGAATAACTTTCAGAGTTATGGAAAAGTCCTCACGCGCGCCGTCGATTGGGGACATTTTGGGACAGCGGTATGTAGACAGGGAGGCACTATTCAGTGTATGAATTAAAAATGTGGAGACCTTAATTATGTTCCGTACTAATTATATATTCGCTTACGTTGATATACTAACGTGTGCATGGTGGGACAATAATTTGATTGTAAACTCTATAATGTTATACTAATGTATAGGTTTCTAACTTTATGATGTATTTACTTATTCCCAGCTAGTTATTAAGTACCTCTAATTAGACGTCGTTTATCGAGGAATTTAAAGGTGGCAGCCCTATTAGGTACTTATAAGTATTTATACTATTATGTGCATACGTTTTAATTATTGGATTCCACTTTCTTATTTAACGTTATTTGACGTGTTACTTCATCCTAATTCATGATTTTATAATTCACGTCTTAATGTTGGATAGATGGTGTCAAGGTAGTTTTCTAAATATATCTCAAACCTATAGCGACCTTGGATGCGTAATTTATAATTAATTAATGTAAGTCATGACAGTACCTATCTGTGTTCCATGAGTTGTCTTGTCATTATTATTGAATGTCTACTTTCTACAAGTTTGGTTCGATTACTCAAACTTGTGTTGCGAAAGGTAATGTTCATGAGACCTTTGTATGCCCCTAAAATACATAGTCACATATGAATAGATAGTCTGTGGCTATAGTAGAATATTTATTTACAAATGCTTTGTAAAAAATATATCAGGGCATTTCTACAGGTGAGATTTGTCTCAAAAGTTGTGGTTTATAAATAACTTAAGCTTAACCTTGTATACTAATTCATTAGCTGTTTTGGTTATCTTAGGTAGCAGTATATATCAATTAAATGAAAAATTTGTTTTGTAATAATTCACTAGCAACATCGATAATTATTACCTTGTTGATGAGAGATTTTCTTACATAAGAAAGTGCGAAAATCTTCTTAATTATGCATAATTTATAGTACAAGGATATACTGAATTTGATGACAAATAAATATTTAAAAGGCACTCGTATATAGGGAGAAAGAAGTGGTAAGAGTTATGGCTGATTACCTAAAGTCTAATATTCAAGTATTGAGACAATCCTATTCTCATACTTATTTGAAATTTATCCTATTTTTTCTTTTCTCTATTACCTTTTCAAGATGATGAGTTTTTTTAGTCTTTCGCTATATTCAATATAGATTATTGTAATGAATGGTTCTGCTTTGTGCTTGTTTCAGATTTGAACTGCGAGGTACTCTGGTAGTATGGAACACCTGCTTAGCGGCGTTCAGTATCATGGGAGCGTGTAGGACATTACCTGAATTCATCCATGTACTGAGAAATTATGGATTATACCATTCTGTTTGTGTGCCTAGGTGAGTTGATTCTCTCATTGTATAATAATACCAACCAGTTAACATTTATGTATTGTGTTTACATTCATGGAGGATAGGAGAACATTCTGATGGAATAATATCTCATGATATGACTTTTGGAACTCATAATATACCTACTGTGTTACCTCAGATCACCATTGCTATTTACCAGAATTTTGTAACATAAATCGTCATATAATTTACTTAATTAATTATAATGAACTTTATTCGAGGTACATATCCTTGATAATCAAATTTCTTATGTAGACATTGGACTCTCGACATATTTTTGAATTTTGTCCTTATGTCTCGATATTATTTTTAAATATTTTACCTATATTTATATAAAAAATATTTTTATTTTGGCAGTAACATTGTTTTCATAATTCCATTAGGTTATTTTGTAATGACTTTTTATATTTTATTGCATATTTATTTTATAATATTGTTATGTAACTAGGTAGGTATGTACTGAACTCAATATTTAGAGTTTATGGGTATTATATGTTTAACATTAGAGGACTGTATGGGCTCAGTAGTAGCAAATTAGTTAAATAAGAAATTTAATTATTTATGTAGATACTTAATTTTCTAAATTTTGTTTCAGTTTCATTGAGCAAGATCGTGTGAGTGGATTCTGGACATGGATGTTTGTATTGTCCAAGTTGCCAGAGTTGGGAGACACTGTGTTCATAGTATTACGTAGGCAACCTCTGATATTCCTGCACTGGTATCATCACATCACCGTCCTACTCTACTCTTGGTTCTCCTATACGGAATACACAGCATCCGCTCGTTGGTTCATCGTGATGAACTACTGTGTTCATAGTGTAATGTATTCGTACTACGCATTACGAAGCATGGGATATTACCCTCCCAAACTGTTTGCTATGTCCATCACCGCCCTGCAGCTGACGCAAATGGTTGTGGGATGCTACGTCAACATTTGGGCTCACAACTACCTGAAGGATCACTCCCCGCACTCGTGTCACATATCTGATATCAATGTGAAACTCTCTATTGCAATGTACTTCTCGTACTTTGTTCTATTTGCAAGGTTCTTCTATAAGGCGTACTTGTCAGGCAGGAAGGGGAAGCGCAGTGTGACTCCGGGAGAGGGCATCAGCATGAAGTCGTCTGTGCGACAGAATGGTCACAATGAAAGTATTAAAGTTAAAGCTCATTAGTTTCGTAATGTGTTGATTGGCTGTGTCAAATTATGTTAGTTAAAACATTGTTATGTTTTATTCTGGCGCTTGTTTTTCATTCTACATTTACATCATCTATTCAGTCATTTCAGAAAAACTTTACAATAGTAATATATGTATGTTCTTACATACATATATAGTGAATTATAAACACAACACACTGTATATATAGGAGTTTATGAAACATGATGTGTGTTCTACTGCTAGGGAAACAAATAGGTACATAACATATGATTGACTTGTTGGATATTGAATAGTAACAAACAAGGAATTACCACAATGTCCTTTACCATGTGACTAGTACATATATTGTTAAGGTATAATAATATGTTACCTTGTAACTACAACCTACAAGTCATTTTTCTTAAATGTTGTAATTAGGTAGGTACCTTATGTCTTAAATAATAGTGATATTAATTGATATGTAATATGAATATATTACTTAAATAGTTCATTTTCATGTGTTCCTTGTAGAGGTTCACACTTTAGTGTAGCAGTACCTACGTTCAACTGGAGACCTTGTGTCTCATATTAGATACTTAATGATTAGTGGCTAGTGGTTACTACTGCCTGTAGAATAATAAATTAATGTGCCTGTATTAAGTCAAGTGAAACAATATGCCTGTAGCCCACAATCTTGTACTTCATGCTTTTTGTCACAATACGTTTTCCTATCTATTCTAATAAACAAATAACAATTATATTGTTACAGATAAAGGGTATGAACACCGTGCATGCCGTCCAATACAGTGTTTACCTATTAGGGTTGTTAATTCATTACTGTTTAATAGTATTACAATTAGTGGTATGGGCCCCATTACAATATTGAGGCAATGCTATGATCAATATACATAACAGAAGCGGGTGTGTCGTGGGTTATTTAAAACAAATTTTTGCGGTCGTAGACCAATACCAAAACTTCATTTTAAGCTGTAATGAATAATGTTTTTGTAATTACATATACATTGTAAGATTTATTATATTATGATAAATATAATAATCAAAAGGATGAGGAGTAACATTATGTAAAAATACTTTACATAGGTTCATATTAAATATTTTCTTTAGGTATTATACAAATATTTAAGTAGGTAGTATGTTTTAAAATGATTCCAGGTACCTTTAGGTTGGTGAGTGCTACATTTAAATAGGTAGTAATATTATATAAATACCTAAAGGAGAATAGTGTGTGCATCCCCCGTCTGCTTTTATATTACTTATTTCTATATACATTTATCTCTTAACTAATTATTACATTATTATACTCCTAGGTACTGGGCAAGTATAAACAAACACTTGAATTGAAAGCAATAAATAGCATAATTGTTATTATGTGGTTTTCTTATATACTTAATGTAGGTACCTATCATTATAACTATAAATTACGTCATACTTGCGGCATCTAGTAATTCTAATTCGTATCTACTTACATTTGTCAATGAATTGTTTGTATCAATGAGAATTCTAAAGGACAAATTAATAGAACAAGTACCTGAACACAAAAGCAATTAATATTTTTAAGAAAGAAAAGAATTAAATACCTGCATGTGTGTGTGTACATATATATTGTAAACAAACAACAGTGTTATGTTTGTATTGAGTATGATATCTGAATCACGTCACTAAATTATTGTAATCAATAGTGCCAGAATTGTAGATTCTTGTTTGTTTCAAGACTGTGAATAAGTTCACTAGTAATTTCTAAACAACTTCTTTATTGATTCCATAAAGGTACATTCCAGCTAATGCACAAATGTTTTTGTTAATAATAGATTACATTGAATGTCCTGTTAACTCGGTTGACATAGTTCATATCTCATCTCCATATAATAACATGTCAATGTCCTGTCATCACTCAGCTGCATCATCGAGAGGTCAAAATTATTGTGAACAAATGTACATATATTTTACATTATTCCTTTTACTAAACTTGTGTATTTTCAATCATGTATTTAGTTTTTTATTGTGAATTCTATTTTAGAATGAAATTACTCGCGCCTCTTGTATTTTTATTGTATATATTTTGTAGCTTTTTCGTAATAATAATCATGTTATGAACATTATATACAATACATAATGTGTAGTAAAATAATGTTGTATTTATACAAATTTCTAACAAAGGATATTGTTTGTAGATTAATAGTTTAACATACAGGTGCCTCATACAAAATAGAACCCAGTAATTTGATTTATGAATCTTTAGTGATTATATAAATCTATAAACTCTATCCTTTATTAGGAATTTAAAAAAATGCTCATTGCAAATCTTCACATGTCTCTTCGAATGGTTTACTCTCTTTAAATACCTAACTGTGATGTGACGAATGTTCACAATTAAACAATCGGAATTTTCCCCTTATTTTTTAGAGTTGTTGTCATATGTCTTCCTTATTTCAAAGAACAGTGTCAGTATTTTATTTCCTATACTTATTAATTTATCTGATATTCCCCAATTCAGGTATAATTTTTTACCTACATTTATTATTTTTGTATTCCGTGAAGATTTGCCCCAGTCTTATTGTATTTTTATACTAATAAATATCTAATCTTTATCTAATTATTGTATTTATTTATTTTTAAAATTGTTAACTCTTTTTTAATTACTTTTATTAAATAATGTATTTCCCAAGTTTCAGGTAGGTACCAAAAAGGTTTACAAATTCTTTATATAGAAATGCCTTCTATTCATAGTTTTACTATAAAGTAGTTTGATAGTTATATTGAATTATTTTTACTATTTGCAACTTGCATACTATGTAGTCTGTTCTGTCTTTTACTGAGAGATGGTGAAATTCAATAAAAATAGCTCAAACAAAGTTCTCTAATAAGTTGATAGTCACAAATAGATCAGACAAAAGTCTTAATTATTATGTACTTCTTTCTCTCTAAAGGTTTCAGTAAATTTCTGTTGGATTCTTGCTATTGTTGCGAGTAGGCTGTTATTATATTGAATTAAATGGTAACATTTAAAATAACTTAATAATAATAGGTTTTTGTAGATAATTAGTGTTTATTACAAACAATGTCACAATGATGGTGATTTTTTTAGTAACATAACACCTTAACACATAGTTCTGTATGTGGTACATTACCATTACCTAGAAAATATAGAATGACTGTAGTTCCCAGTACTATATAAATAGTGGCGTCTTAGTTAAACATAACTTAGTAATTAATCTTATCTTTTTATTTAGTACCAATCTACTGTTACAATGTGTAATGTTACCTTTAAAAATCTTAAATAATAATTAACCTACCTTACTGAGATAGTGAACCACTCAAATACAATAAATAATTGATTACTACTTTGCTATTATATACAGACATAATATGTAGAACTGTTGTTGAATTATCTGCATTTTATATTTTAGTAAATGGCTGTTATTTTTCTTTACAACAGAAACACCCCAGTGAACTTTGTATTATATCATCACTATAATGATAAACATATTAACTTTAAGAATAGTAATTTTAAGCAAAGCACAAATTCAGTATACTTAATATGTATTTATTTCATTAACAAACTAAATACTAGTCTTGTACAGTGCAGTACAGTGCAGAGTACCAAGTGTAATGGTGTTTTACTTTACGTATCTCTTATATGTAGCATACACTAGGTCTGTGCTCTCTGAACATAAATGTTATACACATTTTGACTTATGATTGTGGACATTCTTTAATGTAACATATTTTATCCTTATAGTGATGTATGTACCCATTATTTCAGCTTTTTCAAGCAACAAAGATAATTCACATGTGAGGTGTTGCTTAATATATAATTACTATACTATTTTATTATTGTTTTATGTCACACTTGTGATGTTTGATGTTTACTAATACTACATATGAACTCCTTTATTAAGTAATGCCATTGTAAAAATTTCCTTACCTAATATACACTTTAGTTACATCTGTGCTGAATGAGGATAAAATTGACAGACCTTATCTCTGAGTACCTTAATCATTCATTTATAATATGTAATCATGTAGATTTAGGTACAGTAAGATCTATATATTATGTAGGTACATACAAAACCTTCTTGTACCTAAAAAAAGGGTGGAGTCTGAAATTAATTCAAAATATATTTTGACATGTGCAAGACTAAAGAAAAGTCCTGACATTGGTAACAAGACAGCCATATGGAGAGAGAGGGTCATCATTTAGTATGATGGGGTCTTGACTTGACTATGCTCCTTGCCAGTTCTATGCACATTGTCAGTTCTACGTACGTACTTTCTACTTACTTTAAAATAGTAACATGGATAAAATAATTTGATTTGCAAACAAATTTTCAAATAATACCTATATGGGTTTTAACTTCACAACTTCTACTGACCTACAGTTGGTTAAGTAGGTGTAACAATATTATATTAACATGAGCCAAGGTACTCTTCGCGGCTTCTGCAATTAGCTTTGCATGTTTATCCCCATTTACATATTACTTGTCAGTATCAATTTATTTATTTGCATTTAATAAATGACAAGACAAAACTATTATCGTCTTTTCTTTCCAATGTCTTTGTTGATCATGTTTTCCTTTTAAATCATAGATGATTTTTATTACTAAACTTGTGTATTTTGTATCTGCTATTGGACAGTGCCAAGCATATATTAATATATCTCAATATGCAAAGCATTGCTTATATTTCAGTTAAAGGAATATTGTAAACAAACTGATCATCAGAAACCATCAAATGGCTGTACAAGATGAGTTAATCTTAGAAAGAATCCTGGACCGAGCAGAAGATACTTGAGGATAAAATACAACTAGCAACAAAATATTTCTATTGAAATACTACAAGTGCTGTCGCTATGGTTGCCGAAGGCTAGACGCAGCACCCTCATTGTAAACAAACTCTTCCTTGATAGACTGTATTACGAATATGAATATAGACCGGTAGGCTGTTCTGCCATGTATAGCCATGCTCTAAAGGTTCTTTTATAGACGTAGGAGCAAAGTAAACATATTAGTATTAATAAAATAAAAAATTTGGGCTGATGAGAATACTAAGAATAGAGCAAGTTCGGTTTCGACGCCATCTGTGAAATAATTATGTAATCAAATAACGTGTTTATGTAGTTTTCGGTAGATGGCGGAGATGTGATAGATATCGCTATATACCTCTAAATAAATTATTGGCTTTATCTATGGTTTTAAAGAAGAAGAAAAATCAGAACTGTCAAACCGATAATGTCAATGTCAAAATTCTCGAAGTAATGAAAACGAGTGTCATGCCGCGTTTCTTGTTATAATTTAAAATTTATAAATTAACGTCGTTTTTTACATTACAGTAATTTGTAATAACATGGGGAGTAGCGACACGACACTAGAATTTAATGAAAACAAACTAGAAGTATTTGGTCCAACGCTTACGGTGTTGCCGCCCAATGATAATATCAAAGAACTCCAAACCATCATTCGGGACAGGTAACCACATCTCTATTATATCGCCATTAATTGATCAATATAGCCTATTTAAAGCAATTCTACTATTAAATTAAAAATAGATATTTTTTATTCCACCTTAATTGTGCAAATTAGTGCAAGAATGCTGCAAGAATCATGTTTGCAAAATTAAAGGTTATTTCACAGTTATAATTTGTTATAACTAAACTTGTATTATTATAAAAATTCCATATACCTACCAATATTGGTAATGATATGATTATGAGCTAACCATCTAGGAGAAACAAAAAAGAACTATTACACTAAGTGAGCCACACTTTTTTAGGCTTATTTTGCTTTGAAAAGGCACTAATAACTCGATAAACTTTTGATAGGATTGAAATGTCTAAAACATCGTAAATTCATTAAATTCTTTTTAAAAAAACACATTCTGACTCTCTGTGCGCGAATCCGTCTCAACCCGTAGTCTAGACGAGTGAAATAATATCGATTTTAGCGCTTATTTAAAAAAGCACTTCGACCTTAAGTGGGACCGCAATAGTGTAGTAATAGTTCCTACAAAAAATATCTAAGGCTCATGTATTTTTCAGGCATGTTACATAGTTTATGATGTTTTTCAGAAATACTTCAAGAAATGATTTTAAATTTTACGCTGATAGACTCATCCGTCTAGTGATTGAAGAGAGTTTAAATCAGCTACCTTTCACAAGTTGTGAAGTTATAACTCCCACAGGTGGAAGTTACCAGGGATTGAAGTATAGATCTGGAAACTGCGGAGTGTCCATAGTGAGATCAGGAGAGGCTATGGAACAAGTAATTACTCATATAAACAATATTCTCTCTGAAAGATTTTTGTAGTAATACATATTAATTATTAAGATGCATTTTAAGGGCCTCCGAGATTGCTGTAGGTCTATAAGAATAGGCAAAATATTGGTTGAAAGTGATACAGACACGCATGCAGCGAGAGTTGTGTACGCTAAGTTCCCTGAAGACATTGCCAGGCGGCAGGTTCTCCTCATGTATCCTATCATGTCTACAGGAAACACCGTCTCCCAGGTGAGTTTAGTTATCTCTAGTATTGTTTTTGTGTAAAAATATATACAAACAAAAACAAACACTGATTTATTTCTTCCGTGGCGAGTTTATTGAAAAACCAAAGATATCTCAAGGTTTTTTAACCCCATGTTCAGTGGTAATATTAGAAATATAATGGAATTAATTATAACTGTCGAACGAGTAGTAAAAATGTGACTGAGAAGGGACGACTACCTGCTTTATTCGCACTATCGACAGAGCCATAAGGTGTCCCGTCTCGGTCTAATTTTATGACTGCGTTCGAAAGTTATAAATAATTTTACTCTAGTTAGACTATTAAAGCAGTGGCTGTTTTAATAGTTTATTTTTACAGCGTTAAAATGTGCTTCCACAAAGTTTATCTTTAAAACATTACAAAGTTATTTGTTTTAGTGCTTGTGGTATTGAATGTTTGATTATATTTCTATCAATTTGTTTTTCTCGTACAGGCTGTCAATGTTCTCAAGGAACATGGAGTGAAAGAAGAATGTATAATATTATCTAATTTATTCTGCACCCCGGCCGCGGCCAAAACCATCGTGGATTATTTTCCTAAAATGAAAATTTTAACTTCAGAATTACATCCCGTAGCACCAAATCATTTTGGACAAAAATATTTTGGCACAGATTGAGATGGCTTTCTAGTCTAGATTAAGGTAACATAAATATTTTAATATAATTATACATAGGTTGTAAGAACTATGAAAGAATATCGTATAACTCTCTTGTTTTGAGGTTGTTTAAAAATGTAGAGATGTGTTTAGTATTTGATAATTACCAAAGTAGAGAAACTGACTGCACAGAATTCAATTTGATAGTTTCTATACTTAATGCAATTTTCATTTTGAACAGTTGTAGACTTCCTCAGTTTATGTGCAGTGGAGATGGATATCCAATCGTACCGATAAATAATTGAATCTATTATGATGTAGACTTAGGTTTTAGATAATGAACAAATAAATCCACACAAGTCTCCTTAGGTCCTATCTCAGTTCTAACAGTTCTAGGATGTTAAGTTGATTTTTTCATTTTTTCGGCCTACGAAGGATTAAGAAGAAAATTTGTGAGTTCCCGAATAGTGTTTGAATAAATTTCCTCTGATAAGATTCACTATGCATTTTCCTCATCAGTGAATGCTTTATTTATCTGCCAATGCTTTATTTAGTTCATAATATGAATTGCTTTTTGTATTAGTAATAAGAGTTCCTGTATAAATAAGTACCAATATTATAAATTAAAGTTTTATTGAAATCTACTTGTCTCTCTTTTTATGGTAGGTACTCTTCCCTTTTGAAAATAGTGCCCCTTTTGAAAATAGTGCAGTAGGTATGAGTTAATATTATATTACAACAATATGGTGATACCCACTCTATGCCACTAAATATTTTTCCCTATAGAAAATTTTCAATTTCGATTACCTAATTACTTAAATGGGTAATTAAAATAAAAAGGGTTGTAATTTGATTGAAAGGCATTATTTTTTGTCGATTTCTTTAATAAAATTAAATATAATTGCTTATAATAAATATATATCATAGTTATTATAATAAATAATAAAATGCAGTCAATATAACCAACACACAAGGCTTCTCTCACAAAATATATTGTAGTAATAATCACTACTTGAGATACAAACTGACAATACAAGTTATATGTATTAAGTATGTAGGAAGTTCTAATAATATAATATATTATGCAAGGAGGACACATTCCAAACAATACTGCTTCAATAAAACATGTTTCTCTAAAAAATACTTTATGGAATTTAGAAAAATATCTTTATAATAATAATAATAATGTAAATGCATTACACAATTCAAAAAAATACTAGAAAAAACTGATTAAAACATCAAATATATTTATTATGTAGTATTACTACAGGTATACTTGGTAAATTAATATTCTGGAACGAGAGATGGCGCATATGTATTATATTTTATTATTATTTTTTATTTGAAACATAAGTAGGATTATTAATACATACATATTAGAATAAGAATGATATACATATGTATCTATTTGCACCACATCAGATTCTGTACTATAATAATATTCTGAAATACTACTTTTGTAATTGTAATCCAAAAGGAACATCATCAATTAAACTTGATTCAGAAACATGTCAGTATTCAAGAATACTAAATAATTTATACACATAGTACTAATATGGCAATTTTATATAATCCCTCTAAATAATAAAATAAAATAAGAAAGACATTGTTTTTTCACAGCAATGGTGAATTTGGCAAAACAATATACGTATCTTATTATATTTTGTGCAGATATGAAACCAAATACTTTTGATTACGTATTTAACATAATATCTTAAATCAATTTTTATTTTGTGGTAACTTAATAATAGTCAATTTATATTGAGTTAATAATTAAATTGTATTGAGATCTCTCAAGTAAATTTAAAAGATAGTATTACTGCAATGTTATTAATAATTTAACAAAAGAAACAATTCTAGTACTTTAATTAAATATAAATATTATACAAAATGCAACTCAACATGGATACATGTATTATCTTTGTAAGAAATACTTTGGTCTTTAATGTAAATTATAAAATAATTTATATAAGTAGGTTAGGGTGTCCCAAAAAAATCAAAGTTATTTTTTTGAGAAGCATACCCCCCAAATTTTTTCGTTTTATGTTAAAACACTCAAAAATCAAATTTCATGACCATTGGACCACGGGAACCCGTGCCGACTTGCATCCGAAGATCTCAGTACTTGAGTACTTAAGCGAGCGCATACTTGCATATAAAGTTCTGCCGCAATGTTGAATTATTGCTAGGAAAAGTGAAGTATTATATCAAAAAACATGTCTGTGGAATTAGGAAACTCTAAAAATAGTATATATGTTTCCAACAGGGGTTGTAAACCATCGAATAATAAGGTCAAAACTTCTCTTCGATGGACAAGTACTAGCTGTTTTGTTTTATAATATTTGTCAAATATGAAATTTACAATTAATGAAAGTGATAATCTTGTCAATCTCGAGTGTGTTTTATTTTGGAAAAAGGCACGAATTCCTGTATTCCAGATACAACATAAGCGGAAGTCAAACATGCCATAAAACCGATGAATAATAAAAATGTTCCTGATCCTTATGGTATAACCACAGAGACAATTAAGTATGCGAGAGAATCTCTTCAACAAGCAGTAGTATAGCTGATCAATGAATGTCTGCAAGAAGGAATCATACCACAAGAAGTGAAACAATGCATCAATGAATATCGTCCGCAAAAAAGTGGCCATAGAAGGGTTGAAAATTATCGACCATCCTATCTGCATAAGCTGTTTACAAAAGTCATAAATGATAGACTCTCTATCAAATTGAATGCATACTAACCAGGACAACAGGCTGGATTCTTCCGGTGTACACCTCCACTCCATGGACCTTCCGAAAAGTTCCATGTTTGAAGAGGAGTAAGATAGGGACACAATATCTCCTAAATTATTTACATTGGCTCTGGAGGATGTTCGAAACCCTTGATTGGAGCAATAAAGGTGGCAACGGCGAAAACCTTAACAATCAACGGTTCGAAGAGGGTATATTTTTATTTGTTGAACTAGAAATTACGATAAATGAAGCTTCACCACAGCTTTCCAGAGAATAGACTTTAAAATGATCATATCAAAGACCAAATACACGACTTATGCCAAAAAATCATATAATATCGTGGTAGATGAATAATTATCCAATAAGTTGAAAGTTATGTATGCCTAGGGCAAACTGTAAAACATGGAAGAGAAAATCAAGAGATAGAAATTGAAAGAAGCCGAGATTTAGCAAGGGCTGCCTTTGATACGAGATGGGCGGCTATGTCATATCCTGAAGGCTCCTAAATACCCAAATTATCCAAAATGAAGATATTTGACGCTTGTTTTACCCCATTTCTCACCAATTACTGTGAAACTTTGGTGTTCACGAAAAGAATTTTCCACACATTATCAGTTATAGAAAGGGCCATACAAAGAGCTGATCATGCAGCCATAGACTCTAGGTGAGCAAAGAAAGTTCTGGAGTGGAGACCTAAAACAAGCAGTAGAAGTGTTGGTAAGGTCTCAAGGAAGGCGATTGGACCATATAAGACGAGTTGTCGTAGGCGGGTAGATGCGGTCTGCTCAGGATAGGGGACTATGGAAATCTATGGTGGAGGCCTATATTCAACAATAGACACAAGGGTGCTGGTGATGATGATGATGATTTAAATGTAAAATAGTGATACATGTACGATTGGGCCAATTTTGTGTTTTATTTTCCCAAACTACATGAATTTTTTAGATATTTCATGAAATTTCAGTACAAATTATGAAGTTATGAAGTTTGACGTCAAGTCGGCACGGGTTCCAGTTGTCCAAAAGCGATAATATTTCATAATCAAGTATTTAGTACCAAAACGAAAAAAAATAGAGGGTATGCATTTCTGATTTCGAAATTATTTTTTTCTCCATACATTGTTGGGACACCCTAAAGTAGGTATTACGGTTGGTAAGACAATGGAGCGGAATTGTATTTGAAATGATGAGAAGTTTACTGAGTTAACATGTCACTTATTTAAAATGAAACAATCTAAAACAAACCTAAATAATAAAACCTACTTTGTTGCACACCATGTAATAATAGCATGATGTAGAACATAATGGTAATACATATTTGAATCCGGGATCTTGCTCATCAGACCAGCCTCTAATATTTAGCCATAAAACATGGAAATAGTACATCCCTATTTATAGGAGCTACATTAATTGTATTATTAGCAATAATTCCAGTAAACACCTTCAGTTATTGCCTCAATTCAGACTTCACTTTATGTTCAGGCAACTGTTTTATTGCTTCAAACACACATAATTAAAGCAAAGTCATAGAATTCCTTTGACCGACTCATTGTTAAGTCATTTCTCTATACCAACTAACAATAAGTAAATATATATTTTGATTGGAATTGAAATATCAGTAGATAATAAATAGCGTCACTTTGGTTTGGAAAATACTTAGGAATATTCCATAGTGGTGGTAAAACATTGACTTAGTTATATGATCCTACTGTGATCTGTATTTCAGAATTTAATATGAGGATAATAATATGTACCACATGTACAATATTCTAGTACATACTTATAATTCGACTGGAATAGTTGTAGTACTATGGCAGTTTTGTGTCTTGTGTCTAATAACACAACAACTGTCAGTGTCTTGATATTGTTGGTATGATTTATATAATAAATATTTATATTACATTCTATACCTATGTTACAACTCCGATCCAACTCTGCATCTTGAGTATTCTCCTGAATCTATTTCATAGCATCCCTCCTCTTTCTAAACTATATTTTATTGTCCATAAATAAATTAAAAAAATTATAACTTTGTAAAAATGTTGAAATTAATAAATAAATAAGTGAATATAAATTAAGGAAAAATAAAAACATTGCCGTAAAACAAATAAAAATATTCTGGCATAATTGTAGAAACAAAATATAATAAATAAAAGGGTAAACATGTAGGTAGGTATAATATACTTAATATAATAATAATTTAATGAAGTCAATAATAAAAGGTATGATCCCCTTTAATATAAATAATAATGAATACCTGCCTAGAATAATAATATTATAAATGAAATGAAAACAAGCAATAAGTTACCTAAATCTAATAATACACACATTCTTTAAAAACTTTTAATATAAAAAGCACTCATTGTCTTAAAAAAATAACCTAAGATTATAACACCACAGTTTATTATTATTATATTCTTTCTCTGATATACAACAGATATTATAATTATTATAATGTATAGTCAATATTAATATGCTGATTGTAATTAGTAGTCTATGTTCAGAGAAAGCCTTTAAATTCAGATTATGCATCGATTGTCGTACTTCTAAGCCATATTGCTCCAAATAATATATATATTATGTATTGTATTACTACGTACGTACATATTTAATTAATAATATCTTTTGTGCCCAGCTTTCTATTACATACATAATATTATACATTCAGTGAGGGTCTGCAACAGATTCAATGGATTATTTTATCGACGTGATTATAAATACGGCAGCATTCATTCAGTGTTAGGAAAATAAATTCAGACAGAAATGTGAAGCTTTGTACTCTCGTTGGGATAAATATTGAATTACGAATAATGAGATCAGTAATTTTCTTATTCAATAATTCTGGCATAAAACATTATTATTAAATAACCCATGTTGCGACTTAGTGATTTAGTATCGTTACCAAAATCATTTTCCGACAACATTTACATAAATTAACGAAATATCTCTAAGTATTCCTATTGATAACTTACCATGCAAAATTTTGGCGAATTTCTACATTTACATAAATAAGTTTCGAGTTCAATGATACAAAAATGTGACTAAACACTAAAAGTTGTGCTTTAGTAGTCACTTACTATCTCTACTTAATCTAGGAATACTTGTAATTCAAAAGAATTCCGTAAGACTAGTTGGAATGAAAATCTCAGTACCAATCTTACAAATCTCTATAATACATCATATGTATGTATGTGTACCTACAGTAAACAGTGCAGTGCACTTACACATATAGTTTTATCATTCTTATAACTTGATCAGTTTGTGTTCATCTTATTAGCAATTGTATACAACTCACTTGGAAGTTGTATTCTTGTTTTGTCAAGCACCAGATTCCTGGTAGGGCCCAGTGACCATACACGGCTGCATTGGAAACAGTGTTGTCCAGGACATGGTGGTGAGAGTTGACGATCTCATCATGATTTGTTTACTGTTTGAGCCAGTACAACCCAGTTCATTTAATGGTGCATTTGGATATGTTACATTTGTACCCTCTTTCTTTAATACACCATTGCTTTGCAATAAATTACTATTTGACATCATTCCCTTATTCGTGTATGTTACAGTATGTACATTGTTAGCACCAGAAGAATTTGAACTAGTAACAGATATTCCTAATTTTTTTAAACGCATTTTTTCTTCCCATTCATCTAATCCGTGCTTAGGTCGATTCAAATTTCGATGTTGGTAAAATACCAAAGAAATTCTTGTTGGATTCATTCTATTTGGCTTCTTTAAAGCTGTGGTGGAGTGCATCTCATGCTTTGCACATTCAAATAGAACACTCCCATGTCCTAAAGCAATTGCTACTCCTCCAACTTGACTGTCTTTAAAACATTCTACATTATCTACAAAATCTGTTACCTCACCAATCGGCTCGGACTTTGGAGTTTCTGGTGGATATGAAACAGGAAATGTTGGTGGATATAAACACCAGTTCGGAGAAGATTGACACCAATTTGGATTAGTATTTTGATAATAGTTAGGAGGGAAATTAGGATAATTCTGATATCCATATGAATTGTAGCAGTGAGAATTTCTTAACAATTCTTCTCTTTTATATTTTTCAGCATTGTAGTAAGCCAAATTGTAATCATTATAAGTAGTTTCATACGGATTGAATGCTCCATATGGATTAGGTGGATATGGATAACTGTTTGCCATGGGAGAGTAACCTTGAGTATAACCTTGAGTGTGAGCTGGAGGATAGTTACTTCCAGGGTAACCACTGATATACGATCTAGAGAGATGTGGGACACTTTGTGCTACTGGATCAAAAGCCATAGGGTAGTTTTGCTGATTTTGTCCATAATGAGGCGGACGATAATTTCTGTTGTCATAATGATTTCTATTTTCGGAAGACAAACTGCTGTGGTTTTTATCGGCGGGAGGAAATGGTTTTAAGAACGTAGATGCATTAGAATCTTCTGCAGGAACAGGAGTGTTTTGAGATCTTGATTGAGGTCTTGCTTTGGGTACTCTGAATAGTGAATTTTCATTATGGTCGTTGATTGGACTGTGATTTTGCCATAACTTATTAGGTGCGGTATTTTGTTCCCATGACTTATTGGAACTATGAAATGCAGAATTACTTTCATTCCAATTTGGAACATCTTTGTTCAGTTCGTTTGCAGAACTCTTCTCACTACTATCTTTGTTCTCAACTTCACTTTTCTCCTGATTTATTGGCTTTGTTATTAGGTCTTCATTATTTGATACAAATGGTAATTCATCAGAGTGAGGGGATTTTGCTGGTATAGATTGATTATCCAATCCTTCTTTTATTGGCGACTCATTCCCACCAGACTTGGTTAGTAAACTTTCATTAACTAATGGTGAGTTCTCGTTGTTAGGTTCAGTTGTAGATTGGTTGAGACCATTGTTTGGTGTCTCAGTAGCCCGGAGAGAATCTGGACTGGAATTATTATTGGATCCATTATTGAGATTGGTTGTTGTTGAATCAGGATCTTCTTTTACAGATGATGTTTCTTTGAACTCGTATCCTTCAGAGTTATTAAATTCATTCCACTGATTAGATGCTGCAGTAGTTGGGACATTAGTATTAGGTAAGGCATCCTGGTTGCTGGGTATGAATGGTTGGTTAGGAGGATGTGCAGTGTTAGGAGCCTCTGCCTCTTGTATTGGAATGTTCCTAGTAGGTTGTTCTGGAACTGAGTTAACTTGCTGTTGTTGATGATGGTACATATTATTTTGATGATGTAGATTGTGACCATAACTTTGTTCATACGTATTGTAAGGAGAATCTAGAACAGTACTTGAAATGTGGTTACTTTGCAGTTGTGCTTCTGTGAAATTATCAATCATGGATGCCATATCGAGTAGTGTTGGATTTGAAAGATTAGAGTTTAATATACCTGTTGGTGTGGAATGATTCATCATATTTGGATTTCCGAATGCTGAGTTATATTGCCCATTGGGAGTTGAGAATCCCGAAGATAAATTAAAATTATTATGTGGGGTTTTACTTCTATTTGGAGACATGGTACATGACTGTGGTGTATTACAATTGCTCATATTTCTGTAAGGATCATTATGAGGACTGATTAAAGAACGCGGACTGCCTATTTGATTTGGATGTCTGTTTCTTGTTTGAGAATTATTAATTCCAGGGCTCGGAGTAGATGAATCTCTTGTATTATTATAATTGGTTCCGGGTGATTCTGAGAGTTCATCATCTTTCCTTTTCTTTCCATGTCTTCTACATGGTTGAAGTGGCACTGATCTTACTCTTACTTCACAAGGATATCTGGAAACAAACAAAAATGGATTTCAGTAAATTACCCAAGAAACACCTTGTTGTTAGTTTGTTTGATATCTACCGCACTGATGTTGTATTGAAATCTCAGGTAAAGCCCTAAAGGTTAGGTGTTTTGTAAATACAAGAAGTAAAAAATTTCAACTGACTCACTTATCAAGAACTTGCAACGAGCCCGATTGTATTTTCTCTTGTTGTCCTTCTGTTGAACCAAATTCATCAGTAGAGTCCAGAACATACAGCGGTAAAACATGGAGTTGCTCATCAGGTGGACGGGAGATGGAACGATGTTTAGCGAGAGTCACTACTGCTGTGCAACCATTGTTCATGTTATGGAGATCTCGATGTGAGTGTGCACAGAAATCAATGCACGCTGTTACACCTGAATGAATAATATTATGTTATTGGAGAATCTTTGACAAAAGAAATAAGACATGTAAAATGTATAGATATAGATTATGCACCTGAAAAAGGTCTTCCAGGCTTCAGCCCCAGTCGGCAGTCAGAAGCATCATTTTCAAACTGGCATTGGTTATCATAAGCTTTAGGAGCTAAGTTCTTATACAGTGGACTAATCAGTGTTGCCAGTGTGTGCATTCTCTCTTCCACCTCAGCCTCTTCCGCTCTCACTGACAATCTGAATTTACGAACAGTTTTTGATCTGGCATATTTGCATCCATTGTAATACATTGACCATGAACATCCAAAACTGAAGGAAGCTCCGCATGATTCTGGATCCAATCCTAGGGAAAAAATACAATGTCATTTACTGTGTGTATGTGTGTGATACGGCAAAAACACTTTTTTTTCTTTAATCAATCTACGTTTATTGAAATAAACCCAAATACATCTTTGTACACTTCACAGTAAGCTTAAAAAGCTTGTGTCGTGAAGTGGAGTAAGTCGAGTATAATAATAAATAATAATAAATAAATTTTATTTCATTAAGTGTGCACATTTGATGTAAGTATTTCACCAGCTAAATATAATTAAGTTCATTTTGGATATGAGTGGTGCCTCACTAGACATTCGTCTGTATTGAGGCTACCTATTACATTGTTAAAATTGCGATACTGTTATTGTCTTTGTCTACATTAATAAGGTTGTCAAGGTGTAACTAGCAGTGAACAAAACGGGTATATTGTTTGGATATAAATAATAAACAATAGAGATTCCTCACCTTGACAAGCACACGTCCTATTCTCATTAGTAGCACACCTCCTTGTAGTGGGGAGGCCGTACCGTGTGAGTTTATGTGACAACATGGAGTATGCTCTATCTGCTTCAGAAGATGGGACACCTTCCCATGCAACTAGACATACTACTATCCACGCTGTGCTGCACTGATGACCACTACGCTGCTTCACTACGATAAGTACTTTTTCAGTAAGACTAGACCGTCGAATAATCTGGAAAATAAATTACATTCATAAAATTTGCAGTTATAGTCTTTCCTAACATTTTTATATGTTGTGTATTTATCAAATAATAAATAGATTGACACAATGTTATCTTACCCACTTTGCCATAGGACAACCCTGTGTTGTCTTTCCTTCCTTCCCAGTGTAGCATATTTTCTCTATGCGGAGTTCTTTCCCACTCAACCCTGTTCTTGATTCCATATCCTTCCTAAGGTCCTCTACACTGCATGCTGTCCCTGTAATGTGCAACAAATAATACATTACTGATTTTAGAAACATTTTTATTTGGCAATGTTGTTTGACTGAATATTTGTATAAATTACCTAAATGGGTGTAATAACTTCCTGGTTCTGGTGGATTTTTATCGGCTGTGAAACAATTACAATCGGGAACTTCAGTTCTACAATTGTTTTTCAATTTTTCTATATTTTCAGCTATTTCTTTAGGTACGGTTTCTTCTTTGATTGAGATACAATTAGATTCCAGATCAGATGTCTTATTTATAGATTTATCTGGAGTCACTGTGCTATCAGGTTCATCTTCTAATATTTCATCCTTAGTTTGTTTTCCTAAGCAGGCGCCATCCTTTAAATGTTCAGGTGTTGGCTTCTTAGTTGAACCTTGTCTACAACATGAATATCCTATTTCAGTCTTAAGAACAGCCGGTCCCCCATCACCAGCAAACAGATATGGCGAGGATTCTTTCTTAATGTTATTATAGTTCAAGTTTTTATATATTTTATGACCAGGGGGTGAATCTTCAGATTTGATTTGTTCAATATAATATGGTTGATTATTGGACATCATTGGTGTTGGACAATGAATGTTGCTTTCAGATTTTGTTTCAGCTCGTTGAACATTGTCAGTTTTTTGATATTTAGAACTTTTAGGATCATAATGTTTAAACCCTTGTTTTGAGTGATAAATGTTATTATTGTTATTTGATAATGTTTCAGCCTCTGTCTCTTTCTTATCGGGTCTTTGGTGGTTTGTTTCCTGTTTAATAGATTCTTTGGATATTAGATCAGTATGAGGTAACAAGTGAGGATATAAAGATGAATAGGATTGTGAGTGAGTAGATCCATATGATGGAGAATTATACTTATAATGTTCATTAGATGATAGTGATACATTTGGATAATAACTTGATGCTATGGTGGTGGGGTGGCTATATTGACTTTTATTATCAGACTGATATTTATCATAGCTTGTAAATTCTGTTTTGGGGATAAAATCATTCATCTTGGTATTGTTATACTTGTCATTTTTTAATTGCGAGTTAGCGCTGGTATCATGACATATGGTTATATTTTGTCTGTTCATCTCTGACACCGGACCAATGGTCATGGCACTTTGAAAGTCTTTATTATCACATTCATTGTATGTTGATGACTTGGAATCCCCATGATTAAGGAATCTATTATACTCCGGTACGACATTTGTATGATTCTGCATTCCCTGTTGAGAATTATGAGAATCATTATTATTGGTTGGTGTTCTGACAATATGGTGAGTGTCTTTCGTCTTAGTTCCTCCCTCCCACACGGTGTTGCCACCATCTCCGAATCCACTCCAAGCTGGATTCCAGCTTTGAGTGTTTGATCCATAATTACCAAATCCACCCGAATTAGGTGGATTCATGCGGTAATCGTTTCGGAGATGGTGGCTATACGATAAAAAATGACCGGTGGATGGTTGAGTGTCAGCGAGAGACGAAGTCTTCATTGTGATATCTTCAGAATTAGGAGGTGCTGGGGGATGGCCTTTATCTGGTGGTGTACCATCACTCGATCCTTCTAAAGAATTAGATTGTTTATTTAAGATCATTGTTTTTAGTCTAGAGTTTAGATTGTTTCTTTCAGATTGGGAAAACATTTGATTTTCATTCTGATTATGCCAACCCCAATTCTCATGCTGCTGTAGCTGTTGTTGTTGTTGCTGTTGCAGTTGCCGTTGATGATGTTGTTGTTGCTGTTGCTGAATTTGTTGCTGCTGCTGTAGTTGTTGTTGTTGCTGTAACTGCTGCTGTTGATGTTGTTGCTGCATCTGTTGCTGTTGTTGTTGTTGCATAATCTGTTGATGATTCTGTTGTTGCAATGCTTGTTGTTGTTGCTGCTGTTGGTTTTGTTGTGATTGTTGATTTTGCTGTGATTGTTGACTTTGTTGCATTTGTTGTTGTTCAGGTCCGCTATATGCGCCTGAGTACCCGCTACAGTTGAGTGAGGCTTGCTGCGGACCGCTGCTCGCCTGCAGGTACCCAGGCGAAGCGTTTCCCGACGACTGATTATTCAGCGTCACCTGGTTGCTTGCCTGAGAGTTAAGTATTTGTCTATTTGCAGAACTTCTTCCATCAGAGTTTTGACTAGTACTACCGTTCACAGGGGAAAAGGCATCTCTCTGTGTTGTAGTGGCCGTGGGTGGAGAAGTCGTGTAAGAAGTAGGAGTTGGAGTACATCCTGGAGTTGACGTATAGTTTGAATTTGTTTGTGTATATACTGGCATTGGTTGACTGGTATATGTTGTTGATTGGCCATTTTGGAATGTCCCATTACCTACTGATTCTGGACGTGAATGCGTGCTTGGTTCTAGAGTAGTAGGGGTAGTTGCTGGTTGAGGTGTAAAGCTTTGAGAATGTTGATATTCTGCAGAGTATTGTCCTCCTCCGTTACGAAGTCCTCCGGTGGTTGCTGGTGAAGATGGGGCTGGTACTTGAGCATATGGGCCACGAGGTATATTGGAAGGTTGTCTAGGTGCTTGTAATATTTGAACAGAAGTGTTTTGAGGATAGAAAGCTGTTGTTGTTGTATCAAATGCATTAGGGACTATATTTTGAACAGTGTAGGTTGGAGTTGCCTGATAAAGATGTGGTGAATTTGTATATCCAGTTGTATGAGTTGGTTGATATTCTAATGTTGTTTGGCTTGTCTGTGGAGGTAACTGTTGGATGAATTGGTTCTGCCAACCTGAAACACAATAATTCCTTCTTGTATGATTGAAGACTTATTTATTTTAGGTAAACCTTTGCTGATCTGTATAACTGCTAATTCAATTTCTCATGCATTACTCATTGTATTATGTTATGATTCATATTACAATTACTATTTATATTGTACCTTGTGAGGGGTCAGCTTGCCACATGGGAAATCTGTTGGGATCTCCAGCATAAAATGGCATCGGGGCCTGAAATTTTAAAATACAAAAATATTAAAATTATTTTTATTAGTTTCTATACCCGTATACCAGGGCTTCCTAAACATTTCCCTTAGAATGTTTCGTAAGTTTGAAACTTTAATTAAAACACGCAGGTATATATTGCCTTTGTATGGGGTTCCCTGGAACTTAGCTGGTTGTATGTAGGTATACTAGGTAGAGTGAGAGGACGACTATATTGTACTACTAGGATATTAGTTATTGTAGATCTTACAGTGGGATGATGATCTTGCTTCATTCCTGCAGCAGGTAGGGGACTAGAGCCTGGTGGGGGTGCTGGGGATCTGGCTGGGGGAGTACTGGCCGCGGGGATTGGTGCTGAAGATGCTCCACACAATGCTGACTTTCGACCTCTATAACTCTGTGGACAAAATGTACAAAAAAATAATTAAAAAACTGAAATAATATCTACGTAAATAAATATGTAAGATGTTTTTTATTGAAGTTTCCTCAAGTTTAAACCCAATGTTTATTAGTAACTTCATCCTACTGAAGGTGACAACAGTGTAGCAGTGGCGAAGAGTGGATTTCTGTAGAATCAAGGACTAACATTTTTCATTGCATTATGTAGGTATGTCACGTTGACCCTGTTATTTTATTATCTTAATCCAAAAAGGTAACTCGATAGGAATCGTATCCTTAGAACCCTTCG
Source organism: Ceraclea dissimilis (assembly GCA_963576895.1). Lineage (NCBI taxonomy): Eukaryota > Metazoa > Arthropoda > Insecta > Trichoptera > Leptoceridae > Ceraclea > Ceraclea dissimilis. The sequence continues at coordinate 10,346,692 of OY756359.1, forward strand.
CCACTGCAGTGTAGTTAGGTCGATTGGCCAATACATGTAATAATAGGAATATGTATTATAATTTGTCTTACTGTAATATCTCGTCTCTATTACAATGTCTTGTGTTATAATTAGAGACTGGAAAATTTTGCGATCGACATAAAATTATTTCGTGCTTTTTACGCCTCTTTTTGCAAAAAAGAACACAACGTTTCCCGAAAAATAACACCGATTTTTTCCAGTCCCTAGTTATAATATTATTGTTAGGTATAGTATCGTAGAAGATATAATATATCTTATTTCCCCCTTGAAAAAACCCTGAATCCGCCACTGCCTGCACCACATAAGCAAATCGATTAGCAAAACACATGCATCTACCTTTAGAAACTAAAAATTACGCGTATCTACGCGCGAATGATTTCCACAAAGAAGATTCCTAATTGGATAATATTTCGTAGTGATGAATAAACTTTGAAAAAAAAAAAGAATCTGGGATACAATATTTCTCAGGTATAAAAAATATAAATACAATGGAAATTGGTTCAAATCTTAGATAATATAATTCTATGGTTCAAATTCATATTATAATGTGTGTATCATATTCTATGGATGATTGCACTTACATAAAAGTTACACATATTAAGTGACTACACAGGAAGATATTATGTTGCTGTGGAATTATATCAGAAAATAACAGACAATAAGTACAGAAGTATTAGAAAAAAACAGACAATAATAAGAAACCTTCTCAGTAGGTAAGATCGGCAGGATGATTAGGTGTAATAAAGTGTATGCAAACCTAATATTAATACATATGTAAATTAATTTTTGTAGAGAATTATTTTAGTCATTGACTACTTTCTCCTATCTCTTACCATATTCCTTAAAAATGCGAAAAACCGCGAAGGGGGACCTTTTTGAGGGAGGGGGGGAAGGTTGCGGCAAGATTTTGATAGGCAACCCTAGTACGATTAATTACCCTATTGGTAAGCTATCATTCAAACCACATTTCAATAAAAAAAAACAGATGCGTCATATTTTTAACAGCCGGATCTCGGGCTATATACAGGGTGTCCCGTAAATCAACGTCATCCCGTGAAGGGGTGATAGACCAGCTAAGAAGCTACCAGAAAATCGAAATATGACCTTAGTAAAAATCGCTCATTCTCGAGATATCGGCACTTTTTTGTTTTTCGTGAAATTCGACACCTTCGATTAGTTTTTCGATCGCCACGGTCACAAAATTCAATATTATGGAATTAAAATTTTTGATTTATAATCCTGAATAATTCAGCTATTTGATGACAGTTCAAAATAAAACGTCTTACGCCACCATTTTGAAAAAAAGAACATCGTTTCCGCCTCTCGAGTTTTTTGTTTTTTATTAGCGAATTTCGACTCCTTTACAATGTAAAAATTTAGTATGACATTAAGCTGGCAAATTATATTGAAAACTTCTTCATTTAGTGTAGTTTTTAAAAAGGTACAAAACTGGATATAGTTCCCTTTACAAAAAAAGATATTCCAGTTTTACTTCAAAAGGACCTCATTATAAAAAAAAATCAAATGCAGGTTTGTAGCTTCTTTATGTCCAATATTTAGACAAGTGATAGAGGATGAAAAAATATGAAAAAAAGTTCATAAAATGCATGTCGAAAAATAAACCGTTTTGGAGTTATGGCCTTTTGAATATTGAGGAGTATGAAAATTTCTCATTTGGGTTTTTTGACAATAACTCATAAACTACTACCTCGATTTTGACAAAACAAACTAAAAATCATAGTCAATAAAGTAGGCTTTCGATAAAAATCTTAATTTATGGCGTTTCCTCAGAAACCAGTGAAAATTCTGTAAAAAAATATCATTATTTCACAAAAATACATGTTTCTTAACAAAATTTTCACAAAATTTTGAAGAAAAGGCCAAAAATTAGGAACTTTATCGCAAGCCTACATTATTTAAAATGATTTTTAATTTATTTTGTCAAAATCGAGTTGGTGGTTTATGAGTTATAGTCAAAAAACCCAAATGAGAAATTTTCATGCTCCTCAATTTTCAAAAGGCCATAACTCCAAAACGGTTGATTTTTCGACGTTCATTTGTTAAATTTTTTTTTCATATTCTTCCATCCTCTATCACTTGTCTAAATATTGGACATAAGGAAGCTATAACCCTGCATTTGATTTTTTTTTATAATGAGGTCCTTTTGAATTTAAACAGGAATATCTTTTTTTGTAAAGGGAACTATATCCAGTTTTGTACTTTTTTAAAAACAACACTAAATGAGGAAGTTTTCAATATAATTTGCCAGCTTAATGTCGTATAAAATTTTTACAGTGTAAAGGAGTCGAAATTTTAAAATAAAAAACAAAAAACTCGAGAGGCGGAAACGATGTTCTTTTTTTCAAAATTGTGAATTAATAGGTTTCATTTTGGACTATAATCAAATAGCTGAATTATTCAGGATTACGGATCAAAAAAAATGATCTTATAATATTGAATTTTATGACCGTGGCGATCGAAAAACTGATCGAAGGTGTCGAATTTCACGAAAAACAAAAAAGTGCCGATATCTCGAGAATGAGCGATTTTTACTAAGGTCATATTTCGATTTTCTGGTAGGTTCTGAGCTGGTCTATAACCCCTTCACGGGATGACGTTGATTTACGGGACACCCTGTATAGTATGTCCTAAAAATGATTGTCAATTTCTACTTGTGTACGAGTTACTATAGGTACCTATATGTTGTGTGCTCCCGTGATCAGCGCGCCCTACTTTGGGTTCATATTGTTTACCATTGTACGAACATGATACGATATCTTGTAAAATTACCATAGGACATGACGATAAGAAGGCAAAGAAGTAAGTCGTGAGTCGTGAGTAACTCACAGTGATATCACACTTTAGGTATAGTTGTAAAAATATAGGTTACAACTGTTACAAGTACAAAGTGTGCTGAAATATTGACTATATTAGGTAGGGTACCATGCAAGTAGCGAAATTTTTGTCATAAGGTGTATCTGAAATCTAGATTATTTTTCGTGAAATAAAAATTACTTGAGTAATGCTTGAGTATAAATAAATAGGGTTAATAAACACCGCAGGCAATTTTTTTCAAGAAATAATTGTAATTTAATGGATTTTCATAATAATCTTAGAAAAATCAGAGAATTTATATTTTCTTGTTTTATCAAGACGTTTTTTTATAGGTCTTTCCACTTTACCGCCCCCTGAAATGCACGGCCCGGGGTGGACCTCCGCCCCGAAAATACGCACTGAAGATACCTACGACACAACGTATAAAAATGATCCTTGGATATTTTTCTTTATGATTCCTCGATCCTTCAAATTATTAAAATATTGTTTCATTTATAAAATATCCATAATGCGTGTAAATGAACTGAAGGTATAATGAACATATATATTTTTTATCAAACATTAAATATTCGTAGGAACACTTAATTATTATCGATATGTTATCTAGGCTAGTTATCAGGTACGGGTCAAATTAGTTAATAAGTCTAAAGTTAGTATAACGATTCCAGTTAACAATCACATATCTAGTTAAATAATTGTAAAACAAATATTTAGGGATTGAAAACGGATTGGCTTGAAATTTAACAGACGATGAGTATAGGTAAATCAGAAAATAGAGTAGTTTGAATAACGAAGGAGGACTGCCAGTTTGAGGATGTTCTAGGATTTGATTTGTGGAGGGCGCGGGGGAAAAAATGTTTAAAACCCTTACTCGATATATGTACACTGAAGTTGTTGCTAAATACGAGCAGATTATCAAAATCTATAAGTAACTATATCGAAGTAGCGAACATTGTGTATTTGAGACAGTTTTGGGACAAGTAAAATTTATGCAACTGTGTCATTTTTTTTTTGTATAATGCCAATCATGATTTTAGTGGGCGCTAAGCTCCCTAGTGGAAGGGATTGCCACTGGTCCGGGGTCAGAACCCCTGCAGCACAAAGGTGGCGTATCAATGAACGGGCTTTTGATTAATAGTGGATGGAGACGGGCTGACTATACATAAATATGACATTAGGGGTTAGAAGTTAGAACCCGTTGGGATACTCGTATGTCAGCAGTCAGCAGTCAGATATAGGCATCGTAGTTTCTCACATTGTTTTGCTATTTTGCAGTGCACTATAATAACATCAATAACAATTAATATAAGAATGCAATAGTAATCTATAGAGTATTGTATTACACTCTAATGTAGGTATATCATATGTGAATGCATTATCTTATATTACTATTATTATGTGTTATTACTTTACTTATAACACTGTTTACATTGACAACATCCACTATGTGTAAAATAACATTATCAATTGTCACATGCAAAGAATGTTTAAATATAGAAACATCATAATATATTAATGTCAATACGCAGAATCATCTCAGCTCCGAAGTTATTTCATATTTGAACAATATTATTACATTTTTATGTATTGCATTTTTTAGGAAACGAACTTGATATACCTAGTCATGAATTCATGATGCTTATAATATTAAGTAATGATTAGCCACTAACAAATGAAATAATATTTAAGTTTAGTGTAAGATAGGAATAACCGAATAACCCGAATAACATTATTATTATCGGAAAATCAGTTTAATACTGAATAAATAATGAATCCTCTAGGACAGTTTTAAGAGAACTCTAGCATTTAAATTAGTTTATTACAACGGATTAATCAGGGTTTTATTTAAGCTCTAATGTTACATAAAAACTTACAGAAAATATTTTCTTAAATATTTCGTCGTTGGGAGAAAATAATTTTAACATTATGTAGCCAATCAGGCATTTTTATAATGCGATGTGTTTTTTGTTTATTTATATACCTGGGGTACGGTGTATTTAAAAATGTATAAATAATAAACTTAAGTATACTATTTTCCTCGGCAAATACTGAAGACACATTCAGCTATAAAATTACGACTTGGGAGGGAGTCTAAAATTATTACTTTGATGATCTTTCAGAAAGTCTCCTGCGGAGTTCATATCTATTAATTGTGCAGGGAGATATGATTCATTGACTACTTTGTTTTTACATTTAGACCGTTTTTGAAAATTTGTTATCAAATTCACCATACACAGATACTCATGTAAATTATGACTGTAGATTAAGTAAGTTTCGCAAAATCTTAAGATAGCTACGAGAAAACTGTATAATAATCAATATTTCATGTAACTTTATCTTTATCCATACGATTCTCAATATAATAATTATCGAAGGGTAAGCAGGTAACAGGAGTCAATAATTAGATGATGGTAATTTTGATATACAACGTTAACTTACTGAACAATATTGTAGGCACATTGTAAATTGACGGAACTTGTACCTAAGTTGTTTGCTTATTTATCAAGGTCGGGAATCTGAAATTAGATTAGACGTGATAGAATGTACTGAACGGCTAGGCGGGTATTCTACTTCTTATTATTTGAAAAGAATTTGATTTTGTCACAACAACACTATAGTCTGGTATACTGTATAGGTCTATGATTTCTTCATAAGGGTGAAGATTGGTATAATTTGTCAGGGAAATAAGATTTTCCTTTTGGTACTACCTAAGTGGTACTCAATATTGGACCTTCTACAAGTTATCTAAATCTAAACGTAAGTCTTATAATATGTTTTTTTCTCATTTTCTCAGCAATTTTTTCCTCTTTTTTAGTAGTAATGTTTTTTAGTCTGTTGAGTAAGAAAGTACAAGACCGCGATATAAAATCAATGAAATGCAACGATGACACAAAAACACCGCGAATGATTGAGTATTTCGGTATCTTATTTGAAATAGAATAGCATACCTCATAATGCGACGTTTCACTGGGTAAGCAGTTTTATTTATTCCTTTCACACACTTTCAATGACTATTTAATTCTGTGTAATAATATTTGTTTGCTACGTTTAAACGTAGGTTAACCCAAGAAAAAACGCAGAATTTGATGTACTCATATACCCATGTGCTACATTATTTTATTATTTTTTATTGCCACATTTAATTTGCTATGATATGAGTACCTACCTAATTATATTACACCGATAGTATAAAAGTATCTGGTGGAGTACCTATTTAGTATGAATCACAATACTTGATAGATGTAAATAGATAACTATATATAAATGTTGTCTACTCAGGGACATTATGTCCAATAACTACACACATACGATAATTTACTAAGTCAAGTAAGTAGCAGGTAGTATGTATGAACTTTGTTTACACACAGTACCTACAATTATACTATGTGATATTGATGTTACATAATAACTAAGCACATGATTATAAACGCACATGCCACTATGAATATGAATGATGGCTATTGGCTATCGCAAATGTTAGTGAAGGCACGTGTATCCCAGAGTGGTTTGGGTTCACAAAATTATGACTATACCAAAATGTATAATTAGATTTCCACCTCCATGGTCCTTCAATTCATGCTTTCAGAATAGAGTCACGAAGGAGGTATCGAGGAACAATGCTTATTAGAGTATTGTTTTTACTGCTGTCTTTTGCGAGATGAGCTTGGCTCACATTTGGAGAGTACTTATATAGTAAGGTGGAGATAGACAGAGTATTAATAAAGACCCTTCCCTTCTAAGTTCTTAAACATAATGTCACTAGATGAAGACCACCGTATAAACTAAAGCAATTTCTATTATTCCAGTATTAGATTCATTGTAATGTAACCTGACATTTGGCAGGTCTTTTTTTATAAACTAGTTTGTAATACACACGAGTGTAAATGTAATTGCACGCATGATTTTTCATATGAAACTTGTAACCAATAAATATTATTGAATTTAGAAGGGTTGGGAACCGTAATTAATAGACAGTTAAAGGTTTTATGTGAATAGAATTATAACGCAGGTTATCGTAAAATCATATTCAGAAAATTAAACACATACATAATTGAGATAATATTTTAAAATAAACATGGGAAAATATTAAGCTAACTTACGACTTCTTGAAATTACCTAGTTATGGTAGGTACTTAATACCAATGGAAAAAGGGGTGTGTTCTCCGTTCTTATACGAATACGTTTTTATCAATTCATTATAGTATGGTAATGTAATGTAAATATAAATGTCAGTTATACGTAGTTGATGATAATTATTTTATTTTTTGCATTATAATGAAATTATGCATATTATACGAATAACGGGATAGACATTGAATAATTAAGTTCACATAATAATTAGGTACCTACAATCTACATGTTATTTGTTAAGGGGGCATATGCACTGAGCAAAAATCGTTCTATTTTTGTTTCAACTTTTTCAAATTAGTATGAGAATGTCAGCGCCAAATAAGAATAACGTAAGCGACAAAGTGAATTATACATTTTTAAAAGAAACCTGGGAAGAAACTTAAAAATCTAAAACCACCGATGTGTTAAGATTATAATTACCAGTATTTTGGCTAAATTATACTTGTATATCTGAAAAGCTCAGCGGAAAATCTTCAGATCCCGTAAATTTTAGGGGAATTTCCAAATCCTGTAACTCTAAAACAGCCGATCTGTAGTTCATACTTTCATCTATCACCGTCTTCAGTTTCAAGCGACGATTCCCTCAGTAATGACTGAGTACAATTCAGGGCACCGAAGCCCGATGACAGCATATAGGACCTTAATAAAGAAAAAACAGCCGATGTTATACAGTACAACAATATTAATAAAGCTTGTGTCGTAATGTGGAGTAGGTCGGGAATACACACGTTCTGATGATGCAAAGTCTAACTATACGTGATACTGGTAGTGTCAATTATTAATTGTATGAGTATATATCTTTGGATATTTGTATAGGTACTTATTACTTACCCACATTTATATATGCATATTAGCATGAATATTTGTAATAAATAAGTATAGGTAGACAAATAGTTATAAAAAGGTATTTTATGACAAAAATTAACGTGCGTGCCAGGAGCTTACTATAGTACCTATAGTAGGTATTATAGTATAGAAACCTAAATATTGACCAGGAAATCAAATATTCATATATATTAAATAAAACATAAACTTAATTATCGTCACCTTGAAGACTGTGCTTGCCTATATAGCCATATAACAATGTAACGATATAATATACACATACACAGGTAAAACATCTGAACACAATTTTCCCGACTTACAACATTGTCATTTAATATACACAAGTATAAACTATAAAATACACATTATGTAAATACAAACAGTACATATACAATATAGATACAGACCGATATACTTGATAATGAAAAGCCGATTTAATTTTTTAATAATATTTTCGAATAAGATTTTCACGATTCTGAAACTTACCTTCTCTAATGTTCCAGTATTCCCCTGCGTTGAAGAAATACGAAAAATAATAATTTTCAAAACACTGATGAAAGGTTTTCTTTTTCTTTTACCACAGAACTAAATTATAAATAATTATTAGAATATTACACAAGAACGCAAGTAGTTATGATTTATTTAAAAACAAATTATTTGTTATTATGATAAAATTACTCTAATTGATAAGTAAAATAAAATGATTATGCACTTGGATCACTATAGTGTGTTGTTGGTTAAGGATTCACATACCGCTATTGGGTGATATAGGTTGTAGGTATTAGGTATGTTTGTGTTATTATTATCAAGGTATATTTTTACCTATATTATTCAGAGGAGCGCAACACTCGCGTGGACTTAAGTATTATACGAATATAACAATATTAAAGTAACTCTGTAACCAGTGATAATTGACATTACGCGGGAAACATTCGTATTAATACACGTCATGTATTACATTCATGCAAGTCGTTTTGTTTATTTACGTTTTGTCACTAACTTATTATATTATATATGTATTATATTATATTATGAAACGTGGGAAATCACGTAGACAAAATTATTATCAAATTCTTTTCCCTAACTTTCCGAACGTCCGCGAATGAAAACTTCGTGTCGCAAATGCAAGGAGTACCAACCGATACAAAACGAACGAATATACACACAGCTTTAATATAAGTCTATATCTCCATAGTATAGTATATAGTATAGTATAGTATGTAGTACAAGTACATGCGGCGAGCTAACACCGTACATCGTACGGAGCTATACTCCACTCTCCCTCCCACCTCCCACATCCTCCTTCCTCTGCACCCCTCCGTCTATATACGACCGGTATCTTACATTCTATGTGCGACCAGACGGGAGGATAAATTGAGCCACATAGTAGAAAATTCACACTTTTTGTTGTTTTTCCCATTCGTTGGAAATTTGCCTGGTAGAAAAGTGCCACGGCACTCGATACAACCTTTGAATGAAATTCGTTCAGTCTTTACTATCCTCCGCCATGTTGGATACGTTGTATAATATGTATACATAAGTAGTAGATGTCTATCTATATACTAGATGTATGTGCCTATCTATATAGTATATAGATATGTAGGTACATGAAAGATAAGCGAACGCCGTGCGCCGTTTTCTCGTTAGGTCAAACAAAAACCTTAGAGAATCGATTGGCAAAAATTAACATTTTACTAATTAATTAAAAATCCCTACCCAGGTCACCAGGTGCAGTATAAATGTTTAAGGTAGGTAACTGGTACATCTATGAACCAATAATATGATCTTATACCAGACTACCTAGTCAAAAAGATAGCTTTCTTCTCTGAAAAATGAATCGCTAAAAATTGGAAAATTCTAGTTGTCCAATTTCCCTTTTTAATAAAATATGTAAGTACCTATTGTTATCTATAGTACAAAAACATTCCTGCACACTTCACAGCAAGTTAAAAGCTTGTGTTGTGAAGTTTGAATAGGGATTCTAACCCGCCACCTCCAGCTTGCTGGGACGCCTGCGCTACTACCAACTGCACCGACCATGTACTACATAAATATATTATACCACTTCGCCCTCATTGCCATTATTAAAAAGATTATTGGCACTCGGTAATTTAATTTTCAATCCAGAAGCGATGTAATTCGTACGATTATATTTATTATCTATTGCGCATTTTAACCTAATCATTAATCTTCTAAAAATCTATTAATCACTCAAGTTATAACCTACAGAGGGTTTAATATCTTTCTTCTGTAATTAATTTTGGTTAACATTATTATTAATCATAATCAATTTTCAATTTATTGGATAGATTAAAAAATACTCGTATATCTAATATGTACGTAGGTACCTACCTAAATAAAACATTTACCAAAATATATAAAAATGAAAAACACTGTTTTATTTTCTTTCACTGTGCTTATTGTGTAAAAACCCATTAATAATTGTACATACTACTGAAGACGAGACATTAATGCTGGATTTCACCAACATTTATGGTAAGGAATAGCGGAGATAGAAGCCACCTATAGCACAAGTTTTGTATGAAAAATAATGATAAGTGGCTCCTATTTCCGATATCCCTCACCTAAAAAGTTGGTGAAATCCAGCATAAGCCTCAAAAGATCTTACAGTGGAAGAAAATAAAACAGTGTTTTTCATTCTTGTATATTTTTATAAGTGTTAAAATGTGCTTCCGCAAATTTTCTCTTCCAACCATTACCAAGTTAAATAAAACAACTCTTATATAACATAAAGATAATTTTTTTCAGTTTCAGGATTGTGTGAAAGAAACTATCGATAAAATAAGTAGAAGTACAACTTATTAGTACTACTTAATTACTTAGTAAGTCAGTGGCGTATATAGGGGGGGGGCCGAGGGGGCCCGGGCCCCCCCCGAAATGTTGAACAATTCTTTAAAAAACGTTATTTTAAAACATGAAAGTTACTCAAATTCATCATTTCACCCACTATTCAAAAAAATTTCGCCTGCGGCGCTATTTTTCTTTGTGTTTTCTGCACACAATAGGTATTAATACCAACCTAAAAGTCGACCTTTTTCCCTTACATTCACGAAAAAAATTTGCCTGCGGCGCTATTATAATTTTTTTGCTGTGCGTCTACCTTCAAATTTTTGTTGCCTCCACCCCCCCCCCCCCCAAATTCAAATATTAGGTCGGGCCCCCCCCGAAATGAAATCCTATATACGCCACTGTAGTAAGTAACTTGTAACAGTAGTAAGTAAGTAACTTGTTCAGATGCCTATAAAATATCAATTCTTTAAAAGACGAGAAGAACACTAATAATTTATGTATTTAATACTCGTAATTACGTGCGGTCATTATAGTGAACTAGCTGAGTCACCCGTGCTTTGCAACAGCACGGTGTCTCTCTATGGTTTCAGCTGAACAAAATTTGATTTAAGTTCTGAACTCCTTTTCCAATGTCTTTTCATACGATACCACACACGACCCCACATAACCCTTGGATCCTCTCATTATCATGGCACCTCCTAGCAAAAGCATTTTTTTTTAAATGGCGACGTTAAAACCTAAAGCAGATCAGTACGAAAGTTTGTGTGAATTTTCACAACAATCCATCGGTAAATGCGGGAGATATGCGAACACTTACAAAAAAAAAGACTTATTTTTATATATATAGATTTACTTCTTTCTCTCTCAACCTCCATTTTGCAAGGTATTTTATCTACACTTCAGTGATCCTTCAATGTTGTAGAATGTAGATGATGCTACCATACCCTTATAAAGGGTAGAAAAAAACGCTCACAGCATCTTTTTTTCAAACATTTATAGGACATTTCAATGGGTGAAATATTTCTAAAAATTATTGCTGATTTTTCATGTAAGTACATTTAGTTTATTTTTTTTTATAGAAGCGTCGTTAAAATTTATACGAATAAAAGACTCAAACAGGACACTAAAATAATAAAGAATGAGTGGGGACCTATTCTAGAACCCAGGGATCCCATGAAAAAAAATATACAGGAACTATTAAATAATATAACAAGTAGTTATTTCAGCAAAATATAAATTGTGATTTTCAAAAAAAAAAAATTCTTAAATAATATATTTTACCCAAGTACGATTGCGCAACGAAATGGGATTTTCTTCGAGTTCTAATCCAACTAGATAAAATAATTTGGGAAATGACTGGGAAATTAAATTTGAGAACAATTATTAAAACCGATCGTTTAAATGCGGGAACCACAGCTTGAGTATTAATGTTTTAATGATATCGCGTGTGTTTCATATAAAACCGAACAAGTATTAAAATAGTTAAGAAATTAGTACATTGGAACTCATATTATTTTTATCATCAGTGAAATAGAAGAGATAACGAAATATAGGAATAAAATATTATATTACAAACATAGATAGTTAAATCATACAAACCTTGAAGAGTCATCAGTCAGTAGGTACCTACTTACAATATATTGTGTTGGATTGGAACATTAAAGTTTTAAAATCCTGTTTCGTGATTTTTGTTAAAATTTTAAGCTTCTTTGAAGGACGCCAATATAATAACGATTCTAAATAATATTTTACAATAAGTTTACTATAATATAGCCTAGACGTGGTCTTCTGTATAAATGTAAACAAATATTGTCTATAAATTTAATAGATACATTTTCGTGAACCAAAGACGAGAAGAATTGGATATCGAAATAATTAGATCTAGGTAGCAACATTACAACAAAATATCTGAAGCGGAAAAGAGCATCAAACAAATACACATAACAAAAAGTCGTATCATTCAAAAGAATCAAAAGAACTAGAATACTTATCAATATCTTTCTTATAATATACGGTTTGAATAGAAATAATCCCTACTATCTACGGGATAAACAAATAGAATGTTATTGTAGTCCCAGCTCGGTTGATGACCCCAAACATCAACCCTTAACCTCTCGTACTACCCTGCTTCTCTACCACCGTAACGCCCTCCTCGCCTATCCAACCACTATACTCCCCATCCCAACGAGTCTGAGAGAGAAACCTCTCGTGGGAAAATTGACAGTAGGAAAAAACATGATAAGGAATATTGTTCTAGAAATTAAATTAAGTACCTACTTACACTTAGGTAAATGTTAGCTTAAATTATGTGAAATAATAACGAAACATATTACTGTTTTATTTTTTAAGCAACTTAACAATTTTATCCAAAAAATAGTCAATATACTCGTAAATGGTGTTCACGATGCTGTCTCTACTGTACAACACAAGCTTTTAGCTCAGAATATCTCAAGTATTTGGGTTTGCGGTACAATCCCAGAACCCCTTTTTTAATAAAAAAAATCAACGTCAACTATCTTCCCGTCACGAAGAGTTGAAATTCTTTTATTAAAAAATATGCTTTAATAAGCAAATGGTTGCACACAAATCTTAAATTATTTTTCATAATAAACTGTGCTTCTAAAGGAATATACAAAATAATACAAAATCTGTGTAAAACTTTAAATTAAACGAGGTGGTCGGTAGCCTGGTTGGTAACGCGCTGGACTGATAATCCAGTGGGCGCGGGTTCAATCCCCGACTAACTCCACTTCACAACACAAGCTTTTAATCTTTCTGTGAAGTGTACAAAGATGTATTTGGGTTTATTTCGATAAACCCAGATTCAATAAAAAAAATAAAAAAAATTAAATTAAGCAGATAGTGCAATTCAATTGCCACATTAAGATTTTTATAATAGAAGGAAAAAGCTCCTCTGTCTACTGTCCAGCTCACGGCATATCGCTACGGGAACGAGTTCAGACGCTGGATCATCAGCTCATAAAGCTCTATCACCGCCACCGTGTTAGCTGTGCAAAAAGTTTCTCATTATAATATTTTATCGTAATGTATTACTAACAGGTAGAATGTAGTCCCTCTTACTTTTCCTATAAAAGTGACACACTGAGACAATTCATAAATAATAATAAGGGTTGTTGATGTAGTATCAGTAGGTAGGTACCTCTACCTACATAAACTAGTAAGGGATTTTGTTACCAGATCTTGTATCTATGGAGTGTCTATCAACCTGTTGCTTGGAAACTAGAACGATATTTTTGTATCTCTTTATAGATTTCACCCTCCCATCAAGTCTTTATGTAAACCTCATTTGATTGTCCGCCTCGATAGGAATTATTGTCAACAGCTTCGTATCCTGAAACTTTCTACAGTACCTATTTAGTATAAACTATTTAAAATAACCTATTTATTTTATTTTTATTTTAATATAATAATAAGTTTATTACATAGGAATATAAGAATCACTTGTGTACGATGACAATCTCCACACTAACCGCGAGGTTGTATTGTGAAGTCGTCAAAAATAGCGTTTTCCATTTACTTGGGGTTAATTTCGCTTCAATCAAAAAATTTTTTACGGTCATTCCATAGATTTTCATGCATATGATCAAACTAAAAAACTCTCCGCGACATTCGGAAAACGAGTTTTGTCTCTCGGAAAAAAAAGATCAGAGGTATTTTCATTTTTTTTTTGATAAATCTATACAACAATTATAAAATCTTTTACGATCATTCCCTAGCTAAAGGTTGAATGTATCTCTCTATTTTCTCTAAAGCATATTTAGAAAGGTTGTCGAAATCTAAATTCTCCCGTTTTTAGAAATTTTTAAAATATCAATATGCCTATTTTTAATAGATAATAACGATGATCTTCGTCTTTCCATGTTCCTCTTGAGAACGCATGAGGGATATTTCATTATAGTATCTACATGCATTAAATAACATTTTTAAAATTACCTATATTATATATTTTCAACGTCTACAATTAATATAGTTTCAGTCTTAGTTTACAACTTAATTTGTTGATTTCATAATTAGATAAGACATGACTCAAATCTCCTTAATAAGACGCGCCTTTCATATTTCTCGTATCTCAAACTAGAGTTACAAATTCAATAAACTTTTACGTTAATTAAGGAGAAAATAAGATTAGGTTTAATTATATTTTCTCCCAAAAAAAGATCTATGTTCAACATAGGCCGCAGGCGCAAAGGTTGAATCGTTCTGCATTTATACTTACTTAGCTATGTAGTTTGTATACAAGGGAAAGTATGTTTTCTATTCTTGTTCATAAAATGGTATGGATTATTATTTAGATAAAATTATCCAAACCAAATCAAATCATATTGCCATATTATTCTTATCATCAACAATTTACTTGATTAAAATATTATTCGTTAAATTAAAATATATACGTAGTACCTTTTAGGGTAGATTGCCATGATGTGAAAATATATGTAATAAATACAACCTACTATATAATTAATTTAGTCACATCTATCTTACATATACCACACATTGGCGTAAGGGTATTTATATAGGTATTCTGTGAAATGAACCTTTTATAGGGCTTATCCTAAGCCTATCTAATTAAAAAATCTAAATGTAAGCCGTACCTACCCATACAAACATGATACAATTCAGGACTAACCAATTCAATCAATTTGACAATTGAACTTTACCTATGGTGCTCCTTCGTTCAAAAACAAACATATCCACTGTTAGAAAAATCGATCAAAACTATATTAATACTTTGAAGATGCAATAACAAAGTTTCTCATGGAATCCGTGTGTGTATATACTGTATACTTATATGCTATATAGGTATGTCTATCAAACTTTTTGAAGCTATAGGAACCTGCCTAAACCCTGAACCTATATGTATACAGGTATTGTGTACTTTATAGGTACCTACTTCTGTTACGATGTGCACCACCCATACAGAATATTACAGAAAATCATACGCCTGATGGTACATCCACTGGCAGTACGTTATAGAAACCTGAAGCACGTGTATAAATCGTAGCTATGGTCTGAAGGAAGACGAAGAGGACTCTCAACATAATACTGTATTTTTATGTTTTAATTTAACTGGAAAGTACTTGCTGAAAATTCGAAAATTGAACGCGTAGTAGAATAGGAAACTAAAAGAAAATAAAAAGACATTATCGTAAGGTTGGCTATCGATTGAGAGTGCTGCGCAGGCGTTGCTAAGACTGAATACATTACGGTATGTACCGTGGAAAAGCGGACTTTCTATAGAAATGCATGTATGTACATTGAAATTTGCAATTACAACGTCGGCTGCCGGCGGAAAGTTCCACCCCCCTCTGTATATTATACCTACATCTATTTATTAATACATTAGTGGAAGGTGTAGATATACCTTCGTGGACCATATATACTTAGGTACGCAATATATTATTATTAAGCATCATTATTCGCCCCCACACACCTATAATCACTTTTAGAAGCACCCATTATATTTTCAATTAAGTTTAACTTTGATTAATTATCATTTTAGGTAAATTCAAATTCAATTTTTTTTATTGGGTATAAAATTACAAATTGTAAAGAAAAACAAATGAAATTACAACTCAATATTACACAAAAAAACTACTCTCCAAAATTGAGCAGAGCTCGTGCTTTGGAGAGGAACAAAAAAAAACTTGATTAATTATCATTTAGGTAAATAAAACTGGTAATTATAAATAAAACTGTCTTTCAGATTAGTATCGGTGTGTGACCTGGGATAATAGTGATTCCTGGTGATAACGTAGTAAGGGGATTTGATTATTTAGTGATAATTTAAAAAATACATATTCTTTCAAAAAACTTTCGCTAATACAATGTTGATAGGAAATCAATTCAAAGTAATGGTGCGAAAATATAGCGGATCTTAAGAATTTCGAAAATACACACTAGCAACCTGTAATAAACGTAAAATTATTCAAGCTTTAAATTTCAGGACTTTCAGGTCCCTAGTTTGAAATTGCTCTTAGATGGACTTTCAAGACTTTCAGGTCCCTAGTTTGAAATAGCTCATAAATGGATGAATGCATGAACAGTGTGTAATTTACGTAAATGAATTTATAAATAAAATAATCTTTACTGTACAGAAACATACAAAGGGCGGGCTTATTTCTAAATGGCAATTTCTGCCAGCCAACCCATGACAGAAATTTTTAATTTACCTACGGACTTGTACGATTGTTTATAGATATATAGAGATAAATAGGTTATAACTATATATGTTATTACTACAACATTTTGAAATCCGTGTAAGCATACCTAGGTATCTGTAGGTACACAATGTCGTCTAATAAGATGAAACTATTACGTAGATGTGAAAATAAACCTAACGTAACCTTTATTGAGTACTGCATGTAATATACTACATATCTAGATACTATACTATATGGGAGAGTACTATTCATTGTAGGTACCTACTTCCCCACCCTATATACCCCCATGAGACCCTGTACCCACAGTATACAGCATCCCCACACCAGCCCACCCCACCTGCACATACTGCGACCTGCTCTTACTCTCTGGACTGGATGCTATTATTATAGTTGGTAAGTTAGTATGAATATACCTACGTTAACATAATAATATGTGAATGCACCAAACTTCATACAATATAATATATTGGCTGCTTTATTTAGTAAGTATAGTTGTAGTACCTTCCTTGTACAAATATTCATACCTACTAATTAAATAAATAAAACGTTAATTATATTCGCACATTATGTAGTACAGGGGATTTGGTACCTAAAAATCTATTTCAATGCTGTGTGGACTCTGTGTGCTTGTCGCAGTAGATGTGCATAATTCTCTATAATGTATGCAGTATCCAAATCTTATAATATAATTTTCTTAGTAGGTAGTTAGGTACAGGGGAGAAAACTTCTCTATGCTATGGTGCTACAGATTTACATTATCGACCTTACAAAACCTTATATTTTTTTCTAATTTACAAATAATTTCATACAAATATGTGTAGGTATATATAAGTACCTAAGTATATATATAAATGTTCTCACAATTAGTACCTGTCCCACACTAATTAGAGGCATTCAGAAGAAAACCTCAATGTTGATATAAAAAGTTGTTCTCAATAGATATGCATACCTAACTTACTTAGAGAGATATTATTTTCCTTTTTTATTTTTATATGTACGATTTCTCAGCTTTTTGGGAGGCACTCTAAAACAATATTTCTACAAAAGAGTAGTTGACTCAACCCCACAACTGAAATACCTATAAGGCAGACCCACGATCTTACATTATATCAGCGAACAAAGCACAGAAAATTTTATAATATATTGAGCAGAGCAAGCATGTCACTAAAATTTTTAAATAAAATAAATATTTTAATGATTTCACACAATATCCAGTGCCATCTATGATTAACATTTAAAAACTCACATGACAAAGTAAAGATGCAAACCAATATTGGTTCTATTATAAAATACACCCAACACCACCAGCACTCCAAACCATAGGTTCAAACCAAGAAACTTATGAAATAATATTATTAATGTTGCACAATTGAGGGAAAATAACGAAATTTAACAAACAGAACAAACTCATAAAATAAAAATAATAACATACCCCTCCGCCACCTCTTCCACGTCCACGACCTCTTCTAGATTCTCCTTTGACAGTTTGCAGTGTTCCATCGGGACCGAAAATAAGCTACAACAAAATGAAAACGAAAATAATAGAATAAAAGAAAAGAAAATAAAAAAGAGTAAATGATATAATGTAATCTTTTGGAATATTTATTAAGCGGTAAATAAGATTAACCGAGGATAGAATTTACGAAAATATATTTTTTAGTAAAAACAATCAAATATTGAGTATACTACCGCCATCTATAAATCAATAGTTGAAACGACCACGGCACTATGACGAAAAAGAATGAACGCGATGAAAAACTTCCACGGTTTTAATACAGATGGCGATAGTATAGATATTTATTTTTTTATAATAAAATGTTATACGTTTTTTTTACAAGAATCCTGAAAAAGGAAAAGGCATCGTGTGTACAATTTATGTAGGAATAGTTTGGAATAAGTTGATAATAAAGAAAAGAGAGACAATATTATTAAACCTATAAAGAGGAAGCAAAAAACCTTTTAAATGTTCCCTTTTACCAACACATAATTAAATACAGTGATTTTGCTGGAACAAATAATGACAAAACATGTAAATTTTAGGTGAACAAAATACAGATATTATGTTAACATTACAAATATAAATTATAATATTTGTTCAATAGGGCGAGCTTATCGCAATGTTTCGATTTCTGCCAGCCAACCCCAATTTTAAAAAGCTAACCTGAATTTTTATGTGTAAGATTGAGGGCAAGTATTATTAAAATATATTTTGGTAAAAAATAACGGTACCTATATTAAGATAGGTACAGTTAACAATTAGGTAATCTCGACCTGTTAACTTAAGTTAATGAAGAGAACAATCTATAGGTATACTTGTATTGTATTAGGTGCCTATAGGTACAATAATGTTAAGTCATATTATAGGTAGGTTCCTCAACCTATATATTAATACTTTATTTTACCTTACTACATGAGTTGGCACTGTTGGCAGTGGTTGGCAGTACGGGGCGGGTGTTCCACGGCAGCTGTGCAGCATGTGGCCGACACCTGGCGCCACGTAGGGACACCACAACATATTTATAAAAATCTTAAATATGCACCTATTTTTATATCAATTAATTAGGCAGTTCACCCTGGGTGATTTGTGCCAGTATACATTGCAAAAACTTGGGATATGAAGCAGACAAATCTCTCAAAGATTTGAGTCATATCTTTTCAGAAATCCCGCAATTACGTGTTAAGCTATACATACTTACTTATTGCTAGTCATATTTTGATATCATATTTTTAAAACTATGTAAAATTATAAACTGTACCTATTACATGAATATTATTCACGAAAATGAATATAGTGTTTCGAACAGTTGTTCCAGGAAACTATAAGCTCATCATAGGTAGGTAGTAGGTACTAATTTCAACACCAACCTACAGGACATTAAGAGGAAATCTTTTAACTTAGATACCCCCCAACTCCCCCAAGAAATTACCAAACTGAAAGTTAATAAATAAATAAATAAATAAGGTGTGCAGGAAAGTATTTGGGTTTGTGTATGCAAGCCCAGATCCTTTATTAAAAAAAAAAATTGAATTTACCTTCATTAAGGGAGGTAGGAATTTAAAGAAATATATTCGTACTCGATTAATATGCAAGTAAAAGTGGAAGTGGTAACCCTGTTGACGGCACGAGCTCGATGGAAGAGTTCGATGGTGAGGGATGATAGTGAGAGAAGCAAATATAATACTTAATATCACATTATATAAGTTCTCTTAGTATTATGGGACTGAAATACTACAAAACCTTTTTACAGTTATGTATACCTACACTATTTCTACCTTTCTTAAGACTTACTTATACTATAGATATTATATTAGGGTCCCTAAAGGGTCCGCAAGGGCCTTGACCCCGTTTCATTCGATCTTCATTATGAGAACACAAATTAAGTCATTAAGGACGCAAAACAGATAATTACTAATTAGGTAGATAACTCATGACTGCACAAAATAATGATACATAGTTATTTTATTTGAGAGAATTCTCATTTGAAATAATAGGTACCTATACCTACTTATAGTTTAAATAGTAATAAACTGATGTATCGTAACTAATATCTACTTTATTTCAGTAAATTCTGTACGACATTGAAGATTTGAGATTAAAAACTTTGAGATAGCTGATAGAGATTGCAGCATTGCGATAAGCTCGCCCTAGTGAACGAATGTTATGATTTATATTTGTAAATAAATAAATACACTTCATAGGTGAACTTTTCATTCACCAGTTTATTAATTTGTAGATAAAATAACCCGGAATAAAATAATCAGGAATTGAAAGATCGTTATAGGTAAGAAAAAATATCTCAAACACTTGGTTAATATTTCATTTTTTTATGTCTAGGTATTTATGAAGCATTTTGTCTTATGAAGGCACTGTTAAAGAATAATCAACAACGTGGTATTTTGCGTAAGAAAAATGAAAGAGAAAATGTCGATTACAAAAATTGTTGAAAGAAAAAAGCCCAAAAATGTTTCACTATATGAACAGTAGATTAGAATTTTGGGCGCCGTTTAGCGATAAAATCGCTCCAAGGGCACCGTATATTTTTCTTTTCACCATATAGGATTGTCACAAACAGTAAAAATGATAGATTAAATCACCACATAGGATCGTCACAAATAAAATAATGAAGGGTTGAGTCATTTTCTTTTACATGTTGTATAATGTTATGGCATTGTTTTCGATAGATAGATAGGACTTCCAATGCCTATTAATAAAAAAAATATTGAGAGTTATACACAGATTGTTCTTACGTATTTTATCATAATGCAAGAAGTTCTAAAATATCTAATTAGGCATTACCTACATTTTTCCCGTTATTAGAAATGAAATACACAATATATTTACGCATGTCGTCGTCTGGAAATATACGCGCCAATAGATCACGGGACGCCGACGTAAACAAATCATCACAGCGTTCGGAAAACAAAACAATGACGACAATGAGATATCAGATTACGGAAAAAAATCGCCAGTAAATTGGTAAGTATTTAGGGATATCCAAATATCTATTGAGTTTAACGATGTGACAAATTACTAATTAGGTCGTAACGTTACTGTTGTCTTATGTACAAAGTTTTCAGGATGAAATCATGAAAGGGTTGCTGCTTTATTTTCTCTATTTGTTTTTATTTCATGAAACGAAGAAGAATAATTTCACTGTAAATTTTCAGTATTTCCTGTGTATTTTCAAGTTCAGTTCTTGAACTCTGTTTTTGATCATTTTGTTAACCTGAGCTTATACTATCCTAGTATCAGTCAAAGAATCGGACAACCTTTTATAATTTAGAGCAATGCATATAAATGTGTACTAAATCTCAATATAACCGAGGTACTACCTTATCGGAGTCATCCGAAGTACGATTGGCTTACTAGATAATATAATTATTTATATAACCAGACGTATGAATAAAGTTAGATAAGTAGAGACATAGGTATTCAGGCTGTCGTGTTTACGTCCGTATGTCACGTGGTAAGTGGTAACGTATAGTTTCACGTGGTTATAAAGGATTCTGTGGGAGGTCCCGGGCTGATGTGTTGTTAGTGAATGGGAAAGTGTTTATCATAGGTCGGGGCGGGGGGTCTCACTCCGAGTCCACTGAGGGGAGGAGCGCCCCCGCAGAGGGATACTGAAGGGAAACAGCCCCTCAGATAATGCGATAAGGTCACACGCGATACAATTCCTATCTAGTATACAAATGCCTACGTAAAATACCTACAAATCCCATGCTATAAATACGTATTTCTATATTTTGCAGTCTATATTAAATTATTTACAACCTGACAAAAATATTAGAGAAAGAGACGGTCATCATCTACTTAGTACTTATCTAAAGTTACCACCTTGATGGATACATAAGGGTAAATTTCAATACATTGAATATATACCTACCTAGTCGAATATAAATATTTAGTTATTTAGATTCACATATTTAAAAACCTTCTAGATTATGAGAGAGAAGTAGGTAACGAAACAGTAACAATATGAAATTTTTTCAAGACTGTTACTTTTAGACATACGTCCTTTAATAAAGGGGTTTGTTGGGAGGATATTTCACATACATTTCCGAGCGAATTGTCACCAAGGGTCCATATAAGGGCACGAAGGTCGGAAATGAAATGGGAAAGAGCATTTGACATTGTGGCAATGGTATGAAAGCTCTAGAGGTAAGGTCAAGATCATCAGAGTTCAATAGTGACAGAAATATATATATATATATATATATATATATATGACTTGTTGATACATCGCTATAAAATGAAAGTCTTCTACAACTTTACAGGGTATGACATATTATACTGATTTAAAACATCTTGGTTGTCATCTTCTTTGAACTTAAATAGTCAAAATTCTTCAATTAAAAAAACATTTATTAAAACAATAAATCAATAATCTACCAAACATTCCTATACATACAAAAAATATAGTCCTATACGCAATATCAGTCGTGAACGGGTGGATGCTACTTTATAAAAAAAAGTCCTATATATTATTATGATAATGTGCTCATTTAATGATGGTCCTCATGTCATACGTAACACTACATAAATAGGTCATGTAGTACCTATGTACTGAATTATATCAGATATTTATTGAGAACATTGTAGTGACCATATAATATACGCTGAGCATAAAAATGGTCTATTTATTACATACGTGAATTTTAGGATGGTAGGTTCCACAGCATTAAATCCAAAATTCTACATTCTTAAAAAAGCCCTAGGAATTCTAAACACGACATACCCAAATATACAATTTGTTTACCTACGATAAATGTATTTTAGAGAAGTTTGCAATAAGTGTAACAAGTTTGTTTGTGTTACATTAACAGGGATTCAAGGAACTAATAAAGTCTTTATATAAATTCATCTAAATAAGATAATAGTCGGTTCACACAGTCAAGTCATTATTCAGGACAAATAAAATTCAGGTAGGTAGGTACTAGTACTATAATTTACTGTAAGTAGGTGACATCTAAAATGATGCTGTTGATCTAATGATGCAGACTATATGTGAACACGTCACTAGATCTAGATACAATACTATATGAGTACAATATATATGTACCATTTATAGCGACGTGTAGATATATAGTTCATTATCAAAGTGTGTTACTCGTGTTAGTCAATAGAAATGACTCGAAACCAAATTACAATCACTGCTTCTTGGTTAGCTGGAAGAAATCTTTAATGAAGTTCACACACGATTCTAAGAACAATTTTCTTGTATATTTTTTTAAAAACAATTATTTTATTAGTACACTATTGTTGGATTTCACCAATTTATAGGAGCCACCTAGAACAAATTTTGTATGAAAAATTATGATACGTGGCTCCTATCTCCGCTATTCCTCAACTAAGAAGTTGGTGAAATCCAGCATATGTCCATTTGAGGAATAAAATAAAATAATATGTCAAATAAATCCTAAAATGATAACTGAGATTTAAAATAATCTGTAGACATAATACAATAGTTCATATAGGTACGTCAATAATTTCAGAGTTATTTTTTGACAAAAAAGTTAATACTATTTCCGAGTTTTTCCAACCATTGATATCTAATTTCTCATCATGTGTAGTTATCAGAAATACATGTACCTATCTACCAAATATTTTCTATATCATTTCTGTACAGTATCTGATTAACCACTTTTACGCATGGTACATGAAGTAGTAATAGTAAACAGCTTTATTAATACCTAACCTAGGTAAGTACCTATACGTGTATATTTATTATGAATCAGAAATAGAGTAGATAATATAATAAAGTACGTAAGCAATGAACTAAATACATTTTACAATAATAAACGTACACACAGATGTTAGGTAGGTATAGGGATATTATGTATTGGTGGGTATGTAATGTATATAGAACATCATTGTATGAATGTCCTGACGAGAGCAGACAGCCTGGCGACTTGATATCACAAGTAGGTAGGTACATAACATACATAACATACCAACATTCAACATCAGCGATCATTATTTATAATAATCATTACTGAAGATTTGTTTGTACAAAAACTTGTCACAGAATTATGAACCTTAATTGTTTCGTGCATAACATTCTTAATCGTGGACTAGCTATCGGATGTTGAGTTGTCCAATCCAGTATTTCAAAATATATGGATGTGAGTGATCCTGTAGAGACACATATGACTGACCAGTGACCATTCAAACTCCTTACTTTTGTTCGTATATTTTATTGTTTGTTTACGACATTATTATTTCTTAGTAGGTAGGTCCCATACCACTATTATCATGAGGTACTCTACTTTGATTGATCCCAGTAGCGACTTCAAGACATATTAGTATAGGCCTCATCAAAGTCCGATAACTATAATTGAGAGATTCATCAAATTTCAATACATTTTGAGGTGCAGGTAATACACGTGTAAAATCAGAGATGAAAGTATGATATTATTTTCACAAAACGATTGACCTTTTCATTTTATTTCTTTGCGCTTATAAAAAAATATACTTAGGATATAATAAATATCAAGATGATAACGTTGGCATAATAAAACAAAGTTGAAGGGCAAAGTTGAAAGTGGATGGGTATGATTAACTTGTAGCTCCTAGCAACTGTTCTAGAACCAATTTGGAGCTAAATTGTTCCTTGCATATTTACATAGTTGGCATCAGTCATGCAAACTATTATATTGAGAGAAGAAAATAAAATTATTATGTTGTATACAAAACACGATGTTATAAACGAAAACAATAGATTATGTTAGATTGGTAAGTGGATAATATATTTAGTAGGTATGCCGCAAATCGTTATAGTAATGTAATGTATTTATGTATACTGTACTCGTATAGAGAATCAGCGCTCTCAATATGTAATGTAATGTTATAAAGTCAATTTGCTTTAGGAAATAGATAGTTATTCAAGTTACAACAATTGGTCGACCATCCGCTTTATTACCCCGCCACACACCCCGTCTTCCTCAACTCTCCTCACCCATACATTCCGCTTATATCGGGTGTCACGTTAATCACGGGAAATTAAAAAAAAAACTTATAATTTAACTAAAATAGGACGATCTTTTTTCAATTATTTCATAGTAAAATAAACTAGTTCAAAAAGTTATAGAAATGGGACTTTGTAAAGCCTTTTAATATAAAAAAGATAGCCTTTTTCGTCAACAATTAAATAAGTATGTCTTGGGCCACAAAATGAAACACGATGATATGAATTTGGAAGACTCTGATCGCGATTTAACAAATATGGACTTATGTCCTGTAGGTATATTATTAATTTTTAAATTTCTAATTGAACATTAGAATAACAAATTGTAGGTGATTACTACATTTTACTTTGGATATTCCATAACATAAAAATAAAAAAGGATATCTGTATAATATAAGGTATAGTATAGTATTGCACTGCACCCTGTATTCAGAATGTTGATTCACAACACAGAGTATATTATAGTGTTTAAGTTAGTACAATATTATGGAAGGTAGCTACGTGCACATCTCCTTTTTATCATCATTATTATAGAATTACAATGTAAAAATGCTATAATAATAAATTATTATTAGTATTTAGTAATTACTCAAGTATTTGGGTTATGAAAGCAACTCCATCGTGAAAAATAATAAGTATGTCGGTTGTTTAACACTTCCTTTACGTAAAATTGTAGTGAAAAGAATTGACAAATTACCTTATTAGTTCTAGTACCAATTTTCAGAAAATAATTGATAATCTAGTGTTTGCACAGAAAGACTTACGAAGGACCTACTACGTGTTATTAAAAATATAAAAGATGTACCACTTGTATTATAAAATAGTCGAGGTAATCTAAGAAAGCAGACCCTTTAACCTTGTATTGTAGGTAGGTACTTACTAAATGATTATACCTATTTCTCCTTAAAATAAAACCCCAAATATTGAAGCCCCCCTGTTTTGAATTTGTAATTTAAAATGAGCAATCAGTGTAAACGACCTTGGCACAGTGAGGGTAGTAACATCCTTCCATCTGGTCGTCCCCTATCCCTATCCCTATGCTATCAGTGGAAGTGAAAAGCACCTGAGGTGTGGTGAGGACTGAGGACCCTAGGTATTATGACATTGGACACATTCTCTTCAGCTACACCCCCTTGGAAGCAGCACAGTGACGAGTGGTTGTGTTATGAGTGAAGGTCGTCGTACCCCTCGATAATACACGATTTGCCCCACTAATATTTTCATTAAGTGCCACATTAGCTCCCCTCTCCCTCCGGAATCTGTTGTCTCTAACCTGCTGGTTTGACGGGAAATTTCACCTGTTTCAGTCAAATCACTTAGCCATTTGCCAAAAGGGTAAATAAACAAAAAGGGTACTGTAGAATTCTGAACCCCAATATACCCACATACATTCCTACATACAATGTAGTTCTTTTCATAGAATCTTTGAATGAGGTCAAATTATCCTCACCACTTTATCTAAAATTGCGGAGAAACACAATAAGATAGGTACTATAGTAGGTATACATTAGTTACATGAAATGAGCGTTTTATTTTATATTGAGGTTCATTGCGTTGGTTGAGATTTTCTAAAGAGAGGAAAGAAAAATTATCTTTTTTTACGAAAGTGTAAAAGGAAATATGTCTTGTATAAAATAAAACACAATTTCGTTTTATGGTGACAGTAACAAAAGATTTCAATTTCAATTTTGATAATTTCAATAGGTAGTTGATAATCTCAATTGAAAATAGTAATAAAAAATGTCCCTTAATTATCTTAGAGAAAAAAATACGTAACTTAGGTATATTGAAGTATAAATATACATATAATGAACGTACCTAATTATTATGTAATCGAAGACATCAGACAAGAGCTGTTTCCATAGTTACAAGAAGCAGAAAGGGTGAATGGTACTGAAGGGTTGAATTATGATTAAGGGTTGACCCTTACGTGTAGTTTGCTGGTAATTAGCAAATATTATATTTCACAGCGTAATGCCAATATGAAACTAATACCTAACAAAATATTTAATTTACATAGAAAATTTGAGAGAATTATACATAGTATGAAATGAAAAATACCTATACACCGTAGGCTCTTATAAAAATAATACATTTCACAGGGTTTGTTGGAGGAGATTGCCAATAGGCGACCAATTGCCCATTACATATTATGTCAAGGTAATAAAATACTTATTTATTTCTATTTTACCTAAGGATACAAGAAAACTTGTTAGATACTGTTTTAGACGGGGTAGTATTTCGGAATCTCAATGTTTTGTGAGTCTTCTGTTTATATAACATTTGTATGAAGAGAAGGTTGAGTTTAGTTCTTGAGTAAAAATAGTTCAAAATAGATGACACGTAAACTATAAATTCAAGACTCAACAATTAGGTATATTATCAGTTATCATTCATTATTGTTAGTTTGTATTACTCGCATGTAAAGAAAACTCCAGTTTCTAACAGGAGAAGAAGTAGGTAAATAACATTTCTATAAAATCTGTGTGAAGTGTTCTTCTTTAAGGAAACGATTGACACAATTTTCTGTGAAATAACGTGAAAGGGTATGTGGAAACCACCCCTAATATCCCCAGTCTGTCTTTATGTCTGTCTGATCCAAGGAGGGATTGAGGGCGGAAACATCAGAGGCGGAACACCCAATAGAATTATTACCACAGCGGTGAATTGTAAAACATTTACACCTTGAAACGCAAAATTTAAGACAAACTAAAGACAAAAGACAAAAGTTTGTATATTTTTCCCCTAGGTAAATATTTTATTATCAACTAATTTTCTTCACTAATTTGCTTTAGTAGCAATTTTTTTTAAATAAATCTGGGTTTATCGAAATGAACTCAAATACATCTTTGTACACTTCACAGAAAGCTCGAAAAGCTTGTGTTTTGAAGTGGAGTAAATCGGGGATTCAACCCGCGCCCACTGGATTAACAGTCGAGCGCGTTACCAACCAGGCTACCGACCACCTCATTTGTACAAGTTTGCGTAGTTCCTTCGAAATCCGGGGTTCAATTTTTCCAAACGTGTTAAACAGAAATGTGTAAATTCATAAATGAATATATAGAAAAGTTAATTTACTTGCAATTACATCAAAATTAACTACATACCATATATATTTTCTGCTGAAAATAATTTATGTTTTTGCAAAGTTTAAGAATGAACTCGTGCTAGTAACAATTTCATTACAGTATTGATAACAATACTCCTACTATTGTAATTGAGAAATGATTTCAACGTTAGGAAAGAAAACTTGGATTTGAGATCATAGACGAAATGTAATTCGTTATTGGCTGTGAAAATTTTCATGCGAAGATTGCGGGAAGCAATTTGTTTGAGTAACAAAGACTATGTAGGTAATTTACGTTTTAGAATATAATGTGTTCCGCCTCTGCTAAGGGTCCGAGACAGTGAGAGGGTGAGTGTGCGACGAGGGAAGGGTAGACATGATATTATTATATATAAACCCTGCCTACATTTAGGGGCGGCAGTATTTCCCAAGAGCATCCGACCCCTAGCACTTGTTGGATAGGTCATGTACGAAGGATAAGCCACTGGGATCACCAACAACACACCCTTTCGATACAAACGTAAACAAACGTGAATTTTGGGTTTACAATGTCTACACCACGTGGTTTCACAAGGTTTCATTCAATGTTTTGTGTAGGTATATATACGTATCAACGTAAACGTATCTACGTTTTACGGTACTGTGTAAACATTCAACTACGTGAGTACCTATCTACTATATAACTACAGAATAATAAGTTATGTAATTTGATACATTGCTTCTTGTATAGACGTAACGTAAACCTTAACTTTTATGATGTACATAATATACTACAATTCTCTATATTACAAAAGCTGTTCGAGTACAAAGTACCCAAGACAGTATAATATGAAATACAGCTTGCACACTCGAATTTATCTAACATAGAACTGAAAACTAATTCGATATTAGTGTGGAAAAAAAATTAAGATTGATATTAAAAAAATTAATTACACGGTAGCGTGTGTGTAAAGACAACTCCCTCAAAATATATGGTAAAATAATCTTGTACATTGAATAATGCATGTTATATGAAATTTCACTAATGGATATTTAATTTAGGAGATAATGAAAAATAATTAGAAAAATATACGGAGTGTATGTGGTTCCATACAATAAATTGTTGCACGTCATTCACCCCTCTATATTATCGATGTGTTCTGTTATTAGAAGGTACTGCCAGGTGGTCCTACAATATTATTGAAGTATCCACCTAGAGATGTTGTGCCTAACGGGAACATGCGTAATCCAGGTGAAAATTTACAGAATGATGACTCATTAGTCTACGTCATTACTTACAGTTATTTTTCTTCGGAGATCATCAAAACTTGTAATTATTAAAAATAAAACCTCAGAGGTCAAACAAGTATGTAGGTTTATTTCATACAAATATCTTAGTTTGGTTTGGTTTGGTCCCTGATGTATTTAAAAAAAGTTTTTAAAATACCATCAACGCATAGTGTTTTTAAGACGAGTTTTTTTTTTTAAGGATCTGGGAATACACAAACCCAAATACTTTCCTGCACACTTTGCACTAGCCTGTATCGCAAAGTGTGGAATACATCGCCAGCGCCGGGGTTTGAGCCTGGCACCTCCCGCTTGAGAGACGGCGGCCTCAACCAACTTCGCCAATCATGAACTCGTTATCTTCACATAATTTGAGTTACGTTGGTTATTCCCATTATAAGGAAACCTCTATCAAATTACTAACTATTTTCATTGGGACTATGCTCAAAACTAATTTATAATACAAACTAATTTATAATAAAATATAATTTATAATGTTAAAATATTTATTCATATTATGTATCTATCGTAGAATATAAAAAAAACGCGCATAAATCTGTAGCATTAAAAAATACAAGTTTATAGATTTCTAAAACACCATACAACTCTATTGTGTTGTTATTCTGTAGCCGTGCATTAATATTATTTTAAACAGTCCTTAAAATTTATTTTCCCATGGGCTGTCATACAGAGAAGAAGCAAAGCAAAAAGCTGGCGTATGAAATGATAAATAATATAACAATAACCTGGCTACCCGACCCGTATACGAGTATACTCTTGGGATGTTATTATTTTAGACCATCACATGATGCCAGCAGCCAGTATCTAGACGCATATATTACTTTACTTTACATTGTTATGTTAATAAGATGCATTAATTCAATCTGAATTTGTATGAAGACTTAAAGATTATTCATTTTATTCGTCACATGCATAATGAGATGTGATGCACTTAATAATATCCAAATACTCTAAATTAAATACCTACGAATACATCAAGCTTATGCTGAATGAAATCGTTAGTTAGTAGTAAAAAACTTGTGATACTTTCTTTAATGCGTGGATCCTTGTGAAGAATACATTTTTGTCCCGATTATTAGTCAAGTTTCCAGAATATCATTGTTTTACGTGAAAGTCTAGTACTTTTTCACCTTACATATGCTAAATTTCACTAACTCTTTCTAGTTTAAAAAAGGATTAATGTTTAGTTTAAGGAAAATGAAAAAAATATTAGAATGTTGAAATAAATGTCTGGATATTTTTAAAATACTTCCATTACAGATTCATCATCATCTCTTACGGTTTTATATTGTTAATAATATAAAGGAATTTCTGATTACAATATTCACAATAAAAACGGTGAATTCATTGAAATAAAAAATATAGTGTCTATTCGTGTTTTACAGTCAAACACTTAAAGACTATTTCACTATAATGTGATATTCAAACGCCTCAAGGGAGTCGAATCAGGGCATGAAAATATTGTCAAGATTTATGGAGGAATATAAAATTGTATTTTTATTATATTTCCAAATCAGCCAGGGGAAAAGATGAATTTGAGAATGTTCAATAAACAAATAACATTTTAGTGAATTATGTCGATTTCTATTCTATTTTATTTTAATCTATATATAGTTTCCTATATCAATATTGAATAACGGTAGTATTTATTTAGACAAGGATCCAAAGAGAAGAAAACCAGAAATTTATTATTTTTTTCAAATGGAAGTGTCTGTAAATAAAAAGTGAAAAGTATCATTCATTCGCAAGAAAAAACGGAAGATAAAAATCCTCATCAAAGTACATCAAACAATATGAATGAAATATTAAGACTCAATCAATATACATTCATATTATTAGGCAAGCTTTTCCGATAGAGCTTTTTCCCCAAATCTTCTCTTATGAAGCATTTCCCCATAAATATTCTACACTTCAAGAACTTGCTAAAGAAATTTGTCCTTTATAATATGATACACCAGCTTTGTGATGTTCGAGTTAAGTTCGACATAAAAAATGGATAATGGAGTTAGTCGTCAGATGACGTAGAGATGTGAATTTCTGACATAAATTTAACGGATCTCTATAAATTATCTATGATACTAAACATTGCTTCAACACCAAGGGACAAGATCGTGGATTTATTTCGCAATTTATTTTGTAAAGTTGTATGTACGATATATGTGGAGAATGTTTGTGATACAGTATGGATCGCCAAAAGCTCTGACTGAAGCCTACTGTACGATTTTCTCCCCTCGCAATTATCTGCATTCCCATTGGTGGTTGCCAACAGAGAACCACTACCTCACACAACTACAATATGCTTACTATATAATATACACACATGAATTATATTTTATTGTATTATTATTAAAACTACTACTACAAATGTATAACTATAAAGTTTATTGTCGGCTCAGAACCAGTTCGTATATTCCACACATATTCAACCCTGTACATACGAGTACATATATACAAGTACAGAGTATAAACTAATTATGTATGTACATATTCTAATATTAAGCATCGTAGTTTGGACGTATGTATAGATGCCTATGTAAAATAAATAAATAACTAAAATAATATAAAAAATATTGATCCAACGCATAATGTACCTATGCTCGATATTTCCTATAATTTCGTACGTTTCTATCGATTTAGGTACATTATTATTTTTAAAGAGTTTAGCTACTTCACTGTCATCAAATTATAAGGATATCTGAACATTGCATCAGTTCATGCAAATGTGTACCTATTGTTACGTAGATACCTATTGAAAATGTAATAGTGTCCAATGTTTTCTTTAAACATATTGAATATTGAAAGAATATCGGGTGATTCACTAATATGGATCTATCATCAACCTTCGTCACATAAGGTTTTAAAGATACCATAACTATCAAATACCAACAAGCTAAACGCGTGGTCATATATGAAACGACACTGATTAAGAGCTTTTGGAGTTGTTGAGCATAATAATATGATTATATAAAGTAGGTAATAGACGAGGATATCGATGGACTAAAATAAAATGGAAAATCCAAAATTAAAGAGAAATTGAGAGAAAGACACAAACCTAAGTTTTTCCTTATTATTGCTTCGCCAAAAAAAACGAAAATGTGAAGTAGCACAGACTACGCGTTTTGTTTAGCCTCGTACTGAAAAGGGCAAATTAATGCTTTTTCCAGGTAGGTGTTTGATGGTGAGCGAGATTTATAAATATAAAAAATAAAAATGTCGACCTTCCCTATAAGAATGAATGAGTTTAATTTACAAGGGAGTCAAACAGCATAAAAGTTCACTAAGTACAATAAGCTTCCATATTAGTATTATCTAGAGATATGTTAAGTACATAGGTACTATTGTTGTGATGTGATACTATATATTATTTGAAACTAAAACGAGAAAGTGTTTATGTGTTTTATGATGCGTCGGGTACCTTGGGGAAATACGTAGAGAATATATAAATACCTAATGTAATAAAATTTGTAATTAAATTTTATCATTCTCAAAGCTTATTGTAACTAGAAGAGCACAATGGATGTTGTTACCTAATCGGAATAACTGAATACCTACACGTAGAGATTTTGTTTCAATCACATTAAAAAAGAACGATTGAATAAAATAAATGAACCATGATTGTGAAGTTTTCGCGATGTTTTGGTGAATATCATGACTTAAAAAGTATTTTTATATAAATGCCGCGGTCTTATGTGGGACCTGTAAGTTCACAAACCTAAATACTTTCCGGCACACGTTTCAGTAAGTTGAAAATTGTGTCGTGAAGTGCTGAATACATCGTCACCACCGAGATTGGAACACGGCACCTCCTGATTGGAAATCCGCGCTCTCTCCAACTGTGCCCACCCAACACGTTATATTGTATACAAATAAAAAATCAAGCTAAAGAACTACATATAATAATCAAACATGGAATACCTAGCGGTAATAAGGGGGAAGCTTGTATAAATTTCCACTACCTATGGGTCCGTATGTGTGGGAGATAGCAGTGACGCATGCACCCTGGCACACGCCAAGTATTTCATTAAGGTAATAAACTCACCAGGTACACTATGAACTACATAATACCGTTCTCCCGGCTCCCCATACACACTTATACACACACCCTTTCATGATTGCGCAGGTGGAACAACGCACGTATGCCCTCTACGGGAACCGTAAGATTTCTTATATTAATAATTAAGGCATTCGGGAAGTAAGGAACTATACCTACAACGTAATAACACGATTTAAATTAATAAGAGATTTATAGGATTCAGTTAATATAACTGGACAATAAATATTATTAATTAACTTAAAGTGACATAAATCACTCGCTATCGGGTGGATTGCCTTTCATAGAAATAAACTCAAGGTATTCAAATAGCTGTGGTGAGTTAAGTTAGAGGAACCACGGAGCGAAATACCAGTATGTTTACTGTGTTGACTGAGGTAAAATCATACATTTTACCTGGGTTAAAGTTTTTATTAAGTATTCGGTACATGTTGTTGGAAAATTTGTTAAATTCCAAGTTTTGCGATCTAGGCTGGCAACAGAAGTCTTATTGGTCTATATATGATTTTAATTTTCTGTTTCATTTTGATGAGTGAATATGATTGGTTTGCAGAGAAATAATTTTTGTAGATAGTAGAGGAATCTTCCTTGCTTGAACTCAAAACCATGAGAAGTAGAGGTACCTACCTAGTTTTTTTTTGTTACTTTTTCAGCATGAGAATATAATATGTAGATAAGTACAAATTAGACATGAGCGCCGCGCCGGCGCGCCGCCGTTGATCATGGTCGGCGCGCCGCCGCCGGTTAAAACGCTCACGCCGGCGGCGTGGGATCCGTGTGACCAAAAGTATTTATCTTGTGTTTCTTGATACAGAAATCGAAATAAGTACTTTTCCAGGTAATAAAATTGAAGC
Organism: Ceraclea dissimilis; assembly: GCA_963576895.1. NCBI lineage: Eukaryota > Metazoa > Arthropoda > Insecta > Trichoptera > Leptoceridae > Ceraclea > Ceraclea dissimilis. The sequence goes on from OY756359.1 coordinate 10,381,224, forward strand.
ATTCAGCTGTGGGGATGCTAGGGTTCAGTAATTATATAAAATGTCGAATAATAGCTACTTAATGCATTGTCTTATTTATTCGATTCTAAAACAAGAAATAGGATGGGATTTATTTATAGTTTTGACGGCCACAAGGCATTAATAGTTTGGTTCTTCATAGTGGAAATTAAATTAAAAACAAACGTTGTTTTATGTAACTGGGAATTATAAGGAAAAATCAGAATTTATGGTTTTTTGATCGATTTTATCATACCACGCTGAAATTTTTAAACCACGTAAATTTTGGCAGAGTATCTGACCAAAATTTTCGGCCTTTCATCTTTTCGGTCGACCGTTCTCTCTTTTCATTAGTTTAGCCTTGGATTATCGAAGTACCTAATCAAAATTATTTTCATTCCACTTGACTAGATTCGCTATATTTCATTTGTTTCAATACAACACTGTGGAAATAGTAATGACTTCTTTTCTCTTGACAAAAAACGATATTCATTTGGTAATTTTTGAGGTTTACGATCTTCAAAGTGTCAAAATGTGATTATAATTAGATATTTTAAGGTTAGAAACCAATTATATCGCTAACCTAAGGCGGCACTATAATAAAAAAAAAATATTATCCCCTAACGTGGTTTCTCAGACTGTGATTACAGACTACTCTCAATTTTTTATGTTTTGATTTACTTTTTTATTGTTATAATGCTCGTATATTTTGTACTCGTGGCCTTAAAAGCCGTATGGGATTGAAAATAAATAAATAAATTGTATTTTATCTTTCTACCGGTAAGCATTACGTATTTTGGTTGATATCATTATTAATTTATCCACCTTTCGACTAAAAACACAACAATTTATGTTTATTTGATAATTATCCTTATTTTTACGCCTAAAATAACATCGCAAATATGATAGTTTTATTAGGTAAATTACATAATTTTATTAAATTACCCTTCAATCCAAACAACAGGACATATAACACATATGTTTTTACAGCTTTTGCTCAACTGTAGTTCTCAGCTACATAGGAGTTTTGCATTTTGTGGAAGGTCGACCTCGTCATCGCAATTTATTTCAGAGTTTGAATTCACAACACTGTGGAAATAGTAATGACTTCTTTTCTCTTGACAAAAACGATATTCATTTGGTAATTTTTGACGCTTACGATCTTCAAAGTCTCAAAAAATGATTATAATTCGATATTTTAAGGTTAAAATTCAATTATTTCGCTCACCTAAAGCTACGTTATAATAAAAAAAGAAATTACTATCCCCTAACGTGGTTTTTCGGACTGTGATTACAGACTACTCTCAAATTGTAATTTATCTTTCCATCGGTAAGCATTACGTATTTTGGTTGATATTATTAATTTATGAACCTTTCGACTAGAACACCACAATTTATGCTTATTGAATAATTATTATCCTTATATTTACACCTCAAATAACATCGCAAATAAGATAGTTTTATTAAATTACATAATTTTATTAAATTACCCGTCCACTCCAAACAACACCACATATAACACATATGTTTTTACAGCTTTTGCTCAACTGTAGTTCTCAGCTACATAGGAGTTTTGCATTTTGTGGAAGGTCGACCTCGTCATCGCAATTTATTTCAGAGTTTGAATTCCACCCAACATTTAGCTAACAGCCCAGATATTGCCAAATGAGAAACCTGTTCGACTACATCACTGCCCATACTGAAGCTCTTTCTGACGCGTTTGACTTTATGGATTAGTTTATTTTGACCTGCCCTCCAGCGCCATGAAAAAGCAATAATGTAATTTTCCATTATTTTTCAAATATGAGCTTTTATTTCACTTTATTATTGAAATAATTATAGTTTTTCAAAATAAATAAATCGATTTTATCATTATCCTTTTCACATATACGTTTTTAATCATTTAAAACAATATTGCAAAAAAATCCAATGCTTCCCCCCACTTTGGATCCACGCCGCCGGCGTGGCGCCGCCGCCGGCAATTTTAGACATGGGCGCCGCCGCCGGCTTTTTTGCAGCCGGCGCACATGTCTAGTACAAATATATTTGGCACCTTTCTCGCTAAAAATAGGTAAGTATAATAAGTAATAAGTATATGAATTAAGTGTCAACTTACAAGGAATGCTAAATTACGAACCTATTGTTGACTTTTCATAAAACGATCAAATAAATTATCAAAAATATTTCGATAAAATAGGTAGGTGCCCAAGTTATTATAGCGGTACAATAATAATTTATGCTTTGGACATTTTGTAATTTAATGCGTTTTTATTGTTTGCCTAGGTATCGGAAATAAAAACGTAGCTATATCCGCATCCAAGAGGCAGCTGACTACTCTTATATAAATTATACATAGACATAATATCCTATTGCCGAATTCTCGTGCGAATATTAAAAAAAAGGTATATTTAAGAAAAAGGTCAGAAACCTCTCAGGTAGGTACGAATTAAAACGATAAAACATTATTGTTTACTTATCTACTATCACCCTACCCAGCTTTGCTCGGTAACATATGGAATATTAACTAATTTTCCCTGAGAATAACTTTATTTAATATAGCAGGAAGAAGGTATATACGAAATAACATTTATTTGGTCCCAGTGAACAAATGTTCTGATTCATTTTTGAAATGTTTACATTCTATATTTTGTTCAAGAAAAGCGTAAATAAAAATAAATAAAATTTGGTTGGTTAATAAAATGCGTTTGAGTTCTGATGGTCCATTCTGCAGTGTACGACATATATGTATACATACAAAGGCAGTCTTTTTATAATATGTATATATCTAATTGTGACGTATATTTTCTATTGGAAAAGAGACCACAATTTATTTAGAATAAATACTCGTAATATTGCTGGTAGCAAAAATATTCAGGTACTTTTTTTCAGAAAAAAGGATCTGGGCTTGTACACAAAAACCCAAACATTTTCCTGTACACTTTACAGCAAGCTAAAATATTTATTTTTATTTATTTTATTTATTTAAACTTAAAGTAAACAACAAACACATATAAATATACAAAATGGACATAGTACAGATTATAAAACGTTGTTCACTAGGGCGAACTTATCGCAGAACTGCGATTTCTTCCAGTTAACCCCATTGTATCACGTAGTGCAGAAAACATTGTTTTGGCACCAAGATTCGAACCCGCGGCATCTCCTGATGTTTTAGAAATCCGCACTCCACCGACTGCTACAACACTTACTTCAAAATATATAAATATCGTCTTTCTATTTATATTAGTATTATGAGTATTATATTCGCGAGGACATTGAGCAGGTAAAAATATTTTTAAAAAGGTTTCATAATTTCTCACCCATGGCCATGGCATAACAATACCTAATTTGAATTTTGCATAATTATACGTATGTTAATTATTTTTTAAATGTTACCTATCTAGGTACCTGCATACCTACATAAAACACACATGTAATTTTATTGAGGTTTTTTAACGATTGAATTATTTCATGTATAACTAGAAAATGTACACCTGCCGATTAAAAATAAAAGGTAATAGCCGTTTTGATTATTAGGTAGGTAGCTAGGTACTATATTCACTTATATATATAGTTCACATTACATAAAATATTCATATAGTAATAGTTGATCGGTATGATTCTAATATATTATTTGTAGTATTGGTTATCGGCTGATTACTGCTGTAAGATTCGACGACAATATATTTTCTGATGAACTAACAATATACTGCATTTTCATAAATTTTACACCAGATTTTGTGTGATGAAGTAGTGAATTATTAAAAGCTCGTTTTTATTGCTGAACTTTAATAATAGTAAAATATCGTACGTGTTTGTGAGTTGGCTAAAGGAAGTTGCTTTTAAAGAGCATAAAAATGTATTATGAAATGCTAACAAAAATCTCTGTATCTTGTTCACCAAAAGTGTAAATAAATATATACTTGCTGAGTGTAGTAGGAACATATTCTAATAATTGCATAAATCGATTTTTTCTTAGAAAATTACCTATAAGGCTTCAAACAATAGTGATTTTTTACATACACAAACATTAAAAATGCTAACCTACCTTGTGTTGATTATATTTCATTATGATTACCTGTGTAGATAGGTACTGTAGGTACCTACTTGGTATATAGTAACGTGTTCAGTACTAATATAGTGACAGCTGCTTGCTTGCAACTACATGCTATATTAACTACTATAATATCTAACCATTGCAGACATCTGCTCCATATGTCTGTATTGGTATCCACCACATACGATTTGTCTGTTGGAAGTTGGAACCGACACAATAATATTATAGTATCACATATATGTATATGTAATTAATAATGAATGTGCATTTATATAAACTTATCTATAAAAGACATTCTGTTTTTGTGTACCTAAAACATTCACCTTTATCGACGATTTAAAAAAATACTTATGAAATTAGACACGTAGTCTAAGTTTATTTAGGGTGATATAGAAAATTAAGTTTTCGTGAAAATTCTTACAAGTTTGTGTTATAATACTCATATAATAAACGTAGAAATGTTTGCGACATTTTCCTTAGTACGGGATATATAATATAAAGATTTGCACATAGGTTTTAATTAGACAAAACATAAAATATGAGGTAGAATCACTATTTACCTATTAATAAATTAAATTACAGATACCTAATCAAAATTTCCCAATCATTTTATATTGCTTCCCTACCTACTTTCCACCACAATGTCCCTGATTTGTCATATGTATACTATTGTATACATATTGTTTTCTACAAGAAAAGGTGTTTGACATCGATAATATAATATTTCATAAGATGGATATTAATTTTATTAGGTATACTTCGCTATAAGTGAAATACATTAATTTAAACCACAATATAAAAGAAATACGTATAAGTTTAACAGTAATAAAAAAGAAAGTACTCGTATATAGGAGGGAGTATTTTGGAGTAGTACCTACCCGTGGTTATGAGTTTTCATACGTAGTATTAGAATCGTTAAAACACTACCTTATTTTAGATTCCAACAAGCAATTAATGAATACTGAGAAAGTTTAATGTAAGCTTTTTACGCATCTTTAGCGATACGGCATTAAGGTACATATACTCAGATATACTTAACATAGTATAGGTATCTCGTTTGCCTTGATAATCATGATTTGTAGACAGGACTATGTAGGTAGCTACCTTCTACGAAGTACTCAGGCACGTCGCCAAATCTTTTTAAGTGCGTAGATATATAGAGCGATATAACAAAATGTACAATTAACCGTGAAAAAACGAGCGTAGTGAAAAGATAAAGTTTTTTAAAGGCAAATAAATTTTCAATCAGTCCGGGATTTTTTCTTGGAAAAACTAATTCTATCGTGGTGGTGGGTGAATCAGAATCAATCAAGCGAAAATATATAAAGGTTATAAGAGTACATTGATATTCAAGAACTTCCTCACGGAATATTTTCAGGCATGACAAATATTTTGTGAGGTACTATTTATTTATTTATAAATGTAGAAATATGTAGACATTGCGAACGATAAGATATCAGGACATTCGTTCACTAAGGCGAGCTTATATCGAAACTATCAAATGGTCATGAAAATATGATGAAGAGTTTTATATTTTCTTTCATTCTATTTTCTTCCTCTGTCGTATAAAAAGGAAAATCTGTTTTTAATGATTCGCAAAAAAACGACAAAAAAAAAACTCCATGGCAATTATTTTTATTTCAAGTGAGCTTTGAATTTTGTTCCTAGTAATCTGTTTGGCATGACGCATATTATTATTATACGTTATGGTGTGGTAATCGATTTTTCCGATGTACATTCTCTCTTATTTTACTTCGTATAGAGCACACACCACACACTCTCAGTATACTCCATCCACCACACATACAATAAGAGTAACTACTATACACAGGTTCATATACAAATCGAGTATCTACTAACGTTTCTAAGAATTTTACTTTCAGCGTTGCGTCGTTCAAAAAGTCGATTTTTGTATATAGTATATCAAATACGTTTACTGTAATACAAACTAACTGTATATTCCATATTATCTACCGATGTTTTTTGCACGAAAATGTTTTTCCACGATATTGCTTTTTCGTTTTCAACGGAGAAAGTTTATTTAAAATTATAGACGTTTTTGTGAAAGTGGAATCATTGAACTTTCGGGAGGTAATCACTTTGTTGGTTTACAAAGAATAATGTGCATGTAGGACTTCATGCTATATTCCAAACTACCCCAGTGCAAATATATACACACATATACATACCTAATAATATATACACCTACTGTAATGGAAACCAAACTAAAATATCTTCGAGACATGATATTCATGTTTCATAAAAGCAATTTGTAGTGTCTGCATTGTCGACGATCGATAAAATAAGCTGGCGGATTTAGACATGATTTTCATTTTTCACAACACATTAAAGTTTTAGATTTTATAATAATTACCCGATGGTAATCGTACAATATAATGAACTAGTATGAACGTGTACCGAGACATATTGAAGTGAGGGAGAATGTATGTTTCAAGGGCTGGTTTTAGGTTTTAGGTCTCTCAGTCATGAGACGTTGCAACGCCGCACTCCTTGTATGTAGGCAACCGTGTTTGTTATTTTAATAGAGTGATGGTGATGAGTCATTCCCGCGTAAAGGCTGCTGCGAGTGTAAGGGAGAGCCAGAGGGAGTGACTAGGACAGGCTGTTATCGATCCGCATAATCCCGTGCAATGACAACAAACCACGAGGACTCGAATAATCTTTCAGAAACTTACCATAACACAACTTAATGAATTATATACTAATCTTTAATAACGTATTAGGATTATTCAATAAATAATTCACACAGCTGTTAGATGCCGATTTAAATAACACCTTCATTCAGGATATAATAAAGTATATATTTCATTATTCACATAATTAGTTTTATTAATAAATCAGGTAGGTATGGAGGGAACCTAAAACTAGGAATGAGAAAATTGACACTTTTACAAAATAAATTTATGTAAGTATTAATTAACTAAATCTCCTTCTTTAGAGGTAAAAAAACTTGTACTAGGTATTTTGTATAAAATAATACCATATATTATTATAATTACATAATAGATTTCAGATATATTATACATGTAGTAGGTATAAAAATATCACAACAAGGATGTTACAAAGTTTAATAGAGGTATACTAAGGCATTAATAACAATACAAGCTAAACCTAAATTAATATAAATTCTGTATAATACTCATATTATTATACCACGAACTGCGCATCTACTGGTTGATAACTAATTTAGGCTTAAAGTTTTATTCGAGGCGTTTCTACGAGAAAATTAATTATCCAAAATTAATTAGTGTTTAACATATCCCTAAATAAATAATCTAGATTTTGATTAGGTGAGAGGCAGGTATTTCAATATAAAGTTTCAATTAACGACTATTTAAAATTATTACGTTAAGCACTTAACTTCTATACTCTATAGTATGGTTTTCCTTACAATAATTATTACAGATTAATACTACCTGAAATAGGTATATTGCATATTGCTATGTTGATGTAATGAAAAAACTCTTTAGTCCATTTTCACGCATGGTTTATTTTTTCCAACAATCCTAAGTTACTATATGAATAAAAACTACATATATAATAACACAGGATAATTATTTTCAATAATGTATTGATTTTGTACTAAAGCTTTTAGCGCTTTAGAGTAGGTACCACGTGATAGAAGTTGTTAGTACAATAACAAAGTGGAGCTTTAAAATACGTCGCATCAGACGAGTAATATGCGTGATATGAAATGGTCTGAAAGTTTTTTCGCGATGTGTGAAGGTTGGTGGTTGTACTGAAACAGCAGAGAGAAGGGGTATACTCGTAGATGAGACGGAAGCTCATTCCGTTAGGGACGCCCGCCGGCTCGCGTCGCGGTGGTCACCGACGCGGATATAACGCAGATACCTTCAAGCCATGAGCACGCATCATAATCCTATTTACTAAATAACTGAACTTGAACTATAACAGCATGGGGCATGTATGCCATCACAGTCACACCACCTACTGGCCCTCATACTCTTACAAATTTACCTATACGCGATGTATGCGCGGAGTTAGTATATGTACTACGTACTATGTACGCAAATTTACCTATACGCAATCTACGGGTTAGGTACTATGTACGTAAATAATTTTTAATTGCTTTTACGTTTTGCCACCTTAGCTATTTTTTATAGAAATGTATCTGGAGGGTTGATTACTATGAAGTGATTTCTAGCAGTCAACTAGACCCGTTTAGTGTTTATGCACCACAGCTGGGAATCAAACTTGGGACCTAGCACCTACATACTGTAATGGTTGCTTCAACAAGGATATTATATAACATCGTATATTTATACTTTTATAATATCAAACTTTTGTTATGTAGGTACGAAATTCTAAGTGGTCGGTAGCCTGGTTGGTAACGCGCTCGACTGTTAATACACTGGGCGCGGGTTCCTTCCCCGATGCCGACCTACTCCAATTCACGACACGAGCTTTTCAAGCTTACCGTGAAGTGTACAAAGGTGTGTTTAGGTTTATTTCAATAAACGTAGATTCATTAAAAAAAAACAATAAAATGAGTAGAAAGGCATATGAAATGTGCATGCAATCATAGATAATTGCATGGGTATGTGTAACAGTACAGACATAAAAGGACAATATAGTGTGGAAGATTTCACATCAAAAACACAAAAGATAATGTGAAAATGAAAGTTGTACATGTACACTGTACAGGTTCGTAAGTAGGTAATTATTGTTTAATGAAATACAAACGTCGGAAATCTTAAATCATCTACCTAGTACAAAACATGCAATGGTTCTAGGTATATTAATATCCGTAAATACTAAATACATATTCTATGAGATGTTTAGGATTACAACATTCAGAAATAATAGTTTTTTTAGATAAAAAAAAGTGGAAAGGAAGTTAATTCATCAAAAAAACATAACCTCCATGAGAACGTCGGATGTGAACTAGGATTAAGGACTATGCACTCAGTATGTTCATAAAAATACACGCATATGTATGTCGTGTAGTGTGATATCCTAACTCACATCTTATGTATAATATAATAATAGTAAGGTAGTAGGTATAATAATATTTTTTGTTGCCAAACACAAAAGGGACCAATGGAAAGTGGCAGGCAATAGATGCAGCTGTTGTATAGAAAGAGACCGAGTTTTTTTTCTATCGAAATGAGGTCAATGCTCTCTGTCATGGGGTAGGTATCCTGACATACACTACACATGCATATTATACATACACACATATTGTGCAACGCAGAGTGCTAAATACGAAATATATATCATTAAAAATATTTTATTACCATTTTTATTGCATTTAATTTTGTTGATGTCATTGTAACTGTATGGGAACTGGGAAGACTAATTTTAATTTTAATATCAACTATTAAGTTAAAACCTACACAATCGAGAAATACCAAAATCGCAATGAGGTAAATGTTTTCTAATCAGTGGAAATTTACAAAACTCTAGTAAATTAATTCATATAGAGTTAGATTACAAAAACACTATGTCCTGAGAATGAAATTATCACTGAATAATTTATGTTTACTGCGCCTTTTTTTAATTTGCGACGTCATGAAAATATCCACATTATATTACGAGTATTTTTAGAAGGCCCATTTATCATACCCTCTGAATTTAAAATTTTAGTCACAATTTTTTCATTACTGCGTCCAAAATGTCAGAAACTTTCAGTTTATAAAATCTAAAAGGACATTAACCAAGAGCAGGGTGACAGATGCGTGACCGATCGTAATATTATTATACCAAAGTATGTATGTACCTACAATACACTACATGCTAAAGGTACACGGTACAGTATTATAAAGAAGGACTTGCATACATACATACGTAGTGCACACACTGGCTGACACTGGATCGATAAAATGCACAAACATTAGGTACAAAAATAAGAATAATGTACCTACTCTTACTATTATATACTATCTATACAATTTAACTGCATATTATGACAGTTAACAATACGAAAGTCTATGTCTATCTATATCTATCGCAGTTTTATTATTTAGTAGACAACTTTAGCATCTGTAGGTAGGTACCTACTGTAACAGAGCTTTTATTCGGTTTGACGTTTGAGAGATCATAAATTACGCAATGCCAAATAGCCGGCTGAACTTTCAGCTTTGACCCAATATTGAATTGATTTAATGAACTATATAGTTTGTAAGTTTATATTATTGTGGATTCAAATTGAATGATGAAGGTTTCGTACGACAAACTTGGTAAGTTTCAGCAACTGTGAATGTTTATCTCATTAACAGAAAATTATGTAAATAAAATATTTTAATAGAAAATTTGTATTTTGGGGAGAGATTCGCACGACTGATTTGATTATGCAATATTACATTGGGGTTCATAGACAACATTTGAGTGAAGTGAATCGAAAAACATTTATATCAGACACATTGTACAGGTACATTGGGATTATGAAGGGGTTGAGTTCAACACTAAACTTTCAAAAATAATAGAGGATATAGAGATGAAATAATGCTAAAAGTCTCGATTACATCAATTTCAATTTCAATAGTGCCACTATAAAAACATTCACTCGCTAGCTTATCTACTAATTATGTAGTACCACCAAAAGTGCCCAATACAAAATCTTAAAATAAAGAAGCAATAAATTGAGGATCGTGCATATTCCTACAAACATTTTATAAATCAATATCTACCGAACTTCCACGATTTTAGAGTTCTTATTGCAATTTCTACTTAATTTTTTCCAAGCAAAATATTAGAAAAACTTTCAATTTATTAATATTGGTTGGATATTTAATATAAAATTTTACATTTTACCCAAATAGATTAAAGCTTTCCTCGACTGGTAAATAGCCCCGAGGATGAGTAGAAGCTTTATATTGTTATTGTGATGCTTTAATAAGAAAAAGTTTAATATCGCTACGATGTTATTACTGTTATACCGAATTCTTATTTTGGAATGTGATCTTAAATTCTCAGAAATAAATGATAATTTTAAATTGTCTAAATAAATACATATAAGACGAAACGTATCACAAACTGAAGTCTTTGCTTACAATAAATATATCGATACATGATATTGCTAAATGTTCAGTTTGATTAATTTCACCTCAGTAATTCTCTATAAATTATGTTGAACTGTTTTGTTTTTAATATGTGCAATTAAAATTAAAACCATGCAATACATGTATCTACCCGAATTTATAAAACGAATTCCACCAAAGTTTACAACAAAGCCCAAAACCGATTATATTTATGGTATGTAAGTACCTAGTTTGATACAAATAAATCGTCCCATTTTAGTAATAAAGTAAAAATACAGCGCAAATGTATATCAAAATAAATAATTCGTTAAAATAAAACCAATTTCATTTCATTCGTAGAAATGAAATTATTACACAACGCAGGTCGACATAAACAATTTACTCGTAAAATTCGCTATAACTTCATAACACAACATTGTAGGTATCTGGTATACGTCTACTTACTACCTAGTATACCGGGAGGTACTCATTAATTTTTAATGAAAAATTTCCAAGTCGTTGGGCACAAAATATGTTATGCACGACATTCACGGTAACTTCAAATTATACCGTTCCTAGTATTTAATATTTATACTATAGGTACCTTCCATCAATTACCGATTCTTTTTTATAAATTTGGTTGTTATAAATACGAAGGATTCTGCGATAGTGAAATGGACTACGCATTTATTTGCTCAATGAATTTGCATATTTTTAGCAGAATTCGATTCTTATTTACTATGCAATTTTTGTAATAGATATGTACGACAAAATTCATACGTAAACCTTCTTATGATTGGCCATTGTATAAATTTTCCTTTCAAATGTGCTACTAAAAATCAAAACATCTGGTAATAATGTTTTCCTCGTTAATTAAAACGAATTAAAAAGGCTCCTTATATAAAATACAAGTTTGTTTGATCGATCGACATTAATACATAGTTGATTTTAAAACCTAAATTGTTCCTGGTTTCTGGCTTTCGTTAGGAATATTCTAAAAGTGTTCTTCGATATATTTTTTCGCATCGTTCGCCTTCAGTTGCACGTGCAACTAGCGTGGTGGGGTGGGGTGGTTCAACCAACCCTCCCGCAGGCCTAAACCACCCTCACCCACTCCACTTCCTTCTCCCCCGCCGCCACCCTCCTCCTCGCCCCTCCTCCTCAGGAACTAGACCTAACGCACTGTATTGATTTTTTATTAGTGCATACGCGTGAGCCATGATGACAGAACGGAATATTGCTTCTCTGCGAGTATTTTCAAACCTCCCACCTTTAATCAACTGAATTATAACGTTATACTTCAAAACTCTACGACGAAATTATTCCAAAACACGACGCTTGCTAATATAATACGCTTCAAATTAAACATCGCTAAACGAATTACAATATTCATCATAGAAATGACTGAGAAACTGTACATATATGTACGCTATACCTATTATATGTCTCCGTTTCAAAATTATCATCTAAAATATGAAATCAATAAAAAATAAATTACACACAGTTAATTGCGCATAATAGGATTATTTTCACGTGTCAGTTAGATAGGCAGTCACCTATGTATCATAATAACTTCAATTCTGTTTATACGAGAATACAATTATTACATAGATAATTCTTATATTATTGATATGTAGCATTTATATCGAACTAATACAATAGATGTATTGCCAAATTCACAAAATATATAAAGAAAGAAATAATGTTAGTTAAGTTCCTCTAGTTTTATTATGGGATACTGTTTACTACATATTATGAAGTTTGCTAGTCTTGCATATTAGTATCCCACGTTGCTGTACAAAATCATTATGATGAAGAAAGAGATTTCCAAGAATTGATCATAATAGTTTCCTAGATAACATTTTCCTTATTTCATATACGTCAATATCCTTAATGGTGTTTTGGTCTAATATTACATTTACACCATAATAGATATATTAACATCAGGATTGTGTTAGAAACAGAAAAGAAGAAATGATTGGACAAGGAATATAAATAAGTCTACGATGCTCTTCTACTACGATTTAGATTTTGTATAAAGCTCTGTATGCAGAGTTATTAATTAAAAAAAGCTCTCTATATAAAACACTTCCCTGCTAAATACTTTCACAACCCACAAACATTTTTTTTACTGTAGTATTAGTATCCATCCTTGTGGATATTATTTACTGGTTATGCCATTCTTGATACTATGTCGTAATGATAGGATTAATGGATGGGTAAAATATGAAGTTCAATTGATCGCGGCCTGTAAACATCTGGATTGACATTACTATCTGGTATTTGTAATACTCAGTAGATACTTGGAGATATCGTAACAAACTATGCTTTATAATGACATGTCATCGTGAAGCAACATCAACATTAAAGAGAAATTCACTATTTGATTCGCGGGCTATCATTGTTTCATTGAAATTTATAATTTTATCCTTCAGCGTCATTAATAGAGACAAAACACTCACCTATGTATGCTAATATCTCGTAAGTAGGTACCTGAATAATAAAATCAGTCTACATATACGCTGAGATATAATAATAATGTAAATGTAGATATAATAATAATGTAGGTATCTATCTAATCTCTAGTATGTTATTATTAGGTAGGTACCTGAGTGACATTATTATGGAAGGATGCTGTAAGTACTCCTCATATGGAACAGTCCATAGACCGAGAGAGATAGACGACTTGATAGGTATTTAATATTATGATATTGTGTCATCAATTCATCACATCACTTCACTCTGTGCTTAATCCTGACTGTAAATACATTTGTACACATCAACATCCATTCTACCTACACACACTGGAATACCTTTCATACACTATACAATACGTATATCCCAGGATTATAATATCTGAGATACGCAGAGAACCACTGGAACAGAAAGTACGAGATCTATACAGAACTGCTTACAACACGAGTATGCGAAGGTTTCGTGCTTACAACGGAAATAACTTTTCCATGAATGAATGGTTACATATTTTGCGAAATATTTAAGCGGGTAATAAGAAATTAGAAATCCACGTATATAAGTAAATGATATACCCACCTGGGGAATTATGTGTATTAGAGTAAAATAATTAAATTATGTTTTATACCTGACCTGTGCTTATTAATATTTAATGAAGCACAGCCATACTATTACTAATTAATGAACAAAAATAATATGATCAAGGAATAGTAAAAGCAAAACATATGTAGATACGTAAAATTATTCTGTTTCATTCTGTAATGTAGGTACACATCCCAAACCTTTTCATTCTTTTAATGCATATTTCCAAAGCATAAATTCTCAAATATTTATAATATTATATACAAAATATACCTTTTCCTGTATCGCAAAACAATAAGATTTTGTAATCAGTCTGTTAAAATTCAACGATACCACATATTGAGTTAATGGTAGGAACTGTTATTGGGTGCATCTTGAGGAGATACGTAAATGTCTGAATAAAACACTCGTAATATTCGTCAAGAGGATTTTGATAATTTTGTCAATGGTGAATAATTCTAACAGATCATTTGATACTCATTATACAACCTATTCATTCAAATCTGGACTGGAAGAACAACGATAACTTATACATTTAGGTCGACATCGTCTAATTAGGTTCATAAAAAATATTATCATAGAATGAATAAAAATGTAAGTTCGAAATGTAAGTTTATATAATTTTATTCGCATTTCCGTATGTCATAAAGGACAAAAATATTTATTTTTCAACGATGGATATTTTGATATAAAATATCTATAAAAATGTAACATTATACATCGGAGGACGAGGGAAAGGAAGTGGGCGGAACGTGTCTGTATGGCGCTCATAATAATATCACGAGTGATAATATTTGCATGATAAACAAAATGTATTTTTTAAAGCTTCATCACAAAAGTAGGCTGCCCTCTAGAGTCTAGAAACACGTGCATCCTACATAGACGTGGATACAAAAAAACAACATCCTACCTGACATATGATATTCTATTAAATTACACAACGTTATAATATAATACATTAGCAGTAGTTATCAATAACCTTTTACCATAATTAAATGTCAACAGTGTGAAGCGGCACACCTTACTTACGCACATACACATTAATGGATTTTGGGTTCACGAATTTTCTTAAATATTATCGAACGAATTCAAGGAGAAATAAAACAAAGGGAAAATCTTCATGCGTAGGTTGGACTCAGTGTAAATAATCAATCCTACCTTCTTTTCCGTGAGTTTTTCGCACCTCCTCTGTTTGCAGATTTGATGTGACTTGTCATTTCTGCAAGGTGCACAGTCACCACAGTTGTCCTTTCTCTGACATCCGATACATTCACCACAGCGTTTCCTCTTCTTTTTGGTCTGAAAAAAAAATATTAGTAAGTATTATTTATGGATTATTATCCATATCTTTTAAACAATTAATAAGATGTCGTGTCTGTACACCTCAATGCATTAGTGATTGGACAGCATACTACCTAATTCTCTACATTTCGAATGTGGGAATATTCCCATTTGTTAGGTGAAAATACTGTTAGGGTTTATAAAATGCACATTGTATACGTATATTGAATTACCTGTTTATCACTAGATACGTCATCCATATCTTGCATGCTGTTGTGTGAAGCTGGTCCTGAAGGAAGTTGAGCTCCAATTCGTCTTAATGGTGTTCCAGTACCTCCAGTTGAAGACACAGCTGCAACTTGACCACTTTCCGTACCAACTTCCATACCTGATCCATCAGACTCGCCATTTGATTCCAAACTGTTTGCTCGTATTTTTCTTCGTTCCTTTTTCCTAAAGTCACTTCTCGTGGGGGAGTTTCCGTTTTGGAATCCATCAGTTTTTGATTTGTCGAACGAATTGTCTAATACTGTGACTGGAGTTTGGAATTCTGTATGGTGTAATCCGTTTGGAATAAATTTGGCATCTTGTGATATTGGTATAGTTGTGTTTCCAATCTTCATTTCAAATGGAGCAGGTTCGTTCTTCAAAACGTGAACGACTGTTTGATTTGGAATGTTTTGTATGAGGGTACCATTCTGATGAAGTAAACCGTTTTGTGGTTGGAAATTTAAAGTGAGATTCGGTTGATATAATAAATGTCTCTCATCCAAATATTGAGGGGTTAATGGTAAAGCGTATGCCCTCGGGTTAACGGTTGCTAAGGTATGAAATGCTGCAGGTGCTAATGGAGTAAGTGTTGCTGGGGATGGAGCAGGTCCAGGTGAGCTGACTCCAACAGCTGTGACTGGAGCTGGTGCAATCGAATCAGCCACAGGTTCAGAAAAGGCGTGGAACTGACTTTGGAAAGAAGGTAATTTGGCATCGGTAAAACCGCCTCGAAGTGCGACATCTTTCCCCGCACCAGCTCCAGCCGGTTCCCAGGGTCTGTACTGCGGCTGGCCAGTTCTCTCTCCGTAGTAGTCCCATGAGATATCCAGTAAACGACCATCCTGACCAGGTCGTGGTTCGTGTTCTTCAGAGAAAGGCGCAAAGGAGGTGGTGTGCTCCCCTCCAGGGAAGGTCCCACCCCCCGCGCCCGCTCCCACTGCTTCACTCATCCCTCCCACTACCCAGTACACACCATTTCCTAAGCTGACTGCCAATTTATCGAGTTTTTATACACTGACTAATTGCGAACGTTTAACCCGACATCCGCACCACTAGGAACACATTGTTCTTTCGATACATTATACCATGATCTTCTTGTGATGTGCACTAATAGTGGACATTGCACAAATATCTTGATCAACTTTGTCACTATTATAAATGCACTAGGAAAATATATTATATCAGATTTATATGACTGCGACTCAGATACGCAAGTCAGTTAATATTTTTATAATTAGGTAAGTATTAAATATTTAAGTTTAGTTGATTTTGTACTTGGTATACTTTGGAACAGGTAGCCCCAGCTAAGGTGAACTAGAGACACTCTAATGGAACGTAACAACTAAGTGTAGATATAATATTAAGAGGTACTTAAACAATTACTATGATAGGTACACAGTTATGTTTATTATTATTAATTCAATACTGTACGAGTATACTGTTTGAGGCAACTTTGTTTATAATTTATATTAGTTAAAACTTATTATTTGTTTCTTTGGCTTTCTATATATTAAAAATATTATTTGAGCTTTAGACAATTATGATTTGGAATATTTTAAGGCAATGAGTTGTATTATTACGTCACGGTTTAATTCTAAGTTTCATTACAAAAATATCGATTATTTCCTTAAGAATAAAGCGCACTTATTGATTATTTCCAAAGGCTATATTATTTTGTACTTCACAAATACGATAGTTACTATTATAAGTATTATAAATATGGCGAACCTTCTTTGGTTTATCAAAAGATTACAATCTATGGTTACGTTTCAATAAATTAACTTATATCCTATGTAACTACTACGACAATAAATTATAATAGTGTGATTATAAATTCATAAGCAATTTTGCACTTTGGATTTCATTGAAACTGTCTGTTATATTCTCTTATTGTCCACTACCGGTCCAACATAATGAGTGTATATTCTCCTCGTCTGAAACAAAATAATAACATACAATTAGTTTCACAAACACCTCAAATGATTATTGGTGAAGCAAGTTATAGCACGAAGTAGAAAATAAGGAAGTGTTTTGTATGTCAACGTCCAATGGATTAGGGGCAAACACCTGAGAGAAATAATCCCCTCGTATAAAGAAAGTGAGAGTACTGCACTGACCTAGGAATGGTAGATGGTCTCTACACTCCCTATAGAGTATAGGTACCTGGTACTCCCCATACGCCACACAGCGACGCGCCGCTCTTCACACCGACGCGACGCCTTATTTTCATCCATCCCTATATTGTAACCTTCACATACCTACATAAACATGCTGTGTATTATTACTATTGGATACATAGTCATGTACTACACCTAGACCCGTCTACACACATGTACACAGATATTAAATACTGGAAGTACGTTTTAAATTTAAATGAAACTGTGGAAAATCTTTAGCGGATATTTATAGTAAAGGGAAATTACTGAAAATAAAATAATAAGTACAATGGACACATAATCATTTTGCATAACGTGCTTAAGCAGCAGAGGGTATATTTTTTCCTTTAAAACATTATTGTTGATATGGAAATTATCTACAAACATTATTTCAGCAAATTCCCTAACAATTAAATGAAATTAAATCTTGGAAACGTAAACTTTCTGAATTGATTGTAAGAAACTTAATTAGAGTAGGAAGCTACGAGTATGTAAACAATATTATAAAGCTTTCAGTTTAATAATAATTCTGGCGCAACTCTCATTCGAGAGCTTTTCATACATAAGACTATGTAATAGATACGTAGATACTTTGTACAGTACGATAGTGAAAGCTACGGATAGTGAAAGTGTCTACAACAGCTGAAAGTTCTAACTAAACTGACGGCGTGTTCAAAGTAACACTTCAGTACGTGAGTCAGTACACAATATTATATGAAGTACATAGGTATTGTGCTTTCAATGTGTACTATTATGTACTACAAGGATTTACGTTAAGCTCAAACATTCAATTGGGACTTAGCGATATTGCTGAATAGTAGGAAATAAACAAATGCGTGAAGCATTTACAAACAAATACTATAAGAGGTGTTATGTTACAATAAAAGAGGAAAAGAGTATATACCTACTGCTTTATTTCAACATAAATTTCAGAGTTTAGAAACAATACGTCTACATACGTGTATATTCAACATAATTTTTTTAAACAAAAACTCCCTACAGTCCTGTATTATGTACAATTGTACACCTACCTACAAATAATTAATGATTATTGTTATTAATAAATAATAACATTAGTTATTAATAAATAAGTGACGTAATGAGTCATTCCCGTATATTTAAATATTCACAATACATTGAACAGTAGCAAGGACTTAATATAATAAAGTCCTGTCATAGTGCACACTGCACACTGCATAGCATTATACTTGTATGGCATTTAGTATTGTGTACGTGTATAATGTACCTATATCTACAATCTACATGTAGCACATACGTTTAGACGTAGAGTATTTTCATCGTATTGAATGTTGTATGTGTAGACTGTAGAGTGTAGATCATGCCTTGATATTGTAGATGCCTACTCGGATATACGGTGAGTCACTATACTTACTTACTCAGGATCTTTTCGAGTGTGACAATGTTATTGATTACTTCTTTTTGCCACTGCGCCCTAATGAATTGGTGCTTCGAATCTATTGAACAAATCACGGACCAAGCGGAAAATTTTAAAGGAAAAACCGATAATAATAATAATAATAGGAATTATTATTCCTCGTAACTTTCTTTTCGTTTTTACGATTCAATATGTAAAACGAATCGCTATAAACATATGACAAAGAGGTGATAATCCCCTGATGGTTATCTAGAATATTCCTGTTTTATGTAAAGGAGACAACTTTAGTGTAAAAGTGAAATACAATGTTTTTGGTTATTTTTATTTTGATGGAGAATTTCACTAACCTAATAATTATTGTTCTATAAGATCTATAGTGCAGATTGACAAATTGTGAATCTTTTAAACAATGTTTAATTTTCGCGCTACTTAAACTTATTATATCACATGACAAAATCCCATTGTTTACTATCATAAAAGGGATAAAAATATCCTCCAAGATGTTCGTTTTAACATAATACTCGTATACATAATGTTAGAGTTATCCCATAGACTTTTATATTTAGTAGTACTAGCCTAGACGTCTGACTTCGTGTATTTTCAATAGAAAGGAAGTGACGCAATTTCACGCTCGGCACTTTTTGGTATTTTAGAGTCGCAAAACTCACACTATTAACAAGATATCAGTAATAATCACTAAAACATCTTTAAAACTATCGCTTAATAAATAACGTTAAAACTAATACAGTTTTGAGTCTAAGAGTTATCCTTAGTTGAATTGACATTATTTTATGTAGGTAATTAGTACTACTCCAATTTTCTTTCATAACTATTACTGAATTAGTATCATTGATTATGATTATTAGGAGGAGAGTAGTTTATAAGGAACTATGATTTAAAAAGAATATTGGTTCGATTTCTCTATAAATCACTACAATTTTTATTACAGTCCTTCGGGTCTCGACTATTGACTAAAAAACCTCATGAGAACAAAACTGAGAATCAATATTGGGATTTTTTTATGTATATATAAAAAAAAATATGTACAAAAATAATATAGAGTAATAAAATTATTGTAGTTTCAAATATTTATTGTAAGGTTATATTAGTCCTGGAAGCTTTTTACAAATCTCGATGCATTTTCATGAGTTCATTCAATATTCATACAAAGAAAGATTTTTTCGTATTTCCGATATAGAGTATAATATCTGGCAGTTTTTGGGAGAAAGACAACAAAAAGTAAAAACACAAGCGTCACGCTCTAATCCCATATGAAATATGCGTGTTATGTTGTGTTGCGTGAAGTATAAGTCTGATATGTACCTTTATTTTACTACGTATAGGTACATATACATTGTTGGGAGGTACCTACTTATATCCTACATCATGTCATGTGTGTGCAGTTTATACAGAAAGCTCTATACGACAGGGTTGCGTTATCTTACAAGGTAATAGAGTTTGCAAGTAACTGAGTGAAACTTTACTATAGGTACTTTTCAGTTGTCGTTTTCGATAATATCTTCATTATTCATTCATAAATTTGATCTTTGCTATAATCCTCCAAATATTATAATATGATCATCCATCCTCTAAAAAATAAAACGCTTCACTGACCAATCGTTTAAACGTAATATGAGTCTGATTTAGAAAACCCAAAGTAACGAAAATTAAATTGTATAGGTTGTATAGGTACATTTGTTGCCGAAGTTGGTTAGAAAAAGTAATATAAAGGAAAAACAATAACGTGTGTGATATAATTCTTTGATTCTGCATTGCATAGAGAATTTGTATAGAATTGTATTGAATTATTGTGAAATTGATTTCGAGTGCAACCCTATTCGGTGTAAAGGCAGTAGACACATGTATGGGTGTCCTGTATATTATAGAGAAGTTGGCGGTGGTGGTAGTGGTAGTGCTGTATCCACACCGGAAGACAGGAGGTCGGCGGGAAACCAAAAAAATATTATACCTATAATGTAGATGTAGTCTGTACTGTAATTATACTATCAACACAACCAAATGTTATGAAATTATGCCATGAATTCTTTATTCGAATGATTTCACTTCTCCAATCAAAGCACGATACTAAAATTTAAAATTAGAACGAACTTATTCTAAATGTTCTAATGATTTCTTCTACAAATCCTTCGTCCTTTTGTTTCATTCTAAAATAATTTTGAAATATCATCATAAGTGTCATCCCTTCATATGAAAAACACCAACTTTAACGAAAACTGCGAGATTTTGAAGAATCAGAGTTTAGTATAAAGTCACTTAAAATGAACTCTGTTCCTTCAAAAGTCTAGAAATACTAAATAGACACATAGTGAAATTTACCTAATATTTTCCGTAGTATTGGCTATAGGCATAATTTATTTTCCATCAGCGACCAACTAAGTTTACCAATAAATAACTTCTGATAATAATTTTTTAGTCCCTCCCATCAAAAATAGGTATGTCCTCTCTTTTAATATATTTTTAAGGACGTTTACTATAAATTGTTCACGAATGTACAAGTGCAAAAAAAAAATACAAATCAATTGAATACTATTAAATGAAAGTGACGAGGCGTCTATGTTTTCTGTGATTCAAAAGCAAACTTTACTGTTTGACAGATAAATAATTTATTCCTGAAGAAGTTAGCTAATTGGGTTAGCCAGAAGAAATTACTTTGATTCATACCTCATGCAAAGTAGTAGGCATATATTAGGTGAAGTTCATTAAAGAATTAATTAATCAAGATGTTATGAAGATCGGATATGGGATGGAGGAAAACAAAATGATAATTCTTTCTGCATATTACCTATTACAGTTTGTGCAACCATTTGGATAATTTAAGTTTAAGGATACAAGAAGAAACATTTCTGTTATCTGAAATATATTAGGAAGCTCATACAGTTCAATGGATCGCAAAGCATTGAGGAGAAACAAAAAAAAGTATCTAGAAAACATGCCTAATAACCTAACTCTAAAAGCTCTTGTTTACAATAGTTTTCAAAAGTTTGTTTATTGTTTACATGAACTTTAAATAAATAAAATACTAATCCAAAAGCTATGCCTGTATTTATAACTGAGTAAAACCAAACCATTAGCTCCTCTGAAAGCATCCCTTGTTGTATGGAAAGTGGAAAGCTTCAAATATACTGAAGGCAATAATTATCAAGGTAAGTAATTATCAAACAGAGATTAAGTAAAAAGTTTACAAACAATATTAGTGTTCATATTTACCTCCACTATACACTCACTAATTGTATATTACCAACTAACTTCTCTTATTGTACTCTCTATGTGATTAATTTATATATTCACTCTAGTTTTATTGTATAACAAATACGCGAATTTTTGTAATGTATATGTTTTGGCGCGCGCACTTAAGGGCGGCTATAGAAATGATTCGACAAGCCCAGTCCGCTCGTTTCGCGCTCTACAGGGTGACTGGCGCTGGCGGGGTAGAGGCCGGTGTTTAGTGGCGGCAGTTGGTGTACACATCTGCCGTTGAACCGCTGGGCCCAATCAGCGAATAGTGAGCGAGAGAGATAAAACATATCTGTTTACAATAATATGAAACAACTTTAGAGCTTGCACTCATTGTTTTACCGTGCACTGTCATATTGTGCGTAACTATGTTTTCATACTTTACTACAAATAATAACTGAACTTACTCTACGCATGCCCATGTTTTTTCTTTCAGTCATTTTCAGACGTCTGTTCCGGTAAACTTCAAACATACCGAATAGTGAAGACACATTTTGACAATCTGTGTATCTAAGCAATGCACTCGCAGTCGAATTTATGTATTCATTATAATGGATAAATACATTCAGCATAACACAAAATATCATTTTTTTGTTTCTAAAATTGTTGATCCACACTGCGAATACCTTCACCACCTATCTTGTTAATGTTTAAATTTGTATACATTTACTCGTGGTACATTTTTACGAAAGCGTTATATTTATTTACCACGTGTAAATGAGTAGAGAGATATGTAGGTTTATATACTCACTAGGTACTAGGGTATCTACATGGCGTATATGCGTAGCATAGATAATAATAACTTTCCAACGTAGAGGCGTAGAACGTTCACAACATGACGTGTTGAATATTTCGTAAGGCGTAGAGCTTTTCATGAAAACGGAGATAATTTGATATTAGGTTTATTAGACACTCTACAGTTGCAATACCCATTAGTTTCTATAACGTTTGATCGCGACACTCTTTATTGCTGACCTGCTTGAAGTTTTTTTTAAATAATACAAGTATGAGCCCATCACTTGGAATTCTGAAGATCTTAAATCAATATATGACTACTCAAGCTTGCTACTGTTCGTGCTTGTTCATAATAAATACTGATAGACAACCTTTTTCAGGTAAGCGAAGCTTTGGATCCTATACGAAAAGCATGGCATTGGATTATACAGAAGATCGACTCAACTACTGTTACTTTTTTTAAGCCGAGGCAGGACTTTCCGACAAACTTCTCAGTATTATCGACCAGAAAAGTAGTTTACATTACAATCATTCTTGATTGATTTATAAACTCATCAGCGTAATATTGAGAGACATTAATCTATCCAGATTCCAGATATTATGGATATTAAAGCATTCTAGGGTCAGATACGCGGGGCCTAAAACAGAGTATCCTGCCTGAAAATATCGTGTATTTAGGAATCTTCTTGTAGTATTTTTAATTGTTTTACGGTTAAATTGAGTGCCTAAATATTAGTATATGGTTTTTGAACTTTTCTTCGAATACTTCAACTATCTTGATTGATCGATTGATATGTGAGCAGCAGGCCTACCGAGGATATCATACTCTGCTTCCGCTTCCATTCAGCGTCATATTTTTAATAGATAGGTAACTAAATACTTTGATATTGAATGTCGTAATTCACGTAATTGCGTAGAACTAATAAGATTATCTAGTAATAAAACTAATAGATAAATAGTCTGTTTATCAGTTATAGGTAATTTCGATTGATTATTGATATATGTATTATCAGCTATCGTCCTACTTTCAAATATAATTAATACATAGGAATTCGCAACGCGCTTCATATTAATATATTTTTTTATCTAGATTTTTCTACTTTATTACTTCATCCTCTAACAAGCTTATAAAGCTTTTCTTTATGGTTGCACGTGTTTTCCACCATAAATTTCCACTAAATACATATTCCATTTCGGATTACTGGCTAAACTTATTTGTCTACATTTTGAAATGTATTTTTAGATATAGTTTTCGTTTGATATATCAATTAATTACATAGAGAGTATATAACATATCCTAATAATATAATTACCTACTGTAATGACGTATACAGTATACACCTCCTATTTACCTGCGTGTGTTACTCGAGTCAAAATGAGTTTTTATTAATGACTGTCTGAGATTATATACCTATGTGAGATACACGTATTGAGTTTCCCTTATTATTGATTTTTCCCTATTTCCCAATATATTTGAAGGTATCTATTTTCTATTAATAAACAATTAATTATAGAACCATCACCGTTACCTACAAATATTTTGATTGTACTGTCAGCCACGTGAAATTATTTATATCTACGTATACGATATCTTAAAATAAAAATACAATGAAACAAACAACATGAACATGCGTATTATTAATAATAGCTCACGTACCTAATTTCACATTGTAACGTGATTCAGTATGAAGGGGTGACTACAGAACATATTCATTGAAAGATTTGGAAAAATGTATCAATGAATGAAATTGACATCTTTATGAAGTAAAATATCTACGTGCAAGGAACGTGAAATTATGTAATCAATTTTCGTAAGAATGAAAATACTTTTTTTGTGTATCGCTGGAGTAAAATGTGTATTTATAAAAAATAGATTCTATTTTTATATTCATGTTGTCCTCTAACGTGATTAGCCTGTCTATTATATAAGACATTGTGGTAGCATTTGGTACCAAATTTATCTGTATGGAAACTGAATTCTTTAAATCTCTTTCCACGCATTTGAATGACTTTTCATGGCAGAATCAACGGAAAAAAATAAGCTATGTAAATGTCGTAAATGGGGGTTATCTGAGTGAAATCGCGATACTAGTGAACACTGTTTATATGATTTATTCACTTTGGCACACTACAATCATTGTCTTGTCTTATAACTTGTGAGCATGTTTGTCCTAGTAAAGATTTATTTATTTATATATATTTTTTAAAGATAGGATCTGGGCTTGCATACACAAACCCAAATACTTTCCTGCACACTTTTCACTAGGCTAAAAGCCTGTATCATGTATTGTTTCGTTTTTTTTTTTATTATTTACACCTTTACGTGACAACTACGTGGCATTTGAAAGAACACATAACTAAGTTTCGAAATATAAAACATAACATTTATTTGTCAATCCACCCGTATTGTAGTTATTGTATCCCGTATCTTTGATTTAATAAATGATTCTGCAGATAGATAAATGATAGAAAGTAAGAACACTACTGCAGCCTGTAGGGACCTACCTACTTAAATTATACGTAGAGGTAAGGGCAGGTCTAGGTACTTCGACTCTATTATTATTAAGATCCTCTATCATACCTTCGGATAACATTTTGATATACAGTGGAACAATTGTAACAAGATTTAAGGATTAATAAAAAACAATTTTGTTTATTAAAGTAGGTAGATTACATAGTTATTCTCGGTGTTGCAACTGTTAGATTATTAATTTCATCCACGGGAAAACTTTTATACACTTTTTATAAACTTTTGTTTGTAAATTGAAACGGTGTGCAATATTTTTTTTTACAATAATACCTACTTACTGTCTTATTTATTTATTCATTTTCACATATGTACACATAGAGACATTGTATGAATTGAAAATTTAATATTGGAAATAAGTATTCAAACAATGCCTTAATTAACGTGTACACTGTACATATATAGTCAGACAAAGTATAAAATACAGCATAAGTAAGAAAGAAAAAAAAACTAAACTAAGTATCTATAAAATTAATGTCGAGATAAAAACTAACCTAAAATTATTTGTTAAAATTGAATAAAAATCTTGCTACAATAAGTATATGCATCGTAGATTGGAGAAATTTTACCGAGCACCGGACTACTTTTACAGTGTACACCCCGAGTTGGCGTCTATTAAAAATGTATTTTAAATATAGTTTTAAAGTCAATTAGGCATTTTCGGTAATTAGTTATTGTTATATAGGCATCGTGATTTATAAAAAGCTACAGTGTAAAAGACAGATCAACAATTTTCTAAACTGCGTGAGAAACTCTGAATGTAAATGAGCTTTGTCGTATAAACAATTTGAAAAAAAAAATCGCAAAGATCTACCCTATACGTATGTTTTATGGTTTTAGATTGGTAATTTAATTAGTATTTCGTAGCTACTGAAAAAGTTTTTTTTTCATATTTTTGATTTTTATTGTCTTAACTCTTCTGCCAAGATATATTTGTTCCCAGTTTACCTATTATAGGTAACAACAGCACGTCATAGTGACAGATGGCATGTCACGGGTGTTGCTAGTATACCTACCTCTGCCTCTATATAGATACAGACGTAGGTAGGTGCTATAATAATGGCGAAATGATGGTCCTTTTGTGACTGCACGAGTCGTCAACCGAAAGTCTTTGTGATACCTACTCATACATTATTATAAGCATAGTCTATATAAAATAAAATAATACCTACATTCTCGCCACTTCAAGGTCGCGGATATATGATGAATTAAAATACATATTATAGTATAAGGAATAATGATACTGTAGTAATTTACCGTTGCCCGTTGGTTGCTTTACAGTAGAATTATTAAACCTCCTATACAACTTTTATTATCTTTGGATTCGAAGCTTTTGTGTTTAATCTCCATGGTACCTTAGTATTATTTTTTTGATTTTTATAATTTGTTATTTTTACGCATCTAGGGATGCCTTGACATGGATGATAATTTATGTAGGTATATAGACACAAATCTGACGGTCGATGTGGGGATATAACCACTTATAATGTCTTTTCTTTATCTCTACCAATGCACCTACCTATCATCTCACACGCATCCCTTGCAGTGCTAACAGTGAAAATACCACCGGCCTCACCTTATTCGACAATATTCTATCACGAGTATATAATTAATTAAATCCCCATGTAGAGTAGGTGTGCATTGCGAAGGAATAAACTATTTCATTTTCATCTGCATGTACCGCCATAACAAAGTGAGGTATTCAGCGACAGCTGTGCGTATGTGTACTGTCTTTTACAGATTACAGATGTATTAAGTACCTATTGATTGAAATACAAGTGAAGAAGTAAAAAAAAACATACTTAAAAATATTTACCAGTTCGGGCTACAAGTACCAATGACAATTAATTGTCATTAATTATGGATATTCTGATCAATAATTAGAAATCTTCCTTAATTTTCTCAAATTTCTTGTTTATCTTACCATATCGAATTATATTATGAAAACATAGAGATGGCGTAGTAATTAATTAGGTATATAGATTAAAATTTCCTTAAAAAATAAATATAAAGATAATAATACCTACTAGTAATATGCTAAAGGGAAAACGTACGGGGTAATTATTTTACGTAGATAATAACAATTTTATTTAGGTACTAGTGGGTACCTACCCGTGAATTCACGGAGGTTGGTTTAATATGTTTTTGTGTAACCACTATTACTACTCCACCCTTCAAAATTCTTCGAGAGAACACAGGAAAATCACAAGGCTCCGTCTTTTCCCCGTCTTTCCAATATCGTCAAGAAAGTCGTAGAACCAGATTCACATCGTCGACTTTCTTAGTTGGTACCCACCCGTGAAAGCCACAAGACTCCTCTTTACCTGTGTCATTCCCATACTCATACTGCCACTCTACCACGGTCTTTAAAGTTAATCGAAGGAACACATCAGGGAAATCACAAGGTTCAGTCTTTTCCCATGCCCCTGCTATTGCTGTTGATAATGCTGCCCTGACAATGTTCTGATGTCATTGTAATAGGAACAATGTATCGTAAAGAGCAAGGGGGTTCCTGAGCATGGGTAACCCTGTGTGTCTTGTATTATTGGAACATGCCGAATATAGGACCATGCGAAACTTTTCGTAGCCAACATCTTCTTACAGTTGGCGAACTGGAATATAGTAGGTATATGGATTACTTTGAATCCCCTAATTCGTTGTCGTGAATCGTTATGTCCCTTCACATTCACTATATAGGATGTATTTGATACATATCCACTCCATGTGCTGTGCACTTCGCACAGTATTGAAGATCGGTCTGATAGTCTTCTGGTTTGGGCACGTTAAAAAAATAAACACTAAAAATAATCTAAGGTAACATTACCGTCTTTTCGGTAAGAGGTGTGGAGAATTGGTCGCTATTTGGTGTGAAAAAATATAGGGTCTTACCTACTTTCCATACTAATTTTACATACGTACCTATACTATATTATACCTACAGTAATTATGATTTGAATGACTCTATCAATAATTAATATAATAGGTAGGTAGGTATGTATGTAGTACTTGATTGTTTCAAAATCATACGAACCAACTGATAGTACCTATTCAAAACTGTTTTCATTCCATTTGGCTATACGTACCTACTATATATATAGTATGTAGGTATGATTCGAAAAACTCGATGCATTCTGTATCAAGTAGGTATGTACCTACCTATAAGTTACTGTATTCACCAAGTACCAATAATTCGAAATTTCAAAAAGTTTGAATTCACATTACGTCAAACGTATTGTTGAACCAACACTTTTCGTCCGATGTAAAGCGCTAGTGTAGAGAACATTTTCAAAATTTCATAGATTCGATCCGTTAGTTTGCATAATAATCACGGTACTATTTATTTTCGTCGCGCGCTGCGCACAGATGGACCGACAGACAGACATAGTACAATTATTTAAATTGATTTATTTTGCTTGCAAACAATGGAAGTACCTACATACAGTAGGTATGGTAGATCCCTACATTACCTACATTAATCATAATAAAATTACGCTTATAAGACAGCTTTAATAAAATTTATCTCTGGCTCAATTAATTATGTCCAGGCAGGATATTGATTATAATATTTATTGATTACAGAAGTAATATAATTATATTCCTGTACCTACCTTGTAATATCTCATTATCCTGAACCCTGAGCCGCCTGAGCGCCAGTTGCGTAATACAAAAGAGAACGGAAGACCTAATGGTCGCTATAAAAGTGGAATGGTGTATCGTCAACATATAACAAAATTATAATATATTTATTGTTAAGCATTTTTACAATGAACAGATGAAGGTATAAAACAGGCAAATTTTGCTACGCAGTATTTGAAGTTTCCATGAAAAGTTTGCTTTTTACATTTACTGAACGCGAACATGACTATAATATGTAAACTAAATAAACTGCTGAATGAGAATACAGTCGATTTGAAAAAATAATAATAAAAATGACTTGAATTATTTTGATTTATAAATTTTATTCTTTAAAGCGTTGGATTTTTTCTACATTCCGTTGTATATACAATTCCGTAGTATATCCCAGCCGGGGTGAACTGAAATGGCGAATGTTTCTCGAGTGTAAAGCGATCACTTAAGCCAGCCGAGGTCGGTCGTAAGCCCGACAATGTTCATCATTAATTCTTCTACACTGTTGTGGGAATACTACATTGAATAAAAAGTATTTTTAAAAGTAAAATGTATGAGTTGGTCAGTACCCGGGTTGGCAACGAGCCCTAGTGTTAATCCATTGGCCGCGTGTTCGATCCCCGACGCTGTATTAATTACTCCACTTCACGACACAAGCTTTGCACACTCACTGTGTAATGCACAAATATATATTTCAGTTTATTTAGATTAACCCAGATTCATTAAAAAAAATATTCACGAGAGAAATTTCATCCTGTTTGAAATAAGCGACATGTTTCATGGAAAATTACCTGAACACAGTATGTTGTGCACCAAAAGAAGACGTTTTATTTTAAACTCTGAAATGTAAGCAAAATTAAAAATCCCTGAAATTTACTTTAAGGACAGTACAAATCAAGAACATTGCACTTCTTATGCAGTTACGTTTTTCATTTTAAAGTCGTGAAGTAGATTAATGTGATCGTAACTGTAGTACCAACAGAACAAAACATCATGATGGTGATATGAGAAAGTGCATATAGATAGGTAGATATAATGTAATACCTATAGTACGTACCTCCTTTTTATTATAATGTTTTTATAGGAACATCTGCCTTCCGAAGTGTGCCATCCAATACATGTTTATTTTAACTACTATACAACAACTTAAGGTAGCTTTTATTACACATACATAATATTATGTCGTACATACTGTTATCATATTTTACTCCTACACTTACGAAATTATTATACGATTACATGGATAGGTAAATAATATAATAAGTCATGGGCGCCAGCTGCCCCCCCCTGCCCCCCCCCCCCCCCGATAGAGATTGGAATATGTACATATTTTTTCATACTAAATAATAAAACCTTACAAAAAAATCACAATATTACCACACGTTTTCTCATCATATCATAAATTTTAATGAAAATTCATCAAAATACAATTGTTTCTTTAAAAAAAAAATCGAATAAACCGAACAACATCACTTTTTTCACTATGTCTTACAAAAAAAATCGGCCTGCGGCGCTATTTACGCTTTTTTCTAGCTATATCAAATTTAAAAAAAAAAATGTTGCCCCCCCCTAGCTCCGAGGCTGGCGACGCCCATGTAATAAGTATTACTACAATATGCGTGTCCCTTTAAAATGTTATCTTTCAATAAATTATTCGATTGCATGAGGTTTAAAAAATCTTTATAAACTATGAAAGTCCTTTCACAGAGATGATTAGAAGACAACAATTCTAGACTAGGTAGGTACCTATACTTTTATTTTATTTTCTTAGAGGACAGACGGTCTTACAAAAATTTTAACAGTACAACATCAACAAAAAGTGGACCAGTAAAGGCTCAAGAATTACCAACTTATATGTATTTGAAATGAATGTAAAAACATTAGTGAAATAATATATATGGATAGATCAGCATATAATTTAGTAAAAATAAAATACCAGACAAAGAAACATAATATAAATATTAATAAATGACTTTATCTTCAATGACTCTACATCAGTTCACATACAGAGGAACGAGACTAATATTGGCTTGGATAGAAGAAATCGTCTAAAAGAGATGAGTCCACCCAAGTGATTAGTGAATAGGGATTCATTGTAACCACTTTGTGTTTCAGAGATATTCCATTGTATTATGTTTAGGTACTTATATGCTTAAATAGCGATACGAATCTGAACTTATTGAAATAAACCACAAACCCATTTGGGTACTACACGTGTATCAAAAATACACTTTGCACTAAGCTAGAAAACAGTTGTATTTTAGTAGTGGAGTATGTGATCAATGAGACTCGAATCGAGCCCATCTGCTTAATGACAGACGTTCCTAAAAGATCGAGCTATACTGTCCACTGACCACTACGTTCATGGACGTTCAAATTGTTGTAGGTACATTAAGTTTTTTCCTCAACAGAGACGAGAGGCATCTTCATTCACATAATGCAGCGTTATGTGAACTACCTTAGGGAAGAAGCAGGATGGGTGTTCCGACGCTTACGAGTCGCCTTTGGCTGGCTTAAGTGATCACTTTATACACGATTGACAGCAGGATGTGGTGGAATGGGTGAACGTTGCCTTGGGCATAAAGTGATCACTTAAGCCAACCAAAGCCAACTAATAAGCGTCGGAACACCCATCCTGCTTCCTCCCTAAGGGAGTTCACATAATGCTGCATTATGTGAATGAAGATGCCTCTCGTCTCTGTTGAGGAAAAAAAAACTTCATGTAATTCCGTCTGGGCATAGGTACAGATAAATCCGGTTCCATACCTAAAATAATTTAGGCAAGTATTATCTTAAATCATTGTTATACATTAATTTTGAAAGTAAACAAATGTCGTTATGGAAGATGGTATTTGCAATAATTAACCTAATTAAGGTAATGATGATGAGTCTGCCATCTCAAGTCCACTTACACATATGTATATAAAGTAGATTATAACTTGGTATAATATTTTATAGCTTCCACATACGAATAAAAAAGCGTGTACGGTTTGCAATTCATTTCATTGTATAAAATCTTCAGCTGTTCCAGGGGTCAACAATTTTGGAATACGAATGCATGTGGGTGTTCATATTTGTATATCATTTATTTTTCTAATACGAAATCATGTTTTGGTATCACAATATCTAATGAGTGAAATACATTCAATCTCGTCTGTTTCGAAATACTGTTTGATGCATATTGATATAAAAAAAAGTATTGAAATTTCGTATCAACAACCAATGTTATCCACCTATAATAAAATATACTTGCGTGTGTTGACTGTTGTTACATATAATCTATAATGTTATACATGTATAATATAGTAAGTAACCAGGTGGTTGGATGTTCAGCACGAGCCAACTGTTTATAAAAAATATTACATTTTATTGTGAACACTCTGAAAGGCCCTTTTTGAGGTCGAGCCATTAATTTAATGTTACTATGTATTATTATTGTCGACAAGGTCTCAAAGTAAACTTGTCAGATTGAATCAGGACCGTTAACTGACTATATCTATAAAAGATAATACAATTTTATTGTTGGTCCTGATAAGGTTTTCACGTTAGATGAAACAACTTATTGCCGGATTTGACAACCAGTCTATTGAACTTAGGATAGGATAATAAAATACGTCACGTCATATCTTATAATAGGCGCATCATAAGATTATATACAACGAATGAATCATTACAGTTTTACGTGAATAATGTAGTATATGTACACTCATTGGTTTTCACTCTTATAAGCACAGAAGTACACCAACAAGCATTCATACCTAAAGCTAACACCATTCCATAGAATTTGTTGACATCCTTTACTCGCAACGGTTATGTGAATATGATTCAGAAATTTTACCCTGGTACAGTTTCAATACTTGAAAGTTTTGTTTCTCTCAAATACTGGACAATAAATTTAATTGTTTCGATTTACGGACTTAATACAACAAGAAAGAAAAAAACTCAAGTAAATTAAGTTTTTATTTAATTCAAGAGCTTTCAAAGTTTTGTAAAAATAAATTATTCGCATTGATGTATGCACTCATTCGTCATTACAAACAAAATAATAAAGAAATTTGTATGAACGCAAAAGAAGTAGACTTTACAATGCAAACTTACTATTTTTCAGTATGACACAATTTATTCTGAATTGTGCACACTTATTGTATCAGCTGTGGGTTGGTGATAATACTAAATGGGTTCACTCGGAATACAGCTTTGCGATTCAGATACAAGGACCCACCCCAAGCCAACCAAACACCTGATTCATTCATTCACACACTCACTCTGTAAGCTATTTATCTATTAGCCTCAATACTGTCTCCTCGTGGCTTTATAGGGGTAGGTATATTTTTTATTACCCATCGCACAGGATCTCAAAACTTTGAATTCTATTTACTTTCTCTAGACTCTTTTGACATCAAAATTTGGTTAACGTAATCACTGTAATCAGATAACAATTTAGTTTTATTGTTTTATTGTTCTTTTTCATCCCTAGGCCCTGATTCGGGCACTTGGACACGTTAGTTGGTTACAATCCATATTAATTACATATTATGCAGTATTAAACAATGAAACAAAATCCATGCCATTAGAATGTAAAGTGTTCTATTGGCATTTCGTTATGAATTTATAAAATAAATACTACCTACATAGGTTCACAAAATACCCATCCAGTGAGCAAATAATTTTCCCCCCATGCTCACTAGAGCACAGGGTTCGTCAAGTATATAAATGTACAATTCGCATAAAAATAAAGCTGAATGAATATGAGATCTCTAACTTAGTAGGTATCTCATCTTAACATTTCCTCAACATCATAGAATGACTTATTCTCTACTAGTAAAATATTTTGTCTTATCTGGAGTAGGTATGTTAACACACGTATGTAATTTAAGGAATAGGTATTTCATTTTCATTCATTCACAATAATAAAGTAACTTCCGCAATTTATCTATATTTAAAACTAGTTTTGCATTACAAAATATCTCTTACATTTATTTTGCGCCTGATTGGTGAAACGCAACCTTTGTATCATGAGGAAAAACAATGATTATATTTTCATGAATGCGTAATGACTAATTCTCCTTTCCGCCGTTTCGGTGACGAACTATATTATACGTGGGTACGAAAGGAAAATATACGTAGATATGCAATAGAATCACCTTTGGTTCATGGATATGTAGTTACTACAGGCAATTAATCTAGGAATATAGTCATTAGAAATAATTCGTAGAGATGACTGAATGATTTGATGAACTCCATTTCTTAATTAACATGTTGATGGAACGGATACTTCGAGAACCGTTGTGAAATTGAAATTCACAAGATTTAAAAGGATCTAAAGGACGTATTACGACGACAGGTTAATGCGTCAAGAACTTTCAGAAAAGCAGAAGCAACCAGGGCCTCTGTTCTACTAAAAGAAAATGTGAGAAATAAATTACGCGGAAAAATAGAAATTTAATATTACAATACAATATAAAATAATAATTGAACTTAAGTTTTTTTTCCTCAACAGAGACGAGAGGCATCTTCATGCATTCACATATGACTTATATACTCTATGTGAATGAAGATGCCTCTCGTCTCTGTTGAGAAAAAAACTTAAATTCCGTCTGTGCAATATGTACAGATAAATCCGGTTCCATACCTAAATAATTTAGGTATATCTCAAATAATAATTGAACTTGTTTATGTAAACAACAAGTCCGAAACAACAAAGAGTTTTCACAGTACGGGTAGGTCCAGTAGGTACATTATTATACTATATGAGTACAATAAGTATATCTAGTTCAGTGGCCGATATATCATCATCATATACTCCTGACATCTACCTATACCTACTACAAATTTAGTTTGAATGTTATACCTACTGATGAAGTTTACGCGCGTGATGTGGAGAGGGTGGTAGGTAGGTGATTGAGGGTGAATGAGGAAGAAGGGAGGTTGTTAGATCGGGGAGGCAGTTAGTGATGTAGTATCGTACAATAATAATCTATTAAAAGCGCATGTATTCAAAGGTTATACACATCTTACGTATAGTGCTGAAGTAATGAAATCCACAATGAAAATACGAGTAGGAAAGGAAGTTATTTTTATAACAAGTTACGCAAATAGGACGTACCCGTACCCGTATTAGGTACGTTGATTTCTTGAATAAGAATCTATGGTGAAGGTGTGTTATATGCGTCTATGTATTTCACAAGGCGTTGTAGGATATTCAAATTACGTGAATGATAAAATCTTATGAACGAATAATATTATAGCAAGTAGTTTTCACAGTCGGTCAATTAAAAATTAGCTTGGTGACATTAACAAGCTGGTAAATCATTTTTAATCTTGGGATTATACGTCGACTCACAATAAAATACAGAAATGAAACATTAGGGTATAAAAGTTTATCGCGAGGTGCTCATGCAACTATGCTTATTACTGATAAGTAGTCAGCTAATTCGTAAATAAATTAGGATTCCAAAGTTAGCGTGACTTAAAAAAGAACAATGTCTCATGCTTTGACCATATAGATTAACATCAGGATCGTCTATTCACAAAATAGCGAAATGAATAATTACTTTAGGTGAAATTTACTTAATAAAATTGTACTTAATTAACATTCTTAAGTTCGTATGTCTAAATGTTATCGTCCATATAATAGTACCGGGAATTGATCATTTAATTTTAATTTCAAAATACAATTCCAAAATTCTTTTTTGCCGGTAAGTTGGCACAACAGCTGTTTTCTATACTGGCGTAACGTATTCCTGTACGAACTCAACCAAGCAATGGTTTGTAAGATGTAATAACATTGAGTAGGTGTATTGTATAACTTAACATCATCTCAAAGTTTCCAACAAACCTTAACTAACAAGATCAGAATTACCTACAGATTTTTTTTTACAGATTTTGTTTTCAAAGTTACAGCATCAGGACGTGATGGAATAGGTGAAAGTTGCCCCGGGCATAAAGTGATCACTTAAGCCAGCCAAAGTCGACTCGTAAGCGTCGGAACATCGATCCTGCTACCTCCCCAAGGGATTTCACATAAAGCTACACTTAGATATCTCTCGCTACCGTTGAAGTAAATCTGTAATGTATTTCCATCTGCGCAGTGCAGAAAAATCCAGTTAAATACCTAAAATAATACATTTTGGTATACCTTTAAAATCAGAATTATTATCCAAAGCGAAATGTTTTAGGCTTTGATTATATAAGCAGATACGGAATCAAAATAAGGTAAGTAAGTAGGTATTCTATGATATAAAATTTAGAGTATAAAATTTAATATAGGTATTCCAAATAATTTCAAACTTAAGAGATACTAGGTCGGTACGTATGTACTCGTAATAAGTATCTAATTTGTTCTTTGATAATAATAATTATTATCACTCTATATATTTTTACGATTCTAAGACTGTGGGGTATGCAGGCGAGGGAACACCGGCGGGAAAAAATCAATGCTTGCATTTTATGGGTTGTGCGTGTGACAGATCTGTTGCCATGGAAACCGCGGGGGATGCAGCGTGAGGAAGGGAGACGGAAGTACCGGATCGATATTACGCACTTTTATTGTTGCCTCTCTTCGCACTCACTGCGTTCATCTACCTTTGATGTACCTCCACTACTTTACTTAACTACCTATTCCAATATAAACTTGCTGTGCTCTATATCTACCTATGTGTTGTTATTATATTATACCTACTGCTACCATAGGTACCATATATACCTTAGTGTAGGTAGGTGAAGGTACCTACTCATCATAACTTCATATAGATGTGCTCTTTTATATCCAGCTATAAGTATTTTATATTGAAAACGTTTGTGAGGAAACTTTTTAATTACGTACATATTATAAAAATATATAATTTACTGATAATTTAACATAATACACTAGTGATATCGAAATATAAAGTCGACTCGTAAGCGTCGAAACACCCATCTTCCTTCCTCCCCAAGTGAGTTCACACAATGCTACATTACGCGAATGCAGATTGGCACCTCTCGCTTCTGTTGAGGAAAAACGGATTTCAGTTTGGAATGTGCTTGGTGATGGTACCTACCTAACACCTACGTCATATTACACGAAAGTCACTTTATCCTTCCACGTAATGGGAAATCCCAAGTTTCACTTTATTTCTAGAAAATCATTGAGATTCGAACTCGTTCTCAGACCTTCTGTTTGACAGCTTGCCTCAGAGATTGGGGTATTCTACTTATGGCTAATGACACTAAAAAATATTTGATTAAGTACTTCAATAACCAAAGCTAATGACTAAAGATTTCCAATATATTTATAAAGATGGTCAGATGGATTTAATATAATCATTATTTATAATAATTTTCCTTGGAACTGTTTTGTGGAAAGTAAGGTATTTTCTATTAGGGTGACCTCACGCATTCGGAAATTTCTCTCTGAAATCATAGGTAATCTATTTTTTTCAACACTTAGACAAATATTTTTTTTTAACACTTAAACAAATAAAAACATTAGGTCCAATTCTGTAGCTAACTAAATAGGTACGTACTTAGGTATACTAACGAATATATACTTTTTTTTTATATTTCATAGTAAAATAAATTTATAATACTGGGTTAGCCGGAAGAGATCGCTGTATAGCGATAAGCTCGCCCTAGTGGGCATTACTTGTTTAGTGGATGCCTATTATCTTGCTTAAATTTTTAATGTAATGTTCACTTAAATTATTATTTATTATAATCCGGTGAAATTAAACACAAAGCAGTCTCTCGATGGAAAGTTGTGGGGTAGTAGGGATTTCTTTCATTCTATACGTTTTTTGGGATGCTGAATCCGAATCCGAGGTTGCCAACAAAATTTCGATACGGAACATGGCGAAAAATACAAAAAATTGCGAAAATATTCGTTTTCTGGCGATTTCTTTATAAGAACTCGAAAACTGACAACTTTTGTAAGTTATTTTTCTACGCAAAATGAAAGTACGTAAAATTTACTACAAAATTGCCATATAATTTTTTTCTCTAAAATAAATAGGAACGGAGCTGTCAAGGTCCAAAAATGGCCAAATTTTCTTAGTGTTTTACATTACGAGAATCGAAAATGTATTGAAAAAGTTTACCTTGTTGACTTCATAAGCAAATTTCAACAATTATTCTTTATATTCATGAGTCATATGTTACCTCGTTAGTAAAATTCGGAATTAAAAAAATATCTTTATTGACTAAGGGCGGAAATGTTTGGGAAGCCCTGCCCGATACTAGCTCAATCCATCTTCAAATTCTTGGTGGGAACATAGGGATGCACCATTACTCGCCATTTCAGAACGGCGGCTTTTTGCAATATAGACCGACCTACATTTTATAGCATTATCTCTTTCCCCGTTATTTTTCGAACTCTTCGAACCAAAAGCTTCGTTTTCATCTGCCTTTAAAAATCAAAAGTTACAACTTGGTGACATCCTTTGATTATAAACGAGTACCTAATCCTAATTATTTTTATTCCATTTGACATTATATCGCATAAAATTACAGCAAAGTAATAAGATATTGAATCATTAAATTAATAATTAAAATTATAATTTGAACCAAATGATAAATAGGTAGGTATAGGTACCCTACATAAAGAATTAATAGTATGGTCCCTAGGTATTTTGTTTTTCAGTAGTTAGAGAAAATAAAATCGATCTTCTCAATGTAAGTAAGTTGTAAGTACCTAACATTATTTCCCTCATCAAATGGAATGGAATTTACAGATATCTATGATTTCCCTATTATATGTTTCTTTCACGCTGTAAGAATTGACATTAGGCACTAAAGTAAATTAATACAATCATTCTAGAATTAGTAGAATTACATACATGGGTGCTAAAAACTCAAAAGTACCGCTACATAATACGATAACCGATAACTTCGTGACGTTGAGGGAAACAGTTAGAATGAGGTGTTGCTACAAGCGTAATAAATTTCCAAATCTGGCGAATTATTATTTTATGATTTTATTTATTGTGTTGGAGTACCTAAATACAATTTTTAGCTTTAAATTTGTAAATTTAACACAAACCCTTCATAAAAAAAATCTAATCCACATAGTGCCTGCACAAATAAATATAAATATGTAATAGCTGATTTATATTTTTCTCTATTCATATTAGGTCAAAATGTTTGATCGGTTTCATCTCTATACGAATTTGGAACAGATTGTTATAAAACTTATTTTCGGAAAACTGACTTTTACATGCAGTAGGTGCAGCATGGATTGTTCCCATCGTCGATATGCCCAGACAATATTTTTGTGAGCATGAACTATGTAATGTCATATGTATATCAATGGCGTATATAGTAGTCCAAGAGCCCGCTGCTTAATTTATGACGTATCTGTTTTTTGATCGAAATGTGGTACAAATGATAGCTTACCAATAGGGTATTACATCGCACTAGGGTTGCCTATCAAAATCTTGCCGCAACCCCCCCTGCCCCCCCCGAAAAGGTCCCTCTTCGCGGTTTTTCGCATTTTATAGGAATATGGTAAGAGATAGGGGAAAGTAGTCAAGCACAAAAATAATCCTTGCTAAATTCTCTACAAAAAATGTTAAGTAAATTTTTTCGAATAACTAGCAGTTTACCCGCAATGGCCGGTCCAAAACCGAAATTCATTTAAAATACAAAAAAAATGTATTTAAACTAAATTGGTTGAAAATTGATAAGAGCTACAGGAAAATAGTCTGAGAACGAATTAATAACCATAGTCCTAGCTACAAAACGAGCTATAACTTATGATCATACATCTAATAATTTCGGAGTTATTACAATAAAACTCAGTGACGAAAATTCTTAAAATTTTGTTTTTCATAAAATAACCAGTGATATAGCGCCGCAGGCCAAATTTTTTTTCCATAAAATGTTAGTAATAATGGGTGGAAGAATGTGAAAGAAAAAAAATCAAACTTTTTTTTTTAATTTTTCAAAAAATATCCTGTTTTTCGACCGGCCATTACGGGTAAACTACTAGTCCTATAAAAAAATTGACTTAACGTTTTTTGTAGAGAATTTGGCAAGGATTATTTTTGTCATTGACTACTTTCTCCTACCTCTTACCATATTCCTATAAAATGCGAAAAACCGCGAAGAGGGACCTTTTCGGAGGGGGGCAGGGGGGGTTGCGGCAAGATTTTGATAGGCAACCCTAGTGCGATGTAAAACCCTATTGGTAAGCTATCATTTGTACCACATTTCGATCAAAAAACAGATACGTCATAAATTAAGCAGCGGGCTCTCGGACTATTCACTGCTGAGAGTGGGAGAAAGAGTGGAGTACAAGCTGTGCCTCATGGTGTACAAGGCACTGAATAACATGGCACCACCGTCACTCTCCGAACTCTGCCAACCGGAGACTACCACGAGAAGACCTCTGCGCTCGGCAGCTATGGCAAACAACAGGCTCATCGAACGCAGCAGGGCTAATAAGTCCTGCTTCTACGAGAGAGCATTCAGCGTAGCCGGCCCTGTCAGATGGAACCAACTTCCCGTGGATTTGCGCAGCGACCAGACCGTCACAACTTTCAGGAGCAAGCTGAAGACGTCGCTCTTCAGGACCAGTTTCCCGCGCCCTTGAGATGGATAATCCATGAAACGGCGCCATAAATTATCCATTAATAATAATAATATAGGGGGAGGGGCGGCCCCAATGATGTGCCATCTGCTATAGAAAGATCCCAGGTTCATCACTTCACCCATTTTTTAACATCTAGTACTTTTTTATTATAACTACCAAAATTTAAATTTATTTAGCTTTAAATTTAATCTTACGAATTTGTGCTACACCGCTTGGTTTGGGAGATATTTAACAAAAAGTGACGACATGTATGAACTTTTTTTATATATACCATTTTTAATCAATTCTACCTCAGTGAGTAGGTATTTAAGTTAAATAAATTATTTTGCAATTATAATGTATAGAAATTTATTATTGTAAATAAATTCTCTTTTCGATTTAAAATATTACGCAGTGGCATCAGTATTGAAAATTTGGATTTTACTTGATAAAACTATACGTTAACAAAATGGAATAGTATAATTCAAATTAGCTTACCTTTTACATATCTAAATCTATCATTTAATAAATTTCTCTATTTCACTCGTCTCTCTTTGCATCCTAAACTGCGAGCTTACGGTGTAAACTTTTAATGACAAGTTAGGGAAAATTGACCCACAATTAAATATGTTCAGTGAAATATTGCCGTTAATACCTAAGTTGAGGAGTTATTCAACAGCGATTCGAGAAAAATAGGAATATTGCAATTTGTTGAGAAAATTATATGCATTTGGCAGTGCCTCTATCGTATTTATTTTTTTATTTAGAAAAGAGTGTTTATGCTCAAACGATGCAGAATATCACGTACTTTAATTTATAGCGTACCTAACAACATTTTCCTGGAA
This sequence comes from Ceraclea dissimilis, assembly GCA_963576895.1. Taxonomy (NCBI): domain Eukaryota; kingdom Metazoa; phylum Arthropoda; class Insecta; order Trichoptera; family Leptoceridae; genus Ceraclea; species Ceraclea dissimilis. The sequence goes on from OY756359.1 coordinate 10,422,970, forward strand.
TGCATCGTTTAGAAGTTATTAATGAAAAACTAGAAAAAGCACATTTTTTTCGGTTTTTGGGTCACCCTGTACATAGTTCAAACGGAAAATTAGTGCAAACTTCAAGAAACCTTCTCTGCATGGTAATGAAGAGATTGATACCGTTTCCAGCTTTCCGAGAATTATTTACGCTACAAATCGTGTTTTTCTTGGGCTAATATTATTGCAGTAAATTTTCAAAAATACAAAACGTATTGTAATTTGTAATACTACCGATTTATTTCTTTTATTTCCCGTATTCCTCTAGCTGTTGGGCAAAGAGATTACATATTAGGACGGTATCGACTTTACTCGGCATCTTCTGCCGACTATAATAGTCCGGATATAATGTTTAGTCTACATTTCGTTTCACCTTCCTTGTCACATTTTCTCTATAGAATTACTATGTAGCCAGTGGCCAAGTTATTTGAAACCAGGGGTAGTCGGTACTCGGTACACCATGGGTACACCTCTAGTTTTAGTCAAACAATAAACAATAGTTCTGTTACTTTTAAGCAAAATTTTATAAAATGGCGAAAAAAAATTGACTATAGCAATACTATTGCGCTTGAAATGTCAAAAGTGGCAAAAATCCCATCTGTCAAAAAGATTGTAAACGCTTGTGAGGATGAAACGTAGAACTTTAAAAAAAGTTTAGAAGTTTAGAAAAGTTTGTGCAAATGTAATGTAAATAAGGTTATGTATTGAAAGAATCAATCTATTTTCAAATATGACGCTCGAGGAATCCTCTGGCAATCCAGGTAAATAATGAATATTCATTAATTCATAAAAATATATGGACCTACATAATATTTTATCGAAGCTCAAAATAATATTGATAAATGAAAGTTTCACCCGTTTGTGGGATTTGATATACAGAATTTAATATTTTTACAGCAGTGGAAGTAAGAGAAGATATCCCTTTGAGACCAAATGACTCTGTTAGTATTTCACATAGGTTTGGGGGACTTCGCCTCATCATCGCATCATTTGCCATTCTATCATTAGCTGTAACCATCGCACTAGGGACACAAATATACTACGGAGATTTTGAGGTAATATTACCAATCTTTAGTGTTCCTGAAACATTTCAAATTACAATATTATTTTATGACACGGATTTGGGTGCATTGTTCAATTACTCATTATTTTGTTAATTTTTCTAGATTGTTCCACATGGATCAGTGGCGACAGATAGTCAAGAGTGTTCCAGAATTGGAACAGATATATTGAAGTATGGAGGAAGTTCTGTCGATGCAGCCATCAGTGCGGCATTATGTCTGGCTGTTGTAAACCAACACACTACTGGATTGGATGCGTAAGTACCTGTTTACATTACAAACTATCATATTCTTAAGGTCCTATATGCTGTTATCCGGCTTCGGCGCCCTGAATCGTTCTCAGCCAATACTGAGAGAATCGTCTTAAAACTGAACACAGTGATAGATGAAAGTATGGACTACAATTTGACTGTTTTAGAATTACAATATTTAGAAATTCCTTGAATAAAAAATTATTCCTAAAGTACCCCTAAAATTTACGGGATCTGAAGATTTTACATTCAGTTTTTCGGATATAAAAGTATAATTTAGCTAAAATACTGGTAATTATGATCTTAACAAATTGACTCTTCTTGAGATTTTTTTATTTCTTCCCAGGTTTCTTTTAAAAAGGTATGATTCACTTTGTCGCTGACGTTATTCTTATTTCGCACTAACATTCTCATACAAAATTTGAAAAGGTTGAGACGAAAATAGAACGATTTTTGCTCAGTGCATATATGTCCTTAATCTGATATCTCTCACGATAAAATTATACAGAATCTCTAGAGATATTTTCTTTCCTTATAGTGGTGGCATCATGATGATTTATGATTATAAACAATCACGGGATTCGCTCCCAATCATTGTGGATTTTTCCAAAGCAGTCACTTCAAACGTTCCACAACTTGTGCGTGGATTGGCTTTCATCCATGATAAGTTTGGCAGTGTGGACTGGAGATATCTCGTGGAACCATCAATTCATTTGGCCAGGTAAAGTCACAATATTGTATGTTCCCTCTGTTTCACAAAATAATAAATATATTACATCCCATATTTATGAAGAAAATTGCACTTCAAATTGGTTGTAAAATATTTCTTCTTCTTTGTCCTGCCCTTCTGTCCCGGTTCATCCAGTGTCGGGTTGTATTACAGAGCTCAGCACCGATTACAGTAGGTGTTCAACCTTTTAATGAACATATCAAGTTTTTGTGGCTGATTTTAGTTTAAATATGAGCTCCAACTATTCTCTCTTTCAAAAGTAAACTGAGGCATCATTACCTTTCCTTAAACAATCCATCTAACTGACAATCCCGTGGTTCCTTCCTTGTCCTTCATCCCATCCACATATCTATTTATGTATGTATGTATAAGTATTATATATATTATTATTTTCATATTAATTTATATTTTTCTTATTTTTCATACACTTGTATGTAATGTGTATATCAAATGAATGTCACAGGTGGTTGGTTGGCAGACATTGCCTACGGCAATAAACCCGCCTTTTGGAAGATATATTTTCTTTTCAATAAAGATTTATTTATTTATTTAAATTTGTAATTGTACATAATGAATTATATTATATTTTCAGGCATGGCTTTAGTATCCCGAGTACTTTAGTTGAAGCAAAGGATAATGCTCACGCTGATCTTCTTTTCACAGGAGTAGAGCCTGGAAACAACTTTACAGCTCCTCAATTAGCTTCTTATCTGGAAGAAATTGCTAATACAAATACATCGGGTATGTACTTGCGATAATAAATATTTGTTCGTGCGAATGACTCCATCTTATTCAAATTATATTATTATGAAAAATTTTAGGTTTGTACTCTGCCGGAGGTGTAATAACAACTGAGGCGAGTGCGTTAGAGTATGAAGATTATATAATCTATACTCCCGAATTCAAATCAGCCACCATATTATCCAACTATTTGAAAGCAAGAAACGTTACGTCAAGTGATAATTATTATACTACACCAGAGGCCGTATTCAGGTAATGAAAACTTCAGATGCATATTTTAAAATGTTTAATTATCAAGTTAATTCAGTGTATTTTCAGTTAGTAATAATTTTACAAACAGTACAATCACAGAAAACAAACTTCAATAAATTAAAGATAATGATTTGTAGGAAACTCTGTGTAATAGATTATGTTACTTCTGTTCTAATTGTTTCATGACATTATTTAATTGCAGACGAGTTCTAGATCTAGAGCACGTACTGGAAGACTTCGTACCTCCCGGAGCATCATCGAACATTGCAGTCATTGATAAAGATGAAATATACGTCTCTCTTATTACGTAAGAAAATTGTTTTGGGTTTTTAATAGATACCTGCATGTCTGTCGTTTTATCCATTAATATTCCACTATTCTATGTATTTTATTTGAGTATGTTAAGGAAATATATTATTTTAATCTTTTCAGTGGAATGCATGTCATGTTGGGCTCTCAGAGGTTCAGTTCAAATGGTTATATAATAAATGAACCCGCCTCAATACCATCGCCAAATTCAAAGTCCTTTACTTTTATGGTTCCTATGATTATAACACAACACCAGACTTGCGGTAAGTAGGAGTATAAAGTACCAACAGTATATATTAATATGCAAATATATTTATTTCTAAAATATAAAATAGTAATACATTTATCATGTATTGTATTTTAGGCCAACGTATTGTATTAAGTTGTGGAGAATTAGGCGGAGCAATGCAAGCGATTGAATATATAATATCTCGAGAAGAGCAGTCGGCTAGTACATTAGTATTGGCTTTAGAGAACCAAAGACTTCACATTCTTTCCCATTCATCAATCGCCATTGAAGGTAAATATATCTTAAAATAGTATAAGTATTTTGATGTTTGGTAAAATTTTTAATTCCTCTTATTGGTTGAATTTTAAACTTTCATAAATAAAATACTTGTATTTAGTTACCATTATATTTATTATAGTTTTTTTTCTATTTAAGGTGGTCATTTACCTGGTTATGATGACCAAATTCTTCAGTTCTTAACAATAAACTTTGGCACCCTAACAAAGGCCCCAGAACCTTACCCGACTTGTAATGCCGTGCAGCAAATTGGCGACTCCTTGTCTTCACATTCTGACAGCAGAGGAGGAGGTATTTCTTCAAGGTTTAAGTGATTTTATTCTTCTAATTCTATTGAGTGATTTATTATACATTTCATTCTTACCTCTTGTTGACAATTGCAAAATAAAAAAATATTAAACATTCCATTACGATGATGAAAATATCAGAAGAAAGTAATACTATTAAGATTAAAGTATTCTACTACTTAGCGGTATAAGTAAATAGTAAATCCAAAGCGTTGTGGTATTTTGTGTTTCTATAGAATTAGTATTATAATTTTGGTTGTTATTGTAGACCTATTGTAGAATATACTAACCTTCATAATCTCAGAGATATTCTCATTTTTTTATTGTGTATTTGTTAAAGCATACATATTTTATTAAAATTCTATTTATATATTAACAGTAGCACAAACTATTTTAAGCACAATATATTACTATACTAGTTATAATAATCTTACAACAAGTTTTGTGTATTTTCTAGTTATATTTACTTTAATACTCAAAGACTGACACATTTTTATAATGCTCTGTATTTTTTATACGTTCATGTATTTTATTCCTCCAACTTAAGTACTTAAACTGCTTTTATAAACATATTATATTTATATTTTCAATTTATAGAGTTTCATTACCCCCCTAGGTCCTTATTTTGAATTCCATATTTATTGCAAGAAATTTATCCAACCTGAAAAAATATATATTATATTCCGACATAGCTTTAGTCGTGAATAGACAAGTACTGCAAAAATATTCTATAACATTAGCAACAGCACTTTGCTATTTAGTACACAGAATAAAGAAGATAATTGTTTCTTAAATATTTCTCAATGATTAACATCTGGTCATTTTTCCATTTATTTTACGTAGGGTCCTGAAAATAGTTTATAATAAATTTGTATGAAGTTCAAGATAATGTTGACAAATAATTATAAAGAACAACATTTTTTATTACGCGTTGATCCAACATTATCTTGGTAATGAAGTTTTTGTGCCAAATTTCTTTTCAATAATCGAACAAAAAATGTTCTTACCAGGTACTTAAAAGAAAATAAATACACTTTCATCATGTTGTACTCATAAATCATATTTTTTCCTTATAAAACTCTCACTATTTCACTAGATATTGTTAGTTTAACAATGTAGTGGAAGTAAATATTTTTATCTGCGGTCAAAAACATCATTGCGTAGGCAAAGTCTACATCATAATTTCTAATATGTACGTAGCTAATACCAATTAATGTGTACAAGAAATAACAACTCGAGTGCGTACAACAAATAATTAATTATGTATTCTGTTTTGCTTTCTAATAATCACCTTACAAATATTCTTTGACCCAAAGTAAATTAAAGTACCTGATTTAAAACATGCCAGGATTATCTTTGCCCTACAAGACATTGGGTTGATTATGAGTAGGTAGATAAGATATGCATTAGACAATATTTGTACATTGCAACTTCTTGTAATTTGTAATTAATTACAACTGTGGACTTTACTCTCATATGACCTAATGGTCAGTTTTACTAATTAGAGTCAACAGTATTGTCATTGAACATTGCCATTATAAAAACACATCCTTTTGTCCCAATGAGGTCAGGGACTGCTTTACCATGTAAAATAAAAAATGAAGTAGTCAATGTCATAAAATATAATAAGATGGGATTTCTACCGACATGATCCATTGATCGGCTATGGTAACATACGAGTATATTATCTACTTGGTAATGTTAGTGAAACTGTTTAATATTTTATAAACTTCTGCCGATTATTTGTTATTACCAGTAATTCGACGATTTCGGTAATCCGACGGTGCTCTGGTCCGATATCGGCCGGATTACCGAGAGACCACTATACTCACTTGATTCCGCGAAATGGCAAATTATGTAAGCACATATTTCATATAATAATAACTCCATGACATCTAGCTGTGCGTATCAGGGAAATAAGATATGGGCACAAAATTTGTGGATAACCTAAGGAGGTATTTAGGTAGTTCTTGAAATCATAATATCTCCATTTAGGTCATAGGTCACTTATTATACAGAATACCTAGACTGTAGAGCAATTGTCTTTGGAAACATTTGTTTGTAGTAGATAGTTGTCAGATAATTATTGAATTGCCATAAAATGAAGGACTTCTGATGATTTCCTGTAACAGGTAAATATTAGCTACCTACCTGTTTCATATTGAGTCACCTTTATTAATTTAGTATACAAATAAAGGTTAGGTACCTATTCTAGCAATAAGTATCTGAAATAAGAAACTCGGGTAACAACTCACCTGCACTCGTACCTACTATTATTGTTTAAGAAACCAAAACTAATCATCAATAAATGACGAATTTTCTGTTGATTTTGTCGGTATTATAATTTATACATTTCAGCGTATCAAAATGTCACGCATTCAATAAGGACCTTTGCTTAATCTTATTGTTTATTTTCCATTGTTTCTGAGATGTTTACTGGACACCTTAAATCAGTATGTAGTGAGTGCAATGAACTGTCTAATAATACCTAATTACTTACTATTGTTTTATGTGTAGACAAGTTTAATAGCGACCTTGGAATTGGTAATTTAAAATGTAATATGGATGTTAACACAATTAAAATATAATGAAGGACAAACATGTCTCGTTACACTAAGTAAGGAATTCAATTGAAATGTAAAAATACGATGTTTTCAATACATATTCATGTCTTTCAATAGTTTATTTATAATCTGTATAACAATAGATATTAAATTCAACAGACAGTTTTTTACAAATGAGAAATAAGATACAAAAGGACACAAGCTTATATATATATTCTGATATACTATTTTTATAACTAAAGTACAAAAAAGTACATAGCAACTACATAATTTTAAGCATCGATTAATCATAGATAACTAAATATTATATATACGAGGGTGGAGTGAAAAGTTCTCGGCCTAAGGTAGAAGCAGCATTGCTACCAAAAAATTTTTTTTACTGTTACGATGATACGTGTCCACAACGAGTACGTGTCTGAAAACAATATACGACAAGTTTCAGCTTGATCTGTCGAATAGTTTTCATTTAACGGCGTTTGGAAGTAGACGTGTCGGAGATGTTTTGTTGAAATGGATAAACCGGACTATCGTGCTGTTACAGATTCTTCATTTTGGACAGTTTATCGTCAACGGAAATTCACCAAAAGTTAATAAAGGTGAACTAGAATTCTTCTTCTTCGTTTTTATAGTGAAAAAAATGGCGACCAAATTCAAACATGGTCGTAATTCTCTTGAACATGATCCACGTGAAAAACGGCCGAAAATTGCTATCACACGGGAAAATGCTGTGCAGGTGCGCAATATGGTATTGGACGATCGGCGAATAAAGGGGCATGAAATAGCTGAGGTCCTAGACATATCATAAGAAAAAGTTGGACTCACTTTACGTCAATTATTAAATATGAAAAGCCTCTCTGAAAATCGGCTGCCGCATTTGTTGAATACTAACCAAAAACAAATTCAAAACGAATTTCGAAACAATGTTTGGGCCGTTTTAAGAAGGATCCAATTAATTTTGTGCACCGATTTTTTACTGTGGATTTTACGTGGGTCTATTACTACACTCTAGAATTGAAAGAGCTATCAAAGCAGTGCTTGGAAGCCAGTGGCTCCTCACTAAAATGGCAAAGCCGATTTTACCTCCCGAAAAGATGATGGCTAGTGTCTTCTGGGATAAAAAGGGAATCCTTTTTACTAATTGCCTTGAAAATGATAAAACAATAACTATAGAATATTATGCAAACATTTTGGACCAACTGAAAAAAAAAATCACGAAAAAGGCTTAGAATCCAAAAGAAAAAAATCCTTTTTCATCAAGAAAATTAACCTGCCTATTGAAGTGTTTTGGCATAGGGAAAATCGAAGGTTATCAAGTATGAATTATGGAAATATCCACCTCATTCACCAGATTTGGCATCCTCTAACTTTAAGCATCCCCAAACATTAAAAAAATTGTAGCTAGATAACGTTTTTAGTCAAATGAAGAGAATGGTATCAGCTGTAGATGGCAATTTTGCAGGCCTTGCAGAATTACCCTCAGACGCGGGATCTACTGATCGGAGAGACATCAGACCAAGTACACTGAACTAATAGAAGACCATTTAAAAATGTAGATATATTTTTGAGCCAGAAAACACAGTTTTTCACTGTCAGGCCGAGAACTTTTCACTCCACCCTCGTACATATATTTTATACGTCATATAGAAGATCCCGCATACCCAGATTTCCCTGAAAGCAAAAGTTTATGATTTCTAAATATATTGTTCACTGATAAATAAGTAGGTAATCTAGATAGGAGAAAATTACAAAAGAAGAAAAGCATTTTATAAAAATCAGCACATAACATTTCTTCATTTCAATAAATAGGGTTTATTCAAATCAGCAATAATACAAACTGTTGCTCCAAATGGGATCGCATATTATTTATTTTATTAATCTCCTTCATTTAAATCTGGGATCATTTTTCTTGTTTGTGCCGGATTGCCAAAAACCAACAATATCTATCCCGAATAGGGTTGCTAGATAGTCTCCCAATTTCAAGAATTTTCTCCACGGTTTTCAAACTCTATCGATTAAGTGTTTCATATAAGTACTTACCTAATTATTTGATATTTTTTTATGGGGTTGAATTTTATGATGCCTATTTTTAAAAAAATATTGAAATTTTGTTGTGCTGATTTTTTTATCTCAAAAAACAATAAGTAAAAGTTATAAAGTAAAGAGGTATAAATATATTACAGTAATAAGAAGGTAGTTGAGAAACAATTGTATAAAATTACAAACCACTGGATATAGACAAAGATTACTCTATAATTCACTCACATCATTATAATTAATCACATTAATACTGAACATCAAAAGGAAATTTCCTAAAAAAATACATAATATTATTAAATCAACCAATTTATAAGTAATATCTATAATTATTAACATATTCCGTAAAATAAGGAATCTAATATTCTTAATTCTCCTTCGGGTACTCCATGGAGCATGGAGCCAATATAATATTGATTAATAATAAATTAGACGAAGACAAAATCATCTTGTATATGAAATTAGTATATTAAAGCTTCACATATTTAATTATGTAGGTAAATCTACATTATTTTATTTTTCATTCTTCAAATTAGAAATTATTCAAGAACAATGCAATAACCATCATACCAGTAGATAATTATTACCTGCATCGAGTAGGTACCAACATGATGAGAAAAGTTGAGTGATATGAAATGTTGAGGAAAATTATGTTAATAATCGAAGATATATTGTCTACTTATACTTTGTATGTACGAGTATATTATAATGTTTCCATTACAAAAGATACCCACACATGAGCACACTGCAGTGAGTACTACCTATATAAATTATTCATTCATAGTAACTGGAAACATGAGCACTATAGTACTTTATATAACAAAAGTTATACATAGGGATTGGAAAAAATCGGTGTTATTTTTCGGGAAATGTGGTGTTATTTTTTGCAAAAAGGGGCGTTTTTTTTCTCACAATTTTGGCAAAATGTGATATTATTTTTCATACATTTATATCATTAAAGTGGACAGTTTCGCATGTTTTATGCAGGCATACAATAATATAAAAAAACAATATTTTTATGCAAAATCCCTAAACAATTAAATAAAACAAAAATATTTGAGAAAAACAAAAAACGCCTCTTTGCAAGAGTTTTTTCAGCGTGGCTCTTCTTACTTTCAAAGCCACATTCCTTTTGATAGTGTTTCAATTACGATTTTTTTCAACATAAAGGCGAAAATTCGTGTTATTCCCGTAAAAGAATGCTAAAATTCCCGTTATTCGCCTAAAAAGTATGAAATTCTCGAATAAATTCGTTTTATTCGTTTATTAAATTTTCCAGTCTCTAGTACAGCATTCGGAACATTGTAATACATATTATGTTCTATTAGTAGCTAAATTATTAAATAACTTCAATAATATTATTCACTACACAAATATCATATAACAAGGAATTTGGTGATTCTATATGCATTGGTTAGGAAACATGCTGATAATAATTTATTACTTTTAATAAAGTACCTAAATATGAACGTAATTTATAAATCACACTGGTCTATTCTTAAGTCTGATTGTTGGATATCGTGCAAAGACAACAGCTAGGAAACCAGAAGATATCTGTGTAAAGCCTCTGCCCATTCTGCTCCAAAGCAACGAGCCTCTTTTGGACGTATCTCTGTTCGCATCGGGAATTGTAACCCAAAGGTAGAGAGCAAATCCCGTTGCATTCTTGGGACCTAAAGACAAACACAACAACTCTATTAAATTCTAAGTTATTTATGGGTAAATGCTTTATCAAACACCCTGTATATTCAACAATTTGAAGTGTAGCTTAATAATAAAGACATTAATTTGTATTCCAAGTGTGACATCCAAATTTTCGTAAATTCTTTTGTGATAATCATATTGCCTTGAAATAAAAACAATTTGAGGAGTCAAGGCTTGGAGTGTAAGATTAAGAACGAGGATTGAGACGAATAATAATAGCTTTATGTGAAATAAAGAGATTGATGGTACTGAAAACATTTACTATAATATAGTCAAAGTGATTGATGCGTATTTCACATTGACAGCTGAAGGCTACATACTACACAGTACACAAGGCATACAAAGTAACTAGAGACAGGTTGCTAGTTACAAGTTGATGTCTAATACGGTCTACGGGTGGGAAAATGTAATAAGTATAATAAGTGAAGGTGAAACATATACATAATTATTCCTAACGACAAACAAATAGTAAAGTTATATTTACCCACTACGGTGGTCTGCCTAACAATGAGAATCATTTTACGGATTAACAACCACTAGTACCTACCTACTTTATATTGCTAGTATTTTATTTTATCATGCAAGATTTGGAGATTGACTGGAAAATCAGAAATTATTATTCTAAGTAGTGCTTCATTACCGCAATATCTAATGGAAATTCCAATGATTACTACCAAAAATTACGCAATAAAATACCAAATAAAAAAGAAAAACATGTTGAGTTACAGTACGTGCTTCACGCTTCACCCTATAATTGAATATAAGAGACACTTAGGTTAACTTTTTATTCATTACTAGTAGGTATGTACTAACATATGTAGTTTCATAATTTGATACTTACACACAAACCTCTGTCTTGACAAGCTGGGAATTCCCCGCAGTGTCCCCCATATTGACAACGTACATCCAGTTCCCTTGCTTGTTCAGTGCCGCTCTGGGCATAATGTATTGTGATCTAGTCGGACAGAGCTGCTCGCTTCCGGGTGTCTGTCTTTTACTTCTACTCAATGTCGTATGGTTTGTTCCTAAGTGTAATTCATCTTCCTTGCTATCACTCAGCATTTTAAAAATATTCTTTAGATTTGTTTCTGAATTTCTTTTGGTCAATGTTTTTGATGTGAGGTCATTATTACTATCATCATCGTCTGCTTGCAGTTGAGTATCGGATCGTCTGTTGTGAGGAAATCTAAAGAAATGAAACGTTCGTTATAACAAATAATTTTGGTTCATCGATATGAGCTACCATACCCATTTACGAATGTTATTACCTTTGTGTCCAGTCGTGTTGCGTTGCTATTGATGAGTGCTGCGTTGAGCGACGGTGGTTGATTGCATGTGGGGCATTGAAGTCCTTTTCGTGTATGGGCCCGGGGCCCCCGTGGGACGCGGGATACGGCCCAGCCTGTGACCTGCCCAAGCTGTAATATCTCCCTCCATTATTATCAAAGTTCTCCCCATTTTTTCCAATATTGTTTCGATTGAAATCGCGAAAAGATTTCGGTACTTCGAAATAAGGGTTACCCCTCCAGAAATCGTCGTATTGATCCAAATTTATAGCGCTGGAGAAGGCTGGACGGAAGTGTGGCTTGTTCCATCCTCCTTCCAGTGAAACATTGACTGGCTTGGAGGGCAGGTAAGAGTTATGAGGCGGGAAATATGACTGCGAGGGCGGCCGTTGTTGATCGCTGGGATTGTAGTAACCGACGTAACCTATGGCATACACAACCCACACATTACACACATTAGTTCACACACTATAGTCTCTTGGGATTACTTGCTGGTACGTATATGTATAAAGTAATGAGTATTTATTATTATATGCATATTCAATGGGATTTCTTATCGCGTAATAAACTTTGAGGCCTTATGCCATAGGGATAATATAGTAATGTGCTGGGTGCCGTATAGTCTTTACCAATACTTGGTGTTTCTGTTTCAGCGAACAACATCAGCCTCTTTGTATTTCTATTAATTTGCCATGCATGCAGAAGCTTGATGATTTATAGAGAATGATGTAAAATAAACACACAATATGTAGGTATAATAGGCAAAAAGGAAAGTTCAAGAAAAGATTAAGAAAATAATAGAGTTCTCCCTAGTTGACATGACACCAGATCATATGTGTAAACTAAATGTATATTCTTATCTATCATGAGCAGAATAGTTAATAAGATATTCTCCTAATTAAATATGCATATATAATAGTGGAGATACATAAAATCACATAATTGCTTATGTAGTTTTATGGTTAATAATAACGTGCACAAGTAATAAAATATAGAAAATATGATAAGATTATAAACACACATGCATGCTGTTGATTCAATGTTTAGCAAAATAAATAATAGGTAAGTATAGGAAAATAAATGCGTACTTAATTATGCTAGTAAATAGTTAGTAGATATTATATTAATACTTAGAAAGAAAGGTTAATCATCACATAGGCGATGAAAATACTAACAATAACAAAAGTAGTACATCGAGTTTGGTAAGTACATATAACATCCCTTATAACATCCCTGTGTTCCTTTGAGGAAGGTGTAGTAGTATCTACTACCAAGTAAGTTTCAAAGGAACGAGGGAGGGAGACAAGTCCGAAATTTTCAATACTGAGTTAATACGCTCATTCCAAAGAATACGATTAATTTATCATCTCCCCTCAGAAAAAACTCTCTACTTTCGGACCTACAATTTTTTTCAAGTTTTTTATGGAATTTGTATTAGAAAAATTTAACTCCTTATAGAGTTTAAATGAGTTGATACCAATGGGATAAGAACATATTACATATATGATAATTGCTAATTCAACTCCAAGACATTATTTTTAAAATATAAAAATGAATTGGGAGTATTGACATAAACCCAAATACATCTTTGTACACTTCACAGTAAATTTTAAAAGCTTGGTCGTGAAGTCAAGTAAGTCGGAATCGGGGATCGAACCCACCAGATAAACATCAGTCGCGCACGTTATCTGCCCAGCTACCGACCACTATTTCAGTGCTATTTTATTTTATTTGAACGTTACATAATAGTGCAGTAAGTATTTAATTAGGGACTGATGTATCCCTTATTGTTATGCGAAAAAATAAAAGTTTCATTCTTCATTCCTTTTCAACCATTTTAATTTCTTCTTTTATTATCCTAAGCTAAGGTATCTTGTAAATTGTACGTTTCTAAAATGATTTCTACAACACAATAAATTTATATTTGTGTATAGTTGTTGAATCATATCGGCCATGGACGTCGCCAGCTTCTGAGCTAGAGGGGAGCAACAAAAAATAAAAAAAACGTATAGTATGAAAAAAGCTTAATAGCGCCGCTGGCGATTTTTTTGTGAGGCATGAAGAAGGTCGTGTTGTACTTAGTTTAGTTTATTCTCTTTTAATAAAAATTTTGGTATATAATAGTACCTACATATGTCGTAAGAATTATTCTCTGTAGAAAAAGTACGAAGAAATAGGGCCGCAGACGATTGTTTTTTTCAGAGGAAATAGGTAAAATAAATAATATCATTTAGCATGAAAAATTATATGCCTATTCCAATCTGTATGGGGGAAAGCTACCCCCCTACCCCCCTGACGACGCCCATGATATCAGGTTAGTGTATAACATAATCTGTATCGGCAATAGTAATTGCATTCAATAATAAATAATTCGATAAGTATAGGTAATCCCAAAAGGTTATTCTCACTACCATTTTGTATTTGTTTTGACTTAACCTTTGACCTCCAGTCGCATGTGGTTAATCAATAGGTAGGTAGACTTCATACATATTGCAGAGGCAATTGTATGTTATGCAGATATATCTTCAAGTCTTTTAAATATAGGTGAAGCATGCGAATTGTTTTACTTTACAATATAGTAATATAAATATCTCGGGAGATATATTGCATTCGTCTTAAGCTAACTTTCTTAAGAATGTAGGTATCTCACCTATCATTTACTACTATGCTATACAATCACGGTATATTCCATAAATGGGGTAACCAGTAAATGTATATAAGAACATCACCAACTACATTCTCTTTACGCAAAAAAATGGGACCTTTAGAATAGGTAGCAAACATCGTTTCTAAAAAAGATGAAACGCAATTTGCATATAGAAAAAAATATAAACATGCCAACAGGGTACAGGCAAAAATCCCGAGGCGGTCAGGCAGGACGTGAGGGAGACCTGTGTCCTACCAGAAGATGCACAGGATCGAACAATGAGGCAATATTTTATCCTTACTTTTTTTACATTACCAATTTCTCAGCACCTGATAAACCTTTGATTAAAATCGACTTAAAATAGTTCAACACACTGAAAGATTAAATGTTGGTTATTCATATTTTTGCAATCTCCAGCCTTCGACTAACATCATTGACAATAATATATATTATTATTAGTTAAGTACACATCAATGATTACAAAATGTAAACAGATTTTCCTATAGGTAGGTACTATAAGTACTCGTGTGTATTACAGCAAACGACAGTAAGTAATGTAAGTATAAAAGTCAATGATCGAGAATTCGTATTTACACACACAATATTACTAATGTAAGCAAATGTACATAATCATGTACACACTGTATATGTTTATCTCTGTGCGTTCCTACGAGTATATCTACCATTCATCCATATCAACCAAAGGTTTGCTAAGTTCCTGTAACAATTATTGACAAATTCCACGAGATGGGATATGTAATGTATATAGGTTCTTGTATAGGTACATCGATCTTCTGAATACAAGTATTATTATTACTTAATATTTAAATATGTAAATTATAGTTTCATTGTTCATGTCTGTCATTGTAGGAATATTATATAAAATCGTGAATAACTTCAATTTGTTTTATTATTTTGACTTAAAATGAAATATTGTAAAGTTAAGTATATATAATTTGATACGAAGATTATGATAATTCATACTAATCTACGTAATATAAATTTAGCCGATTATAATTTACTCGCATACAGAGAAATTTACATCTTTCGTTATGTTATTTGAAATATCAATGTAATTCCTATACCTATACTCGTATACCTACTAGAAACGACACTGTTTCGAACGTGAATTTATGTTGCTTGATATAGTATCGCTTTACAAAGAGTAAAAGTCTTGCCTTTTACTTAATTAGTATTGGATTGAAATGTCAACAAGTGGGGTTTATGGATTCATAGTCATACTAATACCTATAATATAAGACACAAAAAACGTTACAAGTCGGTTGGAAATAGACGGATTGAAAGTTTATATACGTTTAACATGTATACACTACACCGGTGAATGTTAGGAACATAATAGTACCTAAATTAAAACCAGGGAAGCACTTAATCAGTTATAGTATATATTTTAGTATAGATTGATGAGACTCAGCAACTGGGAAAAAAGAAGTCGTAAACATTATATTACGCAATATTGAAATATTCTGCTTTTGATTGAACTTTATTATCTGACTTCAGTAACTCGGGACAATTCTATTTCTAGTCAAATTTTACTTTTACTTTCTACTTAAATTTACTAGTCAAATTTTAAACCCTAGTGAAAAAATAAAACAGGAGACCAATAATAAATAAATAAAGCTGTTGAGTTTGTGATAACATATATCTAAATGAACTAATATTTAAAAAAATAATACACATTTAAAGATAGACTAGAAAAGAGACTACGTTTGCACATCTAAACCAGTACGTAAGTAGGTATACCTGGGTTGATTGGCAGAAATCGCCAACAGGCGATAAATCCGCCCTTTATGTTTAAATTTATGTGCAATAAAGTTTTTATTTATTTATTTATTTATACCTGTCATGTGAAATTACGGGAATATGGAATTAAAGACAAACATGCATTGCTGGTACGGAATTAAGATACATTTTGAATGCTAGTCCCATTATAACCTCTAGAGTAGTAATGTTACATTGTTATTGTCTCAAATTATATGAATATGTACATAGGTATAGGTGCTTATAATTTTATTGCCAATTATTGTATTTCTGTCACGTTCTAACTAAAGTAAATGCCACTGTTAGTGATTCGTGATGTTCAGATGGAACGTGTGATTGATTGGTAAATACTCCGATTAACATTTTTTATTCACGAGACGTTTTTTTTTCTTCATATCGATTAATAAATATGTCACCGATTTGTCTTGCTGGAAAATAAACCGCAGGATTGTGATAATAAAGGACATTCCTAAAGTTTCTCAGAAATGTATCGATATACGTGCGGCGGGAATACTCAATTACTTGAACCGAGTGTCAGTGTGAATAATATATTGCTCAATAAATTGATTTAATTTTAGCATCTAAGGTGTCTATAAGACGTCGACTTTGATAGCAGTAAATTTACTCGAAAACACAGTAGATGGTTCGCATTTTTTAAACCTATAATTTTTTGGTTGATTGTCAGAGTTCGTCGTGTAAATTATCCTAACATCTGATTAATGTTTCAATTGTAATAGACATACAGCCACCAAAATTCTCAAACCATATTCATTTCATAATTTCAACATATTTTAATTGTTGTGCAAGATGGCACTTGTAGTATTTTACTATAAGGAGTTATTTTGTACCTTTTGAAACATTGCTTTAGTTAATATTGCTCTGCATATATAGGTACTTATCTATTAGTTTCTCCTAATAGCAATTATTATCAAAATATAATTAGATAAACATTAATGTGAGTTGCATAGTAAACTATGATAACTATCGTATCTTCTAAGAAAAATATTTCTGAACACCATGTATAGGCAATACCTCTACTAAGTGTATCCACATTATGACACTTGAAAGCGGTACCTATAACTACATATCTCCTACTTCTGATCGTGTTCTATATCGTGTCCGTCCTACGTTGACGATCATTTAGAAGAAAGATTGATAGTGCAAAACAGCTCCCTACAGTTATGACTAAATTTCACATGTTACTATGTTCGTTATTGGGTGAATTTTTCCTCGAAATTTTCCTTACGCAAGTGCTTGTTTAATTGTTGTTGTGAATAAGACACGCATCATTTTATAATACCTCTTGTTCGTGTTTATTAATTCTATTGGGAATGCTAAACATTGTGAAGGATAGGCACTAAATTAACAAATTACTTAGATAGGAAATTTTCTAAGATGGAGATGTGTCGATTTTCAAATAACGAAAAGCATTGTCAATCGACCACATTTCCTACATACCCATAATATGGAATTTAGTATGTAGGTACTAGGTATATTACGCACTTCCTGGTATGAAATTTTCTGTAGAAATTTGTACCGTAGCAGGTATAATAACAATATCATAAAACTCTTTTATGTACGTGACAATATCTGGAAAAGATTATCTGTTAACATGTTGTGTCAAAGTTATCTCAAATAAACGATCTCGACGAATTCTTATTCTATGTCTTTATATAGTTACAAGAATATCTTACTGCTGCATGAACCCTGAACAGTGAACAGTGATAAAAGTTACTTGAGATGATAGTTGAAGACATGACTGTGATAAAATATGTACATTGAAATAATATAAATACAAAATATTAAATTACGAGTATTATTATTTAATATTTGATTCCCATGTATATACCTAATACTGATTTCAGAAATTATTATATTTAATATCTATTTGCGATATAATGTAATACATTAAATAATATGTAATATGAATATTAAAACGAAAGCATAAATACGGTATTATGGTCAAGCGCGAAACCTGCAAACTAAGGATTGAAAACTTATTTGCTATGGCATCTTACGATACCTTCTTGCAATATGTTGTAAGTACCTATACATATTATACATAGGTAGTGTTCATAATTTCAATACATCCATAGAGACTTAATATTTCATAACTAATAGTTAATAGCTTATTTTTTTTATTTATTTATTTATTGATTTTGTTACAATTTACAACATTACATAATACAGCACAGAAATAATACAAGTAACACAATGTGAGAATAAAATATCCCCAGTCAGCAAAAGAGATTGCTGGTATGAGGGGGTATCATTTTTCAACAATTAAAACATATTTTATAACATTCTTAAAAGTATAACACTAAAGAGTATAACAAAACAAACAGCCAACTACACTACATCGCTACGTCTTTCAAAAATTATTATTATTATTTTTTTTTTTTTTTTTTTCACTTTCTTGGCAAAGTTTTTTGGACACTTGACTTCTTTTATTTCAGTCGGCAGGCCATTATACAGTTCGGCCGCCGTGTATAGAAAACCCTGCCTTACACTATTGGTCCGAGGTGTGTATCCTCGAATAAAATTTCTGGTACGTGTGTACCTCGAGTGTACATCTGAATTGTAAACCAGCTTGATATTTGATTTAATTAATTTATTTTTTATTTTGTGAATCATCTTTGCTTTTTCTATGAAAATAAGGTCATTTAAATTTAACATTTTGGTCAGATTATAAAGTTCAACAGTTCTAGTAAATCGACCCAATCTGTAGATTATTTTCAAAGCCTTATTCATCAATCTTTGGATCATTCCACGAGCCTCTAGACTGCATTGAGACCATATAATCAAGCCATAGATCACGTGAGAAACAACAAAAGCATCGTATATATATCTTTTAGTCCTGGTATCGAACAAGTCCGCTCTTCTCAATACCCCCACGATAGGACCATATATGACATCTTATATAAATTAAATCATCATAGGCAGTAATAATATACCTACTCTATTTATACAACAAACAATATTATAATTATTGTTAAATTAACCGGCCCTTAGGTACGCCTAGTCTAAAAATTAGAGAATGGTTTGTCTCTAATGATGTAACAGGTGTAAATTTGTGTCGTAATGTCTAGTTATTAGAATGATTACATAAAGAAGTCCATTGTTATAAATATTCTAATACAACAATACCTTATAATATATTCAGGTCCTGCCAATTCATCGGTTGTAATAACGAGTACTTACATCAATACTTGGAAATACGGTAATTTAATTTAACTTGACTTCAGAAGCGTTTGCAGGAAAATGTTTTTAATGTTATTGGAATAGGTAGAAAATATCTCGTCAAATATAAAACACTTTACTGATCTCCCTGTGTTTCCACGAGTAACGTTCAAGGGCAAAATAATAGTAAACAAATACTAGTGAGATTATTTTTGGGTAAAACTTTTTTGCTTTCCTACAAGCGAAAATGTAGGTAGGTATGTTTTCGGAAAATCGGATTAAAATTTATGTTCTTGGAAAATCAATATGTTGACATTACCCGCGAGTTTAGATAAATTGATGTTGTCAAAAACGGTTTAGAAGTGTTATAAGAAGAGAATAAAAAATATAGTAGATACTATAGGATCAAAATTTAGTTTTCGGCGTCGGCGTCGGTCCTGTTCAGCCTGAACTTTCTAATGTATGTAACACACGTTATGCATAACGCGAATTCATTTAGTCAGGTCGATATGCCTTGCGAATCATAATTCATTCAGTTCTATAATAAGCTGTACCTAAGCCTCATGTGTAAAGAAAGTTGCTAAGGTGTAGATTATAGTGTAGCCCAGTACTAAACAATAATTACACTGACCCTATGACCACAACATATATACATGTAGTGTAGTCTTACTTTACATACCCAGTACCCATGCCCTATTGAGTGAGAATATCTATAAATTATTATGAAATTTGTCACTTAGGTATTTATCAAATTAATGTGGGTACCTAATTATTGCTGCTGCTACAACTGTAGCTACACTACATCAGCCATGCCAAATATGCGGTCCACTGAGCATTTTCCTGCGGCCCGAATACATTTTGGAAACGGCCAGATAATGCGGCCGCGTTAAAAACAGAAAATCTATTTTTAAAATGTCTCATTTTTTGTTCGCCTGTGTTACCCATTTTCTACCACGAATCGTGGAGAGACGAGCAATCTAATTATTAAAATTTCATATTGCAATACTATTTATGGTAAACATCACAAAACATTTGTTGGACTTAAATACGAACTTGAAAGGACCACGTTAAGTTATAAGAGATATGCATGCAGCACGATTATGTGAAAGCTTTTAATTGTAAGGTGATGCTGTGGGATTAGCTGAGTCAGCAGTGGATAATCTGTCACATTTTGTCTATCACTTGTAAGCTTGCTTGTAAGGCGTATCAGGAAAGTACAAGTCTCCCAATATCATACATGAATACAGAGAAAATGGGACTTAAAATACTTGTCTTACAATTGTGTTTTTTTCTTCGTTAAGATTTTCAGTAGTTTTTCTTCTGTAAGATTAGGTTTTGCGGCCCACCTAGTCTATCGTCTTCATGTTTTTGGCCCACTAGTGACTTTGATTTTGACATGGCTGGTGTACACTATCGCAATAAGGGGGTGGCCAGTATAAATGATGTGTGTAAACTGTAAAACATGAAGTAGTACTAATAGATAGGAAGACGGGATGTGCAAGTCTTTCAGGTCCATGACCAATAATGCAATGTTATTATAATGATCATAATATATAACTCACGGAAATAATCCAAATTCATAACACGTGTATTCATTGAGTTGGACTAGCTCACTCCCGGAACATAAGTACTAAGTACCTAGGTACCTACATGATATGAAAGTGTTTGATCAACTTTACGACAATATAATATGCCTACAAATTTAACGCCTATATTGTACTTACAGACGTGTTCAAATTATTAGACTAAAATATTGTTTCAGTAAATAATGACTTCATTTATGAATAAATACAATATTTTAATAGACGATTTGAATTTAATACTTTGTGCTCCTCCCTTTGACATTTCTAAGTAGGTATATATGTACCTTTTTTACACATTTTTTATATCATCGTCATGGTGCCAGATTTTTGACCTTTTTTTTATCATGGGCACTTATGTGGTTAATGTCATTTTTTAATTTTTTATGTTTAACCATGGCCCTCAAATTCTCAATCAGTTTCATGATTGGGCTATTCCCGGAGAAGCAGTTGTGGTTTTTCTCCAGATACATGTAATACGAAGATATAAAAAAAAGTGTGCAGAAGTTTAGTAGAATCAATGTCTACAAGAATAAACAATAAACATGCTTATTAATGTCAACGGAATGCATACAAATTATTAAATTCGAAATAATGTACGTACTAAAATACTGCCAAATCATTATTTGTTGAATGTTTTTTTTAGTCTAATAATTTGAACACGTCTGTACATACTTAATTAATTCACATAAAACTAAAGTGCTTAATGACTAGAATTAATTCAGTACTTAAATTGTTAGAATTATAAATATCAGTATAATATACCTAATGTTCCGGAATCGAATTGGTGTAGGAAATATACATAAACTAATTTAAAAATAAGGTACCTATGAATATTTTAGACATAAATAAGTTATGAATCTATTGACTACTTAATAAAAATATTATAATAGCAATATAGAGATTGCAGATTAAAATATTTTAACTGCCACGGATACGTTAAAATTTTAACTGGATGATTCTTACATGTGGTGGTCGGTAGCCTGGTTGGTAATGCGCTCGACTGTTAATCCAGTGGACGCGGGTTCGATCGCCGATGCCGACCTACTCCACTTCATGACAAAAGCTTTTTAAGCGTACTGTGAAGTGTATAAAGGTGTATTTGGGTTTACTTAGATAAACCCAGATTCATTGAAAAAATGTACTTAGATACTCTCATCTCTCCATACCGCGTTGTCATCATACCGAAACGACAGGGTCAGGACTTTTCCTTAGTTTTGAACGTTACGCATGTTCTATAATTTAGATTTAGAGAATGTAGATAGATCGGTACCTTTTTAATTAAATAAAAGAGAATGCACCTTTGTATCTTCGTACGAATGGAAAAAGTAATATTTTGTTTACAATATGGAAAAATTGTGCTGTGTTTTAGTTTTGTTTTTTTTTCAAATAAATCTAGTGCTGTGGATGTTGTATTTGTTTGTAAACAGAATATTGCATCATATCTCATTGATTTACATTACTTATAAGTTATAGTTAATATAGTTTTGCATAAACAGTATGAATAAATTAATACACGTAGTAGCTATCGATTCATTAATCAAAATATTGACAGTACAACACTTGCATTAGTTTCATGTCTATTTACTTAAATAATTGAGTGGGATTGTTGTATTGAAATAGATCAAACCTACATTGTGCATTCCATAGAACTGCTGTTAATAAATCAAACATTCAGTGTATCTATAACCTATAACTAATTAACTACTCGTACTTACCTAATCACTAAACTACGCCACCGGCACCGTCCTGATCTGATTCAATAGTAATAATTTAATTTCAATGCTGCTAATAATGTGACAAGTCATCCACTTATTTAATAATTATTCTATTCTATCCCCTCTTGTCGCGTCCCGTTCACGGTAGGCAGAGAGAGCAGATCACCGGACTTCCCTATTCTTACACACTTCTTGCTTTCGTTACATTCTCGTCATGCACATTGCACACTCCACGATTCTTTTGCTATGATACATTTTGATTCCTTTTGCCCGTCATTGAGTAAGTGTCGACATGGTCGAACCGATTGGTTTCTGGACGGCCGCACTTCATCACACCTCTTATTTCGCCCAAGTGTATTTTGTCATTCTTCCCTAATTCATTCTCTGTATATGTCTAAACCATCTCAGCTATTTTAATGTCAACATCCGTTTTACAGTCACTCGATTCTCTATTAACGCTAATAAAAAATATTGTTTTTACAGATGCCTAATAAATTTCAATTTCAATGGGAATTTACTCCAGACCAATACTTTATTCTTAGAAACAGAAAATGAGCACTTATCATATCACTTGTGACATTCAATATCTTGGTACAATCAGGAATTGGAATTACCTATATAAATATGTAGATTTGTTTTTTTTTCGGGTTTAATCGTGTGAAGATCTGATGATCCGACGATCTGATGATCCGAAGCTCACAATCCGTGACCAAACAGTAGGTTCGCCGAAACGTCGGATCATCAGATCTTCACACGATTAAACCCGAAAAAAAAACAAATCTACATATGGATCATCGTGAAAACCTGCAACTACTATTTATCTATATCAATACTAAGTGATAAATAACAAAATAATTTGCTCTAAATATAATCGCCTGACCCTGACGACAATATATCTACAGACAATTTTATTATTTTAGCACTACCTACAAACACTATATTATGGAACATTATATTATTGGTCTGTATATCAATTAATCCTATTGAATGGATTAAACAATAATGTATAATAAAGTAATGTATTTAATTAGATCTAGGACATGTTTGATATTGTTTATTTTAATAAGACAGTTGTGTATGATTTCATATCTGACGTAATATTATATTATTCTATTATGCATTTTATATATCTTATCAAATCGATATCAGATCTCCACTATGATTGGTTTTGTAATTAAAAATATTAAATAGACTATCTGTTACATAGTATATTATTTGTTTATTTATTATTGTCTGTTTTTGCGTAGGATTTGGAACAAATTAATCCATTATAATAAAACGAAAATGTCTAAATTACCTACATGCTTCACTTTTAAAATAGAACGAAACTATTTTGGTGTAAAGGCATTCTAAACTAAAGGTATAAAAGAAAAAAATATAAAATGTATATGTAAAATTCACGTAATAACTTTTCTTATACGCGACTAGTGTTCGAGCAATCTCTTTGGCAACACAGTTTGTTTTTAATTTTTGCCTTTTTAAATATTATATATCTCATTGCTTTCAAATTAGTGTCTAACCAATTTAAGGTGGTTAAAATTTATCACAAAGTAGATATAAAATATTTTGTACACATTCTCGTTAGATGCGTCAATTATTTTCAAAGAATAAATATATAAATAAAATAAAATGGGTTGGACCCCCGTGAATTTTCACGGGTAGGTAGCAACTAGTACAAATGTAAAAACCTAATACAAACAACTGACGGAAATGATAAGATGCATACATAATTATTTTACAAACTACCATGAAGGACTTATTTTTTCTTTGTGTAGTTTTTTTTATTATGTCTACGATTGGTATGGAATTCATCACGCGAAAGGTTGACAGAAATTATAACAAAGTACCAATCCATGTTAGGTATATTTTTTGAGCATGTAGGTAAATGTATGAAAAATTGTAATTACTGAAAATTACGGAAAATACGAAATATTATTAATACATAAGTATAATAGAAATAATATGCAGGTATACCTACTGACTAATAATGAATAGGAAAACAGTATGAAGTTAGTGTTGTGGAATATGGATTGGAATGAATGGATATGATTGCACAGTGATTTGCTAATAATTTCTCAGATTATCATTTATAGTCATGAAATAGAAGTTGAAAGGTAAAATTATTATATAATAAAACTTTGTATTTTATCATTTCACTTACCATTTGGTGGTGGAAGAGCGTTTCCTCTGAAATACTGATTTTGGAATTGTCCTCTGCTTAAAAAAGGATCATTGTCCGAAGGAAGATATCCAGAATTTGGGTACAATGGAGCATTTGGTGACTGCTGTCCTCCAAGTCCCTGAGACTGCGGGTTCACCAAGCTGATGTGCTGCGTGCCCCTCAAGGAGTTAGGGCCGTATCCATATGGACCATGTCTATTACGGGATGCTCCGAACTCATCTCTTGTTTCGTCACTTAGTAAAGATGATAAGTCGAATTGTTTCTTGTCAACTAGATCACGAATGAGGTCCCTAGGAAAATAAGTATATATGAAACATATTACTATATTGAGCTCATTAATATTTCAAATTACACAAGAGATCAATTTTGCATTTCCCTGGGCTAATCTATTTAATTGTAATGAATTTTGAGTCAAATCAGGTACCTATGATATTTGTATGGAATGTACTTGACATACAAATATCCCATCCGGTAATAAACAATACAAAAACTATTAACAAGCGTTACGATAAAACCTTCACCTAATTGGCATTACACAGTTGTTAAACAAATATTAATCTGAGATCAAAATAAAGATCACTAGCTAACCAAGAATATTGCTGCTATGCCTGATACTCGACATGATGATATGGTACAACCTCTCTTATATAAACGGTAGACAGTTCATCTGCATGCTGAAGGATTGATATAATAGTACAAATTTACTGGAGAAAAGGTAAAGGAGTCAGAAATTATCAGTTAGTACCTAATTAACCTAATGTAAGTGATTCTCGAATGAGATTAAATTGTCCCGTGAGTCCGAGTTTGTTCATCTTATGCATAAACCAATGTTTATTACAATAATCTATATGACGTCCACTATTATTCTAAGTATAAAATCAGAACAGATATAAAAATGAAAGTACTCATCTTGTAACATGAGTTATTATCAAATTTATTGAGATATTGCGTCTGACATATTAAATGGTAGGTACAAAGAAATGAGAATGTTTTATTATGCATTGTGCAATGTAGTTAACATCTTACAACAACACAACACATCAGATGATAGAGAAGATACAATAGAAATACTTAATAATAATAATATGATACATGTGACATTATCACTCCCATCATCTGGTATTGTATTGTTCATGCTCTTGTATACTCCTAATAAATAAATGGTTAGAAAGATCTTCTTCTATTCTCTATTCCAACCAGAGGTGGTACAATATTATAAAGTTTACTCGTAGTTTCGTATGTAGTACATAATTAGATAGATCGACTTGTTTCATTCGCCTTCTTTGTTAAATTTTCATACTGGAAGAACATAATCCTATATCATTTCCTGTTGTAAGTATTAACATTAGGTAATATTGATAAACTAATAATATGAAGTTAATTACCGATTCTAAGAACTGTGACAAAGATTTTCGTGTCAAAAATTGACACATGCCCACTGATATGCTCATAAAAGACGACTGAAAAATTATAACTTTTTATGAAAAATC
This sequence comes from Ceraclea dissimilis, assembly GCA_963576895.1. NCBI lineage: Eukaryota > Metazoa > Arthropoda > Insecta > Trichoptera > Leptoceridae > Ceraclea > Ceraclea dissimilis. Next base: position 10,449,309 of record OY756359.1, read on the forward strand.
CTTACAAACAAAAAATCACGCTGAAAATATTAACCGACCCTGACGGATCTCATGAAAAAAAAAACACTTCATTTCTGCCGGTATAGCAAGTCTATCCTATTTGCTGTAGCGATTACCAAAGATTGTGTTGTAGGTGTTCGTTTTAATTTGGTCTCAACTGAATAATCAGTAAATTATGTATTTTAGAAAGCTCTATACAATAACTGCCTGTACCTTTTAAATATTAGGCACATCCAATACTCGTAACTTGCACAATACCCACACAGGTCTAGGTATAGGTATTAGGTAGGTGAATTACAATAATATTTAATATGAATTACCTTGAAGGATATACAAATTTGATTCTGAGAAAAGTGTCATTGTTTACGCAATTTTATTGTAAGTATTGCCTATTACATTTGTAGTTGCTTATTATGTTCTTATGATTGTCTCTATGCAGTAGGTAGGTATGTCATATACTATTATAGACATGTTACACTTTTACTTATGTATGTAATGTTACTCTATGTAAACTAATATTTATAGATCGACTATTGATAGGTACAGAAAATGTAGGTATGGGGAGAATGCCATACCTACTTTATAGTGGAGTTTTTCATTATCTGGGATATAAGTGTGAACTGGGTACACTACACCATATATAGTTTATGTCTCAGTTTACATATAGCATTGCAAAACAATGAATTGATTTATCTAATATCAAATCCGCCTGTCATTGACAAAATTAGTAAAACTAATAAGTTCGTTTTTCGGATTTTCCAAATAGGTAGTCAATACTCAATAATGTTACGAGTTGTATGTCATTTATATAGGTACCTCTCAAAATTTTTGCACGCTTCTTGTGGTGAAATATATTATGGAGGTAGGTTAAGTTAAGCACTTTATTCCATGAAGGAACGGTATTGATTTCATTAATTATTTTGCTGCGAATAGAATAATAAAATATTTACCTACATATACTATAAATTCTAGGTAAACAGCATAACCACAACTTACCATAATAGCACAGAATGTGCAGAATAGTTTCAAGTATGAGCAACGAAAGAAATATTTCGGACATTAGAGTATCTACCTGGATAAAATATACCCACTAATAGGAAGGAAATGGGGACAAAGGAAAGGAATGGGGAAAATAAAGTATAGACAATATGGATTTCCACTCAGGAACCATTTGCTGCATTTGTAGGACGGGAACATGCTATTTTCAACTTTTCTGTTAAAATATATTTACTTACTTATATTATGTCGTATTTAAGTATAAAAATAAATTAAATAATTTTTATTCATCAGTTCGAGCAAGGGGGAGTTGTACTGCCTGATGGAAATTTCGATCAACCAGCTCATAAAATAATGTTACAGTTTTAATAGTTCATTCATTGTCCGCTTATGTTCAAATATACCTATCCATTCACGTACCTATATTTCTAAATATATGTAATTAATGCAATGACACTGAGAGTATTAAAATGGAGACCACGGGTAAATAAGAGAAGTGTCGGAAGGCCGCAAAAAAGATGGGCTGATGACATAACCTTGATAGCGGGTGAAAAATGGATCAGAAGAGCGAGAGAAAGAGAAGAATGGAAAAGTTTGGAACAGGCCTATGTCCAGCACTGGAGAGAGCAGGGCTATGGAAGAAGAAGAAGAATGTGCGTGAATGTGTGTGTGAGAGAATGTATGTATGTGTATATGTATTGTATGTTTGTGTTTGTCCTTCTGTTCTAAAAATGAAACTCTGTGTTATATGTTATATGGCTTATTTGTATTCACCACTAAGAGGGCAAGATGTGAACCATACATAATTGTTTAAAAGTATAATGTCGTACACACACACACACATCTTGCCTGTAGGTGAGTCTTGGAAAATAAAAATAAAATAAGAATGCGATTTTGTTTTTGAAAATCTAAATAATCATTGTTTTTTTACTAATCGAAAAGCAGCTAAGCAGCCAGGTGAAATTTATAAGTTTTTTTTTTCAGTTATCTATATGTGTGTACATGTAAGTGTGGAATGGATTACTTCTGTGTTTCTGTTGGTTCGTCTGAAATCTATGTATGTATCTGTTCTATCTATGTATGCCTAAACTAAATAAATAATTTATATGAATTTAATATTAGGAGAGATTAGTAATACGAGTATATTAATTCATTGTAATGTAAGTATTTCATTATATGATTCCACATGAGAACTAATGCTATAATACTTAGTATTAAATTAACATGAGACGACTCTGTCTGTCTAATATGAATATTCCGACAACTTTTTATCCAAGACGTTTATATGACACATATCTCTTCTACAATTTACTGTGCATATACTATATAGTGTATACAGAGGTATATTATATAGAGAGTATAGAATGATGATGTACAAAACAATGTAAAAAAATCTAGGTTAATTTGTAAGGTGAAATAATAATTATTTATTACGAGATATTTCATAACATAACGATGCATGTAGCTCATCGAATGGGACGGACTGGAGACTCAGACAAAGTGGAAACGATCATTTATCGTTTTACTCTCGTTACAATTACGGTATTAAAATTTGTTAATTTTTTTTTTTAATAAAAACGAATGTGGGTTTATCGAATTAAACCCAAATACATCTTTGTACACTTCACAGAAAGCTGAAAAGCTTGTGTTGTGAAGTGGAGTAAGTCGGGGATTGAACCCGCGCCCGCCGGAATAACAGTCGAGCGCTTTACCAACCAGGCTACCGACCACCTCTTTTGTCATATACCTAGTTTGATTTTTATTCACTATTTTATTTTTTAGCTCGATTATTATTAGATTTCTTAGCTCTAGAGTCTAGTCAAATGGAGAACATACCTACTGGTAAAGCGTTTCAAGGAACAAACAAGTAGGCATAGATAGAGATTAGATTGAGATTTCAGATCTATGTGTGTAAATAATTATAATTATTATAGTGAATAAGGGGTGGTGATTATTAAAAACCGAGTTCCTTGATATAGTGTTACCGTTACGTATGGGTTTTTTCTGTGTTCCTAATTTTCCATAGCAGATAAAATATAATTATAGTACCTCAGAAATATAAGCCAACTGACGGCTCTGGATAAGATCTACGGCTTATCAAAAAAGCATCGATAAGTCTATCAATCACGTCTATCAAAACTTAATGATGGATCGTAGCTACACATTTAATGAATGAGCAAAATCTATTGATTTAAATTGATCAGACTACCTACGGCTTTTAAAACGTTAGCTTCTTATAATTATTAATTAATGTAGGTACCTATTATAGATATGCTCGTAGATGCATATACGTATATAATACTAGTAGCTTGGTTGGTAACGCACTCGACTGTAAATCCAGTGGGCGCGGGTTCGTTCCCCGATGCCGACCTACTCCACTTCACGACACAAGCTTTTAAAGCTTACTGTGAAGTGTACAAAGGTGTATTTGGGTTTATTTCGATAAACCAAGAATCATTTAAAAAAAAATAATAAAAATATATATAACATTTTGAGAATCAATAATATTATAACCTAAAATTTTTAAATGGTGTCAGAAAATATTCATCGGTTTATAAATTAAAATAAGTGTTATGTACCTATTGTTTGTGTTGTGAAATTAATTAAGAGTTTTTTTATATTAGGGCGACCTTGCGGTAGATGTCGGAAGAGTAACGGATGTAAAAATGTCTTACCTCAACCAGGATATTCTTGTTCTATCAAGAGTACTGTGAGTAATACAATATAGAGGTACATGCATAATACATTAACGCAGGTATATAATTATATTTAAGCTAAGGTATTACGCCGGTGCAGTATTGTACCAAGTATACTTATTACTTATTACTCATAGATACACCGTGTAAGATAATTATTGTCAAAGGAAGATCTTATCTGTAATCCTGTGAAGGAGATTTCGACAAAACTGGTTCACATTTACCTACACGAACAAGCAATGTAGATATACAAAACCATAAATGTGAAATAATTAGTTCTTTCTCAATATTGGACATTCACTTACGAGTAGGTACAATATTTACACGAGGTTGCCGAACATTTGACCGATTTGAAACGTCTTTCAAAGCGTCAAAATTTTGTATACATTTTCAGTTTTAAGACATTGTTATCTCTAACAGTACCTACAACTGAATGAAAGCCATCGTCTCGAAATTTCATGTATTGTTTAAAATACTATATCAAGTAGGTATTCTACCTGCTCTATGTGATTTTTTTTAAAAGGAACTGGACTTGCGTATACAAACCCAAATACTTTCCCGCACACCTTGCACTAAGATAAAGGCCGTATCGCAAAGTGTGGAATACATCCCCAGCGCCGGGGTTTGAACCTGGCACCTTCCCTCTCGAGAGACTGCCGCCTCAACCAACTGCGCCAACCATGTACTCTATATTATACTTGTATTAGTCCTCCACCCGGACACAAGCATGCATTATTCAGCTTCGCCGGGCAAGATTAAAATAATCATTTTGTTTCTATACCTATATGTATTTTTTATTGTGTAATATTATGTAAAAAAAATAATAGGAAAAAAAGTGTTCACGTCATCCTAACTGATGTGCAATCTCTTCACGAAGAGAATTTAAATACCTACCTACCTAAATTTAAGAAATCTAAGAAAAAAACAGTTAATGACGGCAAATTCATGGTCATATAATAATATTACTGACTTTAACGAAAGTAGTTATGCAAAAAGTGTCATACCTAAATAAACTTCTTGAAATTATTAGATAAATGGGCTATCCAGAAACCTAGCTACGAGCCTGGGGCTATCGCTATCATAATATGTATAGTATATGTGTATTAGTAACCTTTGTGTAGTCAATTATTGTATAGTGGTTTTGGTGAACTTACTTAGGATAGTGATCTGCGTGCTCACAGTAAGTGAAGCCAGGTGCTGCGCAGGCTGGAGTTCTCCCAGGAGGGGCTGGTACGAAGCTGCAATGCTCCCCGTAGTCACAACGTCGCGGGACATCCCCCTGCCCACTAACCATTACCTGAAAGAATGCCACATTATTATATTACAAGTGGGCACACTAGTACGTACTCAGGCCGCATCCCTTGCGGGGTAGGGAGTGAGGACAGAATGCCATACTGCCACAACCCTAACCGTCACATTTATGCAATTTATCATACACGCTCTTCGATTTCTTTTACTCAAAACGGGTCTATCCTCGAGGATCTAGTCGACATGATCGGTCCAGGTCATTCACGGGGAGCCGCGCTTCCTCACAATTCTTCACCCGCCCAAATACATCTTTTTAGTCATCCTGTCGTCATTCATTTTCTCAACATGGTCAAACCATTTATTCACTTTCATTCTAGTTGCAACACACATTCTGCAGTCTCAAAGGAAACTATTGGGATATGAAATGGAAAGATTTGGAACTCTGTTTTTTTTACTACCAAGTACATATAGGTATTAGGTATAGATAGAGACATTCTCAGTGATTCTCCCTGTAAGTATATTTATATTTACTATTTTGCTAAAGATGAAGGGAAATTATAATATAATGTTAATAAGTTTAGATTATTACATATTTTACAAATGAACTAATCTCATCTTAATAATAATTTTACATACTAAATTGGGTTTTGTTCTTGACCATTCGTTTTGCAAGAATACGTAAGTATAAAAACCACGTTACTTCACAGCATTAAACTTGTACTATGAGTCGTACCCCCGTTTTCACCAACTTTTACCTAAGAAGGAGACCCCTAAGAAATTTCCATACAAAAACAGAGATAATATTCTATTTATTGACACGCAGGCCTACCAACCACACCCTAATTCCATACAAAATGCAACACGCAACTCACCTAGCCTGGGCAGAGATATTTGGGCACCTAACGTAGGTGAGTTGCGTGTTGCATTTTGTATGGAATTAGGGTGTGGTTGGTAGGCCTGCGTGTCAATAAATAGAATATTATCTCTGTTTTTGTATGGAAATTTCTTAGGGGTCTCCTTCTTAGGTAAAAGTTGGTGAAAACGGGGGATAGTCATCTATATATAACTATATATATAAAACAAAGACGTTTTTTTTGTAAGTGTTCGCATAACTCCCTCATTTTACGATGGATTGCTGTGAAAACTCACAAAAACTTACGTACCGATCTGCTTTAGGTTTTAAGGTCGCCATTTTTGATAAAAGAAGCTTTTACTAGGAGGTGCCATGATGATGAGAGGATCCAAGGATTGTGTGGGATCATGTGTGGTATCGTATAACTGGAAGAAATCGCAGTTCTGCGATAAGTTCGCTCTACGGAACAACGATTTATAATCTGTACTATGTCCATTTTTTATGTTTATATGTATTTCTTGTTCACTTCAAGAATAAATAAATAAATAATTAAAAGCGCGTTGGAAAAGGAGTTCAGAGTTTAAGTCACATTTTATCCAACTCAAGCCATTGGCGGAAACCGTACCGTTGCGAAGCACTGGTTACTTAGCTAGTTTAAAATATATAAAAAACAATCGTACATTTAATCCTACTCAATATTAAATCACTCTAATAAATTAAAGAAGCTCTCATTTGAATAATGATATTTTCACATGTTTTTTTAACAACTTACTACATGTAGAATGTATTCTCCCACAACAAGTCAATTTATTAATAACAAATATTATAATTTGCAAATAAACAATGATATAATAATAATTACTGTTAAAGTAATAGTGAAATGCAAATGCATAGTAGTTACTTATAGATAATTTTTATCTCTAGTTACATTAATTGTAGGTAAAATGCATTTTCTCATTCAATCAACACGAAGTACCAACATTTTATGATTTTATCATTTGATTTAATATCTACAAATCCATTGAAATAATATTTTTATATCCGGTGTGTTCATTAAGCAATCAAGTACTTAGTTGTTAAAATAAACATTTCATGTAATTACAATATAATTAATGGTTAGAAAAACTGACAAAATGACAAGAAGAAAGAATTTCTTCTCGCGCGCGTGCGTTTGATATAATCAAATAATGACTTAATAGAGCTTTAATTTTTATATTTTAATTAACTCGTTGCGAGAATTTAAAACAAAAATTTGAATAATTATGTTCACAATATATATATTTTGCATCGTCTCGTATATACATAAATTATTGTAAAGATTTCTCGTGTTGAACAAATTTTGTATATTTGTGAAGTATTTTATAAATATATGATGTGTACTTTTATAATACCTTCATTCCTGTATATTTTAATGTTTAATATAAGAATTAATATTATTTTCAATACGCTATTTATACGTTTTTTATACTAGTATATCCTTTTTTTTAATCCCCCCCCCTTCCTAGCTCCGAGGCTGGCGACGCCCATGGCACCTACTCTACTTTAATATATAGTTCTACAACTCATCATTCTATGTGTCAAATACGGGCAAATTTAACTGACTTACTAATTCTGAATGTATTGTCGAAAGACTTTCAAGGAGCCATGAAGGTTGCTGGACGTACACAAAATACCAAAAAAATAATTTCAATAGAGGACCGTGTACATTGTACAACATGCAATAAAATTCAAATAAATAAACTAACTAAAATATTTAATAAAGAACTAAAAAAAATGTACGCGTTCCACCTAGACTCAGCTACCAGCCTCGATAGTATAGCGGTAGAATACCGGCTTGTCAGGTCGGAGGAATGGGTTAATTCGATTCCCGATCGCGGCAGATGGATGGACTGGAATCGGTGAATGTTACTTAAGTGTAAATCGATCACATTAAGTCAGCTGACAATCAGTCATACATAAGCCTGATGGAAGGTTCATCCTTTGATGTGTATCTGTTGAGATATGACTACTTGTATAATAATTGATCTGTGACTGTTATATTATATTACGACGGAATAGTGTAGGTATTGTTATACTTCTGATTAAATCATTGTCTTACCTCATTCTCAAATAAAGACCACCAAAAATTGGCATCATAGGTTGGAACACATTATTATATTTAATCAATACATTAACTGTTTCAATTGATTACGTAATAATAATAGATAGATAAATCTTGGTCTGGGTACTCGAGGTTAAAATAATAACGTAGATAAAAAATTATTTCATCAATAATCACATTAAACATAACATACTACTTTAACTGACAGTTTCTAAGTATGTGTTTATAAAAGTTATAAGCAGGTTTTTATTAAATATATCGTACAGGCAACTACCTAATTTAGTAATGTTTTAAGAGTACATGAATTTATAAAGTATTAAAATTATAACAAATTTTAATAAAACAACTGTGATTAATAAATTATTGAAAATTCATGACATGATGGAAAAACAATGTGGTAATAATGTGATTAATTTCTCCTATGTATAAAACGGTTGGTTAGTTGACAAATTCCGGGGGAGGGTTTGAACCCAAAAACCCCCCCTGCCAATGGCCATGATTGTGGGGTTTGGGAAATTAAATTATACTCGTAATGATATATCGCGTATTGATAATTTGTTTTGAGATTATATCTCAGGAATATGTAACTATGTTTTTTGAGTGATAAACTAAATCGCAATCTTAAGGGCTTATGTGCACTGAGCAAAAATCGGTCTATTTATGCTTCAATTTTTTCAAATTTTGTATGAGAATGTTAACACTAAATAAGAATAACGTAAGCAATACAATGTGAATTTTACCTTTTTAAGAATTATGCCTGAGAACAAATAAAAAAAATCTAAGACAGTCAATTTTTTAAGATTATAATTACCAGTATTTTGGCTAAATTATACTTTTATATCTGAAAAACCGATCGGAAAATCCTCAAATCCAGTAAATTGTAGGGGTACTTAAGGAATATTTTTTTATTCAACGAATTTCCAAATATTGTAATTCTAAAACAGCCGATCTGTAGTCCATACTTTCATCTATCACTGACTTCAGTTTCAAGACGATTCCTTCAGTATTGGCTGAGTAAAATTCAGGGTGCCGAAGCCCAATGACAGCATATATGTAGGACCTTAATATATAAATATTGATTTACTTGTGTTTTTACACCACAATGTTTGCTGTTATACAAATCGATTAGGTACTACTAATTACATTATAATACATATGTACAAAGTAGTAATACAATAATGTCATGTACACATCTCATTACATTACACTATGTCAACAATATAATATAATGAATAAATAGTTGGTAAATAAACAGTATTTTACAACACACATAATGTCCACTATAAATAAGTGTTTTACATATTATGAAGGTATTTCAGAGGAATATATTTTTCATATTACACAATTTTTCTCACAACATTTATAGACAAAGGTTTTCAAGTATAAAGAACATCTATATTTCACGTTTATTATTTATGGTATCGAGAGCTATCTCACAGCGTATGGAGGAAACCCGGAAAATTTCACGACACTCTGTGAATCAGCGACTGATTATTATTTAAGAAGTAAGACTTTTAAATTTTGACAAACAAATATGAGCTTTTATGTTATATATGATGTACAATATATGACCATACGATAAATAAAATGTGCACCTTATATTCATATGTGTGCACACGTGAATCATAAACAATTTTTTTAATTAATGTATGTATGTAAGTATGGATTGGATATTATGTATCTATTCGGAATTCATATTTAAATAAAGCTATGAAATGTTATAATACAGTGAAAAAAAAAAGTTAAATTATTATCTAAATAACAATATTATGACAAGACAAGTATGTAAAAATGTATATGTATTTCGAAGTTCTTTTTTTGGGGTTAGCTGGCAGAGATCGCAGCACTGCGATAAGCTCGCCTTAGTGAACAAATGTTGTGATTTATATTTGAAATGAAATGTTTACATGTCTCTGTATCTTGTTCACCAAACGTGCAAATAAATCAAATAAATTACGTAAACTAACAATACATTGCAAATGAATTTATTCCGAATAATGTAGTGTACACACTACTTACCTACATGTATGTAATGTACCTAACCTACCCCAATGTTCCTGAGAGAATCAATAAGTTAGAGTTTTACTTCTAAAGAAGGTTTTACGAAGACGAAGGTTTTACTTCTAAATATTGTCACTAGCAGAGTCCAGTGTTAGGAGTTCTCAGAGTAATTTAATGGGATGATCATCAAGTTGTTTTAAGTACCTACTTATACAATGAAATAGTATTTGAATGAAAAAGGGATTCTTGCAGTTAACCTTTTAGATATGTTTTTATTTTTTATCATCAGAAGTAACCTACTTATTCTGTTACTTGAGTTTTATTACTCACACGTCTATTGGAGTAAGATATTTTAATTTTTAAGACTAATAAAATGAATACAATATGAAATGCAAATTAGTCACATATACCTATAATATAAATTCCCGCTAAAAGTGTTAGTAAACTATTTAAAATAATTACCGTTATCACCACAAAAACCACCTGAAGATAAAAGATTTTTGCCATGACGAGAATATAAACTTATAACAATATAAAAATTTCACTGCAACTATTTATTAAGAATTCGTGAACATATCAACCATGTGTCCTATTAATTTAATTAACACTGTTTTAATGACATAAATATAATGCAAGTGTCTTTACTTATTTCAGAACATAATAAAATAATTAAATTATCTTTAATATTTGTGTTGCAGTAGTAAACTAAAGTAATATTATGGAAACTACGAGTCGATTTCACGTCGCGATGTTTTTGGTAAAAGTGTGATGTTGACCTCTTGCTTGGCACCACTATGTCGCTATGTCGCCGGCTCTATAACTTCTGGTTAACTGACTATTGACTTCAATTCAATATCTACATTCGCAACAACATAATATATAAGATTCAGCATGAGAACTTGGATGGCCGTCAAACTAATAAGTAGGTATTTGTGAAACTAAACTATTCTAAACACCAATAGTGATGTTACACATTCTTATATTATTCTATTCTATTAACAATACATCATGTAGGAGGTAACCTATTCAGGTTGTTAAATAATAATATGCAGTTCAATTCGTTGAATATAATCTTGGAAATTGTGTGCATTCCCATAAAGAATGCATATTTTTACTTAAAACTGTTATAAAAATAAAGTGTAAAAAAATAAAGTGTAGTTTTTCAGTCGAATCCATAATTCTTACATATATAGATATGAACAAATATCTATTATTGAAATCTCCTCTTTCAGTAGAGTACATTATATACCTATGCACCTACCCTTTTGCAAAGTTAATTATCGCAAGTAAAATTGATTACTTACTGACTTATGAATTGTGGTACGAAGGTTGGGATGGAATAATGTAGGAGAGTAACTGGAACAATTAATCCAAAGCCATTTCACTCACTCAGTCACTCGTCCAGCCTTATCGTGGTCCACTTATGGACATACCATTAAGGTACACTGGTCGCGGGAGGTAAAGAGCCTTTTTTGTAGTGTGAGACAGCGTAACTACAGGCAAGTCCGTACACGCAGTTGTAGTGGTGTGAGTGAGCGCATAATGAACAAGAATGCACACAGATGCGTTAGGCAGATAATATATCCGTCCTTTCACAAACACTACAAAAAAGGGTCTTAAACTCGCGAGATTTCTCTACCTATGGACAAATTGATAGCAATTCAAACATAAAAAAAAAAACCTTAAAAAAAACTTTTCCAATAGAAATGTACATTCGGAATAAAAATAGCAGTAATTTATGATGTGTATATAATATCCAAACCAAATAAAAAAGATTTGTATAATTGTCTTTAAATGTAGGTATTATTAGGTACATAATAAGTTTATCAGAACCAATAATCGAATATGTTAGTGATGCGAGTGCTGAGTGCTCTAATGCCTCCACTTGCCTTATACTCTTACTTTCTTCCACCTTGAGAGATGTAATACACATCTATGACTATGAATATTGTATTATAAACAATATAATAAAATACCTATTATGTAGGTAGCCATGTTATATCAACCTACAATATAGATGTATTGGTATCTCAATACAAAACACAGATCATCGTACATGTTCATAGTACGCAGGTTCTAGTGGCGAAGTGTGGACTTCTGAAGAAGGGAAGCCGGGGCTAACATTTCTTTTATTTATTTATTCATTCAATGGTACACATACAGACATAACTTAAAAATCGATCACAATGGAAATTATACACTACATGAAGAGTTAAAGTAACGCCCAGTTACAAGTGCACACAATTAGTTTAATCGGTCAATATTAATAGCAAATATATATAAAAATAAAATTATGGCAACAAAAATATTAACAGTAGTCAGATAAATAAAATATTAATACAGGAAATAAAACAATATGTCAGAAAATTAAAATAATTAAAAAATGAAAGGTTCTATTATCTTTGGAAAAATATAAGTAAAATACAATAAAATATGTCAGAAAATTTCTTATTGGATTTCGTCAAATTAGACACTATTATACCTTTCATTTTATCCAACAGGTAACTCGATGGGAATCGTGTTCTTAGGTAGCTTCACGCCTGGGCCAGGTTCCTACCTACTCAACACTAATTCTGTAGGTTTCATGCAATATGCACCCAAAAACACGACCAACGCGAAACTTCTTATTCAATTCTACTATACCTAATACCTATACAGATATGACTAAAATCGGTGGCGTATATAGGTTTTCATTTCGGGGGAGGGGGGGGGGCAATCTAGTATTTGACTTTGGGGGTTGCGATAGAAACGGGCAGAACGACGGGCGAAGGCTGGTTCGAAACTGATGGGGGTGGAGGCAACAAAAATTTTAACATAGACGTATTATAAAATATTGATAATAGCGCCGGAGGCGAAACTTTTTCGTAAAGATGTGTGAAAAAGGTCGTGTTTTAGGTTGGTATTAATATTGTGTGCAAAAAATACAAAGAAGAATAGCGCTATAATATTTTTTTTAATAAAGGGTGAAGTGATGAACTTGAGTAAAATTCATGTTTTAAAATAACGTTTTTTAAATAATTGTTATATTTTCGGAGGGAGGGGGGGGGGGGGATCGGACACCCCCCTATATATGCCACTGACTAAAATATTAGTTTAATCACTGTTATTATTCTCGCCGTAATACCTACGTGCTTTATGATATCAGAATCTGATCTACAGTAGGTATACCGCATATTAGTTTTCATTAGTAGATATCTCATAACAGTCATAACTCTTGATTATGCAATTATTTAAGTATAATTTTGTCGAGTCCCGAAATATTGAATTTCCTTTCATTTGCCATGTAATAATAATTGCTATCTTAGCTATTATTTCGCTAACTAATTGTTCAGTAGGAACTAGGTACCCTACCCACCCAGTACCTAATAGAGGCTGCACATTGCACAGTGACGTATATAGATTTTCATTTAGGGGGGGGGGGTGAAAAAACTCCTGGGTAAGGCAATTAAAATTTAAACATAGACGTAGTAAAAAAATCAGTAATAGCGTCGCAGTTGAAATTTTTTCGTTTCCCCGACCCCCTCCCCCCTATATACGCCACTGATATTGCATACGTTAGTATTTTTACGTGTCCGGAGAATATTCTCATTTAAAGTTAGTATGCAGTTTACCTAGATATTTCTAAGGTTCCTCTCCGCGAAATTTTCGCAATTTAAGCGCGAAACCCAAAATGAAAATGCTCTTGGCGAAATGCTATATTGGGCAGGTAGTAGGTAGGAACCTATAACATCAGTGACGAAGAGTGGATATCTCTAGCTGGGAAGCCAAGGCTTCTTTCTATTGCATTATGTCGATTAGACATTATTTTATTAACCTGAATCAAAATGTAAACAGACGGGAAACGTATTTTCAGGTAGGTATCTCAGCGTTAACCAAATAAGGGCGTATTTTGTCTTTTTTCAAACGTACTTTTGGTATAGGTAAGTCCTAAAGGCATAATCATATTTTTTTTATATTATCTATAAGTAGGGACTGGAAAAAAACGGTGTTAATTTTCGGGAAATGTGGTGTTATTATTTGCAAAAAGGGGTGTTATTTTTCACAATACTGGCAAAATGTGGTGTTTTTTTCATACGTTTATAATAATAATAATTGGATAATTTGCCATAGCGCAGTTTTCGCGAATTATCGCCTTAAGTGCGCTGATATGTCATTAAAGTGGTCAAATTTGTATCTTTTAATACAAACATATAAAAAATATTTGATCGTGATCAATATTTTATACAAAACAATAAAATGAAACAAAAATATTTGTGAAAAACTAAAAAGAATTTTCAGTGTGTTTCTTCTTACTTTCAAAGCCACATTGCTTTTGATAATGTTTCCATGACGATGTTTTCCAAAATGAAGGTCGAAAATCGCGTCAAATATGCGAAAATTCGCGCTATATGTGTAAAAAACACGAAATTCGCGTTATTCGCGTAAAAAGCACAAAATTCGTGAATAAATTCGTTTTATCGCGATCGCGAAATTTTCCAGTCCCTATCTATAAGTATTACCTATCTATTGGGTAAATCTAAATGTTGTGTGTTTTGGCCAGGTACCTACCGAATTAGTACCAATTGAAGTTTCTCTACGAGTATTCCGAAAAATCTGAATCAAAGTCAGTTGTTGTTTGTATGATTGTGTTATGTATATTGATGCATCATGTAGGTATGGTTGGAACATCCTCTGATGCATGGATTATTTGACTGTAGTACATAACTACGTTTGGTCCCACGCACTATATTTTTATTATATTTCACACGTAGTGACTCGGAACCGCTTTATATTCTAAGCCATGGAAGCGAAAGTGAAGCATAATAATATTAGGTAGGTACATAGATCAGTGGCGTATATAGGATTTCATTTCGGGGAGGGGGGGCGATCTAGTATTTGACATTGTGGGGGGAAAGGAAACCGAAAAAACTCCTGTCAACGGTTGAGACAGAAACAGGCAGAACAACGGGGTAGCCTGCTTCGAGGCTGGGGGTGGAGGCAACAAAAATTTGAACATAGACGTATAGTACAAGAAATATAAAAGCGCTGTAGGTGAAATTTTTTCGTTTAAAGGTCGTGTTTTAGGTTGGTATTAAATTAATATTGTGGGCAGAAAATATAAAGAAGAATAGCGCCGCAGGCGAATTTTTTTTGGATAATGGGTGAAGTGATGAACTTAAGTAACTTTCACGTTTTAAAATAACGTTTTTTAAATAATTGTTCTACATTTCGGGGGGCGGGCCCCTTGCCCCCCCCTATATACGCCACTGACATAGATATACTTATACCTTCTGCTTATAATATAAAATATTATTATACCCATTATGTGGGCAATTGACACTAAATATACGTAACAATATTTTACTTACATTTTTTGGTATATAGTACAGGCGTTGAGAGGACTTTCGTTTGTATAATAATACGAGCACTGATTTCCACCAATCGGTTATTGTTGGCGATAGATCAAAGATTAAGGATCAGGTTCTTGCCCTTTCATTTTCTGCTCCAGATTTTTTTCACACCCCCTTTAAGGTAGTCGATGGGGTATGTGCTTTGAAGTCATTTTAATTATTATTTGTCTTAATTTTTAGTTTATTACATATAATGGTAGAGTTTGGTTGATTAGTGAGAGGGGAGGGGAAGGGGCCAGAGGAATCCACCGCAGTTGTCGGCAAGATGAGTTTTCTCATTGTTTGGGGTCTCAGGAATAAGAATCCGAACATAGTTGGATATAGTTAATCCGAACACACAAAATATTGACTTTGATCATCCATAACTTTCTTACTACAACTTTTAAAGTTATTTTATTACGCTTGTGTTATAGAAAATTTATTTACCTTATATTTAAATCTCTCGAACTTTTTCTCTATATCACGGCTCAGGAGTTATTGAACAAAAATAGCCGAGGCAATTTAATTCTTTTTGTAACGCTTTTTTTCAAACACTGTAACTCAGTTATTATTTAAGTTACAGAGTTAATTTTGAAATCAAGTTATAGTAAATTAATTTTAGTTATATTTTGAGTAAAATATCTTTTCCCTAACATCAACCGTTCAGGAGTTATATTAGTAAAACTGATGAAGGTAAAAAAAATAGTCTTTTCGATATAAGTTGTTACACAGTGGCGTATCAATAGCGAAATTTCGGTTTTTAACTAAAAAAATTGTACGTTATTAAGAAAGAGCCGCAAAATTAAGTCTATCTTACCTTTCACATACCGAAATCTATCGTTTAAAAAAATTCTCTATTTCACTCGTCTGTCTTTAAATACCTCTACATCCTAAACCATTTAATATAGAGGTAAAATTTTAATGCCAGTTTATAGAAAATTAACCGGCCATTGAATCATATGTACTAAAATTTGCTGTAAGTAGCATAGATTAAAAGATATTCAACAACGATTCAAGAAAATTAAGAGATTTGTCATTTGTTGACAAAAACATCACAATTTTAAATCGCTGTTTCTCAGTTATTTTTCAAAGTAGAGAGTAGTATTTATGCTCAGTAGACGAAGAATTTTATCTACTTTAATTCACAGGAAAACACAATTTGTCTAGAATGCTTCCTTTAGGAGTTATTAATGAAAAACTGAAAAAAGTCTAATTTTTTTTTTGTTTTTGGGACACCCTGTACTTAGCACAAGCGTAAAATTGGTGCAAACTTCAGGAAACCTTCTTTGCTTGTTAATGAAGAGATTAAAACAGTTTCCAGCTTTCCGACAATTATCTATGCTACAAAGCTAAATTTCCTGGGCTATTATATTTCTAAAAAGATTTATATTTCTTATATTATGCAACAAGCCAGTCAGTACCTATGTAGCATCATCGTACTTCCACTAAAATCACTTATGCCCAATCCCACCAACTACCACCTATGACGGAGAGCCCTAAGAAATTTCCATACAAAAACAGAGATAATATTCTATTTATTTAGTAAAGGGGAGCACGTCCAGCAATAATTCCATATGAAATGCAACATGCAACTCACCTACGTTAGGTGCTCAAATATCTCCGCCCAGAGTAGGTGAGTCGCTTGTTGCATTTCATATGGAATTATTGCTGGACGTGCTCTCCTTTACTAAATAAATAGAATATTGTCTCTGTTTTTGTATGGAAATTTCTTAGGGCTCTTCTTCCTAGGTAAAAGTTGGTGGAATTGGGCATTAATAAATTAAAAACGTCCCTTGTAGAACCTGTGAAAACTTAATGGTAGAATAACATAACTTTTTTTTATAACGTTTTGTATTGTAAACTTATCAAAGGCCTTGATGCAGTTTAAACAATGAATAAATAAATAAATAAAATAAAAATACAGATTCCACAATAATTATATTAATTTATTTGAATTCCACATATTCTCCTAAAACAACACCAATCAACTAAATAATAGGAAATGATTACAATATATCAGGTATTAATAATATATTACGCAGATAGATAAGTAGAATGTCTTAAACTTACATTAGATAGGTACATATTACAATGTTTTACTATTTAGGTACAACACACGTCTCTACCACATTCAATGGAGATAGTAACTGAACTTTATAAATTCAGCATCACCAAGTTTCAAATTAATCAATTCACTTTACCTTACATCTATTATGGAAAATACTTCCCAGTAGACACATCCAAATTGTCAGAATAAATGAGGTTATATGTATTAAAGTAGTAAAGGATCAAATTTTCCTATCATATGAGGAGGACATAAGGAAATACACCCCAGTGAACATGTAAAATATTATTATTGTTTACTATTGTTTACACACAATTATTTAGTCTATTCTTGAAGGAATTGATGGTCAAAGCAATACAACTGATTCCAAACACCGACAGCTTTACCAGTCGAGACATGTTTTGGTGGATTGGATGTGAAAATATAATGTAATTTCTGAAATAAGTAGTAAATATGTATGATAAATCTATAAGTAAACAGTGCCTAAATTAAGGAAAGTTGACAACAGGAAGTTTGTAATTCACTTAAAATAACACAAGTCAATAACATATTGTGAACCTTATTGAAATCATTAATAACAAAAAAAATATATTATAAAAATAATACAATATGCATTATTAATTAATAAATAATTAAGTATAAATAACACTTTTTTTTCTATTAAAGATAAAATCTTCCACAATCTACAGATCATACAAGTTTCTTCAATGAAGAAGGAAACCTAAATTACTAACTTTTGTACTAGCCCAGGAAATACAGACGAATTTTATGGATGTGCTATGCAAAAGAACAGATGGTTTTTGAAAAGTTGAGATGCTTGTTTTCAATCTTTTGCATGGCAAAATGTTTAAATTTACTGGGCTATACTTAAACTATAATAAAATATGACTTATCTAAATAAAATTGCACAATTATTTTACAGATACACTTATTACAACTACTCTCATAACATTGCTGAATGATTTTCATGTTACATTTCCTACATACATCTTAACTCATAAAATAAATTAGTTTAAATCGGAGAAAATCAAACTGCTTAATACGCAACAAATAGAAAACTGAGTCAAGCCTTTGCATGAAATATTTTGTACAAATTTAGTAAGATCTCATGTACTCTTTCATAATGGTTTCACACTCGATCACACGGATTGTTCTTTAATGATGGATTAGTTGCTGACGATTAGCTTTTCAGTCTTCAATTCTTTGTTATTCGAGTCTCAGATCTCCATCCAACTTTGGCAAGACAATATTAAATTAATTATGAATGTCATATTATCGAAGTTCCACACATCAGATAGGTATTACTAACATTATTAACTGGTGACATAGTGAAAGTCCATTATTAGATATAGTAAACAGTTGGCACCTCATTCAACATAAAATTTTAGAGATGACTCTTGTGACTAGTGCTCAGGACTCTCATCAATAACTAAAAATTGTCTCCTTTCTGATATACTTGAAAGAACTGTTTAGTATGCAGGAACACATAAAAACAATGTAGTTTAATGTTCAACGATAAAGACAAACAACACACAATATGCAATAAACTCAACTTGCGTGGTTGAGATTAATTACATGATTTACACAAGATGTTGTTTTGAAAAAAACTTCTCGTAAATAATAAACAAAATACATACAGTAGAGTCTCGCTAATCTGGCACTTCAGTACATTGGCACGTCCAGTAATTCGGCACCCTACCCCACCACTCTCCCTACCTTTGCTACCTCCACCAGTCCCCACGCTCAGTTAATGGTAACATATTTTTTCATAAAATTGTTAAGAAAGTTGATTGTCACATTGAATTATGCCGTAAATAAACAGATAATTGCTTATTCCAAAATATCTATGTGATGTTTTTTTTCAACCTTGAATTTTCCCATACAATCCAATACCCGGACACGCTCTGGGTTTTAAAAATGACTGACTTAAAAATAGATGACTGAGACTCTACTGTAATTACTTCCTTAAGAACCATGTTTACACAAAATCATATCTTACAGACACCACATTCATTCTATTGATATACTAAAGGAAGTAGGTAGTAAACTTCGTCACTGGGTAAATTATAATAAAAACATAACAAAAAACTTATACTTACAGCAATTAATTACACTATGCTAAATTAAATGAAGATGATGGAAATCAAGCGAGATCTGTTTTATTGAGGCCCTAGAATTAGTTATAAGCAATATTGGAATATCCGTCAAACACATTAAAAAATGTCTCCAAAATCCAATAGTGAATGAGAATATACCCATCATACATAATCTATATAGCATTTTGTAGTAACACTAAACAAAGCACATACAAGCATTACAGCGGTGTGCGGTGAGATTCTGATGTAGGCAAGCAAGTAAGAAAAATACTTACTCTAGAACTGTAAAATGAATTAAAATTAATGTGCAATTAACTCAGAAATAGTTTAACACTTCTTCCGTAACAAGGCATAGCATACGGACAACATTTGTTTACAATAAATCTACAATTCAAGTCTTAAAATGCAGGAAATAATATGCCTCTTTATTTGCAAGTGGACGAAGAGTAATAATTTAAAAGAGCGCCATCAACCATTCCCGCATTTATGATGTTTTCATCAGCATGAAGTTGTCTAAGAAGCAGGGAGCGAATTGCTTACAGCGTAGTTAAAGATATGGAACAGTTCATTTGTGTAAGTAAGTAAGCTGATAGCTATTCTAGCTCCTGATCGGTTGAATGAGAGATATAACGCCTCTAGGGCCAAGATTAAGAAAACACTCAACTACTCTGAGATTGGGCGCGACATTTAACTTTAACAAATTAGAGTTTATTTCGGATTAATTAATTTAACATTGTTAAATTAAACATCATTTTTTTTCAATGGGCAAGCAACGCCTAAAATGCTTCTGTGCAACGCACGCCCATGATACATAATTCAACTGGCTATTTAAAATAAGAAACATAGAAAAGTAATTATTTAAATTGAAACTTACAATAAATTAAACAATCAGTCGTATTTTTATTGGCACATCAAATATAAATAATGAAAGTACTTTTAGGAAGGATTTTTAGTATATGTAACCAATTCCAGTGCCAACTTAATGAAATGGATTGTTAAAAAAATATACATGTACAAAAATAATCATTGTATGAAAAAATAATTAGTTGCTTGGAATAATCTACAGTAAGTATGAATATGATCAATGATCATGCTGGATCATACACCACCAGTTGTATTGAATGTGGAGAATGCCTCGGCTAATGCCCAACATATAAGGCAACTGGCACACTATAGTAGGTACATATATCACAATGCGATTGATCTTCCAAACACTTAATAAATGCTCATTTGTACCACAACTAGCAACAGTAATAAAATACTATAACTTAATATCCAGTAGTTGGAATGTTGTAAATAATGTAAGTCATCTTATTAACATCTACATTATAGATGTACGCAGGATATAGAAAAAAACATTACATATTATCAATGAGTGACAACTAATGTAAGTCAAGCAACCAATAAATTTTCAAAAGGTTTTAAGCACATACTAATTGGAGAACAATGAATTGATCAAGATTACAATATGTAACACATACAATCATAGTAAACATCAATATGGGAACAAACACCAAATTTAAAATACAAATTTAAAGTACATAAAATAAAACCTAATGACTAGTATAACCAAACTGATGCAGGTACCTACTTACATATGCTATTATAGAAGTTGTATTCCAATACTCTAGTAATGCAGGTGGTGCTATTCTGTAACTCATTTCTCAAAATTAACAATCATGATGCATGGGACGACTTGTGTAGTGTCACCTCGAGGATGATGTACATAAAACATGAAATTCTTAATATCCCTACAAATTTTCATGGTGTCTGCGTTCAAATAGCTACTAGAGGATTACATAATCTGCTTTCCCACAATATCAAGCAATGAGACTAACATTGATGGATATAAGATTCATAAATATAATGAATACACTCTTATAACATTCTACAGAGAGTGATTTCAAGATAGCATTTCAATATCTTGTTCACATCCTAATCACACCCATTTCACTTAAACATCCAATTTATACTTTTATAATTTAATACTATCGATAATCCACTCAAAAATCTGTGCACTTAGCAAAACAGAAAGTATAAGCATTAGAACAAAAAATTATTAATTTTGGTGTAAGTGTCTTGTCGATTCATAATTCGAATAAGAGTTCACTTCTGTTTTATGTCAAATATATAATATGAAGTCAATTCACTAAAATATTAATGAAGAGTGCATTACCTAAATTAAAACGACTCTCACAAGTCTACAAAACGTGCATTTACATTAAATATATACAGGTTTGTACTAGCAACACTGGTAAACATAAGAAAACATAAATATACACAGTACTACTAATAAATCTAACAATGAAACAAGTAACATAGCCATATGTATAATAAAGGAAATTATCAATTCATATTCGAGGTGCATAAAATTTTAATATAATATATATAATAATTAATGAATTCAACAATATTTATTTTATCAGATGAAAAACTAAACGCACAATTTAAATTGTGATGTAATAAATAACTCACACTACAGAGCTAGTGAAATTACATAATATTAACCATAACTCTCCATACAACAACTAATAATCTAAATAATAATACATAAGTTATTTAATAACATTGCATCAAAATATATTCTGATATAATAACACCATCCTTATATTATATTATGTATAACAAAAAAGAAAAACAATTCACAAGCTATACTTATCATTCTAATCAGATTTTACATAAAAATCCCTTCAGTTGTGAAGTCAGTTTTAATATAGAAACAACAAAGGTAATGAAATACTATGTTCATAGGAGTATGCTTACTATGTATGTACATATCTAGGTTGACAGGGATTAGTAAAAAAGGCTCCCCAATGTGCCGCAACTGTGATTGTTCAATTCAAAATATGTTAAAAATATCATTAAGGCCTCCATGAACACAAGATATGGAATTTTATTAGAAGAATTAAGCATACCCCTACAAATAAAATTAATTACCTTGGTACATGTCTATACCATAAAGAATATTCAATAAATAAACTTTTACTACTTATAATATAATATTGAACTACATATGTATAAATAATTTAGCAAGAAATAAACCCAACACCATCAATTCAATGTTAAACACACATAATATACAGATTGGATCTATGTACTGGAATATACAGTACAGTAATATGTAACGGAAGTAGTATACAACATATGTATTCTGCACATAACACAAAATAGTTTAGTATGCATCTTATAATATGCGTTCACAATGTATTGAAGACATAATATCATCATTAGATAGGATAATACAGAAGACATTTGCAAGAGAATACAAGTAACTAATAAGGTGCATTCATCATTCTTCTCTTCAAATATACTACATGCATACATACTACAAATAATATAACATGTACTGCGTAATGGGAGACCAACACATGTATGAGATAATGGATAATGAATTACTAGTAGGTAGGTACATAATTTTACTATAATATTAATTACTGAAGCTGAAGTAAATTCTTGGTCTCCAATGATTCTTTAAGACTGTAAAATAATTCCAGTTGTTGCTCGGGTTTCAGTTTGTATACCTGGACAAGAAATAGTATTATGTAATACATATTATGCTTAGATTGAAATTGGTGACAACATGTTGTAAATGTTAAACCCTTCCTGTAATACTAACAACATAGTGTTTTATTACTCACCTGGACCAGAAGAACTTGTGGATTGAGTGACTTGATAAAACTATAAATATAGACATTCACAAATGTGGCCATCAGGAATTGACAATCGAACCGATCCATTATACCACCGTGGCCTGGGATCAAATCACCAAAGTCCTACAAATACACAAACACAATTTACAAATATATATTGTATTCTCATCTTCCATTTCCAGTTTTGTGAAGACGTTAATGCTTTTGCTATTTATTACAGAAAATCATAATCAGTATCTCATCTACTTACATCTATGTAAAGTTGAATTTCTATTTCCGAAGAAATGTTTAAATACTGAATACCTTACCTTGATTTTAAATGCTCGTTTGAAGCCAGAAGCGAAGAATCCACCAAATGGTCCAATGACGCTGCTGAATACACTCAAAGACAAAGAGTGCAACATGAAGGGATACATTGTCAAAGTCTCCCTAAATCCAAACTACAAGAAAAAGAATAAAAGAAATAATGTGAGTAATTTAACTACGCATGTATTTGTTTCATTTTAAAAGCTCAAAACTCGCAATACTTACCAATTTAAAAATGCTACCAACGGACTCAGGCAAAACATATTCTTGCAAAGTGAATAAATGGCCGGGCTCACAGTCCATAGTCATCTTCCCGAGGGTCTCGGAATATTCAATAGGGCAAACAAAATACCGGTACCCAGACATAAAGTAGGCAATCTAGAATAAAAAGGAAATTGTATGTACCAATATGCAATTAGTTATTGACTGAAATATTCTACTGAAAAAAAAGAAAGGTAATTACAATGACTCCGAAGAAAACTGTAGCGAATCCACCACCAATAAACCCTTCCCATGTCTTCTTAGGACTCAACTGAATGAGAGGAGTCTTGCCAAAGAAGAAACCAAAAACATAAGCCATGACATCATTACACACAATCATAGACACGGGAACTATGAACCAGATGAGACCTAAAACAGATAAATTAATGTAGGTATATTTAGTATCAAACATTATGGAAATCTTTATGTTTGTTAGCTAATAAGAATGAAATGTTTATACCTTCAAATATATTCTGCAGTATGAGATAGCTTTGAGTGACAACAATTAGGAGAGCAACATGAGTCCATGCAAATAGACTGAATTGTTTCATGTAATACTTCTTAACCAAACTCAGTACAAACCATACAAAACCAATGCAATACAAACAGAATGATACAAAACGATGATACTTCACAAGTACACTCAAGACTTCCTGAAAAAAAATGTATAGGATAGGTTAAAATTCAAGTATTTATATACCTAAAGCTCCTACGCATAAAGTTTACCACACAAACACAATGAAGGTAATAACCACATCACTATATTCTCACCACTTTCTACTTTTTATGAGTGTTTTATTATATCAAGGTGTTGACTTACAGTTTTGCTGATAACGACTCCATAGTAAGCCACAAGATTTTCACCATAGAAGAAATAGTTTGAGGCCAGCAGGAAATACCAAGAGAGAGATCTAAACCAAGGCAATCCATGTATTCGATACACAGCATAACCAATGTTAATAATCTCTTCAAAACATTTCACTTGCACCAGTAGAGTCTGTGGAACAATTGCATATTTATTACAACATGTCTAGCATAACATAAATTTGTACTTATGTTTATTTTAGACAACACATATTGAATGAAATGTCAACAATCCAGTTGGTTTACAGAAAAATGTAGGTAAATTCAAGCATAAGTTCTTAATAAAATTTAATGTATGGACACACTTAGAGTGCGAGTAATCGTACAACAAACCTGAGCAATCAGTTGTATACTAGTATGTATAATGTATAGGTGTACTGTGTGGTGTGTAATATACAACAGAATATTATTCATTTGATTAGGTACCACTGTTTAAATCTCGAGAAATACATCAGAGTATAAAAGGTATATATGTATCAGTGGCGAAGGGTGGATTTCGGCAGAGGGGAAGCCGGGGCTAACATTTCTTAAGGGATTACCTCAGATTAGACACTATTATACCTATCATTTTTTCCAAAAGGTAACTCGATGGGAATCGTGTTGTTAGGTAGCTTCGCGCCCGATATGTGTATACTATATTGCAGTAGCATTCATTACAATAATTTCCTTACTATGCCTATGTTAACAGTATTCGGTTAAAAAAAAACAAGCAGATACTACTATAAATTCCAATTAAAATTGATTTCAATGATACTTAACTAATAGGTACAATTTACATAATGTGCAGTTGTTATGTGAAAGAGATTTAATTCTAGTGTAAGGAAATCCATTTGTTTGAAACATTGAATATGTACTGTGAAGCCATTTAACTTATCCAAGGTACAGTAATGGATGCCAGACAGTCAACTAGTAGTTAAGTACAGACATGTTACATTACAATATACGTACAGGTAGAAATGGGTACACAACATAATACATGCGTAGAGCAGTGGTCAGCAACAATTACCCGCTACATCTTGACTTAGTTGCAAAAAAAACATGTTTTTTTGTCAAATTACAACTATTCTATAAACGATTTGTGTGTGGCTACAGATTTACTAGAAAAGTAATTTTTCTAAAGCGGGATGAAGACTAAACTTATTGTGAAGTCAGCGTATGGTGTGCCTGTGAGGTGTGCCCCCACTTAAATAAAATTCTGGGTCTGCTACTGCCTGTATTTCACTTTTACCCAGCCTCTAAGAAGGTTGGCGACCACTGATGTACAGTTGACAACATTATGAGCACTCTGACTTTACATTATACATGCATGGTCAGTATAATTTGTCTGTAATTAATGTAAGCTTGATAACACCAATTAATGAAATACTTCTTGCGATATTCAGGGCTGTGCGGTGCTTTGAGGCAAAAAGTCAGGCGCCTCAGGAGGGACACAAATAATAAAAAAATCTTCAAGAAACGCTTTTTTAATACCCATTTTTCTAAAAAGAGTTTGCCTGCGGTCCTATCCTAGATTTTTATAAGAAACAATTTTACGGATTATTATGAACAATATGTATATGTTATTGTGGAAGCTATTCTTTATATTTTTATTTAAAGAACCTACATCACAATATTTTTCTTTCAGTCTCTCAAAAAAAATTTGCCTGCGGCGTTATTCGGTTTTTTAATAGTAATGATAATAATAAAAAAAAGAAGTTTGTGGGGCGGCATTTCAAAGTCTTTCCTCATACCGAGAAAATCTGCCACACGGCCCTGGCAATATTTATATGTATTTCAATTGAGAGATGAAAGGAATACATTTAACTAAGAGAAATCATGTGTTTAGTTTATTAAATAGATAAATGTTTACATATAATTCAGTTGAGGTACCTACCACAATCATTAAGGGAAGGGGACCACCGTAAATTAACAAACAAAATCCACCAATCATCAACCATGTGAATATACCACGAATCACCCAGTTTCTCCATCTGTAACATGAAACAAAACAATACTATTACGTTGCATAGAGCAGCGGTTCCCAATTATCTATATTATATTAGTATATGTAATAATAAAATGCATACATACGAGTAGATAAAAATGTTTTTGTATAAATTAATTAGTATTGGGAATGAGTGTAGACTACAGACATACTATGTGAATACCTAATAATCCACTAAAATAAAATTATGTTGACCTTTGAATGTATACACTGGTGTAAACACTAAATGTTACATATATATGCAAATCAATCGATACATACAGCATTAATATAAAAATATTATTGAGTTTAACTAATAATCAATCAGTAAGTGGGACCACTACCAGAATAATTTGATATATGTATTACACTATGTTATATAGTATGCGGAATGTATGTATGTGTTGTTTATATTTTTATTATTTTTTATTCAGCTATGAAACACATTAACCTTTAGGGTACCTACTTACATCAAAAGTCACCAGACAATCTATAGGTACCTAATGTGTGATAAGAAAGAATTTGAGTTCATTGCAGTAGGTATGCTGGAAACCACTTTACATATATTAAAATCAATACAATATACTATAAGGTCGCATGTAACCACTAAGGAAACAGTAAACTCTCTCTAAACAGACATTCAAATTCATACATTAAATGTACACAATCACATCTAAACCCCACTACGTGGAACATCCATAACACAAGGCTCCACATTCATAGACTCTCAAAAGCAAAAATATTCTAAAATATGGATACCTTCTAAGTGACTATAGTTCTATCTCTCAAGTATATTATGTGCGGAACATTAGTTTCAAATGATTGATTTTATGAAACAATTTTAAAAATATTCAATACGTTAATAAAGTGTTAAAAACGAAACATCGAAACCAGTAGATGAAGTCGATAAGATTTTTGATTATTATAAACAATGTGGAATATTTACATCCGTAATGTTATGATTAATTCAATGCATTCTTATCAACAAACTACAGACTCCAGAAAATCAAGTGTTTGGTGTATTAGGAAGTTGAATCCCTGAGGAAATAAGTTATATCGAACAATGGCTGACTACATAAATGTTAAAGAGCCATCATTTCTACTTACATCGTATAGGCAATAAACCATTATGAACCTGTTGTGTATAATTACGAACATATAGCACATACTTTTAACACAAAATAACATTCTATTGCATAAATGCACTGACTATGTGATTAGTTGCATTCGAATTCAGATTTTTGATAGATTTCTTGCACTACCAAAACATTCAAGTATGGGGAACTCAAAACCCAGTAGACAAATTAGGTGCTACACTTGGTTCAAGTGGTAATGTGAGAAACCTTGTCAATTGTAATGTGGATTTCCTTGTAACTGTCGCACTTACATTTCATTCAACCAGCTGCCTACTTCACAGGGAGATGGTATCAAATAGTTTTAGAGAAAATAATTGTTACAAACCTCGCTGACAATCCAGATAAAGCAGCATCCAGCACTTCTGGAGTTTTGTCTGTTCCCTGGGGGAGGCTTTTAGCCATTTCATCTACATACTTTTCTTCTGGTGTTTTTTCCTCCTCTGAATCAATCTAAAAAACAAAATCGTTATTTGTTTACTGTAATATTCTACATACACTAATAATTGAAAGACAGCCTAGAACAACTACCACCAAGAAAAAGTCTTACAAATATGTATTACTTATTGAACAATACAATCAATTGCCCATCTTAATCGATTGCCCATCTTAATCAATTGCCCATCTTAATCAATTGCCCATCTTAATCAATTGCCCATCTTAATCAAATGCCCACCTTAATTGCAATACATGAGTTCTACTTCTTGGTGCAACATTATGAAGACGATCATGTGTTGTTCGAAGAATCCGCTTGTTTGTCATTCAAGAAAATTATGATTTTGATATCCACGAAAAAAGATAATTCTGTACTATGTCTTAAAATTCCTTTTATAGGTATTTTAGAAATCATGTTGAGGGCCTATATGCACTGAGCAAAAATCGTTCTATTTTCACTTCAACTTTTTCAAATTTTGTATGAGCGCGAAATAAGAATAACATGCGACAATGTGAATTTTACCTTTTTAAGAAGAGCCTGGGTACAAATTAAAAAATCTAAAATAGCCAATTTGTTAAGATTATAATTACCAGTATTTTGGCTAAATTATACTTTTATATCTGAAAAACTGAACAGAAAATTCTCAGATCCTGTAAATTTCAGGGGTTTTTTCGGGATATTTTTTTATTCAAGGAATTTCCAAATATTGTAATTATAAAACGACCAATCTGTAGTCCATACTTTCATCTATCACTGTCTTTAGTTTCAAGACGATTTTCTCAGTATTGGCTGAGAACAATTCAGGGCGCCGAAGCCGAATGACAGCATATAGGACCTTAAAAGTGTTTTACAATGTTTTTTTGTTTATTGTTGGTCATGCACATGGCCACAGTACTAGACTTTTGTGTACAAGCAGTTTTGTATAGATATTCAAAACCCAAATAAATCAATATTTCTTTATAGACAAATGCTCTCTTTTGTGATCTTATTTTTGCACTGGAGGTTTGTGGTTGTGTGCCTATATAACCCAACAGAGGTAGGGAAGTCTACTTTAAGAAAAATACCACGATTCTATAAAAAGTCTTAACTATTTGCAAATAATCACTAGTTATTATCCTTCATAAGTGATAAATAAAACCACACACTCATGATAACAACATGAAAAAATTCTTTAGCAAAGAGCTATCGACTAAAATAAAATATTATTAAAAGGGAATCTTATTGAAATACAACAAAACTAATATTTACATGATCTGATTCTCCTGCGGTCTCGGACTTTTCATCATTTTCACTTTCAGTTCGTCGTTGTCGAATTTCTGACATGATGATTTGTTTGTGAAGACGGAATTTCGTGACAGAAATTACAGAACCCGAAATTATTTCATTTCAATAATTGTTGTAACTGCGTTTTTATAATTATGTGTTACCAAACCGTAAAATTTATACTCTATTCAAAGTGATTCAATGAACACAGAGCAGCAAAACCGAAACGCACAAACACGATTTTTTACAGCGAACGCGATCTGTCAAACAAAATAATGAAGAGTGGGAAGTTCACAGAACACATATACTGGGAAGTTGGTGGGAACGGGAAGAGTCAGAAGAGTGTATGAAAACGAAATAAGTAGGCATACATGTATATGAAAGGAATGAAAGTTGAAAATCAATATCATGAAAACATTGCCAGTCAAAAACCAATGAGGCTTTGTTTTTTCACATAGGTAACACAAAACACTAGTCACACACGTATTAAGAACCTTGCGTATTAAGTATCGGTTTATTATACCTAACTAGGCAGCCGTCTATAATAATAATAATATATAATAATAATAAATGCAATACACTGTAGTTCTACTGAAGTACCTACTGACATTCAGATATGAAGATGTATACTATATACCTAGTATGTCAGAATTCAGAATGATTCTAAATTTGTGTAAAAAACAATTTTATTACCGCACAATTTTCAACAGATGGCACTAACAGTCAGTGATTGAATCTAGACTATTAAAAAAAAGGTTTGAAACAATGATGCAATAGGTCAGGTGCGACATCTATTGGATGTGAATATAATAATTGAATATAAATAACAATTTTATTACCGTACAATTTTCATCAGATGGCACTAACAGTCAGTGGATTGAATCTAGACTATTAAAAAAAAAGGTTTGAAACAATGATGCAATAGGTCAGGTGCGACATCTATTAAATATAAATAACAATTTTATTACCGTACAATTTTCAACAGATGGCACTAACAGTCAGTGGATTGAATCTAGACTATTTTTTAAAAAAGGTTTGAAACAATGATGGAATAGGTCAGGTGCGACATCTATTGGATGTGAATATAAATAAAAAAAAATACTACCGTACAATTTTCAACAGATGGCAGTCGACAGATTGAATCTCGACTATTTAAAAGAAGAAAAATTTCTACCATGGTACTAATAACGCCAGCGACTGGTTTTTGGAACTAATAATGAGCCTTTCAATAGTAGAGTAGAATTCATCCTATTTGGCGCGTGGTCCCAGCGCAGCGATCGACCGTTTTTCATAGTTTTCTTTTTTTTTTCGTAGTTCGATGTAGTTCACCGTTTTGCCACCGCGAGCCAAAAGGGATGAATTTGACTCTATTGTTTCAATTGAGCTTGTCGAGCAGTGTTGCCGTTTTTAGTATTTAGAATCCTAAACTAGTATTTTCTGAGGCATTTTGAACAATCTAGTATTTTTTTTAGTATCTTCTGAAAATCTGGTGTATTTATATTTTAGTATTTTTAACCTAATTTTACTATATTTTGAGCTAATTGTAGTATTTTTGGAACGTTTTAATTTTGTTTTGATATTTGTTAACCCCCCCCCCCCCCCGTCGAAAAATAATATTTGGTATTTTTTAGTACTTTTTCGACATCGACCTAGTATATTCTAGTTATTCTGGAGAAAAATCTGGTATTATTGCAAATTTTGAAATGGCAACTCTGCTGCGGTTGGTAGTTGGTAGCAATGAGTAAATTACGAGCTACAAATCTCTGATTGTGATCTATTTTCTATGAATAATTGTAAAATAGCAAAACATGGAGGGAGGTGTGTTGACATTAGATGATGTTAGTTGGTGATTATATTCAAATGCAAAAGTTGATTAATAATCTTACTTTTCACTATTATTTGTTTAAATATTTGATATATTTACAGTTGAAATTGGAAGTACGTCGATCTTTTGCTAAGGCATACTCAGCTCTTAAAGCAAGAGAATTGAGAACACTAAGGCAGATTGAAGCTATTTGGAAGCTGTTGGGTAACACTGACGGTACTTTTATATCTGTAAATACCGATTGCTTGAAAAATATTGACATATCATACGATAACGAATCAAATCTTTTCTCTGAGATACATAATTTTGGACTGATTAATTTTGATAAGCTAAGCATTGATAACAGTCTGTTTCTAATGGAAGAATACATTGACCCTAGAGATGATCATATGTATTCATACAAGTGTTTGAAAGATTCATGTCCAGAACAGGATTCGGACGACTCCTTTGAGGTCTCCATACACCATGAAGCAATTAAACAAGTGATAGACTGTCCACAGTGCGTGTGCTATGTAAATATATCGGCTGGAGAGGCTCGGAAGAAGTTCTGTACTTGTCCCTCGCAAGAAATTGCAGATGATTCCAGTAGTAACCTTAGTGATACAAGTTCTGAGAGATTAAAAGGCAGTGCGCATCAACAAGGTATTGGCAAAAGTGGTTGTAATGAAGATGCGTGTAGACAAGGGGAGATGGAGAGTGTTAAGATATCTTATGAGTTGATCAAGTCACTGGATCCTACGCAGGTGTGGCTCAACATGATAGTGCATGAGACTGAAACAGAGCCCTCCCATGTATTAGATGTGATGGAACACACTGCTATAGAATGTTCCTGATTAAAGGTTAAGAGAAGTAAGAGCTACCCTCATTTCAAGTGCTTTTATTTATTTTTGCTTATTGTTATATTATATGGCATTTACAACAAACAATTATAGTGCTCAAGGTACTTTATATTCTTAACTTCTCTATTCCATACGAACTTCTTATGTCTTTAAATATTCCATGGTAATGTGCTTATAATAACCCTTAGTAATTATTCTTATTTATTGTTTTTAATTAAACTGTACAAACTCTAGCCATGAAACACATTCCCTCTATTGTTCTATGAAATGAAAAAATGTTAATTTTCCGCCTATCTAGAGTTATTTATTGGGACTTAAAAAAAGGCACTTGATTGCGAATGAGAGTGTAGATACAGAATAATGTATAGCCAATGTGAATTTATTATTCTGTATTCGTAGAATTCATATTTTATGATAGAATAATGAAAGGTTATCGAGTCTGCACACATTTTTGGTTTTTATATCCTGCATTAGATTCTGTAATTAACCGACATATTGTGATTCCATTCAGAACTAATTGCTTTGTGGTTCCTCCTACGCCATTAAGGTTAAGGGCACATTTGCCACGATTCTCATCTTTTTCAGCAATGAGGTTTGCCAATCATTCTGAACGTCACAGAAATGTTTGTGTAATGAGAAAGTTGCGTGCTTTTATACATGCATGGCATTTACTCATACCCCATTATTAAGGTGTACCTGATGGTATGGTAGTCGTTGTATTTCAAATGGGCGCTTGTTTTATCATAACTTTTTTATCAGCGAAATCTGTATAAATACGGTTTAATCCAAGGGTGGCCAACCCTTTTCAGCAGCCGGGCCAGATTCTAAAAATGAGATGGCTTACCGGGCCGCATAACCAAAAAAATAAGACATAGGGTCTTCTCGGGGAGGGGGGGGGGGGGGGGTTGGCAACAGAAATTAAAATATTTTTATGACCTAAAAAAGGAAAGTAGCGCCGCAGGCGATTTTTTTCTTGCAAAACTGAGTGGAGAAGGCTCACAACAAAATGATTGAAAAATATTTTCTAATTAAAAAGAATATCCAAAATAGCGCCGCAGGCGAAATTTTTAAGGGAAAATGGGTGAAGTGATGAATCTGATTGTCTTTCTATAACAGGCAATGCATACGGTTATATTGTAAGACGACTTCGCGGGCCGCATTTATACCCTCGGCGGGCCGCATGCGGCCCGCGGGCCGCGGGTTGGCCACCCTAGGTTTAATCAGTCTCTGTTTTTATTTTATGCAGTGCAGAGGAGTTATTATCACCGAGGATAAAATAATCTTTTTTCTTCTTTATAAGCAAGAGTATGTACTGTGACAAGCCCCAGTCATTATTATTGGAAAATTGTCAGGAAAGATAAATGATAAATGCTTTGAAGATTACTTTACTCCTCCAGAATGTGAATTTCATTAATTTGTCTGTAGTATATATAGCTTAAGATTTTATAGTGATAATATACTTACATGTTAGTATGTATATCGTATAGTGTTATGTATCTCCTTAAGTCATGTGTAAAATGATTAACTAATTCTGTACTTAAGAGTATTGAATTAATGCATTTATTGTTTACACAAATTTAGTACCTATCGGTATTGCGAAATATTATTTTATATCTCTTCAAGTATGTGTCAAGATTATGTTAATAGGTATCAAATTGCCATCTCGAGCCAATACTGTGATTTTCTTCACATAATTTTATTCTGCAATTTCGTAATGCACTCTTCCACCTTATCTCTGAGATGTTTGACGATTTAATTATTATGAAATATTAATGAATCGCTTATTGGTTCTTGTCACCTCATTGTTTGTTTGTGTCTGTGTGACAAAAGATAAAGGCTGAAGACATAGTATTGGTTTTGTTTATGTTAATAGTAAGACAACACCACACATGTTTTGTGATATCTTAATAGCTTTTAAGTTTTATAATATAGCCATAATAATTCCTATTATAATATATTATGCAAATATTCACTAATGTTTTTTTTTACCTCAATCTGTTATCTTTTTAATTTGATGTTATAATTCCAAAAATTTTATTTAACAGGAATGATTCTGTTATTATTAAATTCTGTGAAATCGAGAATCGGCACAAGCATGTGAGAAGTAACATCCTGACAATGTCCAAGCAGAGGAAGGAGGGAGTGATCTTTAATGGATTCTTATAATTTCCATCAGGAATAGGATGAAATGTGAAATGAAAAACAATTTTATTATATTAATTAGTTTCAATAATAATCTTAGTATTATGTACTGTACATTAAAATAAAGAAGAGAGGACATACAACTTGTATACAAATGCAAACAATGTATTAAAAATAAACTTTACTAACACTAACATCTATTTCTATTACTAAGTACGGTTATAAAAATATTATTCACAACATGAATAAGTTAATGAAACACATACATCATAATTTTTTAAATAATAATTCGTCTTGGACGTTCTGTTGCACAGTTTGATATAAACATTAGGTTAATTGATTTTCTTCATATTCATATATATAATATGAAACTGGTAACATACACATGTGCAATACTATATTCAACTAGATTTTACTGGAAATGGTAATTGCTACAGTAAATTAACATACTGATTGATGAAGAGATATCCTGAACGCTTAAAGCTGTACTCCAGTACATGTTTGATGCATGATGCAACAATTAAGACCATTTTCTGAAATTTATTTTGGTTTTAAAGTTGAAAGTTGTACAATTTGTATATCAATGAAATAATTATAATAGTAAGTAAGTACATAATAAGTTAGTCGCATTAGTATCTTAATAAATTTGTAAAGATATGTTAATGAAAGCAATACATTATAAATTACACCAATCCAAAATCTGTGCATACAGTTACGTCACAGTTTTTCTGTTTATCCACTCCAGTGGCTGCCATGTTTAATTCATTTAATGTATCGACACTGTTGATACTAACACCTTTTAAAATCTTTTGAGCTGCCAAACTTGTAAAATTAAAACTCAAATCGCTCAAACTTGGAAAGTTATAAAATTCGGGATTTTTATTTTTTATGTCCTGGCAAACACTGTATCTTTTTTGATTCTTTGTGTTGTCATCCCCGTTTAATTTTTCTGTGGAACACATATCATCATTTGTTTCGTTTTGATTCTCCTGATTTTTGAATGCCAGATTTGGTTCAGAACCTATTACGATTGAATTTTTTACGTCTGAGGTTTTAGACAGAATACTGGCTATGGAATCTGAACTAAGTCTACTTTGAAGTAAACTTTTCCTCTCTATTTGCATTGCCGTGGCTTTCTTTAATAACTGAACACTTGTAAGTTCAGAATTAGAATTAAGTTTTTGTGTTTCTGAATGACTGTTAGCAGATGTTATATTATTTTTCTCATAATACCTCAGACTACTGATGGACTCTGCAATGTTATCATAACTTTTGGTTGGAGTGGAAGGATCACTATTGGCTACATTCTCATAAGTATTATTTTGTATGATTGGTGTTGCCGGATTGGACACAGTGGATTCGCCAGGGTTTTTTAGTTGGTTTTTATAACTCAAGCCATTGTTACTAGGTATTGGGTTACTACCTATTTGCAAAGACAACTTCCTATTATTGTTCATGGATATGTCATTGATAACATTTTTGTTGAATTTTGTTTCCTGGACTTTCACTGGTTCATTATTTGGATAATATTGCTCCGTGACATTCTTTTCTTTCTGTAAAGGAAAATTGTCCAATGTAGTTTCCATGAAAACATTCATAGGAGATTTTGGTATTTTGTCTTCTTCATTAACTGTCTTAGCACACCTGTCGTCATTAAATATAAATATATTGTTTCCTTTTGATGATTCCGATATATTTCCATTTTCAAAAGTGATTACAGATCTCGCTGGAGAATTTTGTACATAGACCTTTGTATTGGTACCAGTTCCATTTTGTGATGTGTTGGTTGTAAGTTTTAAAGTAATAGAATTATTTGATGTTGAGTTAGTTGTTACAGCTGTTGAAGTGGATTCATGTTTAGAAGTTTCTGATTTCATTGTGGATGAATTATTATGTGGGGAGTTTTTTGGAAATGAATTTTTAGGAGATGAGTGTGGGGTTGAATTAGAAGTCCCGTTTAAATTCGTTTCTGTAATGGATGGCTTTCTTTTCTTGTGTAGGCTCTTAGGAGAGCTCTGGAGGCTTTGTACTTTGACTAGAGATTGAGCTCTGCTAAGACCTGTTCCATATTGTAAATTATGACTAGGTGAAGCTTGTAAGGTTCTATCAGAATATTGGGAATCTAAAGTAGAGTGACCACTACTGTTTCCTTGACTCCTGGGGTACCTAATACTTGGCGATTGGCTCTCTAAAGAAGATGATCCACTTTTTGAATCCTTCTTGAGAGTTTTTAAGGAACCTCTATAGTTACTTTCCAAACTTGATGGGCCACTATTTGAGTTAAGATGACTCGCATATTTTTGTCTCCTCAGACTTCCACATGGACTTTCTCCAGTTTTGATGTTTCCATTTCTATGCGTAGATATTTTCTCGGTGAAGCTTGTAGATAGTGTTGATCTTTGTAGCCCAGAGTACTGTGTTGAAGATGCAGGCAGAATGTTTGATTCTGTCGACAGGTGCCTTCTATGCCGAGATAGAGTCAGTGAGCGTTGAGATATTTCTGATCCATCATATAAACTTGACATGTAAGACGGAAGACTCTGCAAAGATTCCTGGAACAATTGAAAAAGATTTCATTAGTTAGGCACATAGAGAACTATTTGTTGCTTAGGTATCAGTCTACTTTACCTTAGAAACAGTTTGAGTAGCAACGCAGTGTAAATGTACAGCTTTAGAGTTGAACCACTCTGCTGGGGGAAACTGTGCGGAGAAAGACTTGATGCTCCCACGCACCTGCTTGTTCCTTCCGCTTCTCCTGAAGAGGCGGGACAGCAGGGACCCTTTTTCTGAAACAAATAATTACCGCTAAAATTGCCACTATTCCTATGACTTTGCTTATGAGGCACTAAATTTGGAACAAACTTGTGAGGCTGCTATGTTTTCCAATCTCTAAACAATAATATTGCGTACTCATCACAGTTTCAAATATTGTCTTTTACCATTCATGTGTTGATATTTAATTATACAACTTACTGGGTGTGGAGTCATTCAGGTCATCATCATTAGACTGACAGGAGGATGAAGTACCAGATGGTGGAAGGTGCCTTGCAGAACCTCCCCAGCCTCTACAACTCCTGCGGTCTGGACTTCGAGAAGCAGGGAGGGACGAACTACGGCGTTTGCTTGGTCTGCCATATAATATTTTGTCGTTTGGATTACCTGAAATATTTTTTTTTTTTATAAAGGAAGAACCATTAAAATTAAGTTGTAATATGTACTCGTACCTAGGTATAATTACTAATTTCTACGTGCCAAAACTCAAGTTCGTAGCATGCCTGGTTTCCGAGATATTTGTATAAAATTTTTCACCCCTTTAGGGGTGGATTTTCAAAAATCTCTCCTTAGGGAAAGATTTCGAATTAAAAACTGTCTTAAAATTTTCACTTCCCTAGAATGAGCTGTTCGGGCTGAGCATTGATGAGTGAGTACGTCAAGTCAGTCAGTCAGTTTGGTATGTACGAGTAAGTAGAGATATTGCTTACCTCCACAGATGACATCGGCCAAATTAGTTTGTATGCATTGATGTGTAAGAGCCCCATCCCTGATGGTTGCTATTTCTCCATAGAGACTGTGTAGAGCTTCTTGTGTAGAGAGTAACAGACCAGCTCTCTCACGTTCTGGACTTTCTGCCTCTTCGTCCCCTCCCAAATCACGACGTTCTGGTCGTCGTTCAGGCTGAGATCTGGATCTTCTACAGCGTCTTCGCCTAAATAAGATATAATTATTTTACAAGACCATAAAAAAAGTGCTGGTGGAGTGGAGACCAAGGGGCGATGGCCAAACCCCAGTGGGTGGGAAACGCACTGGAGCGGGAGAAGAAGATGAGGGGAGGCCTATGTCCTGCAGTGGACAAACGCGGGCTGATGATAAAAAAAATACACGATTAACAGCAGGATATGGTGGAATGGGTGAACGTTACCCTGGGAATAAAATGATCACTTAAACCAGCCAAAGCCAACTCGTAAGCATCGGAACACCCATCCCGCTTCCTCCCCAAGGGAGTTCACATAACTAAATTATGTGAATGAAGATGCCTCTCGTCTCTGTTGAGGAAAAAACTCAATGTAATTCCGTCTGTGCAATAGGGTACAGATAAATCCGGTTCCATACCTAAATAATTATGTATATCTCAGATCAAAAAATCTGACTTTAAAATTCTTGAACAAAATATAAGTGAATCGGTTATTTTGAAAAGGGCGGAAATCACACTTTTTGGACAAACTGAGTTAAGTATGAGGACATTCTTCTGTATGATAGAGGAGAATGTCCTCATACTTAACTCAGTTTGTCCAAAAAGTGTGACTTCCGCCCTTTTCAAAATAACCGATTCAAGTAATGTCTTACTCAGGCGTGACGATAAAGTATCCTCTAGCTGTCTGGTAGACGTGTCCTTGTTGGGAAAGCTGAGCCAGGGTATCATACACCACTTCAGCAGAGGGACTCTGCATACTTGGGAATTTGGTAGTCAGTCTACTTCTGATTGTCTCCATCGTAGCTGATTGACCCTGAGAAATAATATTAGAAAATTAAAATTAGCCCAAAAATTCACAAAACAATGACCTAGCTTATCTCGTCCTAGCCATGTCCTAGCAGTTGCTTGAAAATCGAAGCGAATAGCGCTAAATGAGTCGCAATTATTGAACGGCTACGAAGTAAGAAGAAATAAATAATTTGAGGTGGTCGGTAGCCTGGTTGGTAACGCGCTCGACTGTTAATCCAGAGGGCGCGGGTTCAATCCCCGACTTACTCCACTTCACAACACAAGCTTTCTGTGAAGTGTACAAAGATGTATTTAGGTTTATTCCGATAAACCCAGATTCATCATTCACAGAAAAAAAAAATAATAAGTCGGAGGATCAGAGATTCATGCGTGTTTTACACAGTTTCATAATTTCTAACATAAGAAATGAAATTCGTTAGATACGTAGGTACCTTACCTACACTGCATCCGCACATTAGGCAGGTACCTATGTTATGAAAATAATAACATTTTGGTAGGTAGATAGGTACCTAATAAAAGTTCTTGCCTACGCAACTTTTCACTAAGTTAAGCTTTCATCACCAGTGAACTTACCTAACTTTGTTCATTTCTCGATGTTTCAAATGAAGTAGGGATGCAACAGATTCCGATACCAATAAATAAGAATTACTGACGACCACTCTACAGCGAGGCCGAAGACTGTCAATCGGATTATTTTCCGATTAGTCAACCTGTGAAAATCTTGTTCTCACAAACAGCAAAGGAAGTTTCAATAACATTTCAAGAATTTCTAAAACGGGAGACCTTAGATCTCAACAACCGTACTAAATATGCTTTGAAAAAAAATAGGGTAGATACATTGAACCTTTATCCAGGGAATAACCGTAAAAGATTTTTTATATCTGGTATAGAATTGTCAAAATAAATTTTGAAAAACACTTCTGATCTTTATTCCGAGAGACAGACACTCGTTTCCCTAAAGTCGCGGAGAGTTTTTTTTTGTAAAAGTTTTTTGATTGTAGCGAAATTAATTCCAAAAAATGGAAAAAGCTCTATTTTTATCATGCGATTTTGAACCTTAATGCCGTAGGTAATGACCGTGACGTCATAGTTGAGTCGGGAGCTTTAAGCAAGGAACTCACGGCAAAAAAACCATGCGAAAAAAATGATGTAGAGATATAATGCATTGACTTAAATTCTACTTGCACACACCGTAAAGGATGCTGCGTTATGGAAAAGGTTGGATGGAAATCTTGTTCATGAAAGTGTTTTTTTTTTCTGGAAACCTGTTTACTTTTTTTACTTACCCGGGTCGATGGTGAGATACTCCTTTTCAATAATTCCGACCTTTAGCACATTACTGTGTTGTTTTGTAACCACAATTTTTTTCTTTTGCTAGTTGGTATGGTACCTGTATATATGAATCAACTATGAATTGTAATCGGAAATAAATCACTACCTATCGCATCCCTAAAACAAATACAGCGGCGTTTTCCTTCTAATAGCTTTACAGATGTAAACATTGCGTAACAATTATTTACTCTAATGTTACTTATCTTATGTAGAGTAGGAGTACAACACACAATACATTCACAGTAATAGATATGTCGATGTTTTCATGGTTATCATAATTTCTCTCTCTCTTAGTTGAAACGATTGCCCTCTTTGCTCTCCCATCAATCATTGGATATGTATAAGTGGTATAAGCACATAACAGTATGTTGAGATTTGCATTGACATTTTACACCAGAGTCGAGGTAAGGATGAAGTGAATATGAATATGGAGCAAAAATCTTTCGAATTCGAATATACCTACCTACAGTTTCGGGAGGGGTCTTAGTGAGGCGTATAGTTTATACCTAGTTCATTTTAAAATTAATCATTACATAAATGGGTCATTGGATGAAAACTGAGTGCGCCTATTTTCCGGAAAATGTCCGGTTGTGAAAACTACCACTGCTGAATACGTGGTTTTACTGTTTACTACATTTACATTTTGCCCTACTTGTGCCGGCTCTGGTGTGCACGATACACGTAAAATGTTATTACATTAGATATTTTATTAGGTATTCTGTGTGTTTTAAGAATATGGAAGCATACGGACCCATATGGTGGATGAGACTGTTTTAAGACACAATTTTGTTCAAATAACATCTACCTATCTATATTGACAGGATATTACACTAACATCTATCATTTTATTTTCTAATCGTATTATATTACAAATAACTGGTATATATTATGCATATTGTAATGAGTTTGATATAATTAGTTGTCACTACGGCCGGCGCCAAAGCATTGTAGACAAACTGAGATTGAAGACTATATATTATTGTTTCAGGAAGAGATTTTTTTACCAAGTTTTACAAAACTTTCTGTATTAGGTAAGTATATAGATACTTACTATACTACCTGTAACGGAATGCTTTCCATAATTCATTAAGTAACCAAATTAAATTAATTATTATTTTAATTACACTGGCCGGTTAACAGCTTGTCGTCTTTGCGCTGGCTAGTGTTATAATTTTATTTGATTCTTGAGGCACATAACCCGAGATCCGGCCGCGTAAAATAAGACGCTTCTGTTGTTGCATTAATTTCTTGTACATATTACATTATAAACAGGATATATAGTA
Source organism: Ceraclea dissimilis (assembly GCA_963576895.1). Lineage (NCBI taxonomy): Eukaryota > Metazoa > Arthropoda > Insecta > Trichoptera > Leptoceridae > Ceraclea > Ceraclea dissimilis. Next base: position 10,490,532 of record OY756359.1, read on the forward strand.
ATGTGTAAGTACTTATTATATCATATATTATATACCTAACGACCTACCCTACTACATCAGTATATTGGACAGCCGTATATGCAATATTAAACAAATCCACCAAGCGTTTCCTCCATATTAAATGAAACAAATATAGATTCGGTTAGTTGGGTACACGTACAATAGTATTTTAATGATCATATGTATTATTATTACATACCTGAGATGTGATATCCATAATGACATCACAGAGTGCTTCCGGCAAAGGTGTAAACTGCCCTTGGTATGCTGGAGTCACAATGCAATCCTCAATGTCACCTGAGATTATAATCAAATAAATCACACACAAGTTTACATTGACTGCCGCACCGCACCGCACCGCTTAACCTAACCTTATTAAATACACATATTAATACCTAATTAACTTGTCATTAGTTAATGAACTTCCATATAAAGCTTCGATAATTCCAATATAAATGTCAATGTTACAATGCTTCTCCCTTGAAGACAGTGCAAGATGGTATGCTACAATTAATAGTATTAGTACTATCCTATAGGCTCTATAGAAAATACTATGCAGCAATAATTATTATTGAGAATTTCAGGGTCTAGGGTAGGTGTATCGATGTTATTAGTTATGATGATTTATTTAATCATTCACATATTTCTATCAATAATGTATATTTTCGTAATTATAGAAATCATTCAATGATGTATCGTTCGGGTTGACTGTAAGATATTGCTTTTGCAATAAGTCCGCCTTTTGGCACACTGCATTGTCTTGTTTTTGTTGTTATATATGTATTTACTGGCCAATAAAGATTTATTTATTTATTTATGTATGAACTTTAAAAAAATACATAAACTGAAAATCTTAATTGAATCACGTATTTCGGAAATCCAATATTACATAGGATTTATTTATTGGGAAATGAAAAAAAGTGTCCACCTGCTGTAAAGATTTATTTGGTCTATTGAATTGACGGATTTTTTGTGTTTCTACTATGACATTTGTCTATCCACAATGAAAATTAGCGGAAAATTGGAATTAGAAAAAGTTTTGGGGTTTCCGAAATATAAAATTCAATTACTTATGTATATACATGAATTATGGTTACCTAGTCCACATATCAGGTAACTGGGCGGTGGTTTGAGGACACTTCTTGAGTAAGCGCTTCTTATGACTTCTAAAGCACACGGATCCCCGGTGACAAGCAAGAGTCCTGGAGCTACATAACCAGCGTAGCGCAGGGCGCGACAGGCCGCTCCGAGGGATGACACCCACCAGCATTGGGAGTTGGCCGATAGGAAACCCTAAAATTAAAACAGCATGTCAATATAAATATAATGAAGAGAGCAAAAAAAATATGGAAGTAAAAAAACGCCACCGAAACTGTATTGGGGTGTGGGAAGAGAATTGTTGTGTACATCATTGGATACCATTCACCATCATTAGTGGGATGGAATCAATTAATTAATTACACATTAAAATTAAAATGAAAACAATGCGACATAGAGATTACAGGTTATTATCTAACACCTAAAGTTTCTATTTATAGATCTGGAAACTAATTCAGGAGTGTCTCTTTAGAATATAATATTTGCTGCATCTATATAATAGGTATATAAAAATAACTATACATTTTTGGATAAGATTTCCATAATTAATCGTTGATTAGGTATTCTATTCTACCTACTTGCACTAACAATAACATTATGTATATTCGAGTCATGAAGATAAGCAAAAGAGGGCGTATATAACGTTTGATTTATTACATATTATAAATAAACGAAATTACAAACTATTTAATGCATTATAATAATTATCAGTAATTTCTGAATTAATGGCAAAGTGGGTACTTGTATTGTATATGGTGTCGTCGAGGCGAGAGCAATGTACAGCGTGAGGAAATAAGAATTATTAATCTGCTCGATGTCAGGTGAAAGGAATAAGAACAGAGGTATGGCGACCCTAACAGATACATTACCCACAGTTATATAACATACTCGTAATTATACCAACAATACAATATTATATACGACGAGGTCATTCTCTAAAACACAGAGTTTTTTTTTTAATAATAATAAGAGATGATTACACGTAATATAATTAATTATATCAAATAATAAACATTCGCGCAATCACCATAGATTTATTTAACCATTGTACTCATATAATGTCTAATTATGTTTGTTTTCTCGACAAGAAAAACTTTCGTTCACCCAAAGCGATGAATGAAAGTTATTTTTAACAAATTGTGGGTATACATAATATAAGTTATTGTGTGAAAACAACTTTTTTTATAATTGGCATTACGTATGTAATTATTTTATTGAAAACTGTTTGTTTATTATATTGTTAGGAAGGTTAAGGCTAAATCAATATATGCAGTACTTACCTATATAATAAAATAGTAATGTAATGAAAGTTTACACTTTATGTACTTATATCTCTATGGATTAAATCATTATCAATCCATATCGACAGAGACAGGAAGAAACAAGAAAAAAAGTTTAGTACACATGTGATCAAAACTGAACCGTTTTTTTAGTTACGGATTCATAAAAATACGAGTTTCAATTTTTTTCGATCATATATAGGTTTTTTGGTGATATCCCAGAAACCAATTTTTGAAAATCAAACTTCTCACATAATTATGCAAATCTTCGCAGGAACAGACCAGTACACAAAATGAAAGAAAATGTAGGTATATTCCTTAGGCTTAGGGGAGAGCTTGAATCTATTTCTTTGCAAAATATTCGACGATAAAATAATATCTCTAATAACTACGTAGTGTAATGTTATCTCTTTATATCCCATCTAGTAAACTTACCAAATAGAAGAAATATCATCGAGAATCTATATTTTTATTTCATTCCAAGTACATTATGGTTGGAATTTATTACATTTCCTAAGATTCTGTAATCCCTCACCTTTTCATTCGATTGTTACTACATTTTGTCGGGTAATTCACAGTAAAGTAATCTGTATTAACAAACCTGTAAGTTTTACGCTATAAACATGTAAATGTCAGCCTCCCACGTTTTCGAGAATTTAACAGGTAATTATGGCAACCTGTCACACACGACATTAGGTGCAAATAATAATAATACTGTTATAAATAATGATAAGGAATAACTTGTTCAATGTTGCTAAACCTTATACTTGACTATATTACACAACTTGCAGAATTCCGCCCTCATTTTAGCGATCGAGATGTATATTATATACACCTAATCTGGTTTAAAAATATGTCCACCTAATGAAGTAACGACCCAGGTACCATAATAACTTGCAAATATATATTTGTCCAGAAATTCAACTAGGTACATATTTTGAGTTAAATGATACGATATGAAATTAAAAGATCAACAGATTTAAGATTATAAGATATGTAGATTGTAGGTACTAGGTAGGTAGTAAATGTCAAATCCTCACCTGAAATAATAGGTATCCAGAGTCATACATCCAAAAATCATCGGGGGCGTTTCCTGGTTTTGCTAACTGAATAGCCACGCATCGCTGCAGGATGAGGTGACATCGCTGGGGCGCAGGACGTGGCAGGGTGGATACTGCGGGCCGTGAGCCTCCCATGGCTGAGCCAGGTCTGCCCAACGAGGAGCCCGCACGGGACCCCGGACTTCGGCTACTCATCTTGTACTACACCTTCCAACACCGAAATTCTATGTTGTCCATCTGAAACAAAAATAAAACATCGTTATTGTGAGGTATTCTAACAAAGAAATGATAAATTATGGTTGAAAACTTGAAATCCTGGTTCTGTTCTATTTATAGGTACCTCGGCAATTCACTCGAAATAAAGTGATCTATTGATACTCTTTCAATTTGTCATGGATCAAAGATTTAACTGTTTATATATCCTTACACGGGGTATTACTCTTATTAGTCATTGATTACAGATGAACATGAATTGACTGTAAATAATAAAACAATTGGATGGCTCATCACATCACCTGCTACGTATGCAAATATTTCACAATACAATATGACATAATAACTACACCAACAATAAGTCACTTATTATTCAAATATTTGATTAATTATACAATCATACTAACTATGAGGTACTTGTAATAGGTAATGTTTAAGGTCTTCCCACGCATACACTTTGAAGTATTAGCCAATATTGTGCAGTGTCTGAATTATCTATACTCTATAAGAAGGACCGCAATAGGCAATATAGGTATAATACTTATTCTATAACAAGATGGTACCTAGTAAGTAATTTGTTTGATCACTAGGTATAATAAACCTTGTAAGATCAAGTCGCAGAAAATTATTAATAGCTAATAATATTGCATAAGTGATTAATTAAGAAATACGATTGGTGATCTATGTTATATGTACTGACCATGCTATTTTTTACTCCAATACTCGATATTACAAATTCAAGATTATTAATTACTTAACTAAAGATTTTTAAATCAGAAATGTAAAAATAGTACATATATCTACACAATATGTACCTACTGTACATCTCAATTAGCATTTTACTCTATAATCATATAAAATACTTTATAATCACCCACACTTATACATTTCACTCAATTTTTGACGCTACTTATTTTTTATAAGTTTATAAGTTGTCAGAATTTACAATGCTCGGAACATGTCACACAATTAGAAACAAAAAATCTAAAACAGGACTTCCGCGTCACACGTATGCAACTAACCTATGAATGAATCAATAATGAATTCAAATTAAATTTCAGACGTGAAACAATCCGCCTTACGGCATTACAATAGGTAAGCAGGTACTTGGTACATATCTTAAGATTCGGATGCAGATAACAGAATAATATAATGCATTTTAGTTATCGTGAAGTAAGTATATTGCATATCAGTTCACCACCCACTAGTGGTTGTATAGTAATGTAATGTAATGAATGATATTGTTTACCACAACGGCCTTGCATTGTCACAGCTTATTAATAAAATTATTATTAAGTACGTATCTAATACATATATTGCTGTAACTCGTTATGTAGCTTATTGTTGTTGTATACTATGAGATTTTAATCTCATGATATAGTACTCGTATAGTGACACTTCACACTAAGTATATTATGAAATCCTTTCAGGTATATAACTTCAAAGACTTACAGGAACAAAGACGTTTCAGTTTTCATTTAAACGAAAGTAGAGTCTATAACAGCGACATAATATATTAAGTACTAGCAGTGGCGTAACTAGGCGGGGGCGGAGGGGGCGGTCCGCCCCGGGCGGCGCATTTCAGGGGGCGGCAAAATGGCACAACATATAAAAAAAACATCTTGATAAAAAACACAAATTAAAAAAAACTCTGAATTTTCTAAAAGTATTATGAAAATCTATTACATTGCAATAATTTTCATAAAAAAATTTGCCTGCGGCGCTAATTAATCCCATTCGTGTCTTAGGTACATATTATTTATAGGTGCTCAAATATGATAGATTTTCGATATCTTATGACTAAAATTTCGTTACTTCTTGCATGGTCGCTTCCCCTATGCAATACCTGTAACCATATGTGTTACCTACTACGGAAAGATAACCAGGTTCATTATTTCACCTATTTGTCCGAAAAACTTCGCCGGCGGCGCTCTTTTTTTGATATTTTTTATATCTTTTTTTGCGATATGTACTTATTGTTTTATAGGTATGTTTATATTACGAGGTGGTCGGTAGCCTGGTTGGTAACGCGCCCGACTGTTAATCCAGTGGGCGTGGATTCGATTCCCGATACCGACCTACTCCACTTCACGACACAAGATTTTCAAGCTTACTGTGAAGTGTATAAAGGTGTATTTAGGTTTATTTCGATAAACCCTGATTCATTAAAAAACAAATTAAAGAAAGTAAACAAAACTACAACATGACCTTCATTTTCAAAAAAATTCGCCTGCGGCGCTATTTACGTGCTTTATTTTACCTCATCTATATTAAAATTTTAGTTGCTCTCGTCTAGCTTCAAAACTGCAGACGCCAATGGGTAGGTATGTGCTTGTAGAGGTACTTTAGGGATGGGGTGGGGCGGCATTTTCAGAGTCCGCCCCGGGCGGCACTAATGCTAGTTACGCCACTGAGTACTAGGTACCTATAGACAGAGTACTCAATGCTAGAAGTGTAACAAAACCGGTGCCCACAAACTGTCAAATCGTATGGAAAATTTTGACAGTTTGTGGGCAACGGTTTCGAAATTTTGCTCTTATAGTCAAAAACTGTATTAGTTTTAACGTTATTTAGGCATAAAGCGATAGTTTTAAAGATGTTTTAGTTTTTATTATCGATGGGGGGGGGCTTCGGCCCGCCCCTTTATTCGGCACATGGAACTTATAAATCACTCGGCTATGTTGTATCAGGGAAACGGCCGGCTAAGTAGCGCCGCAGGCAAAAAATTTGTCATAAGACACAAATTATGTGTATAAAAATGGGTAGTGATATAAATCTAGTTCTTTTTTGTAAAATAAAAAAGGAGTCTTGTGTACGGAATCCAAAGACAAAGTGTGAATCTGTTCCGAAGACAATGCCCGACATAATACGAATGCTAGTTTCGGTTTGGCCGAAGGTTCGGCCACTTTTTGGCCGAAACCGAAACTGGGGCCGAAACTGGCCGTAACCGAAACCGAAACCGAATATTCGGTCGGTCTCTAGTATTTACCTATAGTTTCTTTAAACGGCCGATTTAAGAACCACCATGATTCATGATGAACGCTCTGAAAGGTTATAGAGTTTTACACCTAAATACTAAATAGTTTACACATGTTCGAAGTATGTTGGTATCTTCGATCATCGTACAATGTAACCATTGAACAACATACCTGCTTTTAATTATAATATGTCATATAAAGTTGAGTTGAGAACATTCCTTGGTGAAGAAAGACGTGACGCTAATTCAATCAGAGCTGAACCAGACTTGAAAGGAATGTTGTGGTGGAGGATTGTTTTTATTTGAACATATTGGTTTATATTAGGAGTATAATAGTACCTATATAATATCATCGTAAGGTAAATAACTAATTTAATTATTCGCCTTGATTCGTTGGACTCGAGCGAGTGAATAAATTAAGTTATCAAATAAACCTTTCATTACCGTGAAATTGTATGACTGAATTATGTATGAAGTACTTAATACTTACTAGTTAATAGTTAATAGCTCGTTCAAGTTTTTTAGGTCTTTATAAATTCTATACTAGATGTATGTACGTCTTGCGCAATGCACTAATCTATGTAAAATATATAACGGATATAATATGTACTGTACATATATATATCTTGCGAGTTGCGACATTCTATACAATGTCGTAGGAATTCACGCAAAAACAATTAAGTTCAAGTTTTTTTCCAAGTTTAGTGACTCTAATTCTTATAATCTGCTTACATTCTAATTCCAGATAAATCATTTTGTCAGGTGTAAACCAAAAATATATATAATTTACATTACAGTGATATATTCGTACCTCCACTATTTCAGTTCTTGTATTATACTACTTAATTATACGCATAAGAAAATATTCCGCAATTAATACTACATAGTTGACCGTTGTTGTGTAGATATTTCCTACAGATTTAACTTACGAGAATTAATTGCGAGATTGCAATATATCTAAATCTTGGCAACATTATTCAGGCGTGTTGTGTCAAATTGTCAATTGATCACCAAATGAAAATTATAACAGGTTTCAACTGGCTAATTTATTAATTTATGTAAATAATTTCATAGCAAGTTATGTGGAAACCCTAGAATTTTCATTTGTTCCGTGATATAGGTAATTTGGTACGTCCTTGAGGATTTGTGGAATATTTAGGTAATTATGTATAGATTTCAGTTTCCATAACGTTTGCGATAAACGTACACGCAACATTCGATAAACCCACTAAATAAATTAGAAGGAATGAAATCCTAGTGTAGTACGTGTCATGGCCATGCACCAAAATATTAAAAAAAAAAATCAATAATGGCGAAACTAATGACTATTTACTTACCTACACATATTTTACAGTTTTCCATCCATCATACTTTTACAATATTTACCACAATGTGTAGCTACTAGCGACAGGTGTGTGGATGATGTAAAATAATCAACAAGACATTTATGTATGTCTCAGTATCTTGTCGCATCTCTACTTCTGTTGAGACATACTATTCAAAATTAATTTAAAATCTAATAGTCCGAGAGCCCGCTGCTTAATTTATGACGTATCTGTTTTTTGATCGAAATGTGGTATAAACGATAGCTTACCAATAGGGTATTACATCGCACTAGGGTTGCCTATCAAAATCTTGCCGCAACCCCCCCTGCCCCCCCCGAAAAGGTCCCTCTTCGCGGTTTTTCGCATTTTATAGGAATATGGTAAGAGATAGGAGAAAGTAGTCAATGACAAAAATAATCCTTAATAAATTCTCTCCATAAAATGTTAGTAGTAATGAGTGGAAGAATGTGAAAGAAAAAAAATCAAACTTTTTTTATTTTTTCAAAAAATATCCTGTTTTTTGACCGGCCATTGCGGGTAAACTGCTAGTTCTACGAAAAAATTGACTGAATATTTTTTGTAGAGAATTTAGCAAGGATTATTTTTGTCATTGACTACTTTCTCCTATCTCTTACCATATTCCTATAAAATGCGAAAAACCGCGAAGAGGGACCTTTTCGGGGGGGGGCAGGGGGGGTTGCGGCAAGATTTTGATAGGCAACCCTAGTGCGATGTAATACCCTATTAGTAAGCTATAATTTATACCACATTTCGATCAAAAAACAGATACGTCATAAATTAAGCAGCGGGCTCTTGGACAATGTAGGTATATTATGTTCTTACCTCCATGGTGAATCACATTGGAAAAAAATAATTCACACACGATAGTATACTTACTAAATACCTTTAGTGGCATGGTAAATCTTGATGGTTAATCTCTAATTATTAGGTACACACTATAGAGTATATCAGTAGTATCTGTTGCGTACTCACTACTTAGATGCTTACCTTACACACAGTGACGCTTCTAAGACTACTCGTATGTTGTACAAAAAAATGGTCATGCCAAATAAATGAATAGCTCACGGAACTACTTGATAAAATTCCCATCATTAATAAATACTATTCTCACCTCGTATCTATCTATCTATACTCACTGCACAATACATTAGTTACACACATGCGATGTGATATTGTATGTACATTGTACCGAGCATTCTATAAGTTTACTTAGTCTCAAAATTAAGAAACACGCGACAACAAGAATGATCAAGACAAATGTGTGCTCCCACACTCAACTTGAAGTTGGTCCTAATTAGAGAAAATGTGTCAAAATTTTAGTGGTATTTGATATAAAAAGAAAGAAATAAACTTATTCCGTACAATGAAATGGGGCTGGAAGAAATATCAACTTTGCGATAAGTTCGCCCTAGTGGACAATGCTTTATAATCTGTTTTATGTCCACTTTTTTGCACAGCTTTGTTCGCTTTAAGAATAAATAAATATATTAAAGTACGACTTTGTTCAAGGAAAATTAAAAACTGACGAACGAACGTTTTAAGTAATGAAAAAATATTAATATTGAGACGTATGTAGGTATTATATGAATACCTATTATGTACGAGAATGTAAATAATTCTTGTATACGGAAGACCTAATTCCTGATGACGGAGACTCAGCGAATTAAAAGATTATCAAATGCTCTTTGAGGCGAAATAATTTAATACGAAGGTTTACTCAGTCACATGAATGGACGGATAAACTGAGATATCCTGGTGCCAGGAATTATTATTATAGAGACACAACTTAGAGTAGAAAGGATTAGAATATCAGATTCATACTTATAGCTTCACTATTACAATTATTAATCCTCTTCAACATACTCGTATTATGTACATTGCACATTCATTGTGATATCTAGATACTAGATACCTCTTCCTGCTCATTCAATGACTAATCATCTTTGATACAATCGTATTGAATTGCAATTATTGTATTCGTACTTCGTTTTGAATTACATGTGAACATCATATTATAGATTTTTCTTTTTCATTGTTTTAAGGTATTACTTATAAGGTAACGTAACATGTACCTAATAGTGGGTCATTCACGTAGGATCTGAAAATCAAAAGTCAAAAAGTAAAGAATGATTTCCATATTCAAGAAACAAGAAAAAAATCTGCTGTCTTTGGAGTGATAGAGACGTAACGTCGTATAACGTAACGCAAATTTCAGATTTACGTAGTCATTAGGTACCGACCTAAAAGTTAAAGCATGTTTCTGCTTCTAGCATGTTTTCAGAATATATTTTAAAGGTTCTTATCAACAATAAATTATTTCGTTTTATTTCTGTCATCTTAAAAATAACCGCTAAATTAATAAATTTAAACTTTTACACAACATGCAACATGCACGCGATGCATTTTACAATGTATTTTGTTAAGTAAATAAATTAAGTAAGTACATACAATTTGTATTAACTTTTTCGCTAAATATATAAAAACTTTAAAGCATTTGTAGTAAAGTTTAATTGGCTGACGTTTTAAATTAAATTGCAGGCTTAGGTTTTATGGGAATAGGCAATTATGTCGATTAGAAAGACTAACAACGTTAAACGAGTCTAGGGTAGTAAATTGAATAGACGAATATACTCCTAGCTGTAGTATGTATAGTATGAACACTATGAACCACATGACACTGCATAGTGGTGTGTACAATATTAAGTATAGAGGTATACCTAATGTTCCGGACCTATCGATTTTGAGAAAGTTTGGCGTACTGCCAAAGCCAACCCATTCATACAGTCACGATATTTCTGAAAAACTGAATTTAAATAAAATATTTTTCAGCCTTAAAACTAAAAAAAACTATCAAAATACGAGTATTATCAAAGTATGTCGTATTCATATAAACAATACTTACAATTGTCTCGAGTATCTTCTTACATGTAGACAAGCAAATTTTTGCTACCTTGAGATACGAATAATTGGTAGGGTTGCAACTTTTGTATATTACCAAGTCCATTTTTTTAAATTTCTAATGTAATTGGTATGACAATAATAAATTTAAATGAAACGGAAGAACCATAGTATTCAAGATCATTGAAATGTGAAATGGGAGTGTACAGTTTTTTTTTTTTGAAAATTAAACCTATACCTATACATGAGTTTAATTTTGACTGTATGGAATAACAGCGTACCCGTATTATGTTGTAGAACAGTAGTAGCAGCAGTACCTACAAGTATACAAGTGATATGCAATGGTTATAACTTTGTATAGAGATAGGTGGGATGAGTGCACTAACGTAAGTCTACATAGATAGGTGCATCTGTATCTCGTCAGGAACGTCAGGATACATTGTGCTGATGCAAAGAAAAGTTAAAACGTCACACTGATCCGTCAGACAAGTTACGAAATTTCAACATTACTGAAATAGTGAAATAAACTCGTCTCATTGGAATCCCTTAGAAAGCACTATTATTTGTAGCACCTTCACATCTGCACCTCTCAAAATATTTTCATAGAATGTTTGACTTGTATAAAATCTTAGTTTCCAAGTACATAATTTACATTACAGATTAAATTATATCTATTAATTTTTGTACAGTGGTAGACTCATCAACAAAAAAAACTAGTATGTATTTGGAATATTAATGTTAGGAACTGGCAGTATGTATTTGATTTTGAATGTTGAAAATTAGTTAATTGTACTGCCTATGTGTTAGACAGGGTAAAATGAAGATGTCAGTTCACAGTTGCCACAATGTTAAACCTGATAGGTAAGTTTACTTTGAATTCAAGGTGTTATTTTTATTGTACTGCAGCAAACAAGCTGCAGTGAGTAAGTGGTAGTTAAACAGGCAGTATGTATGGAGAGGGTGGTAGGTGAATGCTACTAAACTCATACGAGGTGCAGAGGGAGGCTATTCCACGTGGTCGTTATTGAAAGTATCATTTATACGAGTATGTAGGTTTATTGTTATATTATATTCATACATTCTCTACTAACGCTCTTGATACCATTTACCGCCGAAATTAATTACACTTGATGGCTTCATGATAAAATTTATATGAAGCCGACAGACTCAATTTGTTTTCAGCCACTGTGGAACTATCAGATTAATTACAACACATAATAGTATAATTATTAGCTTTATCCGTGATCATATATATTGTCTAATAAGATTATAAAGGTGAAATTATGTATTGCACAATTTAATGGACCCCTAAATTTATCTGTAGGTATACAATTATATAAATATATGCAGTTCGTTGCTTATTGTAGCAAACATATACATTATTCGATTTTAGATGGCTAGTTTGTTACGTACCTATATTAAATTTTAACGAAGATAATATTTTTAATCATTGTATAGACATGACTCACTGGATTCCCTGCAAAATAATCAAGAAGACTAAAAGCGAAAAGCAGTAAAAACGATTCTAGAATCTACCTACAATGTCATCATATCATTATAATGAAGATCCCTCATACAATATTCTATTAATGCCTCCGAAGCTCATCTTCAATCTTCAAAACAATTTCCAGGAAAGTTTCAATGCCGCGAGATTGTATCACCACTTCACCAGTCACACCGTTCTCCTGTCTCGGCAATAAATTTAATTTCGTAGATTGTAATAAATTGTTCTAAATGTTTGCAGTTTTAATTCTGGTCAGGTATATTCGTGTTCAGGGAACGAAGTATTCAATATAAGAGATGATGTCATAGTTTTTATCTCAGGTATGAACTTTGTAAGACATGAGGAGGATATAAATAAATGTTAAGGCTTTATATTATTATTTACTATGTAGAAATCATGTTGAAATAGTTTGTAGTTGATGTCTTGGTATACAAGAATAACATCATCGGTCAAAATAAAGACATTGAATAGGTGATTTTTTTTCATAGTATACATAAATATTGTATGTAGGTACACGAAAGATTTTCACTCAACCTGGTCGATTCACCTGTATTAATGAAATCGTTAAAATAATAGTGAAAACAGTTTAAATATAATTAGATACCTACGTACCTACACATATATAATCGTGAAAATAAGAGTTTACCTACACATCACATTAAAATAATATCTATATACATCAATTATATGTCGAGTTTTCTTAATTTCTTTCAACAGCATCAATTTTTATGGACCAATAATTTAGAGTAACCATACCTTTGTGCCTACTTATAATACATATGTTTATTTTCATATGACTTTCATTTGTTTATAATAATAAACTATAACATTTGACGTGATTCATATATAAACAAAATACCTAGTCTTTACACTAATTGAAACGGAAAAAGTAAATGTAACTATTAAGTAGTAAGATAAAAAGCGTTATAAAATTATATTATGATACATAAGTATAGATCATGAAATGAAGTGTGTCTTGCTGATTAATCTTCTCACGCGTATCTACAAGTACTATGTAAAATGTCGACCTCATTAAAAGAGGTAACCCATACTTACACCGTAATATTGATTAAGATATATAATTACTTCGAACACCTGTACCGATCAATAAATTTAAGAAGCTAGTAATGTACCTTCTAATAAAACGATTATTAATTTTAAATAGCTACATAAAAAAGATAAGCGTTTCCTTAATACCAAATAAGGTGTAGGTAGATAATTACATATCTATGTAAGTTTATAATGAACAACGTATTACTACGTAAATGGTTATAGTTTTCAAAAGTTAAACATTTTAAAATTTCACTCAACAATTTCTCAAACAAACACTTATCTTTATTATAGAAATAGCGAATTGACTCTCGTTGCAACTATTTCTAAAATATTCAAAGTTATTTCACATCACCAGATTTCCAAGACAAATTCCTTCAGTCCATGTAGTGGATGCCTGCATTTAATCATGCATGATAGAGAATTTCCCATAGATTTCCTTCCGTTTTAAAAAATGTAGATGCATTTAAGCTAACAGCTCTGTTCAGAGGACTGTAAGACTGATCCGATATAATCCAATCCATGCTGAGTACTGAGCACATCATGCGATTCATTCATGCATGAATAATTTTATTATAGACTAGCTGTATTTCCCGTGCTTCGCAACGGCTAAAATTGTGTACGGGTGGTGAAGTTACATCGTCTTAGAATTAAATACCTAATGGGATAAATTTTTGGCATATAGGAAGGAATATATTTGTTTTACCTAGTAAAATTATTTTTTATGTATATAGGATTCTGCTAAATTCAAATTTCACAAAAAGATAGTAAAAAAAAGAAGAAAAAAGCGTTGGGTATGGAGTGGGATCGAACTCGTACCCTCGCATCGCATAACACTCAATTTAAGTCAAGTACGCTAGCCCCTACACCACGCGAGTCAAAACAGATGACGACAGAAAGCGCCGCGGAGCAAATGTCAAAACTGTTTTTTAATTATTATAGACACATTTTTAGTCATACAGAAGTATTTGTAGAGCAAAAACATTATATAAAAATAATCCTTAGATGTATATCCTAGTTCTAGATTATGTAACGACGCAAACAAATTTAAAAACCATATTAACGGGACTACTTTAAATGGCTTCTTTCATTTTCATACTAACTTGATAGAATTCAGTATCTTGGGAAAATTGATAATTTTACCAAACCACGATACAAATCATATATTTTAATAGCCTATGTTGAAGCCGAGATTCCATTTATAAGTTTATTTAATAGATGGATGTCTAAAATCGTCTGGTATTAATGTTTACTCCGGACGCGAATCGTCATTTTTTTCAGGTTCTTTCCCGAGTCATTTATGATTCATAGATGGCGGTAGTGATGTTTTATAAAATCAGAAATGAAATAAAAAATCATTATAAATCAATAATTCCCTTTGTTGCACATATTTTTATCCAAAATATCAATACAATCTCGTGCAAAGTCAGTGGCGTATACGAATATCTACTTTTTGTATTGTACGTATATAATTAAAACAAAATTAAATTAGGTGCAATGCGAAATGTTTTTTGTAAACAGTATATATACAATTTTCAAAATAACGTTCCGATGTGATTGTGACGGCGTTTTGTCAAATACTCAACGCTGCCGAAAATCCACAATTATTAAGGAGATTTTTATTGCTTCCCTGAAGTAATCTAAAGAAAATATTCTTTATATTATGTAATCACATTCATCTTTTATCTAATCAACAAAATATCCTTGGGTATACCAACTTTAGTAATAAATATTTGGTTTGTGCGACGACAGCATTATGCCTAACACATTTTATTATTATGTTGTGTGAATAATTTGAATAACATGTTGTCTTTTATGACTATACAAACATTAACCAAAAATATTGTAGGTAATTATGCAATTTGTCGTAAAAAGTTATACCGAACGCCGAATGGACACGCTAAGTGCAATGATGTCATGAAAATTATCAAAGCTCACCAGAACAATACTGTCCAAATCGATGAGATTTATCTAGCAAATCTTTCAACAATTAAAATTTATTATAAAAATAGCCGATATTGCTAGAATTTAACATACCTACAAAGTATAGATCGGTAGATACATCCGCAGTGTGTCCGATTATTTGCACCGAATTTAATGTTAGATAGAGAATATACAAAATACATTTCTTTGCAGAGTCCAAGCACGTCTGAGTCTCTCCACTGAGTGGCTCATTTGTAGACTACTCGAGGTTCGCCGTAATAATATATGTAATTAAAATGTTTTTAAAAATAAGAATTCTTGATGATACAAGATGGAAGTCTTTCAAAGTAAATCTTGAACAAATCGGACAATACAAACTAATTTTATAAAATGACAATCTCATCATAGTTCCATGCAGTTCAATAGTTTCGTTACGAATTAGTATTATACTCTTGACTGTATACAATTACTATGTAATGCGAAGTATTATATAAATTAATTAACATCTCTAACCAGTCTTCACATTCACATTGTAAAGAAGACACATTAACCTGTACTTTAGGGATAACAACTATTTAATAACGCATGTAGGACTGTAGGTATTAATCATAATGTTATACAAGTAAATTACCTAATATGGTGTATGTATATTAAAAATAATATGGTATGCAGTCAATGATTAAATAAAGTCAGGTTTAATAATTAACTTGATTTATCAATATCGCTAAATCACTCGCGAACGGGTGGAGGCCAATGTAGAAAGAAAAAGAAAAAGATTTATCAATAAATAGTTCGAAAACATATCTACTAACGTAGAAGTTAAGAAAATAGATATAGGTACTTACTCCTTTTGCATTCTAATGCCAGAACATCTCAAAATATTTGTAAAACTAAAATAGTCATCTAAGAGGTAGATTTACAAAATATTAAAAGAAGAGACATATGTATTTATAAGTTTAGAGTCTTGTTTATGTAACACGAAACTTGGATTTTTTGTGTGTTATAACAATAAGATTATAAGACTGTGTTCTTAATTGATTATTCTACAAGTAATAATATTATTTAAACAATCAGATTAGATTGAAATGTCACTTTGTGGAGTTGTAGGTGATAAAGTAGATTTATGGCCTATTCTTTAGCCTTAAATTTGTAATTAATTAAAACAAGATATACACCACAGCTATAGAGAGGTTTTATTAATCAATACACTAATGAGATGGTTGAAAGTTTAACAAAAACATTACGAACGTAGTCCATGACGCAATTATTGTATAAAGGTACAAGCATTTTTATAAAATATATTATAGAAGTACGAGTATAAGTGATATATATTTTATATCAAACAGGCCATGGACAATACAGATACAGAATGAAATTGAAAAGTACAGAAATTCTTTAAGATAGTAAATTCTAAGCAAGAATAGTCATTGTACTGTAATAATTTATTAGGTCCCAATAAAAGACTTTTTTCGAATACCATAGGAAATTACAGAGGTTCAGTAAATTTGTTGAATCTTATAAAAAAAGTTAAAACATGGATTATTTTTGGGTTTTAAAATAGGATAGGTGAATACGTGCCAAAAAACATTAACGGATAATTCACGTGAGCATGAGCTTCGCAAGGTTCATTCTAAAACTCTTGATAAAAATGGTCTAAATTTTTATGAATAATTTCTACATATTCAATAAAAAAAATGTAATCTGACCTCTCCAGGTGTGGCATTTGTAAAAGGTAAATGACAATGAGAAATATTAAGCGCTGACCTACTATTGTAGACCTACGTGTTGAAAGAATCAAATTAATTTCAAAAGAATGAGGCATGAATCATGAGAGAGATATAAATAATTAATACCAAAACAAGAAAATTAATAAATATTTGTTATTAAGCAATACGAATTGGTAAAGAATAGAGCTGTAATAAAGACTTGTAGGTAAACATACCAACAGGTAGATAGGTACCTGTATATACATATTTGTGTATCTGTACATAATACAATACATGTAACTATCAATCACTACAGAATCTAAAACAAACTCAAACTCTGCACTTCGCACCTTCACTCGTCTCTCAGTTTTTCATTCGTTTCATAATTCTTCTTCAACGGGAAACAAAACACAGAAGCTGGCTGGTATAAAGTAGTGGAGAAATATAGTTACTCAGCACTTTTTAATTAACTTTTAAAACTGTTGTAGTTCTAGTTAAATCTGTTTATAGATATGAAATCAAGGAATTCACAGAAATTTAAGCTTATTACATCTTGACATTGACAAAAAAACATGGTATGGGAGTGGAAATCAGTTTTTGTTAAACAGTAAATATGAGTTCTGTGTAGTACTCATACATTCTCGTTTTAATACGGTACATTGGCACATACCAACTACATGTATATATAGTACCTACACAATTTAATAATAATAGATTCATTACGTAAAATATGATTCAATATATTCGTACTAGAGAGATTATTGCATATATAATAAGCAGGTATTGTAATTAGGCGATAGTGACCATGAACTCCATATTATAATCTTATAATAATATTTTCATAACGTGCTGATGAAGTGTTTGCTAAATCGTGTTACATGTAATAGTTTGTAGTTTAGTTTGCGGATTATTATTAGTATCATGCCGTATAAGGAATGGAAGAAAAAATCTTGACCAATTTAGTTTCCAAATGGCAGGTTTACATAACAGCATAAATTAAATTCTTGTTTTAACGTTTTAAACGCATAGGTATGAAAAAATATGATCAAGAATATGCTATTACCATGTATGCAAAATACTACCGTGGTACCAAAATTCCGTACGTAAGTAATATATAGGTAGACATGATTCAGTCGTAAGGGCGGTGTAAGCTGGGATACCAAGAATAAAAAATCGACAGCTCATCTAGTGACCCCAAAATGGCAACACAACGTCATTATTACAATCGTAAAGAGGTGTAGAAAAATCTAAATGCAATGCTCACTATTGTGTTTACCACAAGTGGGTATAAATTATTATCAAGAGTTGCATATTAACAATCAACATCCATATTACTATATCGATAGTAGGTTACTTTACATCACACCAATTATTCTCAGCAATAAAAGATTTAATCGATACAATAATTTCCTCACACAAATACTTTTAATCATTGTATGAATCACGTTACATTAACAAGGTGTGATTATTGAAAAATAAATTGACATTATTTATGAACTGATTACATGTATGAATATGTATTTTATTTGGCTTGTACTAATTAGTTACAAGTTATAGCATAACTTTTATTAATTAGCAATTAATATCCATAGGAATATAATAAAAATAGAAATATGTTATCATTATTATAGTTTATTGTAAACCGATTGTGTACTGTACAATGTACTTTCAAAATTTCAGTTATAAGTAATTTTCTATGCTATTTTCGTACACATTGTCCGATTTTAACATAATGAAATCACTTTAGGTAAGTACCTACTATTAAACTTTTATGGTAAGCTTTTATAATATTTCAACATGTACACGTTTCCTCTACGAAAAACTAATTTATGTTAAGCTGTTATTGTACAGTTGAAGGGCACTCGCTAGAGGATAAGTCATTGCAAGGCTATGTATTGGCAAATACTTCAGGCCATGACCTGAGGAATGCAGAATTATTCTTAATAGTGTTTATGTTAAGAGTATTTGTATTAAACACCTTGCTTAATAGTGTAATACATTAATTCCTAAAAAGTATTGAAGGCAACCTATAGATTGTACGCCAGTTGTTCGGACGTTTCTTATTCCACGAGCTTTTGTACAATTTTACAGATTCAATTTCATATACAATGTAAATTTCAAGAATTCTTGTAGAATATCAATACTTGCCAGGCGCGGATCCAGCCCTCAAAAAAGGTTGTGGGCACAGCCAGGGGCGTAGCCAGGAATTCATTTCGGGGGGGGGGGGTGTTCGAGCTTTGGAACAGAGACAATAAGCTTCGAATCTAGGGGGGACATCTAAAATTTTGATGTCACCAAATGAAATAAAATCCAGGAAATAGCGCCGCAGGCGAAATTTTTTCAAAAATGGAGGAATTGATGAACCTGATGGTTGATTTTAATAGTAAGGCTTCTGGATATATTTCTGGGTTACAACATGACAAAGAATTAGCGCCGCAGGCGAAATTTTGTCATAAAACATAAGAAGGTAGATAAAAAAGAACTCATCGATCTCAAGGCACAGTGAAAGTGTGACGTTACGAGTCTATTAGGGTTGTGGGCATGCCCATCGTGCCCACAACGGTGGATCCGCGCTTGATATTTGCTACTACTTCATATAGATAGGTACATAAATATTCAAAGCCCAGAATAGGCGTAGCGGCGTAGCACTTTTTCAGAAGTAAATAAATACTATGTATTTCAATATTATCGCAATAGAGAGCATTAGTGATATGAAACAGTTAGTACCTATAGTCTCTTTAGACAAAAGTTTTGAACGATGTTGGTTTTATTATATTTGCCAACTGTATTTGGCAATGGTCCAAAATAAGGACGACAAAATCTTATCGTCTTTTATTTAATGTAGCAATGTATCTCCATATAGTAATATGAAATGTAGCTCCACTATATAATGTCGCTGAGTTCATGAAAATTCCATGAAATTTGTCATATAAATTACAGGATTTGGATCTACTCAGATGTAATATGTAACGTTTTGTAATTTCTGATGCAGACAAGTGTAAGAAAAGAATATGAAATAAGAAAGAAGTTATAAAAATTTACTGTGTCTAGACGACTTGAAACATCTTATTTTGTGGTGAAGCTAAAACTATTAAGAATACATTGTATACATAGAATTATATATAATCTAAGATTGTATATAACTAGGTGTAGGTATTATCAGGTGGTGATTATAAGGACTGTTGTATGTAGGTACAGGTTTATATAGACATTGTTTTATGTTGGACATTGAATATGACAGACTGGTGATATTTATTTATAAAATAGACATCCTCCCTATAACACAAAACGCATCTAATAAAGCGTAAAATCACCCGCGAAATTCGTGCCTACAATTAAATACATGATATAAAAATATTTTACAGATTTTGTAACTAAAATGCATACCCAACTGTGAGCTATTTGTTTTATAAGGCAAATGAAATGGCAAAAATATGCTAAAAATAATATTAGATAAAGAAAAATGCATTTATGATACGAAACTGGAAAATTAAACACGCACGCGTGAAATAACAATCCAATATAATATAAAACTAATAGGAATGGAATAAGAATATTGATAATGTATCAAAAACAAAATAACACATACCTATAATCTATAATACTGTTTGCCTAAAATCTGAAGACTACACGTATGAAATATGCAAATAATTATATTTGAATATTAGTATGTTAACCAACAAGGATCTAAAGTGTTCGCCGACATTATTGTTAATAATGATTTAATAAGGAATGATAGATTACTGTGGAAATATATTACGAAAATATTGAACTACGTGTACTTTATTATTTTTTATTTGTCTATTATATGAATGTTTTTGCTCATCAAATACTTAACGACTTGATGTGTGGGACCTTGAAATTTATTATAAATCGACAGTAAATCTAACATGTCCATAAGAAATCTAATATTATTTATTCTTTTCAGGCTGATGGTATATTTTATGTCGAAGGTAAACAATGTTTGGTGTGTAATTTCCTGTTATTCAAGCGTAAAATTTACTGCTTGTTATGGTTTTTTCGTATCTAGAGTCAAAAGGTCATATGGAAATCACTCGTGAGTGACCATAATGACGAAAAATTATATCAGGCACTAAAATAGCAATAACTTACTGAAAACTAAAGCTTTTGGAAAAACGAGGAAACACACAATATTTTATGGTGTTTAAAAGTGTACCGTGAATGATGTAACAATTTAAACTGTTCTAAAATCAATCAAGGAGCCAAAAATTATACCTCAGAACGAAACACATAAATTTATTATCTCTGTTTTGTTAACGTTAATTAAATAGAAATGACTGAAATTTGAGTCTTATTAGAAGTTTTTTCCATGAAACTAAAAAAAATCTGTAAACAAATTTTCTCTAACTATTAATTTATTTTATATATATTAATTTATTTTGACAATATTAATACACAGTTTATGTGAACAACAATAAAAAATATACTTATAATCAGTGGCGTATATAGGATTTCATTTCGGGGGGGGGGGCCCGATCTAATATTTGACTTTGGGGGGGATGGAGGCAACTAAAATTTGAAGATAGACGTACAGTATGAAATTATAATAGCGCCGCAGGCAAATCTTTTTCGTGAATGTAAGTGAAAAAGGTCGTGTTTTAGGTTGATATTAATATTGTGTGCAGAAAACACAAAGAAGAATAGCGCCGCAGGCGCAATTTTTTTGAATAATGTAAACTTGAGTAACTTTCATGTTTTAAAATAACGCTTTTTAAAGAATTGTTCACCATTTCGGGGGGAGGGGGGCGGGCCCCCTCGCCCCCCCCCCCCTATATACGCCACTGCTTATAATATTAACATTTGAATGGACCAAACATTTAAGATCTTTACTTTTTCATTTACTCATCTGTGACGGTCACGCATTATACCATCCGTCACCTCGTCTAATAGAATCTATAGGCAATAAATATTATGATATAAAATACTAGATATTAATTGAGTTGTGTCTCAATCTTCACCCAATTCATGCATTATGACTCCAAGTGGGTACTCGATACTCGTACAAAACAAGTAGGTACTATAGATAGTTAACATCATTCAATGCTGCTCCGTGCTCAACGCAATTTTATTAAAACCTTCGAAACATTCAGTGAAGTCAGTTTCTCATTTTTTTTATCAAAATGCCAAGTAAATATTGCGGTTAAATCAAACTAAAAATTCCTTTGGCACACCACAGGCATAGGTAGATTTCAAATGATTTATTTATCTTATTAATTTTAAGAGTACATCTGTACATATAATAAAAACAATTACAATATCATCACCAAATAAACCAGCGAAGTGATGAAGTATTATGGATGTAGGGGATGTAGTTTATTCTTTGATTTTCGAAGTACCTAATCCAATAATCAAATTATTTTCATTCCACTCTTTGATTATTGAAGTACCTAATCAAACACATACTGACGAAGTACTTAATCAAATATTGTTTCGTGATTCCACTCATAATATGGATTGGTACCGGTACCTAAGCACAAGAAATTTGAAAAAAAGATGTGAGTTCTCGTATCGTGAAGCACTTTTCTAAGACAACAAACACGCTAGTACCTATGCGGTAACTACTTAACTAGATCTTTCGATCGATCATTGTCGTCCAAGGAATTGATCTAGACAAAATCTGTAAATTGATCTGTATTCCTTATTAAATGCCCTTTCATACGATACCAGACACGGACCCTCACAATCATTGGATCCCCTCAGAATAATTGTTTTTGTATTTAAAGCCTTAAAAAGTGAACCTTCCTCTAAATGGATTTAACCCAATCTCATATCAGTTCATCTACCACTTACCAAAAATCTACCACCCAAGTTTCACGTTTCTGCGACGCATAGTTTGGCCGCAAACGTGCGCACAAGAAAAGGGACAAATATATATATGGCTTATATATATAAACTTTTAAACCAAGGTCGGATTCGGGTTCTCCTGGTCCTAATTAGTGATCCTGAGTAGAAATTTTTCAATTCTGCGACATCACGGGAGAAACGAATAGGTAGAATTCCTTTTGGAAATCTACCTAAAATTAGACAACCTCCCATACTGATATGTAGACTATTCAGAGGTAGATACTTACTGAAAGTTGAACTCATATTTTTAATGACGCTGAGATCGATGAGATGACATACATGGAATGGAAAATCTCTATCGACTTACGAGTACATTTTTATACATCATTGAAAAAAAAGTTTTTGAGGTATAAATTGAGGACCTACAATTTGATTCTTGTATATAGATACGTTTGTTCCTAAATCTATAGCAAACACATACCTATTATTATTTATCTATTGACATATAGTATAATTTAACTTTCAGTAGGATATAGAGTAAGTCTATTCTTTGACATTGTCATGTCCACTTTAATGGATTCCGCTTAACTTTCTATCATAACGCGGTAGTGGTCTTTTAATATCATAGTAAAATATTATATTACCTTTGTAACTAAACTCTCATATTGTAACATAATATTAGTATTTACCTACTGGCAACAGATATACTTATACCTACTTATAAAAGTAACAATTTGCATAATCAATACATATACCACAATAATATATTAAATAGGTACCTACCTATATAATATCCTATATATTATATAGGTACCTACCTATAAGTATTCGTAATATGTATTTACTGGATGTAAATATACCTACCAGGTTACAATCTAGTGAATATTCATATCTACTTTACTTCATAATAAGTAAGTATAAGATTTTTTATGATTCATGAAAATGATACAAAAATAGTAACTAGTATATACTCAAAACAAACCTTAGGTAGATACCTACCTAGTCATGTTTCGCATAATATTTTCAGCAAACTACGATATGGACTTTGTCTAGAAAAAGTATGCTACTAATCAATAAATATATAGTAAGAAGTTGTCATTTAAAAATGCATTTTCATGTATAAAAGATCAATTCTCAAAAATTGAGTAGATCCTACATATAACTGCATACGAATAATGTATAGTCAAATAGAAAATGATAAAGCTTTCAATAATTCAACAACTAAATACAAAAACCAACTAAGGGATTTCTGTACTAATTTTCTTAGCCTATATATTCGTAGATAATTAATAATGATGATAAAAGTGACGCTCATTTATCAATAGTGAAATCAGAAATCTACCAATTAATGAAGTCTATAGAATAAACACTAAAAATATGAATACCTCATTCATTACATGAAATGTCAAGATTCTATGTTCAAGATATTCTCGTACTCGTACTTATACCGTTTTGTCAGGCTTTGATGACTGTTGACAATGAAGTGTTGAGACGAACAAAATAAATAATCGAATCTATTCATAAAATATGTAGGTGTAAAGTAAATATCGTGTATTCAATTATCCATATTAAAATGTAATCTTACAACTCTGCATTCTCATTTTTAACCATGGATCATATCAATGATATATGGAAAAGTTCCAGAGCTACAAAGTTTATAATTACCTATCCTAGATTCTCACATTTTGTAATAATTTCCTTCATCAATAAATTAATTATCTATTAAAACTGAAATTATTTAGCGATAAAAAGCAGGTGATATAGTAACTCACTAGACAGTAGACTCCAGTGTACGAAATAATAGTTTATGAAGCATATTTTACAGGATTATAAATTCTAACAAAAGCTATAGGTACTCGCATTTTCCAAACATGGCTATAAAGTTGAATAATAAATTATCAAGTTTATAACAAGCCACTTGTCACAAGACAGATTGTAAATAAAATTGAATATAATCGTGAATTTCGGATAATGAAACGTCCGTGAAATGACACACAGTGGCTTTTGAATAGATTTATTAGAATATCACTTGTTCTATGAAAGCATAACTTTCTAGGAAATAATGAGCTTCCATATAAGTCTGCCTACGTCTCGTTCTAAGTGACGTGCTTTCCAAATAATTCACTCGATGTTAGACAACAGTTCTGTGTTATGAAACAAGGAGACAAAAGCTTCGTGGCTTCTTTGTAAGGAAATTTTTATTAAGTTCCTTTAACATTTTTACTACCCTTGAATTACACAAAAAGAGAAAGATACAACAAATAAAAAGTTAGGAACATTAATTCGACACTTTTATTCCTCGCATGAGGCGTCCCTCAATATAGCACTCCCATATTTATATGTGTTATGTACTCAAGAGCTAACAATTTATTTTATTTCCTCCGATTTTCAGAAACCAAAACGTATGTACAATACAGTTAAGAGTGTGATAATGTTCCCTTTTAACCATAAAGGGAGGTGCCGGGTTCAAACCCCGGCGCTAGCGATACGGGCTTTTAGCCTAGTGCAAGGTGTGCAGGAAAGTATTTGGGTTTGTGTATGCAAGCCCAGATCATTTCTTACATAAAAAAAACTGACGTAAGTAATTAATTCTCTCTCTTTAGATTTCGAAAATCGTTCCTAATTTCAGGTTACTTACTAGTTCACTTGATATAAATTAAGTTATTTATGATTTAATAAACTAATACACTTTATAATTAACCCTTCACTTATCTATCTAAATAATTGATAGTCTACTAAACGTGATTGTTTACATTTTGTTGTATGAAATTGATAAACGTGTAACAGTATTCAATTATAATAAAGTAAATGTACATAACACGGAACGTGTATTATTTTGTGATTCCTGGGTAATTGAACAAATTCAATATACTAAAATCTATCATTGGAGAATTCGTTTAAGTATAGTATAAAAGGTAAAAGTGAGTATGAATATTTAACTAGAACACGTATATTAAAATACTCGTAATCATTGTTTCTTAGAACATTATTATTTCAATGAACCTGCCTCCCAGGTTATACCTACACAGTACACAGGTTTGTTAAGTTGATGTCAATCATTTGATGCAATATTTGGATATATACCAATAATATATTCCTGTTTGTCTACAAATGAAAGTCACTTTCTGTGGGAAATTGTGTTTGTTATTACGAGCGAGCGACTGAAATTTGCAAATTTCATTTCTGTGACATATAATGTATCAGAGTTTATAGATATTAGAAGTAAAAGTTTCTAAATGACAATCGTTTCTTCCTCAGGGCATATTTACATCATATTTTACTTTTAATATTGCAAAGTTACCAATAAAATAACGTAACTATTACGTATTTCTACCTTCTGTACTAAATTATGTATCCAAGTAGAAAAATAAAATTATTAACAAGTCCTCGCAATTGTATATGAATCACAATGTGTAAGAAAATAGCGTTAAAGATTACAGGTTACAGGTATTTGGGAAAGAGAAAAAATGATCAGATAAAGAAATAAAGGTACTTACTGAAATGTTTTCTGAAGTCTCTTCTATCAACAGTATGTTTGTGTTTGTGACATATAATTATTACCTGCATGAGAATGTCAAGAGATCGTTCCATATTCATATATGAACGACGAACGTGACTGACGGTGTTAACAAGGTAATTTCAGTAAGGGCATTACATTGTCCTACAACTGTGTCAACAACCTTCACGACTTTATGCTTACTTAGTAAGTACTTCATACTGCAATCTAAACGAGAGGCTGTTGAGAGATCGCTGCACATTTTATGGAATTCACAATAATAAATTATTATCAACTAGTTTTAAGAGTAATAATTAACTAGAAAAGCCTAGTCCCGGATCTAATGCAGCCATGATAATGTGCTAAAGTTTATGTCCATCTATCTCTTCAACATTACGATTGATAATGTAGGTTTACATGGGTAAAAACACCGATGATTGAATAAACTATAACATGTTATGTAGCTATGGATTCTGGATGAATTAAATAAATAGGATCCTACTTCCAGTACAATGACTCCTCCTGTTAGTTCGTCAAATAATATTTGCACCAATTTACAATATTAATTTTGCACAAACTTTTGTCTAAGTTTACAGTTCTTGTGGCACCTAAAGTAATAACAGGCATGATATCTTAAATATTGTAGGTGTTAACTATACATAGACAACAAGGCTTACATATTTTATCTAATAATTTTCCAGATTTTTTACCAAAATGCTTCCGATACAATAATTCAATTGAATTATTGTTTTCATTCCATCAGTTGCTGAGTAAGGCCGTCTGAGACAATCGATTATTTATAACCGAAACAAAAAGCTTTTCGTTAGACAGTAAGACAGTTTCGATATATTTTCCCACCATAGCCCTATTGACTCCCAAACTCTCACAGTTACGTATGTTTAATATTTCCTCTTCTTTCCTTACACGAGAACTAACAAGTCCATGTTCAAATAACAGTCTATTTTGATCGAATCATCAATCAAATAGCAATAAACCATGATGAGTTTTATTTAATCGTTTTAATATTAACTATACAAATATTAAGATGTGTTGAAGTAGGTATCTTAAGAGAAGAAATATGATTTATTTCATTTATGTTACTCATATCTACGCAGCTAAGAACCACAAAGCAAACGATAACATTTGAAACAATATTATTTTACATATTGTAAAGAATAAAAGTTATTTATTCATATGCTACTGATGTTTATAATATTTAAATTTATTGTAGGTATAGTCGTTGTTTTTTGCGTAAATATTTTTTTTATGTTAATAAGCAGTTTTTATTGATAATAGGTATATATTGTTGGTAAGAAAATATCTTATGTGCTTACCAATATTATCATAAGGTGAAAGAATCATAAAAGTATATTGAATATGCAGAAGGCAATTGAGTACAATAGGTTCAATAATTACGTATCTACATACCCTATTTTTTATTGATAGGTAGTTCAATTTTTTGGAACATTTGTTCATGAGGAAATAAACTGGTCGTTTCCCAAAGCATTTTTTAGGGAAAGGCTTACAATTTAAACATAGAGAAAGAAAGAGAAAAAATATTAAATTCAATTTTCTATGATCCGGATAGGGCGCGAAAAGGTTGCAATAACTCAACCATAGAGCATCCTATTTTTACAAGATGGTTCAAAGAAAAGTACCCGTGATCTTGACATATACTATAAAAACTCTCTGCTCAATAAATATAACGATGTATTTACATGTAGGTACGTATAATACTCGTATCAGATTAATTGTTGATTTACGTACTTGAGTTTTATTACTCAGTAGATAATATTTTGGAGATGACAGCAGTATGACCTAAAGGCGTTTCTTCAAACCTTCATACCTAATACAATATTTATATTATATTCATATAGTCCATCATAAATTCTAATGATTGCTTCTGGGCACTTAGAATCAACACAAGCATCACATTAATATATAATGTTTCATAAATAAATACAAAACAATATTTTATTATACTTGTAAATTGATAACCATTGACCACCAGCCTTCAATCAATTAATTAAAGCATGTAATCTCTTAGTAAGCTGTATAAGGCATGTTCTTTTACAACTTAATTAGTTCATATATTTTTATCTCGTTTTTATAACATTCTCTTATCAAAGTTTTAAACACAATAGTTAACAATAAATAGGTATATAATATATGTAATGATATTATGAGAAATTTTAAACAGAACAGAATTCATGGTTTCGAATCAAGGATGCAGCCTGGTATTGTGAATTTAACGAAGAACTTTGTGGAGTAAAACAATGTCGCCAGTTAATAAAGCCATAACATAAACCAGTCCAAGTCAAAGTCGTGAGAAATGACTTTTATCTAAACAACATCTATTACATTATACTAACATGAATAATTTCGCCATTTAATACGCACAAACATACTATAGCCACATTATTTTATCTACAAATGTAGTAGACGTATATATCTCTAGATTATACCTACCTATATACTATATACTGTCTTCGTTATACATACGAAGCTGATATTGATCTGGCGAAAAATGTTTACTATCATTTTTAACATACCAACAATAGCTAAGAATTTATACACGCCTTCATTACTCGTAAAAACTGTAAATATGCATCTCCTATTGTTACAATTAAATTACTACATACCATATATTTTTTTCTCGCATTGTTGAATGAATAGGCTGTTGTTTCAATATACGTACTTTTGAGTTTATTTGTAAAAAAAATCTATACTTACCTTCCTAACACCAAAAAAAAAATTGAGTAATCGTCACTTAAGATTTTAAATTCGTTTGAACCTCATTGTCAATAAAATATGTATAAATTAGTATACTTATAGGTATAAATGAAATATCTGTAAACTATACCGCAGTGCAGCAGTACGATCTTATCTAAATACCTATTTGAAATATTTTATAATACATCCATCCCTTGATATTTAGAAAATATTATTAAAACCTATTGAAAAATAAGTCATGGGAAAAATATGAAATATTTGATTTGTATTATAATGAATAATGACCACCACATGAGCATGGGAATACTTGTGCCTTAGTTATTATTCCCAATTTTACACACGCAACTTGCTTATTAGAATAGTTACCTATATAGAAGTAAAGACGTTATTTATCTAATTCAAGACAATGCTACTAAAATATCCATATATGTACCTATTTACTTTGTTATTACCCGTTTTAGCTAGTAATTTCTCAAAATACGACGACTAAATAATCTATAATGTGAATTTGACAACGAATTCAACGAATACGAGTATATTAATTCCTAAAACGTTATACAATTTTTATTCGACTATCGATATAAAAAATATCAATTAATTATGGCAATAACCATCGGTAGACAAGTAGGTAATTAATAATATGTATATATGACTATAATAGAGTAAAATATCTTATATTAAATTATCAGTATTAAATTAAGACTTGTTTGGTTATGTAAATGCAAGATGACAAGCATGTCAATGCAATCCACCTACATATTAATTATTCAAGCAATGCACTGCGATGCATTTGATGGTAGATATTTAAAGACACATCCATATTCTCATGGATAATTTATCTGATTATGATTACTAAGTAAATGTCTACGTGCTATTCAACCAAGTGTCACCACTGAGCAGTCACCATATCATCGGTTTTACATTGCTTCTCAAAAGATTATCTACCAAAGATGTGACGATTAATATTATATTTGGAATCAGATTACTATGATTACTCGTGCTTGGTAGACAGCTGGTATTAGGATAACGAATAGGTAATCTATTTCTACCATAGCGTTACACATACTCTTCTAACATGTAAACTTGACTATTTTACAAATTATCAGAAAAAATCGATTCAATCGGTCAACAAACAAGTAATTTATTTGATAAAAACCGTCATCTCTATAACATGTTCTTGATGCAACTGATGAGTTTCCCTCTGAAGAGCTTGAGAGTTTATACCTGCTAGTTCTATTGAAAACTTTATTTATCCCTGGGTAGTATGTATTTATGCACTTACTGAATTGTACCGCATTTTATTTTGGCTTTGGGACGACATTGTGACCCAATTATGATTTCATTCCATGCAGAGGATGAACTTTACATATTTAACTCATTTTTGAACAAAAGTGCAATTAATGAGTTTTACCTCTAAACAGGCGATATGATTGTATAGGTTTAAAAGATAAACGCGAAACCAACGAATATATCGAAGGAATAATGTTTTCCACACTGCATGACCGTTATCTATTTTAAAAGTGACGTTGAGCAATGCAGTAATAAAAATTACACATTTGATAAAATTTCGAGTGAATTGTATAATTGGGTTGATTTTTAACACCTTAAAATGATTTCGAAACAATTTGCATAACTGCATTCCTACGAATTTACTATAAATAAAGTGTTAGATTTAAAATACTTATAAAATCAACCTTGTGCTACATATTATTATGTTCAGTCTACACCCAGAAACTATTACTTTAGCTTCCTTAAATAGATTTTTATGTCAAAGCATTGGAGGCCTCTACAGCAAACGGCAATCTAAGAACTCCATATAGAGTCATACAACTGACACCTAATGTGATCGTGATTAGTATCCAATCCACTATTATCCACATGTGAAATGATTCGGTACCTGATGATTTTATTTTTAGTGCATGCCTATCTGTTTCATAGAAAATATTACGGCATATATTAGGCACTATTGAAGTTTTTTTCGAAATCCCAAGATATTTGAAACATCGGTAGGTACTTATTTATTAGACAGACAAGTTTGAGTAGTCAACCAAAAGTTGGCTGGTACGTAGTTGTCACAATGAAGCAATTCCACGAACTTTTTGTTTTTTCCAACTTCTATACTTCGGATACACAATTAAACAATTTGTTTGTAATAATGATAGATCCACGAGAACTAATAATTGAGCTCTCCATGGTGTATAATATATGTACTAGGTACCTATATGTAGATTAATGTACTGCCTATCTAATCGTATATACAAAATTACATAACGCGTAAAATTTTAAATAATATTTATCAATCCAATAAAAATAGAAAGGAATACAATATGAGTGTATCAAATTTAGTATGTTCATATAATTTGAGATCAGATGTATGTAATGATAAAACATATTAGTGTTGTAGTTATATTTGTCTACAACATTATTACTAATACTAAGAGATACTATTACCTAGTCACTAGTGGATAGCTCAAAGCCATTTTACAATTGTGCTTAATGAAGTCAAACGCATGATCCAGTAACAAACGTGATACAATAAATCAAGCAATTGAATTGATACAATAATAATATGTAACACCAATAAATATAACTTCAAATGTCATACAACATAATCGAATTTTAATTCACGTTTTTATAGAAAACAGATAAGCCTCACGGCATCCTCAGGCAGTGTTGGACATTTTTATTTCATATCAAGATAATTATGTGGCAAAGTCGTGAATCAAACTGATATCGTAATTTCATGTTTAGTATAATACAAGACATTTCATTTCAAATATTGTGATATTTTATGGAATTAAAGACATTTAGTTAAGTTAGGTAACTCATGGAGAGTAGATATATTTTCCTATTACTGGTTCTTCACTTCTTCAATACAGATAGTGATCACTCATTCTCTTTGACAACGGATAGTTCCTCTGCATCAATATCCATAATAGCATACATACTGCACAGGTATCGAATTCATAAATTTTACAATAAACTTTCGTTTTGAGATGGCAAGCTATTGCTTAAGATTTCCACTGAATTGGTATTGTTGGATATTTTTCAGTATTCTCTTCATTCAATAATCTTTGTGAATTTGTGATATTATATGGATATTGGTGTACCTAAGATACAATCTCCCGTAAGCTATATAATTCTATGATGCGTATAGTATCAAGTACTGAGTTTCTCTGATCATCAATTACAATCATGGGTAAATGAATAGGTGACTAACTCAATGATAGTATTATTTCCATACAATAATGTAGAGTAGATAGTGGAATACTACGAGTAGATAGATATGCACCAACACCAACTAAGAGATTTGCTCGACTTGAAGATAACTGGGCGCTCTTGGGTGTCGTTATTCCGGTTCTCTATTCGTTGTCCGTTCCCATTTCCCTAGAACTTGTGATGATAAATCTCAGTTAGTTATACACATTTCGCTCTAAATTAATAAAATTACTATATCTTTAGCCTTCTAGCCATCATTCTACTATAAATGATATGTTTGTATTATAATCCAACTCTCTATAGCCTTCTATAGTCTATAAATATTGCTAATTTATCATTTACGTTCAATCGATCAATCTCTGCCTACAGTAATATCAGTGAGTTAAAATATTAAATAATTAAATACCTACATACATACACACTGTAACCAACCCATCTTTCTAAAATTCTTACAAGGGTAGAAAAATGTAGGTAGGTATAACATAATATATTTACATATAGGTACCTATATACTGTGGATGTTCGTTTCAAATATGAACTTTGAAAGTTCTTTCCATTTAGCTTGCACTTCGGTCATCTAATCAATGATCACTAAATACGTAAAAAAAAGAGGAATCCACATAATTGATGATAAACAAAGTCCAAAATTGGAGAAATTGTCCAAATACCTACCTAGCAGTAGATACACTGTGTTAAATTGTGACATGAATGATTATATCAGTAAACCTCAATTTGCAAACAAAGGTCAGCGATAGATAATCAATTAATTGAAAAGAGCCGTTAATTAAAAATTAGGCACACTTAACTTAATTGGGGACGATTAATTCGGCCAGTCAGGTGTTTAGTTTAGGTATACATATTATTATGTATACATAATCGACAGGAGAGAAATACTTATATCTGGTTAAGGAAAAAACACATTAATATGAGTAGTTTACCTATTAATAAGCATTACCTTCATGAGCATTACATGCACCTGTACCTTTAAAGACATGTTAATGAATGTATTTATAATTAATATATCGTATACATCTACAATCAGATACAGAGACATATAATTTATTAAAATTAAGTTATTTATTAGATAACTACGAATCTACCTTTTGCCAAATAAGCTGTCTCACCTATTACCGTATCTGATGATTAAAAACAGATGTAGATA
Organism: Ceraclea dissimilis; assembly: GCA_963576895.1. Lineage (NCBI taxonomy): Eukaryota > Metazoa > Arthropoda > Insecta > Trichoptera > Leptoceridae > Ceraclea > Ceraclea dissimilis. Next base: position 10,524,003 of record OY756359.1, read on the forward strand.
TTTAAAGGACAAATATTTTTAAATAGACATAGATCGAGTATTTATAATGAGTGTTCAGTTTACGAAATGCCCAAAGTGAGGTGTAGTACCTAAGTATTATTAATATTAATTGCTTTACCTAATAGGTATTGAAGTAAAACGTATATATACATACACATCACACATATTTGATTAGAATTAATTAAAGCTTAATGGTGCACCTGTAAAAACACATTTATAATAGCTAATAATAGTTGTCGTATATTATTGTGATTATATTGTATGAAATAAGTATGCATAAAGTAATTTATTAACTTATCCACACAGTTGGTTTGGTTGGCAGTTATTGAATGTGTATTTTTACGATATTGTGCAATTCATATAGGTATAAGCAATTTATTGATACGATACGGCACAGGTACGCAGTACGCATGGTACGTTCACCTCTGCAAGGTCAGTGTTTACTCGATTTGACCAACACAATTTTTCCAATGCAGTAGGTATATTTTTAAATCAAAGATTACTATCATTGAAATAGTTATTGATGCATCTGCGGCAAAAAACTTTGTAATCTTTACTATAAACATACTGATACGGTTATTAGCGATTTATGAAGTTATTATAAGAAAGCAGCGCACACAAAACTGACGTTAGTGTCTCTTGCGGAATACCGAGTAACACTGAAAACTATGATTTGAAAAATCTATGGCTTCGTATTCAAAAAATATGTGATGAACATCGATACGAAAACTCTAACATAAAAACAGGTCAAGTTTAGGCAACTGTAATTTCAAAGTAGCAATTGCAGGTATAATGCTGTCTAGGTACCACCAACACCTGATAATGTCTTTTGAGGTGATAACTTTTATATGGCAAATAATTAATTAATCGATGCTGTAATAAAAATCTGCCATTATAAAGCCGCCCAACAAGAAGATCTATAGGCGTGAGACGTAACAAGTACTTACCTAAATATAAAACGCTATAATGTTAATGACCTCGAATATTCGTTAGTTAAGTACCTACTAGGGTACATTATATATTATTTAGCGTTCGACTAAGAGAGGTACAAAAATAGCAAACTATGTAATCGTTTAAGCAGGTTATTGATGAGCAGTTCAATTCATACTAGTTTATTATGTAAATTTTTCCAATAGGTATCTAATAATTTAGTATGGAAATGAGTACTACACACAGTAGCGAAGGGTAGATTTCCGCAGAAGGGAAGCCGTGACTAACATTTCTTATGGGATTACGCCAGATTAGACACTATTATACCTATCATTTTACCCAAAAGGTAACTCGATGGGAATCGTGTTCTTTGGTAGCTTCGCGCCTGCTACACATATACCTACATATTTTAGAACTTCTCCTAATAAAATGTATCGATATGTCTACCTGCTAGTAAATATTGAGATGCAGAAATTGTAACTGCGATTATGTAGAGATTAACTCAAGTTATTCGTTAGCTTAAAAGTCCATAAAGACACGTCATCTTCTTTTTTGTCTCTGGTAAAATGTTTCTCAATAGTCTAATGTATTTTTTTAACAACACTCTTCGGATCAAAGCTTTTGATTTATCAAACAATCATACCGTCAGTATTAGATACACGATTTCGTGGTTTAATTTATTCTTGGGAATTGGCAGAAAACATTCCTTTGGTGGGTTATTGTTGGCATTCTTTATTGATCCCAATATCCCAGGAGAAATATATACAAATACCGGAGTGAAAAAAAAAACGATTCGCGTACAGTCTGTTTATAAAACTATACAGAGCAGTCCTTATGTAGTAATTTAGTATGGTAGTTAGAAGTATGGTAGGTAACCGGCTTCATTACTATATTTAGATATTCCGTAATAATAAAAGTTCCAAAAGACAAAGTCTGCACTCTTGGCATTCTTTAATCTTCACCCCCCGCCTCACCGTCCATCCTCCATACCTCATCCAGCGCAGGCGACGATATACACTCCGTGAGGAATTTAGCAATGTTATGTTATGAGAAATATTATTATAATGAAATATCTCTTTTACAGTTTCCAATACTACACCTAATAGTATAACAAATGTGCATTTCATATAAACTGTAATGTTGTGAAGATATCATAATAATTCATGTAGGCAGTGGCGTAACTACAGCCGGGCAGTTTGGGCAACTGCCCGGTGCCCCGCGAACTAGGAGGCCCCGCAGGGGCCTTTTCAGATATCATGAAAATGCGTTAAATCTACAGTTGTTTCATTTAAAAAAATGGCTGTGGCTCTAATTAATCCTTTTGTTGCGTTGCGTACCATTTCGATTAGGTACTTACCTACAAAAGTTTTTTTTATTTTCCGAAAAATACGCGGTGAAGAAAAACGTGGGGAACAAATAAGATACTCAGACGTCCTTCTGGAGGGTCCATGTCGACCGAATGGAAGACACCATCAGACTCTCGAAAATGGTCAAAAATGAAAATCCTACCGGAAGAAGACTACAGTCCTCAGTCCTCATTCCAGGACAGCCCGCCGTCACAAATATGTCATAGTCATAATGACGAAGATAAGATGACGAAGAAAAAATACAATATATTTTCATAACGGCCTTCTTTATAGAGCACGCACGCACAGTACATACTTCTATAAGCACTATAAGCAGTTTCAGTTACAATTTTTTTTCGCTATTTACATTACACTTGATTACACTTCGCGGAGCTATTTGTTGTTGTTTTTTTTTAATACCACATCTATTCTAGAATTTTCTGTTGCTCCCCCTCTCATATTTTTTATAAAACAAGCAATAAAGAATGACTGTTTTCAGGCGTTTTAAATTATATTCAAAATATATTTAAAAAATTAATAGATACCTTTCAGGTCAGGGACACCCGAGGATAGTTTGGCCCGGGGCCCCGGAGGATCGTTTTTCCCGGGGCCCTGAGCTGCTTTGTTACGCCACTGCATGTAGGTATCCATTGTTTTGATTTAGACGTGAATTTCTCATACCTAAGTGTTTCATATTGCATATCGTACAATAAATTAATATTATTTTATCATATTAATTTGATATGAAATATGAATTAAAAAATGAATAAATATTAACGTAGTTTTTTTAGGAATAGAGGTATGTAGAGGAGCTATAGAATAGAAATAATGAAACATATTAGGCATTTTCAGCGTCAAAATTATCAGAAAGAATTTAATGTAGTGGACTACTGCTCTGTCCTTTCAGGTCAAATTACTACATCTTCCCACGTTATTGCTTACACTATTTAATATTTAATGAAGTTAATGCCTATTGCCTACAGTATTATACAGGTAATAAAATTGAAACGTTATATAAAATATCATAGAGAGATTGAACCGATTAATCAACATTTTATGGTAAAATGCTTCTTGTCACGATTTTACGTTAGGCGGTTATTGATTAGGTAAGCCCAATTTGCCATGATATTGACCACATATGGATACAGCAGCTGGAGGCTACATCATCTGGAAAGTTTCTAAATGTTAGAAAGGCGATACAATCTCTACGAGATCTTCCAGTTTATATTAACAGCCTTCTGGTGTTCATTTGCAATAAAAGTTATAAAACTCTCTATTAAATTAATTAATTATACTTTTAAATCCAGTTTATCTAATTCATATTTGTTTGTATAATCTGAAAGTTCTAGATGAGAAATCAGGTGATAGAAATTGGTTTGGATAAGCAAAATATATTTTTTAATGTAAATATGTGGCTCATCCTGTACATTTCTACCTAACATGGAATAATTTCTAACATTAGATAACTATTAGTATTCGAGACGACAGTGACTAATATAAAAAAGGTGATAAAAGACGATGGTTGAACGTGAAACTACTGCAGCGAGACGCTCCTGTAATAAAATCCAGAAAACTAGACAATAAAGTTTAGATAAATATTTGTACAGACCTACCTCTCTGACATCTAATATAGTATGTATTATGAATGTGCATAGATAGATAAGTTCGATCGCTAATATTATTACGTACCTACTACCTAGCCATGTCTATACAAATGTAGTGAATGATGTCCTTATATGGAAGAAGTTCACCAAGAGATCCGCATTCCTGTTGTGTCGTCTCTCTTTACCTCACACCCCTCACAGCCTCCAGCCTCGCAAGACAAGGAAGAGCTTAAAATAACTATACTAACTATGCATTCGGAGGTACAAAACACGAACGCACTATAGGCACTAATAATAATACATATATAGGTATTAGCAATATCAGAAGTATCACAACAATATGTATTAAGTTAAAGAAAATTGAAAAGCTATATATTATGATTGTATAGTGTTGTATGTGCAAAAGACAAAAACATCCCCATTCTGAGCCTGGAAACGGACTAGTCTCTGGAGCGATTCTATGAGAGAGACAGTCCAAAGAAATCCATGGAGACGACTAAGAATAAGGTGGAAAATCTGGAGCTGTACTGTATACACATACCCATTATAAATAGTGCTTCCATTAGGTATACCTACACTAAATCGAAAGTACTTCGGATAAAATTTTAGGATTTGTTTATTCATTTTGATAACCACCTTGTTGGATTTATTCATAAAATATTTATCCAATAAAATTTTACTATTTGCAAACATTTTAACATACACGATCATATTATGGGCTAATAAATATCTACATAAGGCAAATCGATAACCATTAATAAGACAAACTGGTTAATAATATAAAAACAATATGTAGTTAGTTATTGCCGACCGATATTTAAGTATATAGGCAGATAGATATCAATGAATTATTTATGTTAAAATGTACACAAATGGAATCTTAATGTTATGCATGTTGAATGAATTAATGAATGGACAATAGGTAGATGAAATCCTAAAAATAAATAATCTTACATAATTTTGCTCATCGTTTTATGACTAACTTATTTCGTGGGAGAGTGGTCTTTGATGGGAGTTGTTTAATGAACGGAACTTAAAACACACAGAATGGAAAGAATTCGATATAGGTACATTACACGATTTTTATAACAATTAAAACATATCGTTTTATATAGTGTGTGCAATATTGTAGTAGGTATATGAATGCCCCAAAATAGCAGCACATTCAACTAAGTAAAGTACATAATAAAAAATGACCCAAAATAACAAAATTTTCTTCTAATATAATCTTTGTGACCTGATTCAGCTCATCAGTATGCAAAATCTTAAAACTATTTGCATCACAAAAAGACTATAAAATACATTTGTAATATTCAACATGTCAACTAAATACCATATTGTTGATGACTAGAATAGAAAAACTGCCAATAAAACTACATAAATATTATACCAGCTACTTAAGCATATTATATTAATGAGCAAAATAAGGTGATACTTCTAAACAAGGCCATTTTATTAATAAAATAAATTTAAATCTTGTATCGGTTTTGAACTGAAGTGATCATAATATAATACCAACGTAAAGTTAAATATAATATCGAGTTTCCATTCTAAATAGATATTGCTTACCATAAAAATATGAAACTCGATTTTATAGCATGGTACCTACCTAATTATTTTTCTTTCAATTGTATATTTGTCCTAAGTAAAAAAAAATAAAGGATAATTAATTAAAATAAATCTTGATATTTAGGAGTATTTACCTGTTGATCTTTAAAAAATATATTTCGTATCTAAACCACATTAAATTTCAATCAGTGGATGGCTATAAATATGAAGATTCTCTTTGCTTACAGTAAAATGTATGTCTAAAGATGTGATTCACAGATTAATTACGTAGGTAGGTTTTTATCATTTGCCAGGAAATATTGTAGGCATATAATAATTTCAAGTGCATGAAAATACCCACATAAAATTTGTTTATTTATTATGCGGACATTATTTCTTAAATCGCAAAATAATGCAAATAGTAATACAACTATATCAAGAATAATTTAATAAACGAGGCGGGAAATTTGTTATATAATGAACAATAAAAATTACAATGTTGATCAAATAAACTACAATAGTATTTATAACACTTGACAGGTATATAAGCTGCAAAATTGTAAACGAATTATAATTGATTCAATTCATCATTTAACGGACCTATAAATTAAAACAAACTTAACAACATAATAATACAATAATTAAATTATTATGTGTTACATTCTCTGAAATTGTGGAATGTTAAAGTAATAAAATAATAATGAATTGCCCACAAACCATGAACGACAAAATAATAAGTGGTCGCTGAGGTGTAAATGGAAAGATGATACTCGTATGGTGGAGGTGGAGGTAAACTAAACACAGCACCTTGTATGATATTACATAATACACATTAACATTACTCGTACTACGAGTATACCTATTACCTGCACCTAATAATACCTCCTCTACAACACTACTTAATCAATGCTCATTACATAAATGACTAATACACAATAGGAATTAAACCTAGTTTAATACCTAATCAAATATAATAATTACAATTCATGAACTGATATTGAAATTCTTAGCATAAAATTTTGATAAATGTATAACTACAAGACTCGACTAATTTTATGTCAGGCCTCTAAGGCAATCTTTCGAATCATCAAACAACTCAAAACTCTTGCTTGTGTTACTACATATTATCATTCATCAATAGAAATACATTTGTGTAGAAAACAAAATTCTGTACTTATTAGATATTGCAGCAGTTCTTAAATTAAAAAGGAATGATGATTCTTGACATTGAGAGGGCACTCGATATAACCTCCGTCTGGGTCCTATCATGTCAGACCTCAATTATATCAATCCAACGAATTTATTTGTATTGAAATAAATGGACAATTTTGAGCTAAAAATAAATCTCGAAAATTATACCTGGCTTGAGGCTATTACATTATACTTACCTGCTGAGGTATTAGTCAAAATTCTGCTTCAACGGATGACAAACAAGATGCAGAGGTGGGCACCGTTAATCAAAAAGTTAACTTCGTTATTCGATAATCCGTTAACTAAAAAGTTAACTTCGTTAATCGTTAAAGCGTTACATTTTGAAAAATGTAACGGAAGTTAAAGTTAATCCGTTAAAGCGTTAAATGTAAAAAATCGCGGTTAAATGGTATGAAATAGAACTATATTAGTACTACTGCTACCACATTTACACTATATTGCGATGTATCCCAACATTCCTAACAAAGTGAAATTTCTTTTCCAACTCCCAACTCACATACGATACCACACATAACCCCGTACAACCCTTGGATTATTATATCTAATGCCAGCGCCGCCAGTGGATGATGTCTATGCAAACAATCTAATATTAACGGACTTAATTAACGGAAGTAAAATGTAACGGAAGTTAAATAATCCGTTAACAATTTTTGGAGGTGAGAAAAGCGTTAAATCGTTAACCAAAATGTTATCTTCGTTAATCAACGATTAACGGATTAACGCTTTTCTGCCCAGCTCTGACAAGATGTAACATGATATGATACTCTAATATGGATGTTGTAAGTTGTTATATATGTATTCCGAATTGTTAATTTTCCTCTTCCATCATAACTTAAGAAGAACCTGTGATGTTTCGATGTGTTAATTGCTTTAGCCTCTGCTTAGGTTGATGTGTGCCACAGAATACAACATGAAGGTTACATTAATGTACTTATTAAAGGAAATACTGATTACCACATCACAGTGCGTAAGTAAACAAACTAAAATACACATCAATAAATGTCTCCATACCTTTTGTATTAGATTGAATTAATATTTGCTTATTGTATTATGTCTTATTAAAACCACTAGTCGAGCAAGATCTCAAGCATGACAACGAGTAGTATAAATAATATAATATCAACATATTCCAATCATGCTAAATACTACGCATATTATAATTTACACTATGTTGAAATTAAATTTAGTGGGAAGTTGTTGCGAATTTATCGATACAACATAATGATTTACATGCTGAACTTTGTATTTAAAACATGGTTTTAAATTTATTTATCGCCAAAATGAACAACAACATAATACCAATACTTAAAGTATGTGATGTCCTTTCTTAATTATTTCCTTTTTTTAATTTATTCCGCTAACATTTTTCAAGACCAATGTATAACAAACGCTTGAATAAACGATTACCTTCGGCTACAAATTGACCAATAATATAAGCCATAATTATTTTCGAATCAGTTTTCTAAATTGTACAGGAGATACGACTAAGCAGGTAATTTCACACACAATTATTTAAAATGAAAAGATTAAACTGGTTAATCTAAATAATAATATGCTAAACGTAAACTCTATACAATTATTGTAACTATTATTTAGATGCCCACTTTGTATAATGAAAAATAACCGTATCATGATAGATAAATATTTGATAGGACAGTATTCCAACGAATGGGGCTTTCCTATTTATATGTACCTTTTTCTTCTTCTTCGTCAGCCTACTCCCGTCCACTCCTGGACGAATGCCTTCTCCATCTGCTTATATGGTACTAATTTATTTGTTAATAAAATTGTTAAGATAAAATATCGCATACTATATCGCTAACTGCGCGATCGACAAAGCCAATCGGCGCTATTCATCTATATTAGTAGTATGAAATATAATTCTATTGAATATTTTTGTACTTCTTTTATATATCAAATCTGTTGTTTACTTGTTGTCTTTGTGTTGATTCCTGTTAATTATACAGAGAACAACAGAATTTCCTAGATTAGCTCTACCTATGCTATCAATTGTAGGCAGTATTGACAGAGGGAGTTTAGTGTTGCTTGATGTGATAATAAGACATGATAACATTTTTTAGCTCCTTTACTATATTATTAAAATTTACTATTTTTGGATTGTTATAGATTTTACCATCAGTCGCGGGTAGAAGATAAATTGATAAAGTCCAGGATAGAGAGAAATGGAAACAATTGGAAGATCTGGGCTATATCAGAAATCAGAATATAGCTAGAACTGTATCATAGAAGAAGATAGAAGAAGTGTTATCTTCGCCAAAAGTGAAGGTTTCTACGAATCATTTTACGTCGCAGTATTAAATAATATAAGATTGTACAAATACGATTACAATTTCTATGCAAAAGTTTTTATTAATTCACACGACATTTAGACGAATGCTAAGGTAAGTATTTTATAACAAGATCCTTGATCTATAATTCACATGATAACAGAATTACTTTTCACAAACAAGGCGTAAATGTTAAATATTTGTTTCACAAGAATAATAAACCTAAACAAATTTCTTGTAGTTTACTGACATATGTAAGTAAGGTACAATAAGACGAAAACTATAGAACTTTAGTTAAGATGAATTTTTCTTTATTGATGTAAACTTAATATAGGTACCTACGAGTACATAACTTCTGTTTCTCAGTTTGGTCCTATGGTCTCTAGTAAAACGAATTCATTCAGGTTCGTCCTAATATACCCCATCAATTGAATTGAACACGAATAATAATTTCCGATATACTATGTAAGTTTGATATTAACCGATTACTATATAATATAATACTCACAATGGTTGAATAATATTGAATCTTACGATATTTCTCTGAAAGATTCTTGGAGTTCCAAGTTATCGAATTAGGTTCTAGCAGAGATAGTGATTGTACAAATGTACAGTACCTAATTTCTGTATGGAGACAACGCCACTTACCTGCAACAAAAAAATACATTTAATTAGGTAATTGTCAAAAATTAGGTAAAGAAATATTAATCTTATGAAAATTAGTTGAATGAACGGTAATTAAAAACTAGCCATTTGTGGTGCTTACATATTTCATTACAGAATAATCATCGTAACAGATATACAGGAGAGATTATGTAATGACATATAATTAAAATAAAACAATATGTTACCACTTTTCGCTTATTATAATATGCAAGATCAATTGTTACACATCTATATCGGCAAAAACTTATTTAAATTCGGTACCTACTTTCATTTTTGACAAGTTTAATCAATGGCCATTTTAAATTCGTCAACATTTTATTATATGTTAGATTATAGTGTCGCCTGTTGAAAAGAAAATAGTGTATGTAATAATAGCAATATCTACTCAAGTCAGTGATCGATAGTATATATGTAATAACTTTCATATTATTACCTATGCCTACAAGAAGAAGAATAAAGAGAAGTGAGTGCAGGTAAAGTAAACTGGTTTACATTGGAAGGTGAACAGTGAACATTCAACAGTAGAAACATCTACCTTCTCCATACAATAGTTACAGGTTATATTATAATATAATAGATAGGTAGATACTCTCAACACAAAATAATCTGCAATCTGTCAATACTCAGAACCAAATTGGGCTAATAATCATTTTGATATAGACGAAAATAATTAAAAAATTAAATATAATAGTCCAGTTAAATTTTGGTGACTCGTTTGTAATTGTTTGCAAATAATCACATCCAACCAATACTAATTTTGAAATGAATGTAATTAAATAGATACAAAATATGAATAGGTACAATTATTTTCACGATAATATTATTTATTACACGACAACATGACTTTTTATTCGAAAAAAAAAGAAAAGAAGAAAATAAAAATAAAATTTTCTTAGACAGGCATCCACGACATTACTCTTTTCTCGGTATTACATTTGAAGAATATATACTTTTTTAAATGAATCTGGGTTTATCGAAATAAACCCAAATACATCTTTGCACACTTCACAGAAAGCTTGAAAAGCTTGTGTTGTGAAGTGGAGTAAGTCGACATCGGGGATTGAACCCGCGCCCGCCGGATTAACAGACGAGCGCGTTACCAACCAGGCTACCGACCACCTCAAAGGTTAATTTACTTAATGAAGATTATATGTATAACCAGTGATGGTGAAAATAGGTAAGATGGATATTATAATAAAATTAATTTACCCTAGCAATTATTTAAATCCTAAAGCCGGACTTTGAGACACACGCCCAATATGTAAGTTAGTATCATATAAATATGTACCAACATGGCAGAAACAGGTTTAGTTGTTGCCAACTTTAAGTTCAAATTCTTTACCTACGAGTACCTACCTCTACATTTGATACTACAACTCACAAGAAGATTCCCATTCATTCAACTTTTATGGGAAATAAACATTTTATAATTACTATGTACTAACAGTAAAACTAATTAACTGTATAGGTATACGACGGTGCTTGCAAATAATTACTCCAAATTGGATATGTAGTGTTTTCTGTAGTAAATGTTTAAAATTGAAACAAACATCCAATGACCTCACCTAACTGAACCTTCATCTATAACTGACTAGACTGTGTTATTACATTACACTTCTTATAATGTGCTTCTAACAATTAACTTATTTGTTCTAAATAATAATATGTCACTTTTCATTAGATTGAAAGAAGATTTTGTGTGTTAAATACGAGTAATGAGGCTGCTTAAAAAATCTGCTTACATAGTCGTACTATAAAAATATTAATAGCATTCGATCTCTTTTAAAATGAATATGAATAGATAATCCAAAAATTTGTAAATGATTCAATTTTTGGTTTAAGAGTATAGTTTTACCGATTCGTTTCAACTATTATACCTACAATAAAATTCATTCACGCCGATATGATAAACTTAAAATAATACAATTTTGTACTGTGGACTCAAAAAAATTTGAGACGCGAAACCTATGCCCATATTCCTGTACATAAATACAAACCCTTAACAAAATATTTAATTTCTTAACGTAATAATGTCGTGACGTAGGTACTTGTCCATCTAGCTAGAAACTAAATTTTCATAACTATACCGCAATTTTTTTCTTAAACTCAGACAAAATGAAAATAATATTAGGTACATATGGGTACAAAACAGATCACTTACTCTTCATATAAGATGTTAGGTGGGAGTTCTGACATAATATTTACTCTTTCAACAATAAGATTTCCCATATAATAATATTATTCTTTGATTGAAAATTAACATCGCGGATAATACATCTGTTCTGTTACATTCAACCTTGTCACGACAATACATACTAATTACAGGTTCATCAGTAAATCAGCGATGTGGAACACGGTGTTACCTTATACGTTGACAGCTCCATCGTCATCTGACACTACCTACAGCATTGACTTGTAACTAGACAGTAGACACTTCAAGCCAAAACATCTCCAATGAACAACAAACCGAGATAAATGTCCGTTTCTGATGTAAATGGAAGTAGGCACCTCACCTACCTATATAAAAAGACAACGAGAAGAATGTGAACTAACAGTTACTTAGCGATACTACTAATTATTATGAGGTACTTGCTCTGCTCTGCTCTTCTCATACAAACTGGTCACCCCTTCATTTACATCTCATCCTATATAGGTATGTACAACATGACATCTTGTAAAAACTATGAGTATTGGTATTCCATGCTTACAGCGAGTATTCCTGCTAATTAAAATTACATGCTATTAAGCCGATTAATAGTTATCATGATATCTACGAGTATATTTAAATGTTGAAGGAAATTTTCGAGTCGAAATTAAAATAACACAAGGTGGTAAATGTATTGCAATTGCACATAATTTTGCAAAACGAATACACAAAAAGCTTTTTGTGATACGATGATATAGAAGTTTGTATAAGCGAGGTACAAGTCTAGATGAAGTACCTACTTCATGTTTGACAGACAGTTTAATTAGTGTTTAAAGGCGGATTCACGGACAAGATGTCAAAGGTGTCGAGAGGTGAGTGAGCAGTGAAGAGAATAATGGATATAGTTGAGTAAATATAGGAGTATTACGGACAAGTAAAAGACAATGACCTTGCCCTAGATGTGAACACAGGTAGGTCCGACTGATATCTAATGCCATTCATTGTATTAAAGAGGTAGTCTGGTGAATTATTACCTACCTGTTGCAATTATAGGCACATTGCCTAATAATGTAAGATATGATTTGCATGAATTTATTACGATCATTATCATTATAACTATTACCTCATTATAAGCATACTTTATTACATCAATAAACAATGATCTTGTTAGTTATTTGGGAATGTGCAATTCATAAATTTATAATACACTATTTCTGTTAGAATCTTGAGTAACAATAATTGGCCAAAAAGAACTATATTTATATTATATCCAATTCGTAGGATGATAATATCAGAAGCGGAATGATTCTACTGTGATCCCTGTGTTTCAAAAATTAAATGAAATATTCGCTAAGCCAATGGACTCTCAAACATAACTTAAACTTCACACCTGCTGCAGACACTTGAATCTCATTATCTTTCATATATATACGAGTACCAACATTCTTAGTAGGTATAGAATTACTATTGTTAGAAACACATAAAAGAATACTGATGAATCAATAGGAAATATTCGCATATTGATGATTGTCAAATAGGTATGCTTACCTAATTAGTATTGATTTTTTTAAGAATACTAATACTATAACCAACTACCTTGTCTACGAGTATTATTATATACTTAACCACAGAAGCTGAATGTTTTTCGACTGAATGACCCTAGTGTTAATCTGAGTGGAAAAATATGTAGGCAGTTATTGGAATAAAAAACATCTGACAAAATACCTGTAATACGAGGATAATGTTTCACGACAATATTGTAATCAATAGTCTGCACTTATTGAACGTAGCAACTAATATAACAACTGAGAAAAAAATTGACAAGAGATCACAAAAAGGTGAATAGATGACATTATCCAGATTACGGGTCGCAGATGACAGCACACAGCTCAAGACAGAAAACATTGAAGGGGTTTTTAAGAGGTCTATGCCTAGCAGTGCCAGTGGTGCGAAAATGGTTAGCATTAAGTAAGAAAAAAATAAATAGTTAGTTTCCGGGCACACATACATACTTATCCAGAATTCACTGTTCATATACTTTATATTATGTCGATCAGTATTTCAGTAGTATCCAGCTGGAAATCTGGATAAAAAATGTATTTACATATTTATACAAGAATAAGTACGTCAATGTACCATCGGGAAAGTAAAATAGGCAGTGGTTAGGATATTTCCCACTCATTCTGCGATTGTTATTGTCATCAAAACGTGAGAAATGATGCGTTAAGATATCGGCTTACTTTGTTACACCATAATGATGCTAGGTATATCCATAAACCATTAAACCAAGCATCCATAGTGTGGTGGAATACTCACATAGAATTATAATTAACCTAACATTATAATATATAGAAGACGTAATGAATAACTATGTATAGTTTCTTGACGTATTGTTTCCATTGAGAGGCTGAAACTCATTCAATGAAATGATATTTAAATCGTTATAAGTTATATTGTATGTATATTTATTTATATGTAATAAAATCAATCCTAATGCTACATTTGCATTATATTTTGCTCAAAGTACTTCTACAGACAATAAAAAAGGAGATCATAACGCATGGATCTGATGATTGGAATAACCGATCTACAATCTTATTTTATGAAATGATATTTTAAAGATTCAATACACGCGACGAATGAATTACAGTGGAATTCTCAAGTTTATTGTTTAATTCATTAGTTCACATTTTATGATCGATTTATATAATGTATCGGACAAAATTAGCACCACATCACAATTACAGCATCAGGAGACGAAATCATAATACCTCTAATACACCCTCAAATATTATGTAAAAATTAGATTTACCGGAAAATTTATACATAAAAATGCAAAAATCGGTCATTATTATTATTATTGTGTTGGCCTCCACCCGTTCGCGAGTGATTTAGCCGGTCATTATTAATACTTGCAATGCTGTAAGACAATTTCTAAACACTGATATTTCAGGCACACTGCTTGTAATTTAGGCCCCGCGCATCTGAGCCTAATCCTGTGATATCCGTGATATCTGGATAAGCGATTTTTTTTCCAGTATTAGGCTGATGACTTTATATGTGAATCATGATAATATGTAGATTCTTCTGGCTGATAATACTGAGAAGTGTGTCGGCAAAGTCATGCCTCCGCGTAAAAAAGGGGTATTCGGAGACGGACCGACATTTTACTAATTCCGTTTTTCTTAAAAGAAGATATGAGCAACAAAGTCGAATTAAATAAGCAAACCAATGGTGAGAGCAGCAGTGGGTACCTACCTGCACAACAAATATCAAATAACCGCAAGGTACTATTATTCTAAAACTACATAATGAGTAACAAACAAATGAACAGTCATTTATTAAATTTTTCACACTGTGTTTATTGATTGAATATTATACTCTGATGGAGAAAAATGTCTAACAAAAATATCGCATGTAATGATTGATATGACAGACATCCAATCATCGGGCAACACCTTACTATATTATAGCGATGTACCGACTAGTCAAGAAAGTCGACTATCCGGCCAAAGATGGCGACCAGTCGGCGACTAGTCGACTTAAAATGACGACCATAGTCAGTACCAAATAGCTACAGAAAGTTAAAGAAATATATCACCAGTATGTACAATACGTTTACTATTTTAGTCGGCCGACTAATCGGTCATTGGAGTACTGTCTAGTCGGCCAATTCCATAGTTGGCCCATCA
The DNA here is from genome assembly GCA_963576895.1 of Ceraclea dissimilis. NCBI lineage: Eukaryota > Metazoa > Arthropoda > Insecta > Trichoptera > Leptoceridae > Ceraclea > Ceraclea dissimilis. The sequence continues at coordinate 10,539,435 of OY756359.1, forward strand.
CTAGTAGATATATTATACATTCACACACAATTATTATAATACTAGCGTAAGAACCCGTGCTTCGCTACGGTCAAATGTTGGGTTTGGATGAAGGAGTAGTTCAGCAATGGGACCCGAAACACATTCATCCATCTATCACATCATAAAGTAATGAGTTATAGCTGCTCTCATCATAATACTTGCCTCCCTTGGTGACTTTCACACATACCAATCATGAGCCTGCATGCATTCAGACTGCCCAACTACTTTAACTTCTAACATCATGGGCTTGGATAGAGAACCTTTATCTGATATGTTTCATTCCCCTTGTATGCAACCTTTGAGTTCATCCTTATGGAAGTATAGGTAATATAAGCATTAGGCGTACATTTCCCGTGCTTCGCAACGGCAAACTCTTGTGTTTGGAATAGTTCAATATAAGAAACGGTGAAGTGTAATGAAATATATATGTCAATTGCAATGAGTACTGCATGTTCTTGAAAAAGATTTCATGGGGGTAAATTACTATAAAATTATGACATACAAACCCACTTTTCTCATCCTGTAGTAGTACTTTTTGACGTTCATGGATATAAGTGTGTTGTACAACTCAGAGCCAAGTATTTCCAAAAAGCAGTTGTGTATATTACTTAACAAAACATTATGTATGGAAAGATAAGATTCATAAAATAAAGTAAATTATTGATGTGTTTATTTTCCTATAAACACTTAATACATACAAAGATAATCAAAATGTTTTAATAGGTAGGTACTACTAATTTGTCTACATGAAATTATTAAAAAAATAAATATCAAATTATTAAAGGTTTTAATGTAGGTAGTATTTATGTTCTTAAAAAGTAATGTAATGCAAAGATGTAGTTTAGGTATATATTTATATTCCATTTATTTATTAGCCATCTGTTGAATGAATATAATAATAGGACGTTTAGGTATACCAAACATGCTTATTTTGTATGTGATTTAAGGATTACTTATAATATTAAACATCATTACAGAATTATTGGCATCAGCCTACCAAACAACTTTCATTTCATGGATCTTTGACAATCTATGAATGCCTCGTCTATCGCCATTGACGTCCATCAATTTTTTTTATATTTCCAAATAATAAATTTCAATTCAGTACATCGGCTCGTCCAACGGTTTGGCACCATAGGAATACCCCTCCACAGCTTTCCGAGTTACTAAAACAGGAATTAATCAGATCTATTTTAAATAAATTACCTAGTTAACTAAGATAAACATTGTTGCTTAGTTTTTCGGTGAGACCAGTAGGAGTGTCGAAACGTCAATCAAGTTAAGTTACATAGGGTGCATCTCTAAAACGCTACGATATCGAGTAATCACAGTGAAAACCTTCAACAATTACTAAGTAAGATAAACACAGTCATAGAGAAATATGTAGTAGGTAAATGCATATTGAAACATTGTACGCACCTTGAATTTCCCTACAAATTCTGTGATCCGAACATTCAAATTATCCAGAACTCCATGATTTTCACAGTGCCAGATTACAATTTCATGATTCGTACCTGGAATTTTAAATCATCATGAATGTTCAACCTTAATGAACCTTTAAGTGTATCCTCAAACTGAGATTAAAAACTTGCAGTTGACTTCTGGATGTCATATTCCACACACCCAAAAAGACCATTGTACTGCCTACACTAATGGTATCAGATAGTTAAAAACACACCACAAAATGGCTCCGAGTGACGAAGTCTTGTAACTTCCTTGTATTTCCTAAAGAGAAGTAGTATTAATTATAACAATGTATTTAAACATGAGTATTTAAAAAAAAATTACCATAAAATTTTTTTGAGGTTATGTCTGAACACAGATTTTGCTACTCAACACTCCATGTCTTATTATAATACTATATAAACTCATTTCATGTAAGCACATTCATTATTCTCCACACCAAATTGTGTTAGAATTATTACCTACCTATAATAACACATTACATGTAAACGCCAAACTAAACAAAACATCGTAATTTTGATCGTAATTTGTTTGAAGTTGACAGACGCATCTGACAAAAGGAATCAGTGTTGCCATATTCATAAATTATGTTTACACCATAATCGAACCGCTAAAATCGTACGTAATTTGGTAGTCTTAAACTGAAATTAGGTACATCATATTAGGTATAATTCTTAAAGATTAATATTTTTCATAGTAGGTATTTTAGTTTCATAATATAACACCTTGAATAATAATAAACCTACGTGTGTGACACTCATCGCTGCTGGCCAAAGACAATTTTCATCACTGTCAAAGCGATTTTGAAAAAAACTTCTCGTTGACATTTATTAGTGTTGGGCGTTAGCTAATTTAAACTGTTACTGCCAAAACTGTTATTTCGCAGTAGCTGCAAGCCTTGCCCTTTACTAACCTAATAAATAATTTAAAAAAGTATTAATATACTCGTATAGTTATACCTTTTTACTAAACAAATATAGGTAAATTCGTTTAAATCCAAGTTCATTAGCTTTTATTTAAAAAGATATTTAATAAATACTCCTTACTGTTATATCAAATACCTGTTACAAATAACGCTTTCGGTTAACAAATATTTAGTACCTGTTAGTTTTTTTTCTACCCAATTCTACGTTGCAAACGTCAAATTTTGTTGGAATGTCGTTATATTGTCTTAATATTATTGTTGTTTAAATTATAAGTAATTCCTAATGAAACGATTACTTAGTGTTGTTTGATAATAATCTTGAGTAAAAAGTGTGCTTCATTATCCAGAATAATGCAAAATATGATATTATTTCAGAGATTCACCTGTGTTTTTTAAAGGTATTGTATAGAATAATAAATTATTTATTGCTATATAATTAGCGTTTTATTAGGAAAGTACCTACCTTGTATCACTGAATAAAAATTTAGGTACCTACCTACCATATAAATAATACCTGTTTTCTGTGTAATTAGGTAGGTATAATAGGTATGTCAAGTTTGAAATTAGAATATTACTCTGTTTTCAATAACTTGCTTATATTTATCTGATTTTGGGAAACATTTGATATTCCAATTACCTATTATTGTTGACTATTTTCGTTTATAAATATACCTGCATCAGTTGTAGGGACATAATTCTTCATAAGGGATATAGTGAAAAATGTTAGAAACATACGAGTAGGTACGAACTAAAATATTTATGTGGGATTCAGTGTCTAATTAGGTATGTACCTACCTACTTTGCTTCATCCAATAGAAATTTAAGTACCTACCTAGTACCTACCATGAATAATATTTTCAAATTTTTAATATGTCAAGTTGGTATCATCGTTGAATATAGATTGAGTGTTAAATTTATAGATGAGACATAATTCTTCATATTTAGAGAAAAAAGCTTAAGTCCCTCATTAGAATTTGATATCTGTGGTTATAAAAAATATGAAATTTTGTTATTACAGAACGCATTATGTTATAGGTATTTCAGTATCGTCTCACTTTTTAATTTGACGAATGGTTTTATTTCAATGGCAAAATCTAAATACAAACCAACTTCACATTTCACAATGAATTTAACCTTACAATACCTTTCAATAAATTTAAAAATAACTTATAATTTTAAAAACTGACATCTCAAAAGCGACACGACATGGTGGATATTTTCTTGAAAAACCTTGAATTTTGATGTTTTGTGTAATGAAATATCTTATCCAAGACTACATATTATTAATTTTTTTATATCCTATGTGTATCTTGGAAATGTTTACTAAATTCACTCAATTAATGAACGCACAAAACTATTTCATATAAAAGATTACCCCGGAATGAATTCACTGGAAATTGTGAAAATTGGACCTGACGTATTCTCTGTTTCAAATATGTTGTATGCTGGATTAGTAGTAATTCTATGGAAAACTTTTGTATCCATGGAAACCCATGAGACAAATGATGTGGAACGGGGAGTGAGAAAAATACGAATAAATTCTCGAACAAACATATTACGAACTAAAATATTTATGTGGGATTTGTTTTAGTAATTAATAAAAGTAAATATTGTAATTACCTACATCAATCAACTTTCAACACTTTGTCTTACATCTATCACTTGTTACGTACGTGTATTTGACGGCTCTAATTAGGCGTAATATAATATGTCCACTGTCCAGCTAATATCTAAATTTAGTTTGGAGATTTTAGATTTTAGTTTGTAGATGTTGGTATAATGGCAACACTGATTATAGTGACAGTGACAATTGAATCACTCTCTATGGAATGGCTCTTGGTGGTGGGACCCTGTGAGTGACGATATGTAATAATCAAATATAATCTTAATAAATCATTATCAAATTAAATAATCTTTTATATTTTAATACATGACCAAACCAACATGGTGTCAGGTGTGGGGTCGGAAATAATAATATTTAAATGTAAATCATTGAAATTAGTGTTTTATAATAAAGTGTGCTTTACTGACATTCTACCTACATACCACATGTGTGCACGTGCCAAATATTATAATATTGAAATAATTACTAAATAGTTTATAACAAAATGAGTACTACAATTAAAGAAATGGAAGACAATAAGTGGACAGACTTTTTACAAAGGTTTGAATTAATGTTAATTGCGACAAATTCAGATAAAGATGAAGATGTTAGAAAAATTGCAAAATTGTTGCACAATATAGGCGCTGAAGGCCTGCGAGTGTTCAATTCATTTAACTTATCGATTACAGAGACTAAATATCAACTTTTAATAACAAAATTTAATAACCATTTCATACCTAAAAAAAATATAACTATTGAAAGACACAGGTTTTTTACGCGAAAGCAATTAATTGGAGAAAATTTAGAAACATTCCAAAGTGACTTAAATAATTTAGCATCGGGCTGTGAATTTGGTGATATAAAAGACTCGTTGGTTAAGGATATATTCATAGCAAATATGTGTCACCAAAATATTAGGGAGAGGTTATTACAAGAAAATGACCTAACCTTGGATAACGCTGTAAATATCGGCAAAACTATGATAATGTCAATTAAGGAAGCCAGCAGGTTGGAAGAAGGGAACATACAAATGATTAACAACGAACCCAAGAGCCAGGTCCAAGGATGGTCGAAAACACATAGACCATCACCACAACGTAGATACCATTCACCATCACCACAACGTAATTATGATTCGCCAACACCTATGAGATGGAATCAGAGAAGAGGATATACAAACGCATATTGTGGAAGATGTGGAAGTGCACACCAGGGAAAGCAATGCAAAGCCGCCAACGAAATATGCAGAAAGTGCAACCTCAGAGGACATTTTGCAAAAGTCTGCAGGACAAGAAAGATTAATATCATAAATGATGAAACACAAATACAAGGTCAGGTAGAAAATTTTGTTATTTCTGCTATATATTTAAATCATATAAATGGTGAGGATTTTTGGAGGTTAGGTGTAGAAATCAACGAGAAAGTATTGAGTTGTATTATAGATACTGGTGCTATGTGTAACGCTATGAGTTATGAAACTTACAGAAATATGAATTTTACCAATAGAATTAGTAGAGATAAATTGCCAAAGTTATCCACTTTTGATGGAAGTAAAATACCTGTTAGGGGGACATGTACTTTCAAATGTAAATGTAATGGTTTAACGGTTAATATGTTGTTTGTAATTGTGGACATATCATGTGCTTCGATTTTAGGTTTAAATGCATGCAGGGATTTGAATTTGATTAGACGAGTTGAGAATAATACAGAGAGTAGCATGTATAAGAACCACAACCAACAAATATGTAATATAAATAATGTAATGACTTTAGTTAATAAGTATGATGATTTATTTCAGGATTTGGGATGTCTGCCTGATACATGCAAAATTGTTGTACAGGACAATGTGAAACCCGTGGTAGAGGCCAGTAGAAGAATACCATTTAAATTGCATGACAGACTTAAAGATGAGCTGGACAGAATGGAGAGGCTTATGGTGATTACCAAGGTCACCAAGCCAACGGAATGGGTAAGTTCGATGGTTGTGGTTGAGAAGCCAAACAAAACATTGAGAATATGTTTAGATCCAAGAAATTTAAACAAAGCAGTATTGCGGTCACATTTTCAGTTTCCCACAATAGAAGAATTACGGTATAAGTTATGAGGTTCAAAATTTTTTTCCAATCTAGATGCAAATTCAGGATTTTGGATGCTAAAATTAGATGATAAAAGTTCAGATTTATGTACGTTTCAGAGTCCTTTTGGTAGATATAAATTTTTAAGGCTCCCCTACGGAATAAATTGTGCTCCGGAGATTTTCTTTCGGGTAATGTACGACCATTTTTCTGATTTAGAAGGTGTTATAATATTTGTTGACGATATTCTAGTTTTTGGGGAAACTGAGAAAATTCATAATGAAAGATTAGAAAAATTATTACAGAGAGCGAGGAAAATAAATTTACGTTTCAATAGGGATAAGTGTAATTTTGGTTTACAAGAGATTAAATTTCTAGGACATATATTTAACGCTGAAGGGGTGAAACCAGATTATGAAAAGATTAAAGCAATCAAGGAAATGCCAGTTCCAATTAATCAAAAAGATTTGCAAAGGTTTTTGGGGATGATAAATTATCTGGGTGCTTTTATAGAGGGTTTAGCGGAAAAAACAAAAGTTTTGAGAGACCTATTAAAGAATAATGTAGAATGGGTATGGGATGCAAACCATGATAAAGCTTTCAATGATCTAAAAAATACTGTTAGTTCATCACCAATTTTAGTAAATTTTGACGTTAATAAATCAATTGTTCTATCAGTGGATAGCTCACAAAGCGCAGTAGGTGGTGTAATACTTCAGGATGGGAAACCTGTAGCGTATGGATCGAAATCGTTGACAAAATGTCAGCAAAATTATGCTCAAATTGAAAAAGAATTGTATGCAATATTATTTGGTTGCGAAAAATTTCACCAATATTTGTATGGTAATACAGTAGATGTAGAAACAGATCACAAACCGTTAATATATTTGTTTAAGAAACCACTTGCAGATGTTCCGGCTAGACTTCAACGTATGATGATTGCCTTACAAAAATATGACTTGAGAGTCAGATTTGTACCAGGTAAAAAAATGCTGATATCAGATACATTATCTAGAGCAGCACTGCCACACACTGAAATAGTAGAGGTGGAAAAAGACTTACAAGTACATGTTAATTTATTAGTTACAAATTTATCTGTCACAGAGCATAAACTAGCTGAAATTAGAAATGCAACATTGAATGATGTCACGTTACAGACTTTAACAAAATATTACCTTCAAGGGTGGCCAAAACTAAAAAAGAGTGTGGAACCGAATTGCAAACCATACTGGAACTATCAGGGTGAAATACACGTTGCAAATGACTTAGTTTTTAAGGGTTCGAATCTAATAATACCAGAAGTTTTGCGACCAGATATTCTTAGAAAAATACACGAAGGGCATTTGGGGATTACAAAATGTAAAAATATGGCCCGGAATACAGTTTTTTGGCCGATGATCAATACAGATATTCAGAATTTATTAGATCAATGTAATGTGTGCTTAAAATTTCAGACAAGTAATAGAAAGGAACCACTTTTACCTTATGAGTTACCAGCATATCCCTGGGAGAGACTAGGTATTGATATTCTCTATCATAACGGAATTAACTATATGCTCGTAATGGATTACTACTCTAAATTCATAGAATTAGTAAGTTTACCCAATGGATATACAGCTAATATAGTGATTTCTCATTTGCAATCAATTTTTGGACGTCATGGTTTTCCATTGCAGATAGTATGGGATAATGGGCCACCGTGGGATTCTCTAGCCTTGCGAAGTTTTGCATATAAATGGGATATAGAATTGATTTGGACGAGTCCAAACTATCCAAAATCTAATGGGCAATCTGAAAGCGGGGTTAAAATAGCAAAGAACATATTGAGACGGTGTACGGAGTCAAAAACGGATTTATTTATAGCTTTATTACAGTACCGAAATACACCTAAGGGCGATTTACCATCACCAGCACAATTGCTTTATTCGAGACAGTTGCGTACAAACATACCCATAATTAGTGAAAAATTGAGGCCAAAGGTAGTTCGTTTTGAAGAGTATAGGACACAAATAAAAGAAAAACAAAACAAAATGAAAGAGTATTATGACAGGGATAGTACGGAACTGAATCCATTGAAGGAAGGGGATAGAGTATTGTATAAAAAATCCCCAAAGAGTAACTGGTTGCCTGCAACAGTAATAGGTAAATATGATAAATATCCGAGGTCGTATATTGTAAAAACAAAGGACGGTGCACAGTATCGGAGAAACAGAATACATCTTAGGTATGATAAATCAGGTAATTTACAAAATAATTATAGAAGCATATTCTCAAATGGTAATGTATCACCACAGCCCTCGACTTCTCAATCTGTTGATGTTAAGACTGACGCAGCTCCATTGTGTTCAAACTCAGAATTACAGCAACATCAGACAGACATTCCAACTACCAGTAGTCATGAATTTATTGTAAACAATAGGACGAGGTCTGGGCGACCGATCAAAATTCCAAAAAGGTTCTCATTTTCGGAATTCGATTAATAGTATTGTAATGATAATGGAAATGTTAGTTTTTATCATTGATTGATCATCATTGTAATAGATATTTAAATTATACCTAATTGTGTGTGATGACAATGGTTATGTAAAGAAAAATTAGATTGTTTGGAAAGGTGATGATTCCAAACAATCTTATAAGTGTATGTGTGGGACTTGGAAGTCATGACCCCAAGTTACATACATACTATAAATAAATTTATATGCAAATGATTTATGAAAAATAAATATATTCTGTTTAGCATTAGAAGATAAGCCTGATATTGTATGGAACTTATCAAGATACAAACATCAAACTATTGTATGATTAGATATATGAATAGCATGTATGAATGTATAACTATGTAGAATGTACTTAGATATTGTATAAGACTGAGAGGTACCAATTTAAGTTAAAGACAAGGAATTTATAATTTTGTAATTGGTTTATAATAAATTTAATTATTTGTTTGCAATGTATTTGAATAACATTGTATTATTTGAGAACAAATGTCATTGTCACCAGTATGTATATTTCATTATTTTGTAAAAAGAAAAAAGGGGAGATGTTGGTATAATGGCAACACTGATTATAGTGACAGTGACAATTGAATCACTCTCTATGGAATGGCTCTTGGTGGTGGGACCCTGTGAGTGACGATATGTAATAATCAAATATAATCTTAATAAATCATTATCAAATTAAATAATCTTTTATATTTTAATACATGACCAAACCAACAGTAGAAAGATAATTTCCCAATCCAGTCAAAGTCAGCATGGATATTACATAATCGTCTTATTAAAATATGCGAGTATGGAACAAAGATCCAACAGTCTGTAAAGTCATAATATAGGAATGGAAAACTTTTCCGACCAACTAGTTACTAGATAATGATAACTTTTGACACATCATCTTGGAAATTGTTATTTCACTGAGTTTCATTCAGTAAGCGATGAGTTGATGACAGCTTATTCTCTATTTACACATATCAACCATACACAAATATACATATGTACATAGGGACTAAGTACAATACGAAATCTATGAAAGAAGACGTGATTCCGAAGTTATAGCTATTTTATCTACTATACTATAAGGTAATAAGATACAATATTATAAGAGGTAGGTATCATGGGCGTCGTCAAGGGGAGCAGCTGTCCCCCCCTAGAGATTGGAATAGGTATATATTTTTTTATACTAAATGTTATAACCTCACGAAAAATTACATTATTACATGATTATTACTACACATTTTCTCATCAATTTTCTAAAACTTGTATAAAAAATCCATCAAAATACAACTATTTCAGAAAAAAAATTGCCTGCGTCGCTATTTATTTATTAATTTTCATAGAAAACATTTTTCATACTTAATATTGTGCAAATTATTATGTACATTTTCAAATAAACAAAACCAACATCACGACCTTCCTCACTATGTCTCACAAAAAATTTTCGCCGGCGGCGCTATTTACACGTTTTTCATCCTGTAACAATTTTGTTATTTTTTGTTGCCCCCCCCCCCCCCCCCTAGCTCCAAGGCTGGCGACGCCCATGGTAGGTATGACTAATTAAATATAGAATGACTGAAAATATAAATACACCTTACCTATACTCCCACGCAAGTGCGATGTTATTGAGTTGGTTGAATATATCATGGAAATACATATTTAATAGGACTATTAAGAGAATAAATTGTATAATATATAACGTTATATTATAATACTGTTCAACTCAATGAGAAAAAACTATGGGATTTTAATGAAAAGATTTCTGGATGGAAATTCTTATATTGGACACATATAATATATACAATCATATTATGAATGTCTTCTAAATATTACTTTCATTTTATTTCTGTTTCGAAGGTTCAGATAAATTTTGAATGTACCTGTCTAGTGTCTACCTACTTGTGGGATCGGATATAAAATAAATACCTAATGCACAATTAAGCAGGTACCTAGTGCAACTTCCCACCTAGTAAAAGTAGAATAATCGTGAATATTGAAAGTTAAAGATTATAGGTATATATGTGTTAGTAGGTAGATATCTATAGATAATGTTTTCGCCACTATACCCTTCGGCACATATGATTACTTACCTATACTCATTATCGACTAGTCACTTGTGAACCAATCAGTTTGTACTTCTCCGTCTATACTCGTATACCAAACAGACAATACTGTGTACAAACATTATATTATTATAATTCAAATAAATAATACGTAGGTACTCGATTCAAGTGCAAAAAACACTGCCAGCATAATGAGAAGAGGTAATAGCGCAGAAACAGGTGAGTGTTAAGGCGTGTATTAGCCCATACCCCATACTCAATGTTTATAATACCGTCTTTCGTAACATGTCTGTCTGCTCAGAAGAAGCTATTAAAATAATGTAGTGACATTAGAATAATTTATACCTGTGCAGAACTGAGAGGTTAAATGACAGATTAAGGTTAAATTTATTAAGAAAATAGCTTGCCTTAGGTGTTGGGAATAATAAATTAAAGGCAATCGGTGCATTAAGTAAATAACTTAGGTATTGTCCCTCTCTTATACACTACCTTCAAAACTCTATGGGTTCGTGCAATACTTCAAAAGGTTAATATCAGAACGATTTAATATGCGTGCCTACAATAATAAAAGAAAAAATAGACAGAGATGATAAATGTTGAATGCGGCCCTGGACAATGCCATCAGCTATACGTAGTACTTGTGACTATAGAAAATGTATTGGAATCAAGGTCAGGGAAACAAAGTTTCACTAACAGATTAGTAAACTCAGGTAAGTGTTACTTTTTTTTGCTTCTTATAACATGTACACAATTGTGTAGGATAGAAATTCGAATAAGCAAAATATTCGTTTTATTGTATTCGTTGTTTGTTATCGTGAACACAAAATCACTATACATTATAGTATTGTGTCTTACTCTTTGCCGTCACGTCGGTTTATAAAAATATGATTGATATGAAAGGCAAGTAGGTACCTAATTCGAGAAAAAAATGAGATGTTTACTTTTCCCATAATTAGGTTCTTCTTCAAGATGAGTGAGTGTAAAGTATGATTTATTCACCGTTTACATATTATTATACGATAATCTATCTTTACACTTCACAACTTTTTAAACACATACCTACCTACACCTAAAGAAGTTCTTCTGTTTTTTAAATACACTGAAAGAGTTACGTCTGACTTAGCTAAATTGAAATTATAGGTAACAGAATCAAAATATAATAAGTAGCAGATTTTCATGATAAAGACTTCATGGTACTTGTGATACCTCAAACAATACGAAATAAGTATTTGTATCAGCTTGATATTTACGATGCTAATCTGAAAAACCAATATACCTACCATAAGAGGAAATCTATAAGATTCGCATGGATTAGTAGCACCCATTTGATATATGATTAGATATTTACAAGATGCAGGCATGTAGAAGACTACAGAAAGATGGATATTGAATAAGTACAAAAACTCATAGGTATCTATAATCATAATAATTTATCGACATTTTCACAATATAGCCTACACTTACTTAGACATGGTTGACGGGAGATGAGAACTATACAATCATAAGGTCGTCGTAAATAATTATTTTCATATTATTTGAATCTATTTTTTTATATAATAAAAGTCTTTAATTTGATTTATTTACACTTTAGGCGGTGTTATTAAATCTTAATGATTATTTATAACAACAATTAAAAATATTCTCAATAACAGAACCATTCTGAGTACCTTCATGTAATTTGTTTAAATTATTCTTTCTTTGCAATGAATCAAAGACACTTTCACAAAAATCACTTAGACTATAATAATACATTGTACTTTATAGAAAATAACATTGCAATGCTTAATATTCTCGTAATAGGTCATAAATATGATAAAAGTGTTTAGGTAATCTATGTTTTTACTTTGCATAATACTCTCCATGGAGTACTCAGTGTACCTAGCTTTATAATACTCGCAGTACAATCCCTAAATTTGTTTTACGAGGCGCCAAAAATTTCTCAGGCAATTTAATCTAATGACGCTGGTCATAAAATAACGCCAATAAGTATCATAATAATAATAAAACATTGTATTTGTACTCATAACGTACTTTTTTCTCTGCATTATCGTAAGGGATTCATCAAATTTCTTACAAAACTTTGTAAGCTATATTTCGATTAAAACACATAACGTAAGTACTAGGTACGTTACTCAATTTGATCATCCAATTGATTTGAAATAAAATGATCATCTTGAAATAGGGTAATAAATAACAAAATGTGATAAGTCTATCTGATACATAGTCAGGTATATGAATAACATAACGATGACAGTCGATAACATTAACGTAATTTTATCCGAAATACTAATAACGTGACCTAAGGCCAAATTTGACTTATTATCCGATTAACCCATCACCTTACAATAATGTGATATTATTTATTCGTAGCCATATTACTCGTAGATACCTCGCATGGAGAGCTTTATAATTTTTTTTTTCTCTTGCATATCATACATAACAAAAAGCATATTGTCGAAAAACTGAGCGTGAACTGTCCAATCCAATGCAGATAATTCCTGACCCGCAGAAACAATCTTCGTGGCAAAGAAAGGTTAATGTTACTTTCATAAGTATGTGACCCCTTCATAATCTCTGTAGATTGTAGGTACTAACATAGAATAAAGAAAAATAATATCAATACATTGTGTACAATAATGTAATTGAAATATGAAGTTATGGATTTTACTTTATATCGTCATGTCAACTTTCACAAGATTCATAATCAAACATTTTCTATTGTTGTTCATATTATAATATATTGCGAGATAATGAACAATACTACTAATGGATGTACATTTTTCAAAGATCTATTATTAAACGGAATTATTTTCATTCTACAATAAGTCCTGTCAAAAGCTTTTATTACATTAATCCGTAATTACTCTTTATTGTTTACAGCAGGCAGAATACTTTTGATATCTCTATTCATCGATGAAATGTATATATATATTGAATCAATACATCTACAAAAATATATTTGTTATTCAATAGTAGTTGCAGGTTTTCACGATGATCCATATATGTAGAGAATTTTCTCAACGAAAGGCGGCAGATATCAACATTCACACAATAACTTATGCGAACTCCCTTGGGGAGGGGAGCAGGATGGATGTTCCGACGCTTACGAGTCGGCTTTGGCTGGCTTAAGTGATCACTTTATGCCCACTTTATTACACCGCTCCTCAGCGGATGGCGGTAGTATCTGAAATTGGGTGTATATGAAATAGGTTGTTGAGTATTATATACTCAACGGCCAAAAATTTCATTTTGGTAGCAGGATGTGGTGGAATGGGTGAACGTTGCCCTGGGCATAAAGTGATCACTTAAGCCAGCCAAAGCCGACTCGTAAGCGTCGGAACATCCATCCTGCTCCCCTCCCCAAGGGAGTTCGCATAAGTTATTGTGTGAATGTTGATATCTGCCGCCTTTCGTTGAGAAAATTCTCAACATATGCCATCTGCGAGATGCAGACATGAAAAGCCAGTAATACCTAAATGATTTAGGTATCTTCCTCTCATCCATATATGTAGATTTGTCATTCGGGTTGATCGTGTGATGTGATATGATCCGACGATTCGGCGAACCTACTGCTCCCTTGATCACGGATTGTAATGGGTTGGCCGAAACGTCGGATCATCTGATCACATCACACGATCAACCCGAATGACAAATCTACATATTCGAAAGTGTTCGTAATACTCGTACCATGCTCGTACCTACTAACGTAGAACATCTTTATCTGGCAATATTTAATACTCATGTATGAAAAGTATCGAGAAACTGAAATAACAGATTTTACAGAAAAAATATTACGTAGGCATAAATGTAGGTAGATTGTGAGTAACTGGGTACTGGGTAGGTACATTTCCATATTACAATATCTAACTCAAGTAACATCACGCTAAATTATTAATATGTTTGAATCATTAACGTGAACGTTTACAATGAACATAATGGTAATGTTTTTATCACGAATTTACATTATAAAAGAATGTCTTTACAAAAATATTTTGTTGTGTTTCTAAATCCATTTGATTCACCGTAAAATAGTATACTCGGATGTGTTTTTAACTTTTTGCATATTTCACCTTGAAGTTTTACATGAATTTTCCACATATTGTGATCGACACAATGAGCAAATAACATAAAGCAAACGGTTGACTATTTATAAAGTATCTGACTATTGTGTAGGTATGTCATTCCTTACATTACTTAGGAATATTAAAATAAAACAAATATTATTTGAGTACACACTACACATTGACTATATATACATTACACATTCAAAGTGTATGAGGAAGTAGTTATTACACTATTTTATTTCCATTATGAAGTGTCTCTGAAATCTTCCATTGCTTTCGAAGTTTATTCCACAGTGGTGGATCCAGGATTTTTTCCAGAGGAAGGGGAGACTAGCGGGTAGAATTTTCATAAACAATTTTCGCAATTACATGTAATCAGTGTCGGACTTGCCACCCTTGGATGCCCCACCTCCCCCGTGCCCCCTAGATCCGCTAACATAGTCTACTCCAATACTTCAACCCTAAATATATTTCATTAAGCATCTATCGGAAATATCGTGAAGTATAGGTATTGTTAAAAAATAAAGGTTTTAATTCTAATTTAATTATAGTTTCATTACAATAAAATAAGTTTATAATTAGAATAAACTATATATATAACTACACACTTTTAAGATATATAAATATAATGTACCTAGTTGTCAGACACAACCACAACTATTTGCAGGTACCTAGTTTAAATTTTAATACTGGTAAAATTGTAGAAGAATCGATAGTGAATTATATTTTCTTGTAGCAAAGATTCCCTCATAAAGCACTACATATAAGTACCTGTATAGGAACGCGAAATTAAAATAATATTAGGTATAATCAGCTGTTGTGTTGTATTGAATATTCAATAGGTAAGATATCATTAGTATGACTTTGAAGATTGTAGGTACAGGCAGTACAGGCACACTGGCACGTAGTCTTGACCAAGTCTTGACTCACTGCACACATAAGGAAATGATATAAATCCATAAACCACAACGGAAGTCCATAGCGGGGGGGTCGTTAGGAACCCCTAAATATTACATACGTATCAATGACGCATGTACACTAATCCATATAACAATTTTATTATCTTGTCTTCAATACTGTTAATATTACATACTTTAGAAGGAAACGAGGCAAAAAAGAAGACTGTAAAATACAAAATTTATTTAAACATTCAGTATATGAATTTAAGTTTCATTTTAATCAGGTTTTCATAGTTTATGATTAATAGATGGCATTGAATTTCAATGATCATTACATTACTACAATTGCATCTATATATAGCAGATGATGGTTAATTACCAATTGAGCCAGTTTCAAAATAAACTTGGATCACGATTTTCAAGCTCATCAACCGTTATTAATATATTGTTAACACTTATTGTATAAAACTAATGGGGAGAATATTCGTGACAAGTTAAAGAATGTTCCTAACTAATTTTATTTTCCTTTCTCTTGATTGATCGTAGGAAGTTAATGTCACAATAATATAATAAACGGAACCGGTGAACATCAGACAACTGCATAGTGTGTGATAAAAATAGGACAAAATAGTGTATGTAAATAATCATATTATCTTACATATAAAACATACTCGTAGCGATAGGATGGATGAAAATAAATATGGAAATGACTGGTTTGTCAACAAATAACAATACTAAAATACTTAGATAGCAATGTAGTAAAAGGAAATATTAATTGTAAAGATACATAAAATTATGATTACAATATGTGTGGTCTTCTTTGATCACCTTATCGTTATTTTATAAGTTCCTTGTATTTGATTACGCATTCTCAGATGCACCTATAATCTATAAGCAGAGCTGGGCAGAAAAGCGTTAATCCGTTAATCGTTAATTAACGAAGTTAACTTTTTGGTTAACGATTTAACGCTTTTCTCACCTCCAAAATTTCTTAACGGACTATTTAACTTCCGTTACATTTTACTTCCGTTAATTAAGTCCGTTAATATTTTATTGTTTGTATAGACATCATCCACTGGCTGTGCTGGCATTAGATAATCCGAGGATTTTATGGAGTTATGTGTGGTGTCGTATATGAGTTGGGCGTTGGAAAAGAATTTCAGATCGAAAGTCAAATTTTGTCGAAAAAAAATCGGCTACGGCGCCTTTCAAACTCTGAAGCAAGCGACGTCAATGGGCGAGTGTAATAAAAATGCACCTAGGTGTTTGTAAAATTTCTGTAAGACATTTTACTTCTTATTCAATAATGAGACTCGCCACCCGTGTGTTTTATTTGTTGTATGCACATTGTGTGTATTTGTGTACCCACTTTAGGATACATCGGGATAGTGTGATAGTAGTAGTACTTATGTAGTTCTATTTCATACCATTTAACAGCGATTTTTTAGATTAACGCTTTAACGGATTAACGTTAACTTCCGTTACATTTTTCAAAATGTAACGCTTTAACGATTAACGAAGTTAACTTTTTAGTTAACGGATTATCGATTAACGAAGTTAACTTTTTGATTAACGGTGCCCACCTCTGTCTATAAGTATATATATTTTTTTTCATTATAAAATCACAGTTTATAAAGTGGGGAGATACAATTCACATTTACAATTAACTGTATTTTTTAGACAGGTTTGATTTAAATAATTTAATTTTAGTTTAGTTTTCTTCTGCAAATAATTAGGTAATCATACCTAATCGTCATAAAAACACAATTTTCATGAGCGTACCTTATTGCTTAATTACGTTTAGATTTTAATATCCATTGATACATACACTTCATAGATTAATAAACTTAAAATATATTTGAAGTAAGATAACGATAAATTGAATTTATAACTTTCTGATGTTATAAATCTACGAAAACTTAAAATATTTTGTTACAATCGAGACAAATTTAATTGCTTTACCCTTTACGAAATAAAATCCACTCCCACAACTCAGGCAATCTTAATATATTTTCTATAATCAGTAAACTAACCTATAAGTATTACGTACCTATCTATACCTATACCTATTTTTTTATACATTAGGTATAATGAAATATTTATAAAAATACACCAACACAACATATTGATGATAAGAAATACACGTATCGGTGCAAAGTTTGTGACACTATTTTACATAGGTTTCGAAGGTCATATACAGGGCTTACATTTGGTCATATTTCAGAAGGGTATCACAAGTGGGTACAAAGTATAAGTTTAGTAATATTTATAGGATTTGTCTTGTATTTAGATACACGACGAATTTTCTTGGGCTCTGGGCGGGTAATCGGATGAAAATAAATCAAGAACAAACCTAATAACTTAGTGACTTCACTATACAGCACCATCGGATGATATTATGCAATGGCCAACTGTCTATTTTCCATAATATTTTATTACACCTAAAGAGGTGAAACCCATATAACTCAAGTGCTCGTTCTGTTCCACATATTTCATCGACAAATCGTTTGTGTAATGGTTCGCTTACACGAGCAACTAAATTGCTCCACTCCTGGCAATTTCACGTCACAATGACGCCATGACAACATCAGCAAATATTCTTGATGTTGTCGTGACGTCATTGTGAGGTGGAATTTCCGGGAGTGGCGCAAAGACATGTTTTATGCTGTAGTGCCGATTGATGATATTAACAGTTAAAAATAAAATAAATAAATAAGTTCAGTTGCTCGTGTAGGAGAACCTTAAGAGTAGTTCTACTCTTCCGCCGAAAATATACACTGAAGAAATCTCATACATAAAAATACAATATTGTGGTTTACTCTTCCACAACGGAAGGCGCCTTTGAAGTAACGGTGTTGTAGATATGTTTCATTATTGTAGACGTGTAGGTGTATACTGTAACATCAATGGGATAAAAGATTTTCAAACAATAGCTGGTAGGAAACACCGTTTTCTCAACAACTTAATCTACGAATGTATCTGCATGCAAACACGTTGTTTAGATTTTCTGCATCTGGATGCATTGCGATGTAAATAAGTACCTACGAACACTAAAACAACTAGGCATTGTTTTGTACTACAAGATATTATACCTACCCATTATACACACTACTCGTATGTATCCTCAATCTACATGTTCTCTACTGCTTTATGCAGTATTGTGCTTCATCGTTTTATTGTTGGAATATTCGTACTAGGTATCTAAAAAGTCTTCGATTTCGAACATTCTATAGGGGTGGCTCTCAAGTGTTAAGACGGAGACCATCGATTGACAAAAAACAGGTAGAAGTCGACCATATAAATGATGGTTATATCGTGTATGGGCAAAATAATAATAATAAACAAAAATTAGATTGAAAAGGGAAGAAAGTTTCCCTGAAAGTTACTGAAATCAGAAAATCATAATCGGGATATATGTGAAAGTTAAATGTATCCTGGGAGGATGCGCAAGACACAGCATTACTGTGGCGTCACCACTACCATGGGGGACTAACAATTAGGTTCCTAAATGAAAGAAGAAAAGAATATTGTGATGTGTATAGTCACATGTGTAGTGTACTCAAAATATAAATAATAAATTAGTTTTATGTATAGGTATTGTATAAAGTACCGTGATACCTACTTACATTTGTATGGATACTTACTCAATGCAAGTGGTTATAAGTAAAACAATAAAACTGTTCAATATCAATAACTATAAAACTTTAATAGGCGCACATACATCACAGCAATACTTCACAAATAACAATATATCAACTACATTATTATACTGGCAGTATACACATTAGTTGCTATCTGCATATTGCGCAGAGAGAAACGTATATACCTATCAATATAAAAACTATTATAATTGAAGTAATTATTGAACGAATTTCGCGAGTTCCCATGATTGTGGTTAGCCTTATTAGGTCAGTGTGCCTAACAGGTCCAATGTTTGATACTGTACAGTAGGTATATGGTATATACATACAAGTCTCATTCATCAAACTACACACACTTGTGTAGTTTTACACACTTGAGTTTTCGTATTATTTTATTATGCCTTCTGCAATAATTCTTTACTGTAGTATGTATAGTAATATCCGATATCACCAGAGTCACTCTTATTCTCATTTTGATGCAAAAAGTCAACTGAGCAACTGCTAGGTCTGACGGCGTATAATCAATTGCACCAAACACGGATGAACGAAATGATTTGGGAAACACTGAAGTGGCCGAAGATAAATTTTAATGCACCACACTATGTAGATATATGTAGATGGTATCGGTTAGGTATTTCCTCTTATTTTAACTAATCGATTAATTTGAGAATCAGGCCGATATGGTACTTGACTTAAAATGACATTATAATCAAGTAGTCAAACAACACGCATACTTCTAGTTTCATAAATTTATTAGACATAATAATTTTAGACATGTGCATCCGGAGAATGTGAAGAAATCATGGGATTTCAATCTGGTTATAAGACGTAAGTGGATGGTGATATATGAAAAATATTAATAATGTCACAGTCGCAGTTAATGTGAAACATAGTGAAAATGATACCTACCTTCCTGCATACGAGTATAAGATCAAAGTTGTTCACATCTCACAGTCTCATAATATATGTAGGTATTTAGTTTAATAGTTTTGTCATGATAAACGATTCAATATATTAGCTGCATTCCGTAACACTCGGTTTACTAATTATTCACTGTCTTCTCATTTAATTAAATCGCACGCAATTCACAGGTAAATAATCTTACCTATTGTATTTTACCCGACTAGATATGCAAACGTCATCATTCACACGGTCACTTCGTGTGTTATCTTTACTTTATACTCGTATACAATGAAAGCCAAGATAGTTGTAGGTATAATATATTACTTTATACATAAGATAGTATAATGTAGATTGTAGAGCCTTGGGACATGAAACACGTGCATATAAAACCACATACACATGAAGCATTCCTTGCTCATACAATGTACCTCTAAGCAAGTTATACCTTGCAAACTCAGGTGTCAATACTACAAATGTTTCACTATTTTAATTTTCTCTCGATCTTGAAGTATCTTTCATAATAGCAATTCTTAAGGCGCCATATGGTGTAAGTTGGCTTTGGCGATACATGGTTTTCTTATGAGAACTTCGTCTTGATATTAAAGACAGGTAAACATGACACTGATGACACTAATGACTACAACTTGATAGATCCAGAATTACAATATTTGTAAATTTCCTGAATAAAAAATAACTTTAAGTACGATAAAAAGGGTGATACATGAGTTATCCGCTCAATTTGCAAGATGTAAAAGTGTAATTTAGCAAAAATGTTGGTAAATATGAGATCAACAATTTAAAAGCCTTGAATATTTAAATTTTGACCCTGTTTATTTATTTAAAAATACATCACATAAACCGGTGATCTATAGTTATCTATATAAATAACCTAATGTAGTGATTTTGAAATTACCTACGTTACTTTCAAACGTTACAAAATGTCTCTTTGATTAGCTATAGCTTACCAGATCAGACTTGTCAATGTTATACTTAGTCATACCTAATGCTTTCCACATTACTTTATTAAATTATTCTAATTAAGTAAATGTAAGCTCCTAAGACTGCGTGTGTATTGCTTAGTTAGATTATAGTTGTATCCATAATTTATAGCAAAGTTGGCGAATCTATAAAGTAATTATTATACTATAGAGTGCGAATTATAAAGTAAGGACATAGCCACTTGGTGATGGATTGTTGAAATAACTGACAGCTGTGAGACTATCTAGTTCTATTAACATGTGGTGATGTATTACAATCTCTAGAGAACAAAAGAGAAAGATGAAAATCAGAAAAGATTTATGTTCGTTTATGTTTCCACAAATTACCATATTAATTAGCCGCAATAGATTATGGTAAAATATATTTGCTACTCTAACTTTACGAGTATCTAATAATTATGTTGATGGTGAGGTGTGTGGGCATAGCACACCTTTATTGTAATAAATCAATATAAATGGTCGTCAAATTATAAAGCGATAACATTAGCAAATGTGGTTTCGTCGACAAGAACAATAAAAAGTTTATTCTTACTACTACTTCAGAGGTTTAGATTTTTTCTTAGTACATTGCAATATATAGGAGGTAGATAGTAGTTAAATGCTACATTTTATAATTCACATAAAAGCTGTAATGAATTGGACACTAAATTAAATATTTATTATACCAATATAATTTTCTATCGTATTTTGTAAGTGATATCTGTTACATAATTTAATTGCTAACATATTGTTTAACACCTTTCTTCACCTTGTTGTCATATATTTATCCATAACAATAATCACACTACTCTGCTGACTATATTGATAACAGCTATAAATCATTTTGTAAAATAATTGCATTCAAAATTACATGAGGACAACAGAATGCCTTTCATTATTATTATTATACTGAGGAAAAAGAAAATAATGTAATTAATAGAAAATAACCCCCTAATCGTCCAAAATCAATTCGTAAATTTGGATTTTAATACACTTATGGGTTTTTCAAGCGATTTTTTTTTTGTTATTTTTTTATTGCTTTGTTCTGCTGACTACAGATGGAGCAGTGTTTGGTATAAATTGTATTATGTCTCTTGATGAACAACGGATCTCGAACTTTCCTGATATTTACAGAAACATAATTCCACTATCCCTAATATTCAATGAGTGTAACAACATCTTCCATTATTAAATCATAATAATACTTTAAAATAATAGTATTATGTATATTGAATGAATCCCAGTTATGTTAACCGATGTGAGAGAATGCGCTGTGACCCATACGAGAGTGAGTTCAACATTATGATATCCAATTGGTGAGGAGTTGAGGACATTCCTTAACAGCCCTCATTACGATGTATCAGGTAACGCAATAGTCTTATTTATAGAATACTTTATGTAAGAAATACCCAGCACTGACTCCGTGTAACACAATAGACAAATTCTTTGTCCACACGATTTGACCGTACCTACAATAGGCACCTAATATAAACTTACTTTTTACCAATTAACTATAGCGCGCGTTTTCTTTCTACGTGAATCTGTAAAAATGGTAGATAAAGGTATGTATATTGTATATTGTCTTCTTGCAATATGAGCGGCAAAAGAATTACAATGCAAAGTTTTTTCGACGAGTTTTATGTATGCCGCGAAATCGTTTTGAATTGCTTCTACAATCTACACACACAAAGGCACATCTAATTGAAGGAGATCTGAATAGATAGAAATGAATGAAAAATTACTCCACTGATGTACAATCGCTACTATATTATAATATTTTCGGCTACTTCAAACGAGAAACTCAAAACCAATCAGATTGTATTAAGATTATACCATGCCAAATTACCTTTGGGAACTTCGTAGGGCCAATTTTATCATATTATTATCTGAATTTATCTATTTATTTATTCATACAAGGGACACACACAGACAATTAATATGAAAAAACGTAAAAAGTGTAAGACAATACAAGTGGTATACATCAATGTCCTATTACAGGTGCACACGGCTAGTCTAAAGAATACATGTCTTACTCGTATTAATAAATAATGCAAAAATATCTAAAAGATGAAACAAAACCATGGATATCTTCTTTACAATGAGTACCTACCCTCAGGGCCGTCTTTAACCTACTGGGGGCCCTGGGCACTCTACTCTGATGGGGCCCCTATGCAGAACTGGATTTCAAGAACTAAAACTGTTGACCTTGGACAAGAAAAATTGTCGACTGGGGGGGGGGGGGGGGTGTAGGTCGTCACATACAAATATGACATTGTGCTAACAAAAGTGTGAATAGCGCCGCAGGCGACTTTTTTTGAGACTGGGTGAAAAAAGGTCATGATTCTTATACCAATCGTTTGATTTATTTTCTTTAAATAAAAAGCGTATCACAAAATAGCGCCGCAGGCGAATTTTTTCGAGAATTTGTGAAATAATGAACCTGCTTGTCTTTCTTTAGCATGACCCGGGCAAACTTTTTGGATGAAGGAACATTTGAAATTATAATTGAGCGACGAGCCGCAAGTAAAATACAATTTTAGATTATTTAGCAGGGTTGGAATAATGGGCCGCAGGCGAAATTTTTTTGAAAAATTAGTGAAGTGATAAGATAAACGCAAGAGATTTAATTAGCGCCGCAGGCGAATTTTTTTTTACCAAACTTCATTCATTCATTGTTTGTTGGGGCCCCTGTTCATTAGAATACCAAAAAATCTGATAAGTAATATCATCAATTCGTGATCTAGCAGGAACTAGGGGGCCCCGTAGATCGTAATGAAAAAAGACAGGCATTGTTCGTTGGGGCCCCTGTTCATTGGAATACCAAAAAATCTGATAAGTAATATCATCAATTCGTGATTTAGCAGGAACTAGGTAGTCCCGTATATCGTAATGAGGAAGACAGGCATTATTTGTTGGGGCCCCTGTTTATTAGAATACCAAAAAATGTGATAAATATTATAATTTATAGTCAGTAATTATTGTTAGATTTTCGGGAAATAATGCAATATGATTTGCAAACAATGCTTGGGGGCCCCTTGGATCGCGGGGCCCTGGGCAAGTGCCCACCGTGGCTAATGGGAGAGACGGCCCTGCCTACCCTAGTATGTTTTTGCTGCACATATGTGGTCATGAAAGTAGAAGATTTCGAAAGTATCAGAGTAATTAATTACAACATCACACCAAAAAATATACTTATTACCCAAATTTGTTCTAGTTTGAAATTAAAAAAATGCACTAAACCAAATCGTCTTGTACAGAGAAAGCTGATAAACTGTCCTCATAACTACAGAATTATACAGAATTATAAAGGTATCAAGTATATTATCAGTAGACAGAAAGCTTAAAATATTATCACCGGATATTTTTTCCCTAATTATTACCTTCTCTTATAGATTAATAACAATGCGAATAATAATCAACTATCAATATACAGAGAACAGGTCCGCTCTAGTTAGTATGCAAAATTAAATAAAATACTGATCAGCATAATGTGACGTATATTCCATTAAATAGTTTTCTTATGTACTGATATAAAAGATAACAACTGGTGATACTTACTAATTAAAGCTGAATGACAATACATGATATATCTCAGTAGATATCTTATAGTCTGGTCATATCATTGTAGGTATGTACGTCTTTATAATAATATACACAGAGGTGGGCACCGTTAATCAAAAAGTTAACTTCGTTAATCGTTAAAGCGATACATTTTGAAAAAATGTAACGGAAGTTAACGTTAATCCGTTAAAGCGTTAATGTAAACAAATCGCGGTTAAATGGCATGAAATAGAACTACATAAGTACAACTACTATCACATTTACACTATCGCGATGTATCCCAACAAAGTTAGATTTCTTTTTCAACTCCCAACCCACATACGATACCACACATAACCCCATGCAACCCTTGGATTATCTAATGCTAGCCCTCCATGTTGTGTATGCAAACAATCAAATATTAACGGACTTAATTAACGGAAGTAAAATGTAACGGAAGTTAAATAATCCGTTGAAATTTTTTGGAGGTGAGAAAAGCGTTAAATCGTTAACCAAAATGTTAACTTCGTTAATTAACGATTAACGGATTAACGCTTTTCTGCCCAGCTCTGAATATACATATACTTTATTATACTATACCTACTACCTCAACACTGAGGTTCATAATATTCATAGGTAGGTTTGATACGACCATTCTCCTTTCTCTTCGAAATGAACTTGTACTAGGTGCAGTGGTGTAAAATGTATAGATATATTGTATGATACTTGACAGTAGTTGACATCTTGTCATATAAAGATAATATGGGTTTGCTAAAGGGTACCTACACCTACCTATGTAAAATTTCTTCAACATTTCATCTGTATTCAATGATAATAAATTAGCACGATATGTCATAATGATATACATTATGTCGATATTCTCAATATTGAAATTGCGGTATATATTAACAAGGTGCATCATTTCCCAAATTAATAAAATATACACAATACGAATAAAATATACAAATATTATTATGATGGCACCTTCACTTCACATTACATACGTAATATTATTATCTCGTACGATATTTTTTAATAAAATTGCCAATAATCGTAAATTGAAATTGGAAATTTCGTTATGAAAAATATTGCGATTATCTCATATTGCAAAACTCTGAAGTCAATGATATACCTACGGAACCGCAACCATAAGTTTCACAACGACGTGATATTTGGATTTTTGACAACGTAAAAGCCTGATAACAAATTAAACAAGATTCTGTATATTATACTTATAAGTACAGATAGGTTGGTATTCAATTACCTAGTCAGATTACCGTGAAGTTTTATTAGATAAGAAACAAGATGTTGAAAAGAAAATCCTCTGTGGGAATGTGGAAAATTTCTACTTAATCACGTTTATTAACCTCTCGTTCACTTGCATCCTCCATGTGAAGAGTTGTATTGTTTGTGACCCAAATTAGGAATGAGAAGAAACCTCACATATACAAAATATAAGGAAGGTGTACCTCCATATGTGTAGGATGAAATAACTATGGATGAACACTTCACAAGATATAGCTTCCCATCTTCAGCTACAATCTCAGGTTCTCTAGAAATGTTACTTCATTATTAGCTTGGTCACCTACCTCTTAGATATATGAGTGCATATTAGTCGTAAGTCATATAATTTGATAAAGTGTTGACCTTATTAAGGCTTACGCCACTACGAATTGATACGCTTTGACATTTTATTATTACACTTGTTTCGTTATAACAAGGCTACGAATAAACACATTTCTGCAATCGATTAAGTTATGTACCCCACGAAATGCTATAGCAGTACCTTCAACACTGATAGGATAGCTCTGATATGATTGTCTTTTCTGATTATTAATTTATGTGAATTTGACGAGTCCAAGTTCCCGAAATTAGACCCTAAAGGACGATAATAAACGATAAACATAAGCACTATTTTGACGTTAAGCAGATTACTCACATAACTACGTAGAGTAAAGGGTAGGTATATGAAAAAAATATTATAAGTAATCATATGATATACCGTTGCAATAATTATCATCATTTTCACAAACATCTCAACCTTGATAATCTAGATGGGAAAGCAAAGATTATTTTTAATCACATAAATCAATTATCCGATAAATCAATATTTTGGTTTACATACAAATGTACCTAGGTTAGGTACCTACTGTAATTACACAATAAGTATTCAATGGAAATCTCATACCTCAGACATGATATGAGTTCAGACACGACAGATCATAATAATATTTTGTTACTACAGTATGAGACATTGTGAATTTATATTACTGGAAGTGTTTACAATAATAATTACTAATTAGCTTCCGTCATAAATAATTGACTTACGACAAAAATGTTGCGAGAAGTAGGTACTTATTATACATTTTATTTGGTACCATTTATATGTGAACATTTTTGATTGATCATTGTATTAAAATGAATGGCTATTAAATTTTATTAAATTTGCATGCTACGAGATATCGTGACAATATTCCATTTAAACTTAATTTCATCCTACAAAAATCGTAAGATAAAAACCTTTTGACACAGTAGCAAATGTGAAAGAAGTGTCATAACTCACAACATATAGAAGTCGAAGACATATTGCAACTTGCATGTAATGTTTTTGCTGTCACACCAAATTATTTCTGAAACAAAACACCAAACTCTCAGATACTCGTGTGAAACTATAAAAGAGAAATAATAGTAAGACATATTTCTGGCTAATGCAATGTCACATAGTGTAGTGTAGTAATGGAGACATTGAGGTGCAGGGGAATTAGTTACTATCTTACTATATAGAGAACTGTAACATCAAACTAACATTTTACTTAATAAATATACCAGCATTGCCTTACTCTCAATGAATAAGTACGTTCAACAATAATATGCAGGTATAAAGTAACAATTTAAAGGCGACAAATTAACTGTTTGAAACGAGATAATGATGGGTTGTTCTACGTCCACTTATAAACCATGAAATTATCAGTTAAGAGAGAAACTCGAATAAATTAAAGAGTTATCATCGCCTGTGATAAGCGGTAGTACTTAAAACACGGAAATATGGAATATTAAAATTATCCAAATCAAATCTTCATTGCGGCGGAGGTGTGCTCGTATTATGAATATAGATTGAGCCAATGCAGGTCCGAAACAAATCATTATTGCCCTTAATTAAGAAACATTATTAATATAATACATATATAATAATTTATGGATACAGATCTTTACTACTTCCCGCAAGCGCTATGAATTATGTTTAAATAAATTATATGAATGTTATCCTAACGATCTTTGCAGAATACTGGGAACAGCTATTATTGATTTTGTGCATACTGTAAATATGGAAACTAAACCTTCGAGAGTTCATTATTTTTAATACCTAATCCGTACCTACACCGCAAACACTTAAAAACAAACATTTCGTCAACTGAGATAGGACCTGGTATTTACAATACAATAACATGTCTTGTATTAAGTGTATGTGTGTGTGAAAATAAACATATAATATAATACTATAAGTGTTGAACAAAAACACATCAACGTGTTTCCGGTTCTAAATGATTGCCGTTATGTTCCGTCCCAAACTTTACAAATATGGAGGTGCACGCGAGTACAGCTATGTATATACGGACACCCGTGTACCTATCAGGAGAAGTGATTAAAGTATATGTAATATTAAGTACAAACATTCCTGATATGACCTTAAAAGTTTCACTCTAACAATTACCAAAAGCTGCGCCTGAAGCATTTCGCTATAAGAACCGATATAACCAAACCATTTCATATGAGGTATTATAAAAAAATAAAAAAAAATACCGAAGTTGCAGAGAACTAGGTACTGAAATTAGTAGAAGTAATTCTGTGATGCATAATAATGAGATAAAAACGTTACTTACAAATTTTGCAATAAACCTTTCATATTACAGAAGAACAAGGGCATGTGGGTGCATAGTTTCACACACCATCATATTTTGATTTACATGTTTAGTTGTCGAGTACTCTTTTCAATCAAGGTCCCGTCTTACATTTGTAAATTAGGATATCAGTTGTAGAATTTAGGATATCTACACAATAAGACTTGACAATCTAGAACTCGCCATATGCAAATATAACAATGAAGAACCATAACCAAAATAATAATTCTGTAGGCAGGTTGAGTCCGTTACAATAATAATTTAAAAGTTATACTGTCAAAATATATGGCGTATGCCAAGTCAACAAATAAATAAATAACATTGTTTTACAATAGAAGTATAGGTGTGTGCAAACTTTGTAAATAAATCAAGAAGCCCTATTATTTTTTTTATTAATTCAAGACCAATATATAATTAATCAAAACATTTGGTTTCCATTTTAAGGCAATAAGACACCAATTGATTGTTCATCGCATATACAATATACAAGAAATGTCATGTATTCACTATCGATTATAAATATATATGAACGTTTTTGTATAGTATTTTCTTCACCTTGATTAATTAAAGTAGACATTTCTTGGCTTAGAAGTGCTCGAAAAAAGGCGACTCCAAACCATTGTCCCTACAGTTTCTAACGAGCGATGAATCACTGACAATATAACTTGGTAGGTAACTTAATTGGCCGCTAGAAGGAAATAGTAACTAATCAAATTGAATTCGTATGGTGCATATAAAATTCACGTTTTATTGTGTTAGATACCTACAGGATATCATAGAAGTCATGGATTAAGAATGAAGTAATCATTCCGTCACAACGACGGCACATTTCACATTATGTTCTTACAAGAATATACCTACCACAAACCTTTTCTAATTTATTGATTATTTGTTAGACGAAATATTTGTAATAAATAAAGTTTCATTCTCACGTTAAATAAAGTTCGTTCAGAACGTAGAAAATATTATCATGGGAGATGATAATTATAATAATAACTATCATTTTGTTTTGGAACAAATACAACACCAGAACGTCTTACCAAAAAATGAATTCAAATAAATTTATAATAATTAGCATTGTGTTTTATTTCAACGTAGATTCATTATAAAACCAATTACCACCTTGTTATGTAACGTGAGTAATCTCTACGAAAAGAAAAGTAAAACATTGTTATATATATTTAAATAGTTACGCTAATGTAGATGGTAGTATATAGAATGTCTATATAAAGTATATACGCAAAGTAATATAGTCAGGTAGAGAAGTACATTTCTTCATAAAATTAGTCTAATTGTTAAATAAGAGTCCTAATTAAAAAAAAAAAACATTCAGTTACAGGTTACAGTCATAACTCCCTCGAAAACGAAAACACTTGGAATAACACTAGCGGATTTAGGGGGGGGCTAGGGGGCTGAAGCCCCCCCCCCAAAACCATGGATTACAGTAGTATATATAGAACAAATGTAGGGATTTCAGTCCCTTAGCCCCCCCCAAAATGTTGAGTGACGTTTCTAGTGCCTTGAGTACTAAACTGAAAATGTAGTATAGTGAATGCAATTCACCCCCCCCCCCCCCCCGCTCGACAAAATTTTAGGCGTCAAGGTCAACAAATTTTAGACGACGACCTAAAAAAAAAAAAAGGTCATCAGTTGATTACGGCAGGATTCCCCCCCCTGTCTGCGATCTTTCCGTCGCATAAGAACGGCTCAAAATTTTAGGCGAGGAACAAAAAACAAAAAAAAAAAAAATAAAAAGGTCAACAAAAAAAATCTCGGGATAATTTTTTTAATCTTCAGCCCCCCCCAAAATTAAATCCTGGATCCGCCACTGTGGAATAAAATATGAAATTTTGCTAGAATAAAATTGATCTTCAGAAGATTGAAATGTTGAAACCGCGAGAACAGTCAAGTTGCATAAAATAAATTTCCCAAGTATAATCCAACTTGCAAGTTAGCCTAACAAAAGTCCCTCGTTGTTAATCACTATTACTGATCGTCAATAGGTAACAATGTATTATGTATAAATTATGAAAAGTAAAAGTAGGTATTTAAAAAATTATCTAATACATCTTAAAAGTGGGCTAATTATGAAGTGGAACGTAATAATATGTGTGTATCGAATTCATGATACAACAGCGAACTTCTGATATACAGCGTGAATACAACATTACTTACTATACGAGTATATAGGAACAGGTGAGATGATACGATGAATCTTCATTACTCAACGTAATACATGTTTTCATAACAAACATCAAACATTACGATGAAAGTGAATTATGTTATTAATAATCATATTTTTATATAACACCAAATTCGCACATTGGTAATATGTATGTATTATGTAACTTTATAACAATAATGTATAGTAATCATTATTATTATAACTTCTCTCGTAATACAGTCATCAAATGAACATAAAATTATAATTACAATACTAAAAAAAATATTGCTAAAATAAACAAACACCAATTTGCATATTAATGTGTTCAGCGGTGTTTTTAATATAATAATTTCTATTTGTTTTTTTGCGATAAAACAATTAAGAGAAAAGCGGAACCGAACTGGTCGAATATCATGGGAGTTTATTATCTTTAAGATGTAAGCGCAGGTAGGTATTATAGGTAAATGTATGAAATTAAATATTGATAGGCAGGCAAAGTCAATACTAGAAAGTGGTCACTTTATAAAAGATAATTGAATAGGTATATTTTATCTACTACTACTACTACTACTACGCCCTTTATGTCTCCATTCGGGAGCACAGGGAGGCTACCAGGCGTCTCCATTCAGAGCGATTTTGTGCGAGTGATATTACCTCTCTCCACGTCATTCCTAACGCTCTGATCTCGTTGTCATAGGAACGGTGCACTGTGAAAGAGGGTCTTCCGGGGCGTCGGGACCCCTATATTTTATCTACTTGCATATTAATTTGCTACAACTTAATCAATATACGTAGTAAGTGTTTTGAATGGAGCGTAAAATATATTATGTCACCGAAGAACTGCAAGATCAAGATACTACCTACGTATGAATTGCTGGTTTTGGCACATTAGTAAACTTTACTAGACATTATTTATTTATTTATTTATTTTGGTAGTAATAACATTGTGTAGCATTGTGTAAAATACCTTGGCGTCACACAATGTAAGGTTACAACTTAACTTACACTAGATACAAAAACATACAGTGGCGTATATAGGGGGGGGCCGAGGGGGCCCGCCCCCCCCCCCCCCCGAAATGTTGGACAATTCTTTAAAAAAACGTTATTTTAAAACACGAAAGCTACTCAAGTTCATCATTTCACCCATTATTCAAAAAAATTTCGCCTGCGGCGCTATTCTTCTTTGTATTTTCTGCACACAATATTAATACCAACCTAAAACACGACCCTTCTCACTTACATTCACGAAAAATTTTTGCCTGCGGCGCTATTATAATTATTATACTGTACGTCTGTCTTCAAATTTTTGTTACCTCCACCCCCCCCAAAATCAAATGTTAGATCGCCCCCCACCCCCCCCCCCCCCGAAATGAAATCCTATATACGCCACTGGAAACATACATATATTCGTATGAGACTATTATAACAAGTTATAATAGTAAAAAATGAATAAATTATACATTACGAATTATAGACAACATTCAGGAAATAGTGCTGGACATATGTTACACAAAGGTTGCATAAAACCAGGCGTAGATTGTTTCAATATAGATGGTTGTATTTGCATATTAGGCATTTTGGTTTTCTTGTCTAATTGATAATTGTGGGTAGGTATAAATCCTAAATTGGCTTCTTCTGGGCTAATTAAAAACATGCTCAGCAGTGTTGAGTTGAAATTGACGTAGATATGAACAGAGACTTTTTTTGAAAAAATACAACTTTATCAATATCACAGAATCTTTATTTTTCGATGGTCGTAAACATAAAATAGCACTGTGTCCAATAATACTTGCAGGTAGATAGGTTTAAACTAGACTCGACACTCGACAGGTCTTTGCTCCGAACAGCTGACGAGTCTGTATCTACAATAGTACCTACCTAATAAAAACACTATAATAGAATCAACGTGCGCCGCGAAATTAATTGAAAGTGGATTGATTTAGTAATTTCGATCACACGATTATATACACGAGCATTTTACGTGTATATCTGAATCAAAAGAAATTAATTCAATTATGATAATCGAAAGTTGGCAATTTTGTCCAAACTTGATGTGATGGTGAGAAGTGTGTCTGGTTAGTTGAGAGTAGGTAGTCGTAGTGTTATCATAACATATCATATCATAATAGTAAGTAATTACTTCGTGTGGATATGGCCATTATATTAATCATTATACATTTATTATTATAATAATAATTCATGTCCCCGCGCATATACATAAAATTCTACTCAACAATTAGAAATTAAGATTATAATTGCTTAATTTACTTTCAGAAATCTCATAAACGCATCATGTACAAGTATAATGGACAACAAGCGTACAAAGGAGAATGCTAAAAAAAAACCCAGGCCCGGCGCAAACGAAATGTAACTCAACTGATAGGTAAAATTAAGTAATTAAATACCGCATGGGTGGCATCATCGAAATCAATGGCTTAATGGGTGAAATACCTATTCGAAGTTTTACATTGGTCACACGAATATATAAGAAAAGGAGCATTAGACAGTTACAATTGCGGTTTAAAAGGGTATAATATGATGAGTATAAGGTAGCCCGTCCTCTTCGTCTTCTTCTTCATCAGCCTTGGTCCCTCCACAGCTAGATATAAGCCGAAAGGAAAATGATCATGAAATATGTAAAAAAAAATCAGGTCCGGCGCAAACGAAACCTAACTCAAATGATTGGTAAAAATGAGTAATTAAATACTGCATAAGAGGAATCATCGAAATCGATGGCTAAATGTGTGAAATACCTATTCGAAGTTGTATAGGAGAAATTTTGAATAGGTATTTCACATATTTAGCCATTGATTTCGATGATGCCACCTATGCAGTATTTAATTACTCATTTTTACCTATCATTTGAGTCACATTGCATTTGCGCCGGACATGTTTATTTTTTACATAATTCATGAGCATTTACCTTTAGGCCTACATCCGGCAGTGGAGGAATCAAGGCTGCTGAAGAAGAAGAAAAATCAGACAGGCTACCTTACACTCATCATATTATTTACTTTTGAATCGCAATTGTAGCGGTTTAATGCTCCTTTTTTTATATATTCGTGTGACCAATGTGAAACTTCGAATAGGTATTTTACCCATTAAGCCATTGATTTCGACGATGCCCCCTATGCAGTATTTAATTACTAATTATTACCTATCATTTGAGGTACATTTCGTTTGCGCCGGGCCTGGGTTTTTTTCCCATACAAAATGAGCATTCTCCTTTAAATAAATATTATACGTAGATTACTACATACTCTTAAATCAGTTTTATTAATCGATCAAGACCATTTTATTTCTATTGTGAATACTAAACTAAACGGCGATTGTCGATTTCTTTTACATATAATAATAGAAATTAAATAGCTAATCTGTAGTATGAAAGAAGCCACGAAGTAAATATAACTGGATAAATGAACGGAATGTTATTTCAGTTATTTGTATTCTGAGTATCAACACCTACCTACCTACAAAATTAACAAACACTTTGGATAAGGATCATTATATTGAAGAATAGCCAGAGATGAAATCTCCAATTACTTCACAGTTATATTTTCAATATCCATTTAACAAATTGTACCTTTATTTACGTAACAAAACAATCATGTGGAGTTCATCTTTACTATCCAATCTTGTGTAAGTTCCGACATCGAAGGCTATTTGTATTTCTTCAATGAAGATCACACACAACACAGCTATTTGCTACAGATGCTATCACTGCTTGGCGCAACAAAAGATTACGTGAACCTTATAATAATACCTAATTACGAGATTTCTTATTATTTCATAGTTTATTGTACTTATATAAAAAGATGTTTGTATTTTGATACTATCACATTTCTCTTGGAATTGTACCATTGTGAGAACATTGCACAAATTGGGGACTTTTTAATTAATTATCATTAAAAGACTATAATATAATACGAGAATATGCTCACACCTACTAAATACACATTCTTATCATAGCCCTTTATATAATGAGTGTCTTTATCTTCAGATAATATATACAAACTCATATAGTCTATAAAAGTTGTGTCAGCTTCACTGAAAATTCTCATATTCTAATTAAAGCTCTGACAGACATAATAATATACGAATGCGAAGACATAATAGTAAAAATGCTGTTTTACATTTACCATCTAAACTCAGGTTTATATAGCAAAATAACATCCTTAGAAACCGTATAGGTGAGTGTGTCTACCTACAATTAGAGCTACTTGTGGACAACTTTCACATGAAATCAATCCAAAAACTATGTTGTTACATTTAAGTGTATAAAAGATAGTTTTAGTGAAATAATAATTTGCTTGTACATTTCCCTATGTAATAACAACAATATAATGCTATTTACTGCTTACAATAGTCTAGCCTCAGGACAAGTGTAATATACTCAGTACTCTGTGTGATAAAATAAAATAAATAATAGCCAAGCCACTACACACTCATCACTCTAAATAACATATTACAGAGGTAGGTATATAGCTGCACCTGTAAAATAACAAATTATCTAGGTATGCGCAGTAGACAAAACCATTTTTTATATGACATAGTAGTATGATTGTAATGTTGATCTTGTGTACTCAAATCTGGACGGTACTATTATATCCTTGTTCAAATTCAAGATTCAAGAATATTTAGATGACGAGACTGCAATACACATTACACACACACACTCTGCGTAGAACACAAATTCTTTCGAATGGTTATTAAGAAAACACAAAGTAAGAATATTTTTGTAGTATTTTGTATTGAAAATGTTTCGGGAATATAGTTTCGTCATCATGGGCCAAGAACAAGCCGAAGGAGCGTCGGTAGACCCCGCAGTCAAGGTGGTCTGATTACAAAAGGAAATGTGTCGGAGGGAGACGGATGCAGTGTGCCTTGCCTATGGCAGGGAGCTGTGGAGGACCAGAGGGGAGGCCTATGTCCAACAATGGACCTAAGTGGCTGTAGAAGAATAAGAAGAAGAAGATCATGAGCCAAATTGTACGTTAATACGAGTATGTAGACAAGTCCATTGATAAGTGCTAAGGTGTAGCTACATAATTATTTTTCTACGCATGTAGGTACTAGTGTTCAGAACCGGGAAATCCCGGTCCCGAAAGAACCGGGAATTCCCGGTTTTTTTGAGGTTACAAATAACCGGGATTTAAAATTTGTGTCCCGGTTCTTTCGGTACTTTCGGGACTCGACTTCAAAACGGAAAATTTGTTTTATATGGCGTGTGCAGACTGCGGGCTCTGCAGACGTGGTGTGATGCGGTTAGCAGGGGAAGGGGTCAGTTGTTTTGTCATCGAAAACTACAAAATGCGGGCATCTCAAAAGTAAGTCTTATTTTTTTTAGACGTGATCTTTTTGGTAAGGTGTTTGTTAGTTTTTATAGTAAGGTAGACGCACCAATCCCAAAACAGTTAAGGCAAAAATTCACATTGCAGTACCTAAAAATCAATCTAATTATTCATTAGCACCACTTTCTGCTTCCTTCATAGGCTGGTATCCTAGTACCGAAAGAACCGGGATTTCCCGGTTCCGTTGAAGGCCGGTACCGAAATCCCGGTTCTGTAAAAACACACCGGTTCCGGATACCCTAGTAGGTACATCTTACATATAATAAAAATGGATGTATGTATGTGGGTATGTATGTATGTATGTATGTTTGTTCCACCATAACTCTGGAACGCCTGGAGCAATTTCGACCAAACTTGGTATACACATACCTTACTATCTGGAAACGAATACTGTGTGGTAGAAACTTCTGGAAATCCAGAACCTTCTGAGAAATTTTGCTGATGAGGGGATCCAAGGGTTGTATGGGGCTGTGTGTGGTATCGTATGAAAGGGCATTGGAAAAGAAATTCAGATCGCAAGTTATATTTTGTCCAGCTCATGCCATAGGGAGACACCCAGTGATCGAGAGGATCCGGTCACCACATACCACCGTGACTGGTGGCTCATGAAAGATCTTCACGAGCAGAACACAGATCTTTTGTCAAATTTTGAATCGGGCAAGTGATAGTGGGAGGCTCTATCAGAACGAAGGAATCCTAGCGCCAGAGAATTACGTAGAATCTTCTAGAAGGCTGTGGAAACAAGGCGAACTTTGTAGAACCTTCTAGAAAATTGTAGAGGTTATTCGAACATTGCAGAACCTTCTAGAAAGTTCTGGAAATTAATCGAACATTGCGGAAACTTCTAGAAAGTTGTGACAATTCGAACCTTCTGGAAGGTTTTGGAAATGAAACGAGCTTTCTAGAACCATCTGGAAATTTCCAACACTGTAGAACCTTCTAGAAACTTCTAAGAATGAAGTGAATTCGAACCTTCTGGAAGGAGAAACGAACTTAGTAGAACCTTGAAAGTTGTGCAGATTAATCGAACATTGCTGGATGTGTGTGTCATACTGTCGATTTACTTCACCGATCAAATTTGCCGTTACGAAGTACGGGTAACTCAGCTAGTATTCTATAATTATATATCTCACGTGAATTTATGTTTATATTATGATACACATTAAACCAAGTGCTGAAAACTAAATTGCAGTGATTTTTAATGTACTTATACAATTTCTTCGCTTCGACAAGATGTTGAACAACATGTTTGTAATAATATGTACCTATAATGATAGTCGTTCAATCGTCACTACGCACTTACAAATTTAACATTATGATTCTTTTATTACATACTCAGCGAAATAACTGGCAATCATTATATCTATCTATCTATCTATACCCTCACGCCACATCCCTTGCAGGGTAGGCAGAGAGGACAGAGCGCCAGACAGCCCTATCCTTACACACACTCCTAGCTTCCGTCACATTCATGCAATTAGTCATACACGCTCTCCGATTCCTTTTACTCAAAACGCGTCCATCCTTGAGGATCTGGTCGACATGATCGGACCAGGTCAGTCTCGGACGGCCGCGCTTTCTCACCCCTCTTCGCTCATTCAGATATATCTTTTTTGTCATCCTGTCATCATTCATTCTCTCAACATGCCCAAACCATCTTAGTTTGTTTACTTTCATTCTTGTCACTACACCAGTCTTGCAGTCACTCATTTCCCTAATAACCTCATTCCTTATCTTATCTCTCAGCGTTTTCCCGCACATTCTTCTTAATGACCTCATTTCTACTGCATTCAACCCTGATTCATCCTTCTTCATCCACGTCCACGTCTCACTAGCATACATCAGGGTCGGCACCAAGACAGCATTGTGCACTAGCACTTTTGCTTTCATAGACACATTGCTACTACTAACAATCGGACCGAGCGCACCATTCGTCCTAGTACCGGCCAGCTTACTTCTTTCAATGTCTCCATCACAGCGTCCATCTCTAGTAAACAAACTTCCCAGATATACATACTCATCCACTTGCTCCAGACAGTCATTACCAACCTTTATCACACAATTTGTCCTTATTTCCTCTCTTTCGAACACTAATACTTTCGTTTTATTTACATTCATTTTCATACCATTCATATCGCAGCTTTCGTACACACAGGATACTATCCGTTGTAACTCACATTCATCATCAGCCATCAACACTAAATCATCTGCAAACATTAACGCACATACTTTCACTCCATTTAGGTCCACACCAACATTCAGCTCATTCAGAGGACGCATGCAGTAGTCGAAGAACAGGTTGAACAACCAAGGCGACATGACGCAACCCTGTTTAACCCCTTTTGTGAGAGTGAACCACTGCGACAACGCAGCATTCACCCTGACACAAGCAGAGCTCTCCGTATATAGAGACGCGATTGCGCCAATCAGTCGGTCGCTCACCCCATATTCCGACAGTACACGCCACAGTCTTTCTCGGTCCACACGATCGTATGCCTTCTCCAGATCCACGAACGCGCAGAAGAGCCTCTGGTGTTTAGCCAGAAGCTTCTCCACGACCATCCGTAGGGAGAAGATCTGATCGGTGCACCCCCTGCCACTCATGAAAGCACCCTGCACATCCCATACTTTACTTTCAGTCACTTTTCTTACTCTTTCAATCAATACCTTTCCATACAGTTTGCCCACAGAGCTCAGCAAACTGATAGCCCGATAACTGCCGCATTCCAACCTTGAGCCTTTCCCCTTGTACAAAGGGCAGATGACTGCCCTCCTCCAATCCTCAGGAGTGCAGCCACTCTCCCAGCACAAGTTGAAGAGCCTCAGGCACCACTCGAGAATCTTCGGGCCACCTTGCTTGATGAACTCTATGGCCACACAGTCATGTCCCGCAGCTTTACCATTCTTTGCTTTTTTCAATGCAA
Source organism: Ceraclea dissimilis (assembly GCA_963576895.1). Classification (NCBI taxonomy): domain Eukaryota; kingdom Metazoa; phylum Arthropoda; class Insecta; order Trichoptera; family Leptoceridae; genus Ceraclea; species Ceraclea dissimilis. Next base: position 10,578,437 of record OY756359.1, read on the forward strand.
GCACAACTTCATTCATACGTATTTCCTCGTCCTCAGCAATATTTACATTCATACTATCTGCTACATTCGTCTGGTTTGTACTAGTACCACTTTCATACAATTCTTCGAAGTATTCTTTCCATCTTTCAACAACTTCTTCTCCATTCATCACTAAATCACCATTCTTATCTTTGATGCAATTCATACTGTTTTTCTCACTTCCAGATCTCTTTCTTTTTACTTCCTTCCAGAATATTTTCAAATTCTCCTCGGCGTTCCTCGATAATTTCATACATTCCTCTTCCTCAAGTTTTCTCTTTTTCTGGCAAACCATTTCTTTCACTTCTTTCCTACACGCTTTATATATATTCTTCTTTCTTTCTTTCTCACCTCCATCATCTGGTTTCGCACCAAGCACATCATTCCACGCTTTCTTTTTCCTCACTACAGCATCCTTCACCTCATCATCCCACCACGCATCACCTTTTTTCCTTCCTACCAACGCTTCTCCACATACTTCTCTTGCACTCTTTACTAGCACCTCCTTCATAACATTCCATAGTTCACTCGTCGAGCGTTCCTCATCATCATGTACTTCTAGCCTTTCGTTAGTCAGTCTTTCATATTCATCCCTAACATTCGTCTCTTTCAGTTTTTCGACCCTGATTCTCCGGACAGGCTCCAGCTTCCGAGCCCTCGAGCGCCAACCGGAGAAAAGATCAATCCTTGTTATCACAAGGAAGTGATCCGTCCACAGTCCGGCGCCCCGAAATGCCCGGGTGTCCTTTGTCGCCTTCCGGAGCTCAGAGTCCACACATACAAAGTCAATCATCGACCTTTCAATACGATCAACTCTCTCTCTTTGCCAAGTGTACTGGTGGATCTCCTTGTGTGCGAAGAATGTGTTCGCCACAAAGAGATCCAACTCCAAACATACTTCTAACACTCTTTTCCCGTTATCATTCACCCTATCATCGCCATGCAATCCCAACACTCTCTCAAAATTCTTCCTTCTGACACCGACCCAACCATTCAGATCACCTGCCAATATTACTTTTTCATTCGCTCTTCTTTTATACGCTGTCTCCCGCACTAAGTTCCAAAACTCATCCTTCTCATCATCCAAGGCATCATTCCCTGGACCGTAACCTATAATAAGGAACAGCCTGGTCATGCCTACCTTGAAACGAATCCAGATGAGTCTCGGTCCTACCAGTCCATACCCATTACGCTTCACCATACATTCAGTCATTCTTTTTGATAATATAGCACCCACTCCCTGACGTCCATGTTCATTTTCAGGCACTCCAGACCACATCTCTGCCATTCCATTCACCACATCACAATCTCTATCCTTTCTTTTCGTCTCACATAAACACAATATATCTAAGTTCCTCTCATTCAAAAACATCACGCAATTCATTCATCTTACCTTCATTCTTCCAATCATTATAAATACTCTTATATCATTTACATAATGTAAGCTTTCTAGTAACTGTTTTGGAAAAATAAAAAATGATTTTGTCCAATATTCATTGCGAGTGTGATGAGTGATCTGCTGATGTTACGTTAGTGTGAGAACTGTACTCGTATGTGAGTCATTTATTAACCTGTACTAACGAAATCTCTGTTGATCGGACTGAATAGGAATATAAGAAATACAATAATAACATATTACCGTGATCACAATATGAATGCAAGTTGTTGTGAAAAAGAAACAGTAACTGTATGTCGAGCATAAAACTTGAAAATCTTAGTAGGTAAATGTTATACGTACACTCGTATAGTAAAACTAAAAACGATCGTGACAGAAATGTCAATCGTAGGTACTTAGGATCATTCTTGATAATTTTATTATAACAAAACTATTTTTATACAAATTTTAGTCGCTGCTTTACGTAATAATTTATGTTTCGGTAAATGTGAAATATTAATAGACTATAATAAAAATATCCACACAATAAAATGTAGGACTCAATCTGAAAGATTGCATGCATTCGTTAGATATACATACTTTGCATACACCGAATCTTAGCAAATCCACAACAATGAATATCCTCATAGACAGCACTAATGAGAACGTTATTTTTTTCAAGTTATGTACCTAGGTAAATAATAATTTGTTCGTGGCAGGTAACTTTAATATAAAACGGATATCATTACTATGTGATATAACTGAACAATTGTTAGCTTCTTGTACTCGTAGATATCTAAATTTAAACATAATACGGCATATCATTATGTTTATATTGATTATAAAATAAGTAATAATAATATTGCATTAATGAATAATGACTGCAACATAATATTAAATGGAGTGGATTAAAGACCGGAAATGAACATCACGTTTTATGCTTTGACTTTATAAAGAAGATACAATAATAGTTACAGTATAAAGTGGCAAGTGTTAAATGCTGTTATGGGTATATTATACTCTTACGCTTACTTTAACTAGAAGTTAGTAGACGATGAAAGAAATTGCCGGAAAAAACTCTTTGATTTCCTATTTTTCTAAGCATTATACTAATAGATATACCTATACAATAAGTATAACAATATACGTAGAAATGTCACGTTGACGAATGAATACGTAAGTCGTCAACAACTTATAATTATTATTGTCCCGTCTAAGCTCTAACCAACGCATAGTAAGAAAATTTTGAAGGTGTTTTTTTATAGATATGTATTTCTTTGTTCTATGTAGGTATGGATTTTTATAATAGATTCTGTTTCAAGCGACATCATCACGACGTTTCCAAAATATTCATACAAATATAACATGGAACTTTTTGGACCAACTTTGTATTAACTCTCTGTTTCCCGTAGTAATTCCACAGAAAAAGTGTGACAAGTTGACAAGTAAGGTGAAACGGAGTGTACTAATCTGCCAAGAAAGAAAAACTCAAAGATATAGAAGAGTAGGTAGTATAGGTACCTACTTAATAACTTAATCTGGATTCGATTAGGTAATTAGTCAATTACTGTAACATTAAATTGAATTCGTAATAAATTAAACATCACGACTACTTAAAAATTATTATTTCCGGTAGCACATCATTATTATAATTTACAACTAATTTTATTTACACGTTTTATTTAAGAAAATACTAGCTTACAATAATATAATAACATAAATTATAATAATACATATAGTACATTTCAATTATTCGTTCATTCGTTCATTGTCGTGACCTTTCATACTAAATGTGCGGCAAAAATAAGCAAATTTAGGTTGAGAAGACGATGTAACTGTATTCCATAATAAAGATATCAAGCGTGAAAAATAAAGTTAGGAATTTAGAAGAAAATGAATACAAATACGAGTATATCTACAAGATACAATATTATATCATATGAAATAACATCTAGGCTAGGTATCCTGCGTAATGCGTAGGTAACGTAGTCTTGAAGATAGTCGTGCACCAATCAATGATGTACAATAATTAGATATTAATACTTTGCAGATAGGTACTGATGATTTATATTAAAATTCTTTGATTTTATCATCGCATACACAGTCATCCATTTCTACGAGTGTATTTAAACAAATATAATTTTAAATTAAGAGTGTGCATACCGACATTTCAAAAATTTCTAAAAACGGGAGACCTTCTATCTCGAAAACCGATACTTAATATGCTTTGGAACAAAAGAAGGTAGATGCATTGAACCTTTGTCTAAGGAATAACCGTAAAAGATCTTTTATATCTTGTATAGATTTCTCAAAAAAATATTATATACACCTCTGACCTTTTTTCCGAAAGACGGAAACTCGTTTCCCGAAAGTGGCGGAGTAAAACTTTTTTTTTGATCTGATAATATGCATAAAAATCTAGGGAATAACCGTAAAAGTTTTTTGATAGACGCAAAATCAAAGACAAAAAAATGGAAAAAATACCATGCTATTTTTACCATTTTTTCATGCGATTATTAACGCGATTTTGAACCTTGATGCCATGGGAAATGACTGTGACGTCATTCCTGGTGCCATGCCCTTAATACATACTTTGCAGATTGGTGCTCATGATATATATTAAAATTCTTTGATTTTATCATCACATACACAGTCATCAATTTCCACTAGTGCATTTAAACAAATATAATTTTAAATTAATTAAAAAGATTAGATGTACAATTTATTTAATCCGTAAGTATTTTGTAACATAAAATAACAATAACCGCATAGTAATAGTAGTAGGTATATAAATATAATTATTTGTTGAATGAGTCAGCGTTAGTTATTTCAAGAGTCATTCATTAAAATAATTATCTGTCAAAATTGATAAATAATCAATTCGTAATATATGAATGAATGGCATTATTTATCTGACCCATGAATCCATTCACTGAAGTTGTCAAGATCATAGACAATCGATTCATAGGAAAACATTACTTACGTCTGACCTGCAGATGACTTAACCATTCCGAACTGCAGAATCATTTATTACTCGCTTGGCCTGGTGGGTAGAAATGATGTAAGTTTATGATGTTGCATGTTTTTTTTTTAGTAAAACTGTTCGAATTCGGGGTTATATCCAAAGCATTTTAGCTTTTTCATTGAAGACTGAAGGTCTTGAAAGCCATTGGAAAAATTGCAGGTGATTTTTTAGCTAATTATCGTATTAAGCTAAACATGGTGCAGCCAGAACCATCGTCTCTACTGAATTAGACAAATTAAATTACATATATTTTATTGAACAAATATAATATCACAAAAGACGGGCTTATTGTCTAATGGAGATTTCTACCAACCGTCCCAAGATTACATATGTATATCAGGTGCTTACATTTGTTATAGGAAAAATTGCGTTATATATTTTTTTCTAGTGAAATACTTTAATACATTCAAAACCACAAACGACTCATGTAGGTATGTAAGAGTAAGTATAATTTGTATGTGATTTCATTGAGAAATAACCCATGCAATGCAAATCAAATAATAAAAAAATGTAAGTCGTAAGTAAGTAAACCAATATGTCACAATACTAAGGAGGTTAGTCATACAATCATAATCATACATAGCCTGAGGAAACTACTTATTGGAGAATTGATATTACTACACTTGATTGAATATCTCGCAGGCAATCAAAGATTATTCATATAGTTCTCTCATACAGGAGTAGCAACTAGCAACAGGTGTATACAGATTACAGATACATGTATAACCTATCATCAATAAACAAAGCCGGATCTCTTCATCAATACGAGTACATAAAGGATCCATAGAAATAAATTATATCTACTGTGTATCACTTGGTTTAACTCCGGTTAAGTCCACAAGAAGTTAAAAATGACAGAAATATACATGATTAAAATATGAATATAATAACACATAATAATACCTATATTATTATTATACATTGCATGACGAAAAACTCTGTTATGGTAATTGATATATGTGTAGTTGCAATGTTTCATAATAACATTAAAATTATATTACAATAAAACTGTAACATAAGCTGCATTATTATGACAATAATATGTATTATTTTATAACAAGTCATTGTATGTACTTACTACCTACCCTATACGTAATATCTCACTGCCTCTCATTAACAATATTGTTATCAGAATCTGGTCTATCTATCAGAATATTTTATTCTTACTAGTTAATGTTATATTAATATGATTACCAACATAGTGTGGGACGAAACAGTGGCAGAATGTTGTTACAACAAATTGTTTCATAATCGATGCTGAATAATAATTATCTATGATAAAATCAAGTCGCACAGCTGGAAGTAGAATGAATAGTTCAGTACAAGAAGGACATTTAATCGCACAAATTAATCGTTACAGCAATTGGAGACTAAATGAATAAAAAACAATTTTGTACTCGTATACCTACGGATAAATATTAATTTGCTATCAAACGAAACAACTGTTATTTCCATTTAAGAAATTTAACTCACTTCCAAATATTATTTCCAGCCTACTCTAGAGGTAAAACATATTGAGGAAGCATTATACATCCTCGTAAAATCAATCATTGGGTAAAATACTGGATTATGAATCACAGATGATGTGCGAGGAGAGACTGTGGTTGGAGTGGCCAGAGGTCCTGGAAACTGCAAGTGACAGGATCCTCTGGCGAAGATACACAGATGCTTTGAGCCCCTGACCCAACCAAGGATAGAACGGGAAGAAGATGTATCTATATGTATGTATGTAGGTGGCATATTGTCACCTCTTCTTTTCTCCTTATTTATTAATCCGATAGCTCGCTGTCTTCGTGGATCTTACCATCTATATGCTGACGATCTTCAGCTATACATACACTTCGATCTGGACTCTATTGATTCTTCTTTTCACGACATGAACCTCAATCTAGAACATATAAGTTCATGGTGTTCACAACATGGGCTGCTGGTTAATCCGTCCAAGTCTCAGGCGATCTTGATGGGCAGTTCCAGGCTTTTGTCCTCACTTGATTTGGCTCCTCTACCTTCTCTGGTGTTGAATGGCTCCACCATTCCCTATTCGGATAATGTTAAGAATCTTGGTGTCTATTTCGACAGCGGGATGTCTTGGGAGAAGCAGGTTGGTGAAGTTAGTAGAAAGGTTTTTGGTTCTTTGCATTCGCTCAGGAGACTACAGAATTTCCTCAATCTCGACACCAAGAAAATGTTAATTCAATCACTCATCCATCCCATTCTGGATTATGCCGATGTATGTTATCTTGATATTACAGTTGAAGGCTTAAATAAACTTGAACGCCTGCAGAACGCGTGCATCCGTTATGTCTTTGGTCTTAAAAAATATGATCATGTCTCTGATTACCGTCTCAGACTTGGCTGGAAAACCATTCCAAATAGAAGAGATATCCATGTATTAAGCCTATTATTTAAAGTTCTTTTTGATCCTTCTTCACCTTCTTATCTAAGGGAGCGCTTTGAATTTCTAAATTCTCATGGTCGCCCGCTCCGTTCAGCTGATAACAATCTCCTGTTGATTCCACCTCATCACTCCAGTTTTTACACAGACTCCTTTACGGTTCACAGCGCAAGACTGTGGAATCAGCTCCCAGCTAATATTCGTACTTGTTCTTCCCTGTATTCATTTCGTAGGATGATCATTGGTCGCTAGTCTTCCTCTTCCTTCTCCTGTGTGCATATGTATTTATTTATTTTTATTAAATGTTCTTATTTTTTATTATTTATTTATCATATTATCTATTTGTATGTATTATGTGTGTATATTTATATGTATATATTATGTATTTGTATCTTTATATTTACGTACTTTATTATTATAGTACATATTTAAGTTTTTCTTTATTTTCTCGGGTTGACTGTAAGATATTGCTTTTGCAATAAGTCCGCCTTTTGGCACACTGTATTATCTTGTTTTGTTTTTGTTGTTACATATATTTTCTGGCCAATAAAGTTTTATTGATTTATTTATTTATTATGTATGAATCACAGAATTTTTTCCTTTAGATTAGTTTTTCAACTGTAAGTTTAGAGTTTATTATAATGTAATGTTGTGTGTTGATATTAAATATGCGTATGGCAAATTATGTATATTCAAAAGTAATTACACGAAATCAATCTCCCATGAAATGTTCTGACACATCCACCATACTATTAGTTATTAGTGTATAACTAGTGGATAGGTCTTATTCACACATAGTTGCCACGAAAGTGAAAAGTGTTGATATACAAAGTAATAACAATGCAAATACACCTAGATAGATATATCATAAATATATGTATCACACGCGAATTTTTCCACCGACGAAAACCGATGTAATTTTTTATATTCGATTCATATGTTGGTCGTCACAAGATCACAAAAAACAATTTTCGACAATTATTGTATAGAATGAGCGGATGTACGTGTACACAATTTAATAATGTTTACAAATGGAGTCTTACAATCATTCGGTCAATTGATCAGCACTGTATACAATAAAAAAGTTTGAGTGTTTTATAAGACGGCGTTTCTTCGAAGAACGTCAACCACTACAATAAATAGTGGCGAATACAATTCTATTCAAATAAGTAGCACACCTAAAAACTGAAAGTACTGCGTGATTGAGAAATTACTATGGGTATTAAAAATGAATGATAGTAAACAGCTGATACAAGAACACCAAACGTACTCTTATAATTCGTGGAATATTTAGGAATAAATTAAATAACAATAATGGAGTGTATTGTGTTGACCTAGACATTGGCGTGTTAAAGGCTTATTAAAGTTTTAAAATGATTGGCGTAAACTATTTGTTAGCAGACGTCGAGTGAAACAATTAAATACGAATAGGTACCTACTAGATGGATTCATCGAAAAAATATTTTATAAACCAATTACCTGTTTGAAAATTTAAATGAGTACCATGAATAATATTAAAATTCTAAAATATTATGACACTTAATTAAATTCTCATTATTATAGTAGAGATACCTATGTACATGAAAAGAGTAAAGTAATTTCTGTCAGTCTATCAAATCTGTTTAATCATAAGCCAGCGTTAGTCACACAACCCTTAACCTATTTTAATAAAATTACATAGCAACGATTGCAGGTAGAAATGTATAATAAAATGACGAATAGCAAAATATTACATGTGGTGTTCCTACATGAATAAATCTTTATTACCCAAAACAAGACAATGGTAGTAAGCCAAAGGGTGCACTTATTGCAAAAACAATGTCTTACAGTCAACCCGACCATATATACATTTTAGGGTCGCGCTACCGCCCGACATACCCACCCCTATATAGTACGCACTAAATCAACCATTTGATCAAATTACAGACTATATTTGTGAGCTTTATATTTTATGTAGGTATATTAATAAGCTTAAACTGTGAATTATTTAAATAAGATTTCCGTAATTGTATTCAGGAAACAGAAGACTTCTTTTTGTAATAGCTTCGTGATCGAAGTTTTCAATTAGGTATCTACATATTCTTCTAGAATCCAGAAGATAAAATAATATGACAAAATCTGTTTGCTTATATAATGTCTCTACAAAGTACTTCGTATAGTACATACTCCATTATATGATTTATGACCGCAATTGAATTCAATAGTTTCTTCTCTGAAGATCAAAGAAGACATTTGAACTAACGTGACACGTAAATTATGCACAAGCACAAGATGGTCGGCAGGTAAATGTAATCGTGATGAGGATGAGAAACAAATAGTTTAAGTAGCTGTAATGTTGTCGTTAATATGAAGAGTCGTGGAAGAGAGTTCTCGTGCCTCATCTACTTACATCTAGTACACTTACTACTTATTACCTATCCTACTAGAAGAGCAATATGCAAGTAGATATATTACTTACTATTTAGATATGATCGCCTCACATCACTAGCTATAGGTTTATATATCGTTAAGGCTCAGTTACCAGTATAGAGTGTGAAAGTTAAGATCATATTCCCTGACCTACGAGTGAAATGGTGCTAAACCACCTTCTGATATAATTTTCTTTAATAAACTATCGTTTTCCGGATGTATTTTATAGATACGGTAATATAAATGAATAGCTCAACAATGTTGAACTTCAAATCATTTTCAAAACAGTACCTATTTAACTCTTAAGTGCAATCTAGCGGATAAGGAACCTAATTATATTATTTATTGTTATATAATATACATAGGTATAATACATGAATTGAATGTAATGTAAAATATTTTCTATGGATTGTATACCTACCTGTCAATTAAACTATAAATTTACCTACGTGCTTTTTTAAATCTATCAATCATGTTATAGGCAGGTTTATATCTTCACCTAATATTGATCGGTATTACCTACTTTACATAATTTATCATATTCTAAGTATACATATTCCATCTTGTTTTTTACTCGAGTTCAAGTTCAATGTTGATTTTTCGCTAATAATTTATGCGAATATATTTGCTATTGGAGTCTCTGAACAAAATCATATAAAAAATATCGTGTCATCATAAGTACCTACCATTATTGTTCTTCTTCTTCTCCAGTCTCAATCCTGCGGATTAGTTTGCAGCAAATTCTTACATCTAGATTTCCATTCTTCTCTCTTCAGATCGACATATGTGGCGCAGTTCATGTCCTCGTACACCTGGTTCAGGTATTCCAGTCGAGAGATTCTATTATTCTATGATCTGTGATTGACAAATGATAAATTATACTACAATAAGGTACTACCTACAGTATGTATAGTTTAGCTGCAGAGAATTAATCTTTTTGCTCGTTAATGGATGCTTAAAGTGACCTTTTCTTACAATATTTATGTATGATCTGATCACGAATGTACTGAAATTGTAAACTGGTTGCGTAAAAAAAGATCGGTAATGACTTGGGAAATCCAATGATATAATCTCTCTACAATACTTGATACAATAATAATATAAGAAGTAAGTAAAGTACAATGCATTTACTTAGAGTAGGAGTATAAACATTATGCACTTTCAGTTCAAAATAATCTGCCTACTGTAATCTCAACGCAACCTGCACAACTTGTATCCGTATGTAGTCAAAGAGAAATAATAATTTTGTGAAGGCTATGTTCAACATACAAGTATTATAGTTATCGGTATTCTACCAGTAGGTGAGGCAGATTATACAATATACAGCTGGGAGAACCGCGGCGTGCATTTGTGGAAAATCGAATTTGTAATATTGAAATAATCAATAATAATTTATTTACATACGTAGGTAATTTATAGGCATATTTGTAGGCATAATACATACTTTTACGAGGTAATATGTACATCCTCATATCCGTCGCTAGTTGCCTCAAATTATAAGAAATGCCGTATGCGTGGATCAATTATCTTAAACATCCTCTGAATTCTGATTCTATAAGAATTTCTGTATCAATACTTTTATTGTGAAATGTATTAAATTATGAAACAGAGTAAATAAGTTAACTGAAAATTGATAGCTGTCCAAACTTAGGTACAAAATATTGTTTCAAAATATTTTATTTTCCTTCCAATACTTTGCCATCTATCGATAACGATAATATTTTATTTTCCTTCCAATACTTTGCCATCTATCGATAACGATAATTACGTATGTAAGATTTGTGGAAAAATATTCCACTTGCGGATACCGAAAGCGAAATGAATATAAACTGAAGTTCAAAGTGTAGGTAAATTGATAATACATGTATGTAGGTATTGTAGGTAGACCATACACTATAATATAGTTTACAATGTAGGTATACCATCTCGTATTATGCAACTATACCTATGCTGTGAATAACTACAATGAGAATAAACTAAGCAGATAGGTACCTTTTCATAAATAATGTTGACAATCCTTTTAGGACAGGTGTTGTGAATATGTATACCTACCTATTCTGCTACATTGTTCTGAGATTAGGAGCAGTCTGCCTACGACTGCGATGTCTACAGCATCATTGGTATTGGTAGTGCCTCTGTATTATTTAACCAAGTTGCAATGCACGTGGGAAGAAAACGTTATGATTCAAGAGGATTACCTACTCGGTATGTTGGCGCTAAATAAAGTGTTACTGAAATTTTCACACATTTCCACGTTTCCTTAACACCAGACTAAACATAGAACTATGAGCTTCAAAATTAATTAAGGTGGTATATTATGTATGCAGGTATATTATGATAATTGAAGTACCATTAAAATTACGATTAATCGTTCCTCCTTATTTTACGTGATAACAAATAAATTAACCATTCTCCATTAATTAGTACTATGAAAGGTAAGGATCCGCATTACATTTACAAGTAAAGTTATTGCTCTTGACCCCGTGGATTTCCTACATGGATACAAATTAATATTGACGCAATCTTAATTATTATATTCGATTATAATAGAGGTATTCAATACTCGTGCCTACATGTTTTTTCCTGATTTTTTTGCAATAATTATAAAGACTAATAAATAAGGTAAAATACTAAACTCACGATTATAATACTCGCACCAAACCAACGTTAAAAGGCAGAACAATATTATAATTCCGCTCCAGACTGCAGAATCTTTGGCGCATTGCACCTCCCTCCCCCTCCCCCTTCCTCCGCACCGTGGAACCGGAATGCATCGCACATACCAACACAATATTACCTATTGTAGGTTGGTATAGGTTCAATACAAACTCGCACATTGCACCTTGAAGCAGACAGTAATTTACAGAACATCTATCTATTTACGTGCTGCATTACAATAATTTACAAATTACTATAATATATTATGCTTACACTTAAGTACATGAATAATTATATATCATTATGCAGAAAAACAAATAAAATGAAGACAATTGATCCAAAGGCAGATATATGCATGCAATCAACTATAATATGTATGATCTTTGCACCTAAAACCATCAATCATACAATTTACTATGAATGATAGATACTAGAAACCTGTAGGTTATAATAACATTTATCTACGTATCAACTTCACATTATATATCTGACGGAGAATTTAGAAAAGCTTTGTATTAAACATCACGTATGAATTCCATTTCCATATTACATATGAAAATGTGTAGAGGCCCCTTTACAGAATATTTGCATTAGATATTATTTAAGAAACCTGAAACAATGGGTAGGTACTTCAATAGGATGTCCCAACATTATAAGTGTCAAGTATTTTAGAGAAAAGCTCGCAGGAAAAATAATATACATACTTACGGAATTATGATTTTCTATACGAAATTTTAGGATAGGTCTCAGAGCTGTACTTCATATTTAGTAGAAATAAAATTTATAGAAGAAAACAATAATAGTAAGTCATGCACACATTATTGTAGTCGTGTATGCACTTATTACTATTTTGGCATAATCCTAACATTCGTAAGTTAATTATTTGTAATTTCAAGAGCTTCGAATCTAAACTTTTATATTATTGTAAATGATTGGTTAATAGTACCTTCTACCTTCTCATATGGTGTGACCTATAAGTACCCGGGTAGTACTTGTAAGATAAAGTACGATATCCAAGAAGACCTACCTACTCAAGTAGGTACAAATAAATGCAATTATGTACAAACAAACGTAATGTGATATTCTTCCATGAACCGGACTAAACCAAGATCATTGATATGTGACAACTAGTACAAAGGTTCTCATTACATTAACTTGGCGGTAGGTATATAAATTTATTTATTTTTAATAAAAACCTATGTACCTATAGATATTTAAACGGGTCGAGTCAAGTTAAGAGAAGTTTGAACTGTCGACCTCAATGTAAAGTTTTATTATTATTATTATATGGCATATCTATTTTAGTTACGTAATTAATCTTGTGCGCAAATATTTCCTTTCAATGTTTTATATTTAACTTGACTTACAATTTTACAAAATACCTACTTAGTATAGGTCTACCAACTGCAAGCATCGCAGCTTTCGCAGATCAGTGTGCACTATAATGTAGCTTACCGAATACGAAACCTCACACATAGGAACTGCATGGTTCACTAAATAGGAAAAAGAGTAAGGAATAAGGTTTACAAGAAACTCTACTCCAAAACTCGAGGCTCATCAATAACAAAACAGTAGTTGAAGGCAAAAGTCTAATTTTCTTAACACGAGTCTTTTCTTCAAATGTAGTAAGTATTTCTATTCTTCAATCTATCTTCAATTTTTTGTGGTTATCGTGACAATACAATTTGTATACGACGTTAATGAGATTTCTTTTTTATCATTACTTACCCATGGAATATCTAGTATCAAAATTGCGACTCTTGTCGTGGTCAGACAATATGGTCCTCAGGCAGCATAGAATCCAAATAAAAATACATAGGTGAAGTTGTGGTTGTGCAGAACTAACCACAGAGTAACAGCCACGACATTGTTATATACACGCGTCGCTTCTAACCACCAACACTCTCACAATATGGGAAAGATAATACATTAGTTCTCTATCTCTCTAACCGTATACCTACCTACCTACACTATATACATGGCTATGTGAACGACAAGGCCTATAACAAAATCGCGAAGAATAACCAGTTTGTGAATCAACTTTACTGTAGTTTATTCATATGCAATGAAACTGTATGGAGACATCTTGACCGGGTATTGGACATTACATATCTTATCACTTCAGAATTCAGTGAAGGAGATATATGACATGCACCTATCTAAAGTGAATGTTTCATGTAGGTATCTAACAAACAATACCTGCGTATAAAATAAGGCTCTTTTTAAATAAATAAATTAATCTTTATTGAAAAATAACTTCAACTGGCGGGTTTATTGCCGTGGTCAATGTCTGCCAACCAACCACTTGCGAGTCTTGCGACATTACATTAGAAATACACAATACATGCAAGTGGGTGTATGACGAAGAAGAAATAACTATGCAAAAACAAATATAGACGAATTATAAATATAAATACATAAATAAATAAGTGGGTGGGATGAAGGACAAGGAAGGAAACAAGGGGTTGTCAGTTAGATGGATTATTTAAGGAAATGTAATGATGCCTCAGTCTATACTTTTGAAAGATAGAATAGTTGGAGCTAGTGTGATATGAACTATTAGGTATAATATTGAATAGGTAGTATATTATATGAAATAAAAATTAAAATCTGCTTATACATTTTTTTTATGTTAAGTAGGCTGAAAGTAATATATTTTTAAATAGGCGAGGGGCTAGCGAGAAGCCCAATAAAACTGATTTAGATTAACTGCTATTTCAAAAAATAGCATGCAGTTTACTCGACCTACATAGAAAAACTGCTGATAGGAAACATTGAAAATGAGATTTAAACATATGAGACCCGCAATAACGCTTAGCAGTATCGGCCAATAATAATAAAAATATTTTGTAAATTTTGACGCGGTTTTGCGTGTGGTGGTGATTTTTATTATTTCCTTGTAAATTACTATAGTGTATGATATAACTATGGTTCTCCGTTCCATGAAGTGTCTTTCATAATACACGTGAAAATCCTCTGCCATGCGATGCTAAATCCTCTTTTAGGATAGAAAGGTCGTAGTAACATAACAGATGCAGTATTTGCAAACTCCTCGGTTACCTCTCCCCACCTAACTGTAGCAGCTACTTTTATTTGAATTAATCTGGGTTTATTGAAATAAACCCAAGCACACAGAAAAGCTTGTGTCGTGAAATGGAGTAAGTCGACATCGGGATCGAAACTAAGATCGAAATGTTTGCAGTGGCAAGTTTGAATAGTAAAAATAAATTATTTAGGTATATATCTTTTTCTCAAACAATAAAAATGAATTAAATCCACAAACCATTAAAAATAGAAATAAAGAAACCTGCTATTATTATACATTCACAATTAACAATAAACAATTAGAGATCAATATAAATGAATGGTGTATTAGTGCAATTACATGACATGAACTTACCTAGAAAGTTATTCAGACAGGTCTCATGTGATGCAGGTCATAACAATTAAACAATTTGTATAACAAATGTATTTTATGCACAGTTGTAACAATAAATAATATGTAATCTCTATACAACACGAGGAAAGTTATTGTTTTCAAAATTATAACAAACGTCAAATATGTAGGTACTTTATATCTAAAGTTGCCGGAAAATTATTTCCAACCCTCTAATCTAAGTAACACAAACAAATCATAAATATGTACAGTTTATTTCTAATCAATAGGCACTAATAGTTTTATTTCAACTCTACGATGTCGAGTGTATTTTAGATTATTGAAAGATTTTTCAAATAAAAAAAACTTGTACGATAATGTTAATGGAAAAGTGAAACGCGCACCCATAAAACCAAGCGACACAACCCATACTCCGCCAGCGACACTACGAGACTGAATTCAGAATTGAATTGAATTTTATTTGAGCGAGCGGCAATTCTCATTTCTCGCACATCTATTGAACGTATAGAAGTGTAGTTAAATATTTTATACAACTTCACGTATCAACTCATATTGGTGATGAAGTTTCATTGTAGGTAAATCTAATAATCTCGTATGGGGAGGAATAGAGAGCTTTCAAACTTATAGCGCTAGGAATTAAAAAAAATAGTTGAATTGTAGTTTTCGAAAGACCAATAGCGTAGGCTCTTTTTTCAAAACCTTTATTGAAGATACTTAAAAGGGATAAACTTGCGCATGTGAAACTGTAGATACAAAATGTAGGTATCTTATGGTTCGTATGTACGGACGTAGATATCTATTTTCTTTGTATAGGTACCAGGTGCGAAGCTAACTAAGAACACGATTCCCATCGAGTTACCCTTTGGAAAAAATGATAGGTATAATAGTGTCTAATCTGACATAATCCCATAAGAAATGTTAGCCCCGGCTTCCCTTCTGCAGAAATCAACCCCTCGCCACTGATAGGTACCTATATGAATGCCTATCGAAGCAGTTGTAAATAATATGCAAGCAAACGGCTGCATAGTGTCACCGTATATTATTAATTAATGATTATCATAATTACCTACCTACTAATTTAAATTCCATAATACACCTTAGTAATAAACTTGAAACATTATTTAAATTTCACATACCTACACTTCATTAGGCAATCAAATTGCAAATATATTGCAGATTTCCTTTCGCCTTCTAATCTTATAAAATTCTCTTTTTTACTCAGTTCAGCTTTTTGATACATTTATATCGCATGATATTTTTTTTAACTATTTCAATTTAATAATATGGGTTCATTGATGGAACTCATGGAAGTCATCAATAATATTTAATACCCATTGGACTATAATCTTCTCTGGCCTCAACAGTTTTATTTCATTTATATACTTTTAAAAACAACATTTTCTGCGATTATATTTACCTTTAGACCTAAGCACGTTCCGCATTTTTCTCAATTTCCTATCGTCGAAATGGTTTTAGGTTCCAACTCAAATAGATATTTTTATATTCATAACGGATTCCAAACTTCACATTTCAGATCTCAACCTACAGATGATATTTTGTATTTATTGATGAATATTTTCTTTGTTATAGTGTTTCGAAAAACGTCGAAATCTTGTCTTGCAAACGAATTCAGGATTTAGATACCTATGTAGTATATTTGGTACACTAATTATATACTCAGTTATTTTGGATCTTATATAAGCGATAGGTGCCAGGTCTGATCAGTGATCTTATATGATGTGAAAGCATTAAATAATATCAAAGATAATAACAATGCATGACTAGTTATGAGAAATTTTCCTATTAACGAGAAAGATAAATAAGCAGGTAATAATACGAAATTTCAATTAAGTAAATAGTTACTAAATATTATATGAATTTTATAATGAGATTGTGCAGATTATGTTTACATTGGGGCGATAATATCTAAATATTACATATTATTATAAACCAATAAACAATACATTATTCGTGAGAAAAGTTTCACCAAAATGACTCTTCAATAATTTCAAGTGAGACAATCTGTAGTACTGTACCATTCTACCATTACCATCTTATTGCAGTTATTATACTACAAGATAGGTAGTACCTACGACCTACGTGTTTATAAAGGCATAGTATAACAATATGTAGGTAATTAAAGGAAAATACTATTACCTAATATAACCAAATTATAAAATGATCCAATCATTCACATTTCTACATACAACTATGATGCTAGGTAGTCTATAGAGGTACCTACCTACAATAAACATTGTGTCTAACATGAATTTATAAGTCACGAATTTTTATTCAGACAGAGACGGAGTTAAGGGCATGGCACCAGGAATGACGTCACAGTCTTTTCCCACGGCATTAAGGTTCAAAATTGCGAGACAATCGCATGATAAAATAGTAAAAAAAGCGTTTTTTTCATTTTTTTGGGGTTAATTTTGCGTCTATCAAAAGACTTTTACGGTTATTCCCTAGATTTTAATGCATATTATCAGTAAAAAAATAAAATTTTACTCCGCGACTTTCGGGAAACGAGTTTCCGTCTTTCGGAAAAAAGATTAAAGGTGTTTTTAAATTATTTTTTTAGAAATCTATACAAGATATAAAAAATATTTTACGGTTATTCCCTAGATAAAGGTTCAATGCATCTACCGTATTTTGTTCCAAAGCATATTTAGTAAAGGTTGTCGAGATAGAAGGTCTCCCGTTTGTAGAAATTTTTGAAATGTCGGTATGCACACTCTTAATAGGTAGGTACCTATATAAAGTGTTATCTTAAGAGATTAAAGACCAGTCGAGGGAACACCAATAAATAAATTGTAATTTGCAAACTCTTTCTTGATAACAATAAACAATCGTGTGTAAGTTCTAGATTGGACGTTGGGACAATGAAATAATTATTCGCAGTGCTGCCTTATCCACACAGTGGTGTAGCTTCGGTCTCGGCAATCCAGGCACCGTTATTGTACAGTACGTAGGTACCCTTAGGTGGCGTAGCAGTGACGTTTAGTATATAGGTACTTTCATTTCGGGGAGGAGAAGCAATCTAGTATTTCAAGTATTCGACTTTGGGGGTGGGGGGGTAGGAATCTAAGCTTGATTATTCTTTTAAACTGAAAAAACTGTCAACGGTTGCGACAGAAACGGGCAGAACCACGGGTGAAGCCTGCTTCGAAGCTGGGGTGGAGGCAACAAAAATTGGAATATAGACATAGACGTAATGTATAGTAACAAAATTATATATAATGCCGCAGGCGAAATTTTTTCGTGAAAGTGAGTGAAAAGGTCGTGGTTGGTTGGTATTAATATTGTGTGCAGAAAATACAAAGAAGAGTAGCGCCGTATGCGAAATTTCTTTGAATAATGGGTGAAGTGATGAACTTGATTAAGTTTCATGCTTTAAAATGAATCTACTACAAATGGCCGAATGCCAAACGGCCGACATGGACAAACGGCCGACAGAGACAAATGGCCGACACGACCAACTGGCCGACTGGTACAAATGGCCGAAAGACGAAAGGCCGAAATCCAAACGGCCGACATGGACATATGGCCGACAAGTACAATAGGCCGACATCCAATAGGCCGACACGGACAACTGGCCGACAAGGACGAATGGCCGACAGGACAAATGGCCGATAATGACGTTTTCAATCAAGATAATGGTTAACAAGCATCGCCCAGCAGACATGGGACATTACTGTAAAAAAATAATGTTGACCGGTTAGGTTGTTTTTTATTTATACCAGTAAGGTTTAATTAAGCGCTGAAAGGCACTTGCAGCCGAAACAAATGAAAAACCGTTTTTAACGCCTAAAAATTGTGAACCTGCATGTTCGCTGGAAAGTTGAAAAAGTAATGTCCCATGTCTGCTTGGTGTTTTTGATCTAATTCGTGTAGCGGCTACTCGCGGCGCTAGTAGTAGGTAATTCTTTCAAGTATGTCTCATACTTATTAAGTATACAGTGGTTGCATAAATTCAGGAGCAGAGCTATTTAACCTTGGGTGCTATTGGCAAACAGTGTTACCATTGTCTTTTTTTTTCAGAAGTCTCACCGAAGCCTGCGATAGTAGAGTACAAGCCTACATCCTCGAATTCCATCACCGCCATGAGTGGTGACGTCACCTTGTATCGGTGACAAACACCTTGTCTCGGTGACAAACACTTGAATTACGGAATATTTTTTCCCATACAATTTAGATGGCGTAACCATCGTCAAATGTCAGTTGGGACCGGCCTTCATGAACAATATGGCGACGGCCTCGGTCTCACGGAGCAAACTTGGTTTAGTGTTGCTTGATGTGATAATAAGATATGGTAAAATTTTTTCGCTACTTTCAAATTACATTTCGGAACTGTTGTTTAAAAAACTAGCCAAATTTTGGATTGTTAGAATAAACTGGCAACTTTGTTTTTCAAACTTGTGATGTGATCATTATTTCAATCTTTTTTTGTGTCGGCCATTCGTCCTGTCGGCCATTCGTCCTATCGGCCATTCGTCCTTGTCGGCCAGTTGTCCGTGTCGGCCTATTGGATGTCGGCCAATTGTACTTGTCGGCCATATGTCCATGTCGGCCGTTTGGATTTCGGCCTTTCGTCTTTCGGCTGGTGTACCAGTCGGCCATTGGTCTTGTCGGCTATTTGTCCGTGTCGGCCATTTGTCCTGTCGGCCGTATGTCTTGTCGGCCGTTTGTCCGGATCCCCTTTAAAATAACGTTTTTTAAATAGTTGTTTTATATTTCGGTGAGGGTGAGCCTCCCCCCCCCCCCATATACGCCACTGCTAAGTAGTAGTCGTAAATAAATCATAACATACTTCTGACTGACTGATATGTTTTATCTGACCAGATAATAATTGATTTATCTTGTAGATCGATCACGATCTGTGAAATTAAAAGCAAAAGTGTCAATAGGTAGGTAGACTATGTATGTAGGAAATACGTGGAGAAGAAAGTTTATTTGTAGACATGTCAATGCCTAATATTAATATTTAAATACTTGGCCGTCTTATCATCTCACTTGCGATTAGATTGGAATAAAATACATATTAATTAATTAGGTAATATCTGACAACATTTTGATGGCTTCTTTGTGATTGCATATAATAATATGACGAGTATATCAATACATTGGAAAAATTACAAGATTTGTATCTACATCTACAAAAAATAAATATCCGTAGATCGAAACGTCATATTATTTTCTTCTTCTAATCTAATCTGCGCTCTACGTGGTCCTCCCTCAAGGCTACATCCTGTCACTGACTTGTGAGAGTCGTTGTGTGTACCAGTAGGTAAATTAGCGTCATTCTGTATTTCAGGGAATTTAAAAAGGAAAGAGTTAAATTTCTTCTCTGTCAGTTTCTTAAAAATGTATTATTCGTTTTGAAAGAAAAAAGATCGTAGCAAAGAGTATCCAGAAAACATTCACCGTTCAAAATCGCATGCACAATAGCACAATCAAATTTTAGGGAGCTTTTTTTCGTTTTTGGGGATGATTTGGCTCAAAATGGATTCAAAACTTTTATGGTAGTTCAGTAGATTTTAATCCACTTACGAGTAAGAATTTTTCTATGCGACTATCGCGAATGGAGTTGTTTTCTTTAATAACAAGAATTCTGAAGTATTTTTGACCTTTTTTTTTTCAGGAATTAACACAACATAATGTGAAAGATCTGTTGGGGTAATGCATTGCTAGAGAAATGTTCAATGTATCTGCCCTTTTTTACAAAGCATATTTGGTAAAATAATTGAGATAGTAATGTATGTAGATATATTTGTTCCGAAAATTACACTTTTGGCCGTACTTACACCCAACCCGATTACATATTTTCTTCTACATCTTACATGAAATTATCCATAGAAATTATATCGCGATCCATAGTTAATTTTCATACCAAATCTTAAAATATTTCGATCTACCTGTGGGTTACCTAGATTTCACATGCAGAAAAGGTTAGACTAAATTTGTTCCGTCGTTATAATATTGTGGATAGAAATAAGTTGTTCCAGAATGCATACTATTTCCATCATATTCTCTGCGTACTACCGTGTAAATACTTATCTAACTGACTGTGTGATGTTGTAATTGTGTTACGAGCATTGAGCAAGTCAGCCGGCGCTATGCCCGCACTAAATACCTGGAGAATACTTCAACAAGATAATACATAGACATTAGGACAGGGCGATCAACATGATAGATATTATGTATATTATTGTTTCATACCAATGTAAAATCAAGGCACATTGTACAACTTTCAATATACGAGTACAACTGCGCCTGAATTTTAGGTGTGATGCAACCACTATTGCATACATGTTGTTTCGTAATTAAAGTCATTTTTCTCTTTAACTGTAACTAGGCACATATTTGATTTTTTATAGCCTATCTATATCTTGGCCAAGATTCTGCTCCATCATTACTTGAAATATGTAGTCTGTGTTCTTCCACATAAAACTGATACCTGGAGTCTGGAAATATGCGGTTTAGTACCTACAACTACAATAATCAGTTAGTTCATTGATGGGATGGGACTTCTCAAGTTCACATGAATAAAAAAATATGCAAATAAAATTATTAAACTTTTATTGAATTTTACACAGTTTTAACATTTATTATAATTTACATTTAATAGTCGTTTACAATTCATTAAAAATAAT
The DNA here is from genome assembly GCA_963576895.1 of Ceraclea dissimilis. Classification (NCBI taxonomy): domain Eukaryota; kingdom Metazoa; phylum Arthropoda; class Insecta; order Trichoptera; family Leptoceridae; genus Ceraclea; species Ceraclea dissimilis. The sequence goes on from OY756359.1 coordinate 10,600,367, forward strand.
TTTATAACATTGATACAACATTAACATCGACTAAGACTCCCCTTACACTTGTATTACATTAGGTACTACCATTACACATGAGATACAATAGTAGAAAACATTTAAATTCACATAAAACACATCTCAATACATATTGCCTACTAATTGTCCAATATGACAATTGTATATTTCATACCAAAGCATGAATAATTCAAATAGATTGTCACACCAACAAGACAAAATCAACAGAATAGTATTACATACTTCGTACAAAATATCTAGATCTAACTGATTTTATTTCATCATGAAAATTTAGATATAAAAGACTAAAGTCTAACCAAATGAAACATTGATTGGACAAAAAGGAATTTACTGATAGATTTAATGTGAGGAGTATGTTGCTATTCACTTTAAAAAATTAGATAATTCATGCATGATGATAGAATCAAACTCTGACTAATTAATAATGATTCTTCATTGCTCTACCTAGAAGTGTAATAGATCCAAGTGTATAACATATGTACTAATACAAAATAATAATAAATTATGTATTAGAAATACAGCTCTCTATAAAAGTAATCAGGTACATAAAATAATATGAAAATATAAAACAGATGTGTAACTTATACAAGATTGAAATAAATCCTTAGAGTAGTAACTGTTTTTATTCTTATATAAATCTATAGAATATTCCACAAGTACTACTCCTTTGTCATTATAATTTACTCAATGTTACATTATTTTCTCTTACACACTGACATTAACAGCGCACTAATTCATCTAGTACAAATAATATTGTGTAGTACTGCACTTGAGCTATACTTGTTATACATAGTTGAATTATTTAACTAAATAGAGAAATTAAGTTATCAGGCACGTCACAATGGTGGTAATAGTAAATATACATACTATGTAAATGATGGAGTAAACAAATTATGGCTAACATACAGAGTAATTAATTAAAAACTACAAGACAATACACATGGAATGATGAAAATATTCTTGGCAATATCTTTAAGTAATTTCTAGTCAATGTCGGAGTTCAAAAGCAAAACTTAAAAATACTGTAATTATAAATAGTGATAGGACAAAAATTAATCTAAAAAAACATATTAGTGAATTTGGAGATTATCTCATGTAATACAGATGAATAAATAATAGACATTTATATAATACATGTAGATTGTACATTAGTATAAGGTATGATATAGATAAGTACACAAAGCATTACACAGTAAATGTAGGTAAAGTTCAGATTAAGTATACTAGACTATGTACCTTATAAATTAATGTATTTGTTCTAAACAGACTTGTTCTAAATGTTTCTGTTCTTGAAAATAATATACATAGCACTTAGTATCTGAAAATTGTTCGTCAGTTACCATGTTTTATGAATAGAAAATATAAAATTGATTGCAAGCCATTATTTCTTTATAAATCTTTCGCACATGGTGTGAAGGCCATGAAGGCCAAAAATCTATTTCGTGATTTTCAGTAATAGGCTAATGGATCAATTCCTTGATCCGGATTTGCAATCTTACTTGGATGACAATGTATAATAATTAGATCAATGGATATCTGATCCCTTTAACTGTTGATTTGATTATATAGTGTATTATGACTATCTACAGGTATTGTAGACAAACACATTCAAATATTATAAGTATCAACAGACATCAATATCATACTACAGCATAACAATATATATTATATTACTAACAATTAAATCACATACATTACATATTATGCTAATGCTATAAGAGGTATACATTGTAAAAATACAAGATTCATAAAATAGTAAAAAAATAATATAGTAATAATACATCACTGAAACAACCAAATATATTGTCTTGTCAAACCTTGGTACTATATCTCTATTACAAACATTACCTAAATATTGCACGTCACTGTGATATGTTGACTTCTAATTGCTCGCATATGTACTTATATTATAATATTCTACATAACTGTAGTTTCACAAAAACGGCACACAGAGGTAGAACCACAATAATCTCAATATTTCCAGGCTACCAATAATAAAAGACAACACAGTGTCATTATACAGAAGGTAAAAATCACTGGCTACTCAAATTGTGGGAAATGCTATGATGGTGATGCTACACAATATGATTAAAGTTTAACTAAATCAAGATGACTACATAATACAGAAACCATTTTATGGTAATATAACACAGCATTAAAACTAGAACGAGCAAACATTATCCTCATACTCAACATTCCAATAGAATATAAAACATTTACATAATATAACTATACACATTACGTGTGTACCAATATTACTTTACATAATACAACACCTGGCAAAATAAGAATTTATTAAACATTTTAAACTCTCAATGCAAAGTAGGTATATAAAATGTACACGGCAATGAAAGCTACGAACTTTGTTCCACTATTTAAACCACAGAACATATTTACAGATCATTATTATAGGCCATTACAATGTGAAACACTTGTATGCAGTATCTCGTAAGCAGTCTGTCAGTCAATATGTAATTATCTTATTTTATATAGTCCATTAGGCTAATTAGCATGAGACAAATACCTCACAAACATATTTGCTATGAAGGAATAGATAAATCATCTTTGAGCCAATGTGGAATAGTCCTATTGCCGAATTTCTTGAGCAGTTTGAGAAGTGCCGTGTTGTGGGTCATGTAATATCTCTGTAAGAACTTGGAAGACTTCTCCTCCATGGGTGGATATATTCTACCCTTGGATTTACCTAAACATTTAGTGTTGTCTCCATTAATCACTTGGCAGAAAAAACCCTTGCGTGGATCATACCTAAATAAACAAAAAAACAAACATTCAATAAATAATGGTCAGTCAAAATCTTATATAAATAATTAGCAGATTAAGTTTTATGGAAAATCAGTTAATATGATGTGCATTGTAAATACGTACTTTAGCAACTTAGAGTAATCAATGGTAGGAGATATTTTGAGAAATCTTTGCAAGTGATTCATAACTTCTGCGGGATCAGATCTTAATTCTGTTCCATCTATGATATGCAATTGATTGGAACTGTACTCGGCCAACCACCTCTCCAAGTGATGATTATACTTTCCAGGATTCAGGCAACGATTTCTACAAGCAAAATATAATTACTAACTCAATTGCATAATCCTACAATATTTTATAAAAATTAAGGGTTATCTGTATGTATCCATATCTACGTTGTTGGTTCTTTGGGTTTTTTTTACCAAGTGTAGAATGGTTGAATGACAGAGCTTTCGGCAGTGATACTACTTCCATCTTCAATGACAACCAACAAGGAAGATATGAATTGGCTGCAATATGGCTGCGAAAGGCTACAAGATTATGAATATGTATGTGGGTATTTATGTGAAGAAGATTTTACCTTAAATCTCTAAGAGGTTTTGGTGTAGTATCATTTGCTGTAATAATATCATGGAATGTATAATTGTTGGCAACTGCATCTCCGTGATATTTAATATGTTGATACCAGGAGTAAGCTCTGTAATATTCAAATACTCCTTATTGCAATAATCATAAACTTTATTATTATACAACATAGTACATAGATAATTGTCATGTCTTTTTACCTTCTGGCTGGTGATATTAATATTGTAACTAATTTGGCATTTGGCAACAGAGCATGAGCACGTTTTGGTACTAATTCTCCATCAAAATATGTAGCAGATTTTTCAAATGTGTACCGAGTAACATTTCCCTGAAGAGGTGGAAAAAAGTTCATGTACCTGGAAAATAAGAATTCAAATAAATAGCTGACACAGATGAATTAAAAGAATGGTAGTTAGTAATAATATAAAATAATTAAATTACCAATCTAATCCCTTATAATAGTTATTGGCATTGAAGAATTGAATTTCTTCATATGTAGTTGGACTAGGTAGATTACTAGACAGAGCTGGATGCATGCTAAGGAAGGAATATAGTGCCGTAGTTCCAGTCTTCTGCGGTCCAATAACAAGGAAATGGGGAAGTGCAGAACATGATTTGTTTCTTGACCATATTTTCTGGTGACGTACATCGTCACAAGGATTCTGGAAATAAAAACAAATTATAAATTACTGAATAATCAAATAGTGTATTAAATAAAAAATCTCAAGTCAATAATACTTACTCCCCAAACTGGATTGATTTCTTCTGGGTGAAGTTGAAAGTACCTTTGTGCTAACCGAACAGGAGGTGCAGAGGATAATCGGAGATGTGTCCAACATCTCAAGAATTTGAATACAGATTCAAATGTGTAGAGTGCTAGACGATCATTTCCGTAATTGGACATGTGCGTCATAAAGACATTTATCTGGAATAAAAACATAAGAAAATGTCTTGTTTACTGACAGTGATAGGTAGCTATCAGTGAAAGGATAGGAGATATAATATATACTTACAGAATTATAAAGTATAGTTTGAAATAATTCTCCTCCCTGTATAGACTCATCTAACTTATCTCTTCCACCAGGATATCTGTCTATGAACAGCGTGTGAGTGAAGAGGCCACAAGTTTGACGGGGCAACACCATAATATTACGATGAATAAACCCCCGACGTAATCTGTGAACATAAAAAACACAAAGTCATCAAACATCTGAAAACTATAATTACCTGAATCAATATTAGGATGATAGTAAGTTTCTGCATTCTCTCACCTAGCGGGCCGCAAGTGGGGATATTCTTCAGTGCTAGTAACTTTAATACCCCACACCCTCTTCCAGGCAGTGTAGAGTATCTCATGTGCGGGATATACTCCCGAGTGGTGAGGTGATACAGAATACCCCGAGTCTACAGGGATCCCGTGCTCCACTGCAAACTCTCTGTTGAGATTCATCTCATATTCCAGTTGTGTGAGGTTGTCGTATAAATGTGGTTGCTGATGATTCCACATATGAGAAAACCTAAACAAAAATACCAAGTAGCAGAAAGGTATAGGCAACTGATTATTTATCTATAATTCAATTAACTTACCACATAAATTTGTGTGCATTGTCAAGTAACAAATCATCTCCTCTATTCTCCTCATCAGTACCATGATGAAAGTACTTGCCACTAAATCCTAAGTTAAATTTAAAGCCTGGAACATATTGTCTTATTCTTGCCTGTGTTGATATCAACGCTAGCACATCATCACTCTTAAGCCGTATACCTGCAGTATTCAATATAAATCTTATCAACTGTATCTTATGTATCTCCAGAACATATACTATTACATAAATTTAAGATACATTGTGTATATGTCACCTTTTTCTCCTACAAATATATCATCAATATCAACTAGAAGCATCCTATCTAGACTAAGACTAAGTTGGCCATGGCTGAGGTAACTGAGAGAGTCCAGAAACAATAACCGATGCAGCCAAAACTTCAAACCAGATCCAAATAGAACTCGTTGTATTGAATCTAAGTGACCACGGTCCTGAATAACAGTTGTTAGCAAAGTTTGATTTCCTGAAACAAATGTTACAATAAAAAGGTTTTCAATGAAATCAACAAAATCAAAATACGTACTAACGTATGGAGAATCTCTAACTACCTTCTGGATAATCTGGAATGTTTCTAACAGCCCACTCGATTGGTTCATATGTGGAACTATTTGGTTGAAATATTGTCCAATCGTCTCCAGGCAAAGCACCCCAAGCCGTTTCTCCAGGTTTAGTTATCCTTAAAACTGGACTTATTGGATTTAAAACAGCATCCTAGAAAATAGATGTCATTGTTTTCATGTCCTATGTAGACTCTTACGGTATTTATTTTGGTGTTAATATATTAAAGCACTAAACACGCATGTATCACAACACAAAATACTTAGACAAAATAACATACATAGTAAAAAATAGACAAAAGTTTACAAGCTCATTTTCTTCAGGTGTTACATATTTTACAATAAATATACATGATATCTACCTTAAGTCGCATGTTGGTATGAATGAAGAGTGGAAATCCAGGAAGCTGAGCACCAACAAGAGCTTCTTCTGATGGACTCAAAAACCCAACAATACCCACGGAATATTCTCGACAATATTTATCCAGAAGCTCCCTATTCCATTTATCCATAAGCAGGTACTTGGTAAGGTTCTCAAATACAATTACTCCATATCGACCCTTGTCTAGATTAGTCAACACTGGCAAGCTTTTGGCAGACACTTCTAATTTGTATCTGAAATAAACAAGTTTTGAGATTTTACATAAGAATTTATGAAAGTTTGTCTAAACAAGCCCAGATCTCATCACAATAAACTTTTCAATTAAGATTACAGTAAATCATAATAATTTATTACTTACTTAATTCTATTATGTACTAGGAGTTCTGCAATATCTTTACATAGCTTAGAATATACAGATTCCCCGAATACAAGTACTTTAGGATCAATCCTAAGGCGGGCTTGTGATCGATGGTCTGGTGGGGGAGGTGGTGGTGAAATAGAATTAGGCCCACAACGAACAACAACTTGAGGTCTACTATTCCGTTGTATTAAACTAAAATCAATCATTTACAATAATAAATTAAACAAACTAATCATTGCATAAACAGTTCTGATGATGAATTAAAAGTAAATGTGATCTTTACTTTGTGCAATAAGCTTGTTGTATGTAGGAGTACTTACGTAGAGAATGGTGATGAGAAGATGTAATTAGTGTAATATACAATAAGTACTGCAGTGATTATTATAATTGATAGAACACATTTCCTCACGTTGACTGGTTTCACCAAATGGACCCACAGTCTCGGAGCTTTCTTCATATTTGCAATAAGGGTCATTTTTGTTACTAAATTACACAAAACTATCGACACAATACTTACATAACATCGAGATTACAAATTAGACACAATTATTCCTACTTATAATTTAATATTTCTTTAATTAAGTAAATTAGTTTGAGACTATAATTTAGGCCTATAAATTGTTTTTTTTTTCCGTATTTGGAATGGCACAATTATAATTTAACGTAACTTCACTTCACATGTTTAGTCCTCATTGTAGAATTAGCATTGTTACTAATAATCACTCTATGTTTAATTTGTATCCAATGGGTTGCGTCTCCTCTGTACATGTAAATGCAGAATGACTCTCATAATAATGTATGCCAATGGGATTTCTCCACTTTTCGTGCTTCCATATCCCCTGGCTGACTGTGGGATGAGAATTACAAATAGTAGACAACATGTGCTTGTGCTCCAATGAGTTGCTCATATCCATATTGTCCACAATATAGTATTTTATATTCCTCTTCTATAGATCCACTTCTCTCATTAATTACATCGGCAATATCATTTTGGGACAAACTAATCTCATGTAACTTCATCACGGCACAACTTAACTTATGTTATTTAGTAGACCTAGTACATATATCTCTTTGTTTTTTTTAGGTCAACTGTAGTATGTAATCGTATAAGATATCTGAAATCAAAACATGATAACAAAGAATATTAGATACAATAAATAGGTATCAACATAATGTTTCTGGGAATGCAAATAAATTGTTAAAACATGAAGTAAAATAATATATCAGATACATCCTGTGATTATTTAATGTACGTATGTACATAATTAAATTCAATGCAAAATGAACTGTAATCCAAATTATTCAGAAAATTATTAATATGTAGGTATATTATGTTAGTATATCTTCACCACAGTGCTCTAATGTCACGCAGGTCAACCTATGTTCAAAACAAATCATTACTCTAATGCCACTCTGGAAGATATCTCATATTTAAATGTGACTGGGGGGGAGACCAAAAAGGAAATTAGATAACATCTACAAATCTTTACGTTAAACAGGGATTATATAAGCCACATACAACACATTCAATTATATATTAACACTAATTTCATGTCTTATCTAACTGAAATAATATTATACTACTTACACTATAAAACCGCATGCCTAATTAAATAATCTGATCAGTATCAACTACCCAACAACAAATAAATCTATATATATATAAAAGAAAGTCAGAGTTTTGTAAGTGTTCACATAACTCCGCATTTTGTTGCGAAAATTTAGAATAACATTTGCGATAATATAGGCTGTGTCCTAACGTCGACGGTTTTTGGAGAAAAAGTTTTTACTAGGAGGTGCCTTGATGATGAGAGGATCCAAGGCTTGTGTGGGGTCGTGTGCGGTATCATATGAAAGTGCATTGTAAAAAAAATCATATCTTAAGTCATACTTTGTTCGGCTCAAGTCTATAAAGTATGCCGGGTTGGTTTGTTAAATTTGCCGTCGCGAAGCACGGGTAACTCAGCTAGTACATAATAAATATATGTGAACTTTAGACTTAAATTAAACAGTAATAAGTATGAATTATCCCGTAACAATTAAATCCAACAGAAAGTTCACAACCCAATTGATTGAATGTTGCTGGGTAAAAAGCACAATAGGTGACCATCATTGAGATAATCGTTTTCATGGTTCTTCATTAAATTAAAATAAACCTGAGCTGAATATTCGACTATAAGGCTTCAGCGCAATATTCATTGCTAATTGCTAGTATCTTGCCTACTGTCTATGTGTGTCCAATGCCCACGTGAGTAATATTCATGCCGTGCGCTTGAAACATCACCATGTTTTTGGCGTCTTCATTGGCCCTTAGACTAAAATAGTATAATAGACTGACCAAGACTAACTGACAGGTGTGCGTGGCGTCCCAAGTGTTTTTTTAGTACAAATGTGAAATTGTCTTCAAGTGGTAGCAAAACAATTGTTATCTCTATGAGGATAACAATAGATTCTAAACGTTCGGTTGGCCAATATGGCAATAATGACATTCCTCCTCGCACGAGAGCACTAGCGGATCCAGGGGAGGGGCTGGGGGCTGAAGCCCCCCCTCCCCAAATCCATGAGTGACAGTACTTTATATACAACAAATATAGAGGTTTCGGCCCCTTAACCCCCCCCAAAACGTTGAGTGACAGTACTTTTTACCATGTGACGACATTCAGCCCCCCCCCCAAATTGAATCCTGGATCCGCCACTGCACGAGAGTACTCATTGAGGGCTTAAACTTTCTATCTACTTTATCTCCTTGTATTGGCCAAGAGTAGTGAAATCATGTTTAATATTGCAACGGTTTCGGTGTGTCCAAATAATACATCAATTTTATGGAATCAAAGAATAAGAAACATTTTTTCTTTCAGCTTCACTATTTAATCTTTGGTAGAGATGTTTGCTCACTTTTGTGATAATATAATTACTCGAGTATTGTATGACTCCCTCTAGGGATGGAGACCTCTGTATAGTGGTGTAGAAGCTATCACACATTCATGCAAGTAAGATGCCTGAAGGCAGAATGCACATATTGTCTAACTGCCAGTATACTGTCTATCAATACAATTTAGACATGTATGTCAGAGTTTTTCTCTACTCCTAATGTTGGAGAACTGGCGTGTCCCATGAAATTAGATTTTTCCACGTTACCTATGAATAACCAACGTATAATATATTTTTATATTGTTGGCAATGAACATAACAACACTAAAACGAACATTTGACACCAGTAATGATTTCTGCAAGCGTTTTATAGGAAATTGTGTTTCATACAAAAGTTTCCTGATAAGTACTAGATGCACTGTATAGCTATTGTTAAGGGAAAGCAGTCCCCTTTGAGAAAAGCCTATGAAAGAATAACTATACTATGATTTGACTATGATAAAGACTCTCATCTTGGATTTTTAACTAAATGATAGGTACTATTTGTATTAATAATTAGATACTAACATTATCAAATGACAATACAACAAAATATTAATCACCCTGGAGTAGATGGTAATCAGAACTCTGGCAAAATATAAGCTTTGCTTTCTGTGTGCATTATAAAACTTTTTTTCCCAGTACGAAATATATGAAAGTTACTCGATGCGTTCATTAAATTGAAATATATTTTAATAGTGTTACATAGTAAGTTCTATAAAAATGAAGTATACAAAGAAAAATACAAATCCGACATAGGGACTTCTAATTAAGGATATAACAAAAACTTACTTTTTTGGTGCGGGAACGTTTTAACAGATCACAAAACAAAACACAAATAAAACGAAATCTCATAAAATATTCATCAATTCATATTACTGAAAATCTACCTCTCCGAGACTCCCATAACAGAGCTCACCGTTTCTCAAACCATAGAACAAAACAAAGATTATATAGAATAACAATTGTCAGCGCAAGTGTTGCCGTTTCAAAATTAGCAAAAATACTACATTGTTCTCGAAAAAATACTACTCTTTGTTTCATATAACTTGGCCACTGGCTACATAGTAATTCTATACAAAAAGTGTGACAAGACGGATGAATCGAAATGTAGGTACACTTTACTAGATCGACGCCGAAAAAGTACTAAAAAAATACCAGATATTTTTTTATTGATCCCTGGGAAACGGTGAAAGGCTAAAACTGTCGACCGTGACCAAGGAAAATCGGCGACAGGGAGAGGGTCCCTAGGAAAAATTAAGAATTATTTTTTGCACACTCAAAAAAAAATCCATATGATATTGAAGTTTATTTGTTGGAGTGTTATATGAATGTTGACGTCGACAACGAAGAATTTGACTAACAGGAACTTAAAAAATACCAAGAATATACCAACTTTTCAGAAAATACTAGTTTAGTACTAAAAATACTACTACTCAAAGAGAATTCAGGTATACCAACAACTTAATAATTACTTAATTGTGAAATTATTTTTTTAATATGACAATTCCACCATAGATCAAATCAAAGAACAGTAGTAGAATTTGAGTAGAATGAAAATGAAAACACTAAAACACCACTAAAACACTAGAAAACACAAAAACGAGATGTCAAGTTGATGTTTGAACTCGGTTTTATTTATTTATGTATTAGTTTTCATGCTATAAAGCTAGTTTTGACTTGTGGACGGTGATTTAGTGAACATTAATATAACGTTAAAGTTTTCATTCAGTCTTGCGTTGTTTATATTGTATTTAACATACATGAATACTAATTTCTAATTCATACGTAGCAAAGAGGATTTATTTATTTACAAATTACTGTTCGACATGTTAACAATCACAGATGATCTTGTAAGCACTGTTGTTCGCTATGGTCTGTATGCAGGTGCAATTTTCCAAATGATATGTTTGGCTGCATGTGTAACTCTACCAGAAAACACAGTGGATACTGTTTCCACCAAGGTAATATTAAATGCATGGCATGACTCCTCCACAGAACACACATACTCTAACGGACTCCTCATTGTGTTGCTTGGAAGGACCCTTTTCTTACCATTATTTGTATTTTCTTTGCAGATGGTTGACAGTGATGAGTGCAGTTCAGAGCATTCTTCACCTGGAAGACGCCCTCATCATAGACCCAGAAAACAAGATAAAAAGAAGAGACGTTGAATTTGCCTTGCTTTAGTGTTTATTGTTATAGGGTTATGTAATTGTAACTGTTATCTTCACCTTAGTTATGAAAGTGAAAGTATAGATCTCAGGGAGAGTAGTTCATAGATATTAACTAGTTTTTTTGTTGCCAAGATACAAAATATCAAAATTTTAATATTTTATTTACTTTTCCAAAATTGGCCGCTTGTAAGTGCGTTGAAGTCTGTCTTAAAAATTTAATGTGACGGATTTCTCAATTTTTTTTTTCTGGGCCATTAGAAATTTCTCCTTACATCTATATTACCTACTGAAATCTACATCAAGTTTGTATTTACCCTGCCATTGTTTATCTATTTCTTAATTTTTTGTCTGTACATGAGTCCTTTTGTGAGAGATTAGATGAATAGTATAGATACATATTATTTGATGCAAACCAGTGGAAAGCATTTTTTTCTGTGTATTATTACTGGACATACTAATTCCATGTTTGAGATTATTAATATGTATAGGCTGGCCACAAACGTCCCGAAGTTCAGTTCCGGAATCGACCGTTTTGCAAAAAGGTTCCGACCAAAACTTCTTTCTGAATTTAAAATCGGGGTGACGCTGAAGTCAGAGAGGTTTTGATCGGAACTTTTTTGCAAAACGGTCGATTCCGGAACTGAACCTCGGGACGTGTGTGGCCAGCCTATAGTATGTATTTGTCTTCCTTTAATTTGCTCACATGCTTACCTCCATATATTTTTGTAATCAACTATATTTATTGTCTCCCTCGCTTATTACAACATGCTATACTAATCCAATTATTTAATACAAAGTGTGTTAAGAGGTTTATTTGTCAATGTCATTGTTATATGTGTCAGTATTTTATTTATTACAAGTCAGATTTTGTATTCATAGGTTGAAAAGGTACATTTTCACTAACAAATAGAATAATTTATTATTAATAAGTAAGGTATAGTGTAGTAGAATGCATGTTGAAAGATTATGAGATTTTTCAAACAGTAAGACAGTTTATTGTCATTGTATATTTCTGCTATTTTATAAATCGTTCTTTGTGCCCAAGCCTTGTAACCTTGTTGCGTTTCCTTGAGAAAGCAAGGCGTAGTAGTGATAGTGTTATTTATATGTATGGAGTTTGTAATTCACAAGTCATAGGAAAAGTTAAAGACAATAATTCTAGTAAAATAATGCGCAATAGTCATCATCTAATAATTCAGTATTATCGTTTTATGTTTAGACTTAGAAGTAATATGAGACTAGATTATACACTACACAAAGTTGCAAGACCTGATTACCTCTTGACCCTGAGGAGAACCTGAAGGGGTGATGTAGTCATATTAAAATAAGTTTTCAGAGTTCATGACTGTTTCGTCTTTTACATCCATTCCATCATTGTGTAATAATAGTTGGATATTTTAATTAAGTATGTACTATAATAAATATGTTTGCAATCAATTTATTATTTCATTTATATAACATATAGCAATCCAACAAACAATACAATAATTAATTAAAGGATTAAAATAAATTAATTACTGATGTACCAATGTTATCCATTTTAGTATTTTATCTTGGTATTGGTATGTGTTATATTGGTTGTCACAATTATTACCATTATAGAGTTTACTAATATATGGGATATCGCTGATATTTTGGCGTTGATTTCAACCATACACTGTTGGGGGCCTTTCTTTCATGGGTAGCTCTGAAACACAAATAGACTACTGTAATAAAATATGGATCGGTACCACCTTGAGATGACACCAGGGAAACATCCTGAAACAAACATTGGACTGGACCCCTCAGGAAGGCATCGACAGTGTGGTCCATGCTTGCAGAGTTGAGGAGAGCCAATCTACAATGGCCAGATGTCAAGGCCCAGGACAAACACCAATGAAGAGGTGTTGTTGCCGCCCAATGCTCCCCACGAGTTAGAGACCCCAATGATGATGAATAAAATATGGGGTTTGATAAAATACAAGTAGTATAAGTTGCCTTAGGAAGGTAATTACTTTTATCCACATTGTAACAATTATTCTCTTTTTACACGCTTTTATTATATTTGGCACGGACTTTAGTGCGTCTATATGAATTGATGCAAATTTTAATAACTTCCTGACTACTTAGAGAACTGAAACTTTGCAACCGTACGTAAACTGGCCTAATCCTAGGGTTGCCACCTCTCCGGGTTTGACCCGGAGTCTACGGGTTTGAGTGGTGTTCTCCGGGCTCCGGGTTAGCATAGTGTATCTCCGGGTATGAAATTTTTGTCAGGACTAAAAAAAAAAAAAGGGAAAATACTCGGGGTCCCGGTCCCCCTCCATAGAAAAACTGGGTCTCCAAATTCGTTTTTTCCGAATCTCCGGGTCTACGCTCTTACAAAGGTGGCAACCCTACTCACACCACATTTTATAAAAAATTGGATCATCCTTCTCCAGAGACAAAAAAGTTGTAAGGCATTTCAGGGGATCCGAGGGTCCTGAGAGGTCATGTGTGGTATCGTATGAAAGGGCGTTTGAAAAGAAATCCAGATCATAAGTCATATTTTGTCCAGCTCGACCAATCGGGAGACACTGAGGGATCGAGAGGATCCAGTCACCGCATAGTGCCGTGTTTGGTATCCTATGAAAGGGCGTTTGAAAAGAAATCCAGATCATAAGTCATATTTTGTCCAGCTCGACCAATCGGGAGACACTGAGGGATCGAGAGGATCCAGTCACCGCATAGTGCCGTGTTTGGTATCGTATGAAAGGGCGTTGGAAAATAAATTCAGACCTCAAGTCATATTTTGTCCAGCACAAGCCATCGGGAAACAACGAGGGAAATACAATATCATCTAAGCAATTAAAGCTAAATAGCCAACTATACTATACGAGGCAATTGGCGAATTAAAAGTACCTACGAGTACATTGAAAAATATAATAAATATATCTTTTCTTCGTTTTTCTCGAGTGTTCCGTGTGTATTTTTACGATGTTGTCGAGCTTTCAGCTCTCTTGCTTAAGCCATATTCAGGACAAATATGACTGTAATGAATGCCTAAAACTAAAAAGGATAAAATAAAAAAATATTTAAAAAACTTTTAAAATACCACGCTTTTCAATGTGCTCTAAAAATAATAAAATAATTTGAAAAAAAAAAAAGCGTGGGGGCTTCCTGTATTCCCTTAATTGATCATTCTTCTGCAAAATAAGGTCAAAAATATGCTATCATTCTTCTCCATAAGAAGCCCCCACGCTTTTTTTTTCAAATTATTTTATTCTTTTTAGAGCACATTGAAAAGCGTGGTATTTTAAAAGTTTTTTAAATAATTTTTTTTTGTTATAGTTTATTTTTATTTATATTTATAGTAGTTTAGCCCTTTTTCGAAAACGAACGAGATTTGTACATATATAGTTACTATTTTCACCTGTAGCCTCCAATATCAGCAATGTAATGTATAATATTGATGATTCCGTAAGGATCTACGTAGCCATAACTTCCTGTGACTGATCCATCAGGGTGACGCTCTTCATCACGAAATTGAGTGTTACCCGAAATGGGGTCGTCAATGTCATAACCAAAAGCATATGTTCCGGGCCCTAAAAGTAAATTACATTGTGATAATGTACAACATTATGGAGTATTGTGAAAGGAATAGATTTTTTATAATTTCCTATGTAGGTACCTTCAGGGTTTCTATAATGATAACTAGTTCTGTCTTCCAGACTAAGTGTTTCCTGAGTGGGTGAATATTTCTCCAAGCTTACTACATTGGGTAAAATATACAGATGTGCTTCTTGGACAGAAGACAGGGTCATCAACAGGCACTGAAATCAAAATAATTATGAATACTTATCCTTTTCAATTCGCCTCTGCTAGGTATCATTGCATTTAGATTATTTTACAGAGAATCGATTTTTGTTCCCCTTTGGGCCGATAAAATTTGAAGCCTAATTTTAAGGATGACGTCACAGACTTTTCCCACGGCATTAAGGTTCAAAATTGCGTGAACAATCGTATGATAAAATGGTGAAAATAGCGTTTTTTTTTCATTTTTTGAGGTTACTTTAGGTCTATCAAAATACTTTTACGGTTATTCCCTAGATTTTAATTCATATTATCAGTAAAAAAAAATTTACTCCGCGACTTTCGAGAAACGAGTTTCCGTCTTTCGGAAAAAAGATCAGAGGTGTTTTTACATTTTTTTTTTTTTTGAGAAATGTATACAAGATATAAAAAATCTTTTACAGTTATTCCCTAGATGAAGATTCAATGCATCTACCCCATTTTGTTCCAAAGCATATTTATTATTTAGTATCGGTTGTCGAGATATAAGGTCTCCCGTTTTTAGAAATTTTTAAAATGTCGGTATGCATACTCTTAATGGATTTTCATAATAATTATTGAAAATTTGTGACATTATGAAAAAACGATGTGGTAATAATGTGATGTGTTTCTGATACAGATAATACATGTACCTTTCTATAATAATTATTATGAAAAATATGTAACCAACCCCCGCGTTTGTGAGATTCCGAATGCGTTACTACGACGAAAGCTATCCGAATCAACGGGGAATCCCGACTCCCTTGAGAGCGACCTAGCAGGTGATGTTCACACTTGTGCAGTTTTATTCTATTGAATCAGACCTACAGGTATTTTAATACTATGTACGTATGGATTACCCACTGCCTACATACCTACGCATTAATGTATGACTTATGTATTGTAAATTTACCAATCGATAGTGTTAGTCTATGTATTACACATCATAAATCCATTATTCTACACATGTTGTAATTTGTAATAATATTATTGTGTATTACATGACTGTTAAAATATTATTTAAATTGATGCAATGTGCACACAAAACTGCAATGCTAACTCACGATGCATCAAGCAGAGGCGTAGGCAGGGGGAGGGTTGCGGCGCTGGGCCTTCATCATGCTGTAACCCAGAAATATATCCAGATGCCTTATTATTGAAATCAACCAGGTTCATTAGTTCACCCATTTTTGACAAAAATTTCGCCTAAGGCGCTATTTACCTACTAGTTTTTATTCCATTTTGCCTTAGGGGCCACAACTAAAATTAAAACAGAAGAGCAAGTAAAAAAGAAAAACAGAGAAACAGAAAAAAAAGAGACAGCTAGGGATTCTTATCTAAAAACCCCGAATTAATGAAGTTTTACCCCAATAGCTTCGTATGTAAAGGTACTTACTAACTTAGTTTTGTAATTCTGGGTTTTTCGGTAAAAAGTGAAAATCTCGAATAACTCGAGAACCGTGCGACTTTGGACTGAGCTAAGTTTGGCTCAAAAGAATTCAAATGACCTCTACCATCACCCCTGAAGGTATATAATTTTAAGTAATTCTGAAAATCTGAGTCCAATTTTGAATTGCATTTATTTTACAACGTTCATTGCAATTGCTTAGAAAAACGATTTAGGTAAGTACCTACCTTGAATGACCAAGAAACACGCCTAATTGAAACTTTATAGCTCTGCTGCGAGTCATTTTCATTCTACAGCAAAATTTGATATGCAAGTAGGTAGTATATTTGTAGAAAATTTTATGATTTACAAATCGAAAAAAAAAATTGCCATGAAAATGGCACAGAACAAAGTTATGTGACATAAAAAGTTAATGGAGGTGAGAAATTAAATTCCACATAGTACTTTTCCCATCGACATGATGGGAACAACTATTATTCTAAGGGAGGAGGTAGAATTCTAACCTCAAAGATTCAACCTATGTAAGCATAAAAAGTTGTTACTTACATAAGAATGTTTTGTATATCAATTGAAAGAGCATAAATCAGAGAAGTTCTTTCCAGATTTCTGATTCTTAAGGCGATTTTTTTTCTTAGGGAAAATTCGTTTCAAAGTCGTAACTTGTTTTTGAAGTAGGTTCAGATTAAAATTAGCGACTAAAATGGACGAAACACACTCTGGAGTAACAAAAAAGAATGAAAAAACTAAGTAAGTGTACCATTGCTCGTGATGATATTGGGGTTGAGTAATTCTACTGTTTTCGATAAAAAGGAAAAATCTCGAATAACCCGAAAACCGTGGGACTTTGGACTAAGCTAAGTATGGTTCAAAAGATCCTATATGACCTCTACTCTAATGTCACCCCTTAAGATATCTGTATCCATCTATCAAACAACCTGTATAATAGTATTTATAGTTAAAATATAATCTGAAAATATATATATAGAAATTCTGTCTGCTAGAAATTTAACTAGGTAGGTACTTACACATAAAAATAGCGACAAATAGGATTTTCTTCGGCTTGAGGACATGATGCACACCACTTTGGTATCACCTTATTATAAACTTAACTTAGTTATAAAAAATTGTAAAAAACACAAAATAACGAACTAATGAGAGTAGTTGTATTGTGAAGTCAACTACATAATCCTAAATGTGTAGCTGGGATCACACATGATCAGTTACGTGCAAAGGATGGAATGAACCCGGAACAGTTAGGCGTTTTAATAATATAGCCTTTGGCACCACCTACGAACCCCACTCTACATTTTTCATTATTCTTCAAATTCGTATTTAACCCAAAACTAAATATGATGCAGTCTTAATCCTTCTCACTAAATATAGAAGGTACCTACGAGAATACTTAATTGCATAAGATATCGTGATAATATCAAAAGCAATAAAGATAAGTAGGTACCTAACCAATTAATTAGATTTACACAAAATTATTTTTACACGTTTACCCAGATAATATTCTTCTTCACTTTCGTTAGACTCAGGAGTCTGTTCTAGTAGGAGGAGTCTCCTCTTGGGATGCTGAGCTCCAGCTTTCCCTCCATATCTTTGGGGGCCTACACGGCTGGCGTTGACACTTTGATCAGAGTGAAAACTCTGTGGGGTGCACGACTGCATGATTCATGTGGAATATATTATGGATCTCAATGTAAGGAGCTCTTAAAGTTTTTTACCATTATATAATTAGAAAATTATTAGTTCAATATTTTACTATAAAAATTAAATTTATAGAAGATCAAAGTAGTTCTGGTATAAGACCTAACCTAAGAACACCTAATAATACCAATTAAGTACCAATAGTATAGAGTCTTTTACATAAAATCTGTGTTTGGAACCACAATAGTATAGGTCTGTGTAATGTTAGCTGCCGAAAAATGAATTTAATAATAAGTACTACATCGATAAGGTATAATTCATTATAAGCATTATTATTTTTGCGTTATGTTATAAGCTTTATGCCCACGTAAAGATGTGCAACAATTACATCGATATGTTGTATGAGTATTTGTACCGTAACTCTTATTAAAGTAATATTTTAGTGCCTATGTAATTATACTAAACGCTAATGACTCAATGGTGTCGACGACTTGAAATAATAGATGGTTTACGGCACATCTTATTATCATGTATTGTTTTATAATGATTAATAGCTTTGTTTTATAATGATTATAGTAGCACGAGGGGGGGGGGGGCGGTCCGCCCTGGCGGCATTTTTAGGGAATAATATTGAAGCTGTGACAATGGTACCTGGAGAACAAGATACAACCATGAGCTATACCAACTTTACAATGATGCAGATGTCATACGGTGCATCAAAATCTCAAGGCTCAGGTGGTTGGGGCACGTAGAAAGAATGGAAGCACTCCTACCACCTAAGAGGGTGCTCAATTTTAGACCAGAGGGGAGACGTAGAAGAGGAAGACCCAAGTTGAGGTGGATGGACTGTGTTGAAAGGGACCTCAACGCACTGGGCACAGTCAACTGGAGGAGCGTGGCTGCCAATAGGGCAGAGTGGCGAAAGCTCCTTGTGGAGGCCAAGTCCCACTCCGGGATGTAGCGCCAAAGATGATGATGATGATTGAAGCTAGGCGTGTCGAAATTTCAAAAATTTTAAAAAACGGGAGACCTTAGAGCTCGACAACCTTACATTCTATCTAGTAAATGGCCGTAAAATATTTCTTATATCTTGCATAGATTTCTAAAAAAATGAGAAAAACACCTCTGATCGTTTTCCTAAAGACAGAAAGTCGTTTTTCGAAAGTCGCGAAGATTCTTTTTTGATGCAATAAAATCTTGTAAATGACCGTAAAAGTTTTTTGAATGGAGCGAAATTAACCCCAAAGTGTAAGAAAAACGCTATTTTTTAAATTTTTTCATGCGGTTTTAACCTTTAAATCCCGCGGGAAATAACCGTGACGTCATAGTTGAGCCGGCTCCAAGCTTTAAATCATATTTGTTTAATTAAAAGCTCGAATAAATTTCGCCTGCGCTATTCTTCTCTTTTTATACCAAATCAATGTCTACAATTTTGTTGTCCCGCTCGAAAAAACTACATTTTTTTGACCTGTGGCGCTATTCATGCTATATCCATATCAGAACTTTTGTTGAGCTACTCCAGCCTAGAAGTGCTTTATAATTTAAGATCTTTTAGTTTGACTGCAAATTTTAGATATACAGGCCCAAATGAGGGGTCGGCGGATTTCTCCGTTTTCTGCATTTCTCTTCAGCTCGACATATGTGGTGCAGTTCATGTCTTCGTGCACCTGGTCCAGGTGCTGGCGTCGGGGACGCCCCCTGTAGTTTATCCCCTAAATCGACCGTTGTGGCGCAAGATGTGGCCAATCCAGCGGTCACGTCTCAAAGATGATCTTAGTAGGTGCCTCAACTCTGCCGAGACCTCGGCATTCGTGATGTAGCCCCTCCAGGAAATTCCCAGTAGGTACCTACCTACTCTTCTATTACCTAATAACGCTTAATATTGCAAAAATCTTAAAAATTCGTTAATAACGGTCTTGGTGGAATATATTAGCGCCTATATGGCACATCATTTGGACATAATATATATTTTTATGGACGCGCATTAAAATTAATAATTATAAACATGTCTGATATTGTCAGGATGATACCATCAGATCAATTAATATCTAAATAAGGTTATCACACTTATATATTATTTTTTATTCATTTTTTAATCCATTCTCAGCAAAATCTTCAAATGCAAAATTACGCGAGGAAGTTGGTGCTTCCATACATATCAGCCGTTATCGATATGATAAATTAATATATTTAAGATGAAAGATTTATTTACCTATTTCTTTAGATTATTAATTTTATTATTAGGAGGGGTATTCATCACATACGTTATAGTACTTATAGTATAATGCAACTAATACAACAGATACATAGTTACTATTATATACTTCAGAATGTTGGGTGAAAAACGCCATCTACTAATTATTCCATCGTCATCTTCTGTCCCGTCCGCTCATAAGTGAAGCAAGAGACCCAACAAAGTATCCCTCTGGGTTCTATGAACTTCTCCGCCTCCTGGACCTGCTTTGATGTCTTCTAGTAATTAATTTCCTTGCAAACATAAAATATCTTTCATAATAATGTATGAAAACTGTACATAGGCAGTTGTAGGCATACCTATAACTCTGCATCTTTTCATATTTACCTAAGAAGGTACTGACCTAGCGAGGGGATCTGTCCATGCACCCACTGAGTAGGTATACCTTGTTACATCTTACTGTAATACATAACAGTGGCGTATATTGGTTTTCATTTCGGGGGGGGGGGGATCTTAAGTATTTGACTTTTGGGGGGGACTAAGCCTGATTATGCGGTCTGATTTCTATAAAGCTCTGCCGAAAAAAACTTCTGGGGGAGGCAATTAAAATTTAAACACAGACACAGGAAAAAAAACACTAATTTTTTTTCGTGAAAATGAGTGTAAAGATCGTGTTTTAGGTTGGCATAAGGCATTATAATTGTTGTGGTAAAAAATTTAATAGAAAATAAGAGCCCCAGGCGATTTTTTTTTTGAAATATGGCTGAAGTGTTGAACATGGAATCTTTCCGTAGATGGTAAAACATTGTTTGACATTTAGGGGGGGGGCTCGCCCCCCTCCCCGTACAGTGGCGGATCCAGGATTTCATTTTGGGGGGGGCTGAAGATTAAAAAAATTTTCCCGAGAATTTTTTTGTTGACCTTTTTTATTATTTTTTTTTTTTTTGGTCCTCGCCTAAAATTTGGAGCCGTTCTTATGCGGCGGAAAGATCGCAGACGGGAGGGGGAATCCTGCCGTAATCAACTGATGACCTTTTTTTTTTTTTTTTAGGTCGTCGCCTAAAATTTGTTGACCTTGACGCCTAAAATTTTGTCGAGCGGGGGGGGGGGGGTGAATTGCATTCATTATACTACATTTTCAGTTTAGTACTCAAGGCACTAGAAACGTCACTCAACATTTTGGGGGGGGGCTAAGGGACTGAAATCCCTACATTTGTTCTATATATACTACTGTAATCCATGCTTTTGGGGGGGGGCTTCAGCCCCCTAGCCCCCCCCCCCCTAAATCCGCTAGTGTCCCCATATATACGCCCTTGATACATAATATGTGGGTTTTTAACAACAAGTGCCTAAAGTAATAATTCTACTAAAATGAAAACATGTAGGCCAACCTGGGCAATTTGTTTATCTAAAATATCTTTGTATTAATGATCAAGGAAATGAATGCGAAATTATAAAATATTCAGTTCAATACTGATTATAAATTTATAACCGATATTCTAATATTATAATAATTAGATAATATAATGAAATAGCAATTTAAATACCAAGTTTGGTAATCTCTAGCTAGTGTAACCGTCAGTAAAATATTTCTATAAGAGAATAGCTTGGTTGATGATGATTATTCTATCGTATAATCACTATCAAGTAGATAGGTACCTAAATATTTTTTGATTCCGGGATTGTTTGCCATGGCGTACGTACCTACTCATTCTTAAACTAGACCTAAGTGTTATGAATGTATATAATTTGTATAAAAAGACTAGATAATAATGATATTTCATATCGCGATATAATGCAATCCTCTGGCACGCAATATTTACAATTACAAATACCTGCATAACTTAATACTTCTTGATTATTCAATATATTACGAGCATTAACCATAGGGAACGGATTCATTCCAAAACATCATACCTGCACTCAATTTGGAATGCTATGCATTTTTATTTCCATAACTATAATTTTCAGGAAATCAAATATGGAACATACAATATAAACCTAATTTACCTTTAGAAAATAGTAAAAGAATTGTAATTCAAATATCTAGAAGTGGCTCCCCAAATGAAATTCTCGTCTATTCCTGAAGCCCCCAAACATGGAAGCACGAGAACTCATTTGCCTGTTAGATAACTGCTTCATGTATATGCCATTGTGTGCATACGGTTAACTATTTTTTTTTATTTATTTGGGTATTGAATGTCAATACAGCAAAAACAATATACATAGTACACTACTACTTATTTATTTAAAAAAACGTGTTTTATAGTGCTTATTCATATTATGTAGATGCAATAGTATTTCAAGATATTTTATAGAACAGATGGAAGAGGTAGCTATGCCGATATCTAAAAAATGAACAATTACCTGATTTTGTCAAACTATAGGCAGATACCTACCACTACCGGGGCAATATGGACGAACATCAGGTGAAACTCGATACTAAACTTGTAGAACTTGAAAGTGCATTGTAGATAGGTAGGGTTATAAATTTAGTTTCAAATTCCACTAGGTTTTCTACAGTATTTAATTGCCTTATTTTATTTTATTAATTTCCTATTAGGTAATGTGTAATTTCTCAAACATTGAACCTACTGTCTTTTTTAAGTATATAAATAAATAAATAAAATAAAATCATCTTTATTGTACATGGAAAACATACAAAGGGTGGGCTTATTGCCAAATGGCAATTTCTACTAGCCAACCCGTAACAGAATCCACAATGAGACAAAACTAATAGGAGGTACCTGGCAGGTACTTATACATATTATATTAAAGCGCTTAGTGTTGACATTTGTTGTATAATATATAGTACTGAATAGTGCAAATAGCGCAGATTGAATGTAGAGTCTCACACAATGTGTCTATGAAGGTGTAGTTAGTAGTACTACGGTATAACAATAACTTTGTCTTTTCCCAATAATTGGCGCAAACTTTCCGACCCACTGGTTTTAATGTCGAGCTGTTGTACTGTAGGTTGCAATATCATTATTAAATATTGCCTATGGTATTATTCTATTCAGGAGAATAAAATATATTATTATTTATTACTACTATTATCTACCTTCTGTTTATTAAACACCTTCTCACACCCTGAACACAAATTCGCGATCAACCTCGAAACATTAATTAATCATTTATTGAAAAATAATAAGAATATTTATATATTATACAATAAATCTTCACAATTATTGATGTTGTAGGTTTTCGCAGCAGTGTATATACTCTTCCTTCTAGGTTGTTCGGGTGTTGGCTGCGTGTACACATTGATTGTCTCGAGCTTTCGACAGCTTCATCATCAGTCACTTCATCCTGAAGATGGCAGCAGTATCGCTGTCGAAAGCTCGAGACAATCAACGTACACGCAGCCAACACCCGAACAACCTAGATGGAAGAGTATATTCACAATTATTATGTGCTCACTAGGGCGAGCTTACCCGTTTAGTTACGCTACACATTTTTTTAAAAACTCCACTCTAGTCGTAGGTATACGCTTATTCATATTTCATAATGTGAAACGTAAACGTAAACAGAATGAAGGGAGGTTTGTTTGGGTCAAAAATCCTGGATTGGGGTCAAAAAAAGGATTGGGCAAAATAATTAGTTAAATACATATCTTCCAAAAATTAAATTCTTACACAATATCATTTGGTAAGTTATACCAAGTAATATTTAAATTGTTAAATAATTTTAGGTTCGTAGTGTACTTACCTATCAACCTGTGCGCTTATATGTATTAAAATATTTTTATGTTGCAAGGAATCATTCATGTATAATGGTGTCTGTGTCTGCTGTCTAATATTATCAAACATAATAATTTACTATAAAATACAATACCTCGAATTGTTTACTCGTAGTTATCAATCTGTGTCTAACGTGCGTTGTATATTTAATAATAATACCTACCAATCAATTAATAATTAATAATGTTTGCCAAAATTACGGTAAATGCATTTCTTACTAAATCAACTTGCAGGATAAATATCTTGAAAATATTGGATGTCGTGTATTGGTTATAAGATTGTGTGTTTCTAACATGTGCCTCCCTAATTATAGTATAGGAATTTTGCATATCGCAAAGTGTTTGTCAATAAAAATACAACCGTTTTTAAAATCATATCTACGTAAATAAATCATCATATAAAGTTTAATTTTCATCCTATTACAAAATAACGTCTTCGTTTTTATATTTACTTGTTAAAATTTTATGCAACCATAAATTATTCGAGGTTTTAGTTTTTTTAAAGAATATATAGGTATAGCATAGAATTATTATAATCTAAGAGGTATAGGTACCTACCCTAGTTGTAGAGAAATCGGTATAGAGGGCGGGGGGCGTTCGGGTTAATGAACTATCTTAGTTAACTCAAAACACATTTTTAACTGCATGACATTAATTACGTGAAATTAAATATACATATCATCACACACCATGAGCGTCACCAGCATCGGAGCTAGGGGGGGCAACAAAAATTTAAAAATTTGATATATCATGAAAAAAGCGTAGGTAAATAACGCCGCAGCCGATATTTTGATTTTTTGTGAGACATAGTGAAGAAGGTCGTGATGTGGTTTCGTTTATTTGAAAATGTATACAATGCTTTGCACAATAATATGTATGGAAAATGTCTTTCAATGAAACCTAATAAAAATAGCGCCGCAGGCAATTTTTGTTTATAATCAATTTTATTCTGATGGATTTCCATGAAAATTTATGATATGATGAGAAAACGTGTGGTAATAATGTGATTTTTTGTGACGTTTTATCATTTAGTATGAAAAAATCTCTCACAATCTCTGATGGGGGCGCCCATGTCACACACTAAACTTTTAGAGAGAAAAAGTTTCGTATAATAAATTTACTTACATTGGTAACTAACAACAGTAACAATACTAACAAGATAAGCAAAATTCTTAGCATGTAACTTCAATGTGTCTACCTACATACCCTGTAAGTATTACATATTTGGCGAACATGACGTGGGCAATTAAGTACCCAAACCCATTGTTTATCAGGACGACCGTGAAATTAAAAAAAAATATATATACCTATATTATTTTTTAACATCTCATAAAAATATTGTACAATGGTTGCATCAATAGATACAAAATTGAAAACACATATTACATCAATCAAATAATACATTCGCTAAAAGCACCGCCACGCTTTCCCACAGGGTCAATGTTCTTATAAAAATATAAATTCGATTTAAAATTTATAGTTCGCCATAGTTGCAAACCCACACGGATCCGTCATCAGAAGATCGTTAAAGATCCTCTAAGCTAAAACATTAATTACAGCATCCTACGTCAATAACACATGTCCATTTACTAATGTTTCAATATATTCGGGTCTTGTACGAAGCATACATAGAATAGAATATCATAGCCAAAGTTTATAAAAAATCTATACAAATTAATTAGTTTCACAATCATAATATTAATTATCATTCCAATTTTTAACTCAATTTAATTAAACAATAAACTTACCTGTACAAATATAGTCACAACTAAAACATCTTTATTATTAAAATATTCTAATACTAATCTACTATCTATGTGTGTGAATGATTCAACATTATATATTGTAAGATGGTACTTACAAATACGCATACTTAAACTAAATAGTAACCCCCCCCCCCCCCATCCTCCCCATACTAAGACGACGGTGACATGAATTTTCCTTGGTTGTTATTCATATTCTATCAATTGTGATAATTCTATGACTATGTACCTATCTTCATTGCAATAATGCAAATTGATACCACTCGTGTATCAGTACCAAAATATATAATGTCTTAGATCAGTACAGAACCTACTACCTACCCAAACAAAAAGTTGCTAA
This sequence comes from Ceraclea dissimilis, assembly GCA_963576895.1. Classification (NCBI taxonomy): domain Eukaryota; kingdom Metazoa; phylum Arthropoda; class Insecta; order Trichoptera; family Leptoceridae; genus Ceraclea; species Ceraclea dissimilis. Next base: position 10,626,613 of record OY756359.1, read on the forward strand.
ACATTTTAAATACAACAACTGCTTAGGTAACCTCAGACATCAGGAAATCTCTCTCTGGAATCATGAACTTTTTTACAAGCAATCAAATTCAGATTATGATTTTAGAGAGATTTTCGGATGTGTAAGGTCGGCCTAAGTCCCTCCTAATGCTAGCGCCACATGTTCGACGAGTCTCAGCGTCTGTTCACGAGCACCAATCATTCACGGATGCTCGGTAAATTTGGAAAACCATCCACACGCTCCCGACCGCGCTTGTATATTATGGATAAGCGAGCATGACGGACGTCTGGATTGTGTCGGCTATAACTTTCAGCATAGCGTATCTTTATTGTAAAAATAAAAATAAAATGAAAAGAAAACGAAAAATACGGCGAAAGAGATGGTGGATGTTAAAAATTCATAGAAACCGTACCAGTTTAATATTTAATTATTATATTATTATAACTTCATTCATGTAATATGATTTTTATGTAGTTTCATGTGTGTATTTAATATTTTTATTATTTTTTCGTTTTATAATTAAAATTCGATAATAATCATAAAATACCTTCTTACCTTTATATACCTATATATTTTTACTTTTGTTCTGTTATTTTCTCTCTGCGTGTGTGATATGCATTGTGAAAATGCATTATGTAGGTACTTATACTTACATATATACTTCTTTTAGTTTCCTTGTTCTTTTACTATGAGGCTAATAGGGAACATGCGCGTTTTTTTTTTTATTTACTTAAAAAATAGTACAAAAAATTAGAAAAAATATGGTATATTTTTTGCAAAAAAAAATGTAATATTAAACTTTTTATAGCCATTTAAAAAAGTGATTTGCGAATTCGGCGCGAAAACACGCTATCTGTGGTATACCAGTCGCGTGACGTCACTTAGCAGTACTCTTTCCCGACGGCCTGTCGAATCATAACCGAAACGGCCGTGTTTGTGTTCTGCTGCGTGGTATTCTTGGTATTCTCGTGTGTGTATTTAAGAAGAAATGGATAAAACCTACATGATACTTGCTTCATTACAAACACAATAAAAACATTACAAATTTAGAAGCTACACAATTTGTAACTCTTATTTCATAATATAAGTTGTTTTCAAATATGAACCACACTTGTATGCACTGACAGAAGGGTTGTTTCATGCTTGATCATTTAACCACTCATTTCACCAAAACTCAATAAATATATTTAAAATTCATAAGCAATACACTATAAAGTATTATTTTAATAACTTAACACTAATTTATAACTCAAGTCACTCATTTTGATAACACAAAACATTGTGAGACTACAGAATTACCTGTCTTTCTTCACACCGCGAATTTCTGCAGAGCAAAAATCGGGATTATCACTAAAAAACATTGTCAGCATGTCTTCGTTGACATTGTCCGATTGTCCTTTAACGTATCCTGTATCCACCATATCGATAATTATCGTAAAAATAAAGTATTTAATCGAAAACCGAAGCAACCCGAGCGACTCACAAGTACTAAATATGCGTAGTTGTATGTTTGACGTTTAGCCACTCGTGCGGTATGACGTCACACACGAGTTGACAGATCACGGCGCGTTTCGTATTTTGTCGGAGAATGCGGATTTTTAATTTGAAAATTAGGAGTGATAAGTTCATATTTATAATTTTTTATTAGGATATTCGTGATCAGCGTACTCTTATCGCTGTAAATCAATACAAATTATTCATATCCCTCACGCACGCATGTTCCCTATTGTATACTTTTAATCCAGTCAAATTATACTCAATGCAGTTTCTCGATGGAGAGTTGTGGGGTAGTCTGGATTTCTTTCATGCTATACGTTTTTTGGGGTGCTGAATGCCAACAAAATTTCTTGACGGAACGTGGCATTAATAATGGGAAAAATGGCGAAAATTTCCATATTCTGGCGAATTCTGCATATGAACTTGACAACTATCAACTTTTTGTAGGTTATCTTTTTAGCAGAATGAAAGTACATAAAATTTCCTACAAAGGCATATTAAATTTTTCTCTAAAATAAATGGGAACGGAGCTGTCAAAGTCCAAAAAACATATTTTTGTGTTGTTTTACTCGTACATTACGAAAATCGAAAATGCATTGAGAAAGTTCACCTTGTTTCATTCACAACCAAATTTAAACAATTATTCTTTAAATTTATGAGTCACACTCTACCTTGCTGGAATCAGTAAACATAACGAATGTTTTCAACAAAAAAAAAAAACATTTAAAAACACCGTGAAGTATTTAAAACTTTATTTAAAATTTAGTGAATTGTTTAGGCTGAAAATGGTTACACCTTTTTTGTTTAAACATTTCACTACCCATATTTTTAAATAAAATTAACCCTGAAAACTCTCTTCATATTGACTGATAACAGCGAGGTAAAATGCAACTATTTCTATTACAACAATAATACGAGACGTCCGTCTTTCCCCTGCTAATGCACAAACGCTACTAAGTTCGCACGAACGTGTGGACGCTTCGCAAGTTTTTTGCCGCACGCTTCCTTTGATCTTTGAAGTACCGTGAACACTCAGTCGAAGTGTTCACGTTCCTTCACGAGACAAGGCAAACGCCCATCCACACGCTCGGAGGTTGTGAACAGTCGTGGAAACTTGGCAAGCATGTAGCGCCAGCATTACGTAAATTTGAATTCTGGGTTTCTCAAACTCTACTTGAATCTTGAGATTTGTCGGTTGATTATTTTCACAAATTAGTGCAGGCGCTGAGAGTAGTTTCGTATGTTTAATACGAGAACCGAATTCCATCAATTGATTATTGTTAGGGATAGATCAGAGTTTAAGGATCCGGCTCTCGCCCTTCCATTTTCTGGTCCTCTCAAAGGTATTATATTAGATAATATATGTGTTATGAAGTCATTTTAATGATTATTTGAGCTTTGAGCGTTTATTATAATGATAAAGTGAAGTTGGGTTGTTTTGTGAAATAAAAAAAAGTGTGTTATTAATAAAATAATGTAAAGATGAAAATGATAAATTCCATTATTCCTCATTCGGATTTCCTAGTTGAGAATGCAAAACGTGAGGACCGGCAACTATGTTAGGATTATTATTCGATACCCCAAACAATGAGAAAACTTTGGAGGTGGACCCCTCTCCATGCCCCCAACAACAATCAATTGATGGAATTCGGTCCCCATATATTATTCATACGAAACTGCTCTCAGCGCCTGCACTAAAACGCAGACTTGCGTCGCGTTCAAAAGAATCAAGACTTTCGCGAAACCCTAAACATGCCACAAAACACCAATATTTCGTGAGACATAGTTTGAGAAACCTTGTTATATAATATTTTATGGTTTAAACTATTTTTTGCGGTATCAATGAAGTATGTATTGGTGGAAACAACTAAATGTATGAATAATAATTCGATGTAGTATCATGTATTTATTATGTGACTAGATCGTTAAAATTAGCTACCTGCTAGTAGGTAGTATAAAATTTACAATATCTTCTATATAAAGACGCAGTCATAATAATTTTCTAGTTTTAGAGTAGCTCATCACTCCATATTAAGAACCGGACAGTAATTTTGTTATATAATAACAGACGAGATGTAAGGTCAATATTACACCAAATCCTCCATACCCACACTAGATTTTCTATCTATAAAATAATTAAACGAGTCTGCAAACTAAATGCTGTTTATTCCGAATCGCATAGTGACCTCAGAGGTTGGACGACCATTATTCATTGGATCATCGTACAACTACAATTTTCGACTCAATGTACAACAGGTGTCCTAAGTTTATAAAATTAGCTTCAAATATAAATCTTAAGAACTTAGTAAATAAATACCCATAATATAGATACTACAATGTCTTACAGTTTGCAGACTAATAAATTCATGTCACAGGAACTTAATATGGATAATTTATTTAAGATTTTATTACTGTAAAGCTGGTACACAGTTTTAATATATCCCTTCATTTATTTTCGCACCTCGATTTAATAAACACCCACATCGTCATCAGATCATATAACGCCATACCTAATGCAGTGTACCTACCTGTACAAGTACAATACCTACACTCTGCAGTAGTTGCTGCCCACCAAAGACATTCAGATCAGTCCTCCCAGTTATTCAAACATTGATGACAGGTGCTACAAAATGAATAAATATTCCCATGTGCCTACTGCCTATATAACGCCTAACCTGTTAACTCACGACTTACACCTGATTTTATGCAATGACGTAGGACAAGAGAACCAAACTAATACTCTAATAAATCAGAATGCCCACATAATAATAATATGCTAACCTAAATTTTATTAATTTCAGGTAATTTCACTATTAGTTGGTTCGGTATATGGAAGAAATGTAGGCAATGATGGTTCAGGAGGATATTCATATAACAGATTCAGTGGTCCAGTGAGTGGGCAAATACAACAGATCAAAGTAGAGCCGGGACAAGGTCAAGCAGCTCAGCAATATGCAGATTACGGATATGATCACAAGACTGGTAGAATAAATCCAGAAACACAAAAGTATGCTCACTACAACACAGTGGACTATGTGGTAAGAAGTTGATTCTTGTACTATTTATAAAACATGTAAATAATAAAAGTATAATCTATGTAAGCTGCCTAATTTTGCTTACCAATCCAGTAATATCTACAACGACATTTCTAGAATATTGGACAATCCAGCTAACAAAAACGCTATATTTTGCACTATTATTACTTTACTTATTATAAACTAATAGCTGATCCTACCTGTGAAACCTGTCGACCCCTATCTAGCGAAAATGCATATTTATTTATTGAATATCTATTTTGTGATAAGTTACCACCATCACCATGATTTTATATTGTAATATACAGTTCAACTATATTACCTATAATTGAATATATTTAGGCTAAGCCAGATTACCAGTACTCCTACGGAGTTGAAGATCCTCACACAGGCAACACACAGAACCACAAGGAGACGAGGGATGGAGACGTAGTGAGAGGGGAATACAGCCTCACTGAGGCCGATGGGACAATAAGAGTCGTCAAGTATACAGCGGATTCTAAAAATGGATTTCAAGTACTAAATTATTTTATTAAAATCTTTTCAACAAATATATTATGAATCAAACACAATTAAACAATTTGTTATTTTGTTTCTAGGCCGTAGTTCACACAGAGCCCGCCGGTGGATCAGGTAATGCTCCTCAACAACAGGACAGACCGGCACAACACAGATCAAGAAATAATCAACCAAGGCATCACGAAAGACAAAGAGAACAAGATGATTACTATAATAATAATAATTATAGGGATTATTAATTATTTGTAAGTCATCACGAGTCATATTAACCATAATAAGTACCTACTCATTAGAAATAAATAAATTAGATACCTACAAGAACTTTATCATTTCATTATGTGTACCAATCCAATACCAAATACAAGAATGTGAGAATATGTATCTACTCGGCGTCTACGCAAGCAAATAATAAATGTCTACTCCAAACCATTATAATAAACATACATTACTTATTGAGGTATAAATTAAAGTGAACAATATATCAATAACAATATTATTGAGTAATTAATTAATTTCAAGATGACATTATATAATATTTGAAAAGTAGTTGTACCGCTACATCCCGAGTCTTCATACTTAATTCTTTACAAAATTCCCATCAGCTTTTCTCATGGAAGCTAAACGTTCTACTTTAACATCAGGATATCTTCTTTGGAGCTCCTCCTTATCTATATTTGGGAAACGTTTCAATAATCCTAAAACATGACCACTATTTCTATTAGTTTGTCTTGTTTTAATTTTACGGATCTTTTCTAAGTACAAGCCGATAAACTTTTTAGAAGCTGTAGTTGGCCTCACGAACTTGCTGCGGTGCATGTAGCGCGGCACCAAGTGCTCCTCCTCCTTGACATGATGGCGAAGACCAAACACATTTGTGATTAAATTTGCTTTACGTTCTCCCGTCTCTCCTGTTTCAAGTAAATGATACGCTTTATTCCTTTCCCTGACAACTTGTTCAATATTACTCATTGAGATCTTCACTTTGTCTATTCGCTCTGGATTTGGAAATAATTTTAAACTTTCTTTACACTCATGTTCCATCGTCAACAGCATATTGCGCTCCTTGAGAAGTATGTACCACAATTTGTGCAAATCGGAATTGGACTTGATTCTCAATTCCTCAACATTCCATGCTCTACCAACTTTGACTGTTTGTTCCCCCCAATTACTTTTCTCATCAAAAAATTCCATGATGTCATTATGTGGTGAACTTGTTTTAAATCCATGACATTGATATTTTAAGTAATTAATAGGTTTTGGTATACCCACATTGAGATTACTTTGTAATGGACGAATAATGGAAGGAATAACCCTGCAAACAGCTGAAAGGGTCCGCAACATCTTTACCGAAGCAAGTATCAGGATCCAGAAAAAGCCACTCTCAAAAATACACACACTTTTAATATCTCATTACAGTATCTGCACTTATATGATGGCTACGCCAGGCACCACCTAACTATACTGTAATTAGTTTTTAAGGGCAGAGCTCACATAGAAATTACTGTACCATGAATATTTTAAAAACTCAACCGAAGCTGGAAACTGCACAGTTATGGTAAACTTAGGTACTATTATTTCAGTCAGTAATGCACAAATGCAAAACGCAACCTAACCTAACTTTTACAATACTTTCAAGTTGAAAGTTTCTGCAAGCGTTTCAACGTTGACAGCAGCGGCGCCATATCTAGGGGTTCATAGTTCTCACACCATTTCTGAAATTTTCGACGCTCGGTACCTCTAGCGACCGTCACTGTAAACACTAAACAAAAAACCAGCGACATAATATATTAAGTACTACCTAGACTAGGGAACCTGTATAACCTTAACCTAGACAGAGTACTGAATGCTAGGAGTGTAACAAAACTGGTGCCCACAAACTGTCAAATCGTATGGAAAAATTTGACAGTTTGTGGGCAACGGTTTCGAAATTTTGCTCTCATAGTTAAAAACTGTATTAGTTTGAACTTTTTTAGGACTAAAACGATAGTTTTAAAGATGTTTTAGTTTTTATTATTGATATCTTGTTAATAGTGTGAGGTTTGCGACTCTAAAATACCAAAAAGTGCCGAGCGTGAAATTGCTACACTTCCGTTCTATTGAAAGTACATAGAATCAGATCTCTAGTACTTAATATGTAATCTCTTTGCAAAAAACGAAAAAAAAAAAACCGACAAAAAACTTTACCGATAAACTACATTTATTCCAGATTTACTCCAGGAAACGGGTAGTTTTACCATGCAATGTAAATTGCATAGTAGTTCTAGTTCTTGAATATGTTATATAGGTTGGTCCCCTGATTTAAAATCCAAGTTTGCGACCTCCCCACCCTTGTGCGATCACTAGGGCGAGCCAAAACTGTCGAAATTTCGGTCATTTTTCAATTTATTGATCATAACTTTTTAACAATGCATTTTAGAGAACAAAATTGTATGTAGAAGTTGAAGAATTTAAAATTCTCTGCAACATAAGCCTACAAAGTTTTTTGTAAAACTAGTTAGGTATGTTATATCCAAATTGGAAAATTTTTCAGAAACATGCATTTTTTATACACATTTCCTGAAATGTACATTGTACAGAAAAATGTTATAAATAAATGTTGTAGATCTAGGGTGGCCAACCCGCCGAGGGTCTAAATGCGGCCCGCGAAGCCGTCTTACAATACATATAACCGTATGCATTGCCGGTAAAAAAAAGACAATCAGATTCGTCACTTCACCCATTTTCCCTTAAAAATTTCGCCTGCTGCGCTATTATGGGTAATCTTTTTAATTAGAAAATGTTTTTCACACATTTTGTTGCGAGCCTTCTCCACTCAGTTTTGTAAGAATAAAATCGCCTGCGGCGCTACTCCACTTTTTTAGGTCATAACAATATTTTAATTTCTGGTGCCATACCCCCCCCCCCCCGAGACGAACCTATGTCTTATTTTTTTTGTTTATTAAAAATGGTTGTGCGGCCCGGTACGCTATCTAATTTTTAGAATCTGGCCCGGCTGCTGAAAAAGGTTGGCCACCCTTGTTGTAGATCGTTCAATTTAAAACAAGTTTGATGTATTTTTTTTATCGCGGACCAATAACAACCGAGTTGTGACCTTCTTCTGAAAAAATATCAGACTAATATTTAAGCAACTTTCAGTATAGTAGGATGATAATATTTATTTATTAACAAGGCACACTTACAGACATTGAACACAAATTAGACGAAAGAAAAATATTACAATCATAATAAAAAAATGCAATCCAAGAAATGATTTTTTGTGCGTTATAAGGGTTAGTCTCGTGGTTCAGGATCCAAGTTTGTGACCTCCCCGTGCCCCGCCCTCGTGTGTTTACTAGAGTGAGCCAAAAACAGCTGTCAAAAAATGACCGAAATTTCGACAGTTTTTGGCTCGCCCTAGTGAACCCACAAGGGTTGGGAGGTCACAAACTTGGATTCTGAACCATTTATAGCAAGTGCCAGAGCCATCTAGCAAGTGCGGAAAATTACAATTTTTAAACTTTGTCGCCTAATCATAATAAAGAGGGATCCGGACAAACGGCCGACAAGACATACGGCCGACAGGACGAATGGCCGACACGGACAAATAGCCGAAATGACCAATGGCCGACTGGTACAAATGGCCGAAAGACGAAAGGCCGAAATCCAAACGGCCGACATGGACATATGGCCGACAAGTACAATTGGCCGACATCCAATAGGCCGACACGGAAAACTGGCCGACAAGGATGAATGGCCGACAGGACGAATGGCCGACACAAAAAAAGATTGAAATAATGATCACATCACATGTTTGAAAAACAAAGTTGCCAGTTTATTCTAACAATCCAAAATTTGGCTAGTTTTTTTAAACAACAGTTCCGAAATATAATTTAAAAGTAGCGAAAAAATGTTACCATATCTTATTATCACATCAAGCAACACTAAACCAAGTTTGCTCCGTGAGACCGAGGCCGTCGCCATATTGTTCATGAAGGCCGGTCCCAACTGACATTTGACGATGGTTACGCCATCTAAATTGTATGGGAAAAAATATTCCGTAATTCAAGTGTTTGTCACCGAGACAAGGTGTTTGTCACCGATACAAGGTGACGTCACCACTCATGGCGGTGATGGAATTCGAGGATGTAGGCTTGTACTCTACTATCGCAGGCTTCGGTGAGACTTCTGAAAAAAAAAGACAACGGTAACACTGTTTTTGCCAATAGCACCCAAGGTTAAATAGAATCTGCTCCTGAAATTATGTAACCACTGTATACTTAATAAGTATGAGACATACTTGAAAGAATTACCTACTACTAGCGCCGCGAGTAGCCGCTACACGAATTAGATCAAAAACACCAAGCAGACATGGGACATTACTTTTTCAACTTTCCAGCGAACATGCAGGTTCACAATTTTTAGGCGTTAAAAACGGTTTTTCATTTGTTTCGGCTGCAGGTGCCTTTTAGCGCTTAATTAAACCTTACTAGTATAAATAAAAAACAACATAACCGGTCAACATTATTTTTTTTACAGTAATGTCCCATGTCTGCTGGGCGATGCTTGTTAACTATTATCTTGATTGAAAACGTCATTGTCGGCCATTCGTCCTGTCGGCCATTCGTCCTTGTCGGCCAGATGTCCGTGTCGGCCTATTGGATGTCGGCCTATTGTACTTGTCGGCCATATGTCCATGTCGGCCGTTTGGATTTCGGCCTTTCGTCTTTCGGCCATTTGTACCAGTCGGCCAGTTGGTCTTGTCGGCCATTTGTCTCTGTCGGCCGTTTGTCCATGTCGGCCGTTTGGCATTCGGCCATTTGTAGTAGATTCTAATAAGGCGCATGCGCAAACTTCTGCAGCTGTCAACGATTTAGCTTATCGCTGCAAAAATTGGTATCACTGAGTTTAGTGTTTATCAATATGATAGAACAGTGGTTCCCAAAGTTGACTGGGTGCCGACTCATCGAACAAAAATTTCCAATCTTGCGACCCACCTCTTGAGAAAGGACGCGGGGGTGTACTAGCGCCAGATTTACAATTTTTCTCGGTATAGGCACTCACAAACTTTTCGCCGCCGTCCCCCCACTACGAAAATTTTGCCTTATAAAAAACGCACCAAGAAGTTAGCGCCGCAGGCGAAATTTTTTAGAGTCTAAAGAGGACATTAATATTGGTAATGCTTTATTAATTATCCTTTAGGGCCCACTCAATATTCGCTCGCGGTCCACTGGTGGGTCGCGACTCATAGTTTGGGAAATACTGTGATAGAAGATATTGTTACATTTTTTCGCTACTTTTGAATTATAATTTAGAAAATCTTAATTTTATTTTTTTTTTATTGTTTTGGAGTAAACTGGCAATAAAAGCAAAAAAAAGAAAGTACTGGCTAAATGCGATCGCCAAGCCTGTCACTGAAAAGTGACTTAAAAAATAATATCGCCGCTCGTTTTTTACTTTGACTTAAGCGCCACTTAGGTATAAAATGAGTTATATATATCGTTGGAATCGTCTCGGCGAGCTTTATCGAATGGTCCAAGTTCAAGGTCAATCAGACAACTTTTTTGGTCGTTTAGTCAAATAAAAAACCAACTTTTATCTTTCAAAAAATAGATAAAGCGACGAAAATAACAACTTATAAATCGCGAATGGCGCTTTGTTTTGCCAAATTTTCACAATTCATGAATGATTGGTTTATAAGAAAAACAAACTTAACACATTAAACAATGCGAGTGGCGCTTTAGCTTTTTTGACTTATCAAAATTATTTAGACAGATGCACTTTAGTCAAATCGTATAATATTAAATCTAAACATGTCCTTCGTTTAGTCACATTTACATGATACTAAATAATGTTAAGTTGTCGTTTAGACTTTTTTGAATTTTGGATATTACTCTTTACATGTCTTTTAAGTCATTTCTCTTTCTTTTAAGTCAATATGCCAACAACGTATGCTTCGTCTTTTCGGACATCTATCAAGACGCGAAGAGACCAACCTAGAAAGAACGGTAATGCTAGGCAGTGTACAAGGCAGGAGACCGAGAGGCAGATCGCCGATGCGTTGGAGCGACCAAGTGAGGGCAGCCACAAACACCACTCTACACGAGGCCGCACATCTGGCCATGGATAGAGACTCGTGGAGGAGGATCGTCAACTGCGGGAATGAGAGTCGCGACCCTCAGTCACGAGGATATACGACACCAGCAAGTCATTTCTACTTAATACTGAATTTAATTGAAATGGCCATTAGTCACATTGGATTGTTACATTTTAATTTTATGTTATCCGTTAATCGTTCTAACTAATTGTTTATAATTGAATTTGCACTTTAGTATTTTTGCGGTTATAACGATAGCTGATATTTGGTACATCTGTCGTCGTTTAAGATAAAATGTTTGAAACAGAATTATAAGGTTTGAAAATATTATTATCGGTCGTTCAACTAACAACTTCATTGTCAATACACGTGTTGGTTTTGATTGTGTGCGATGGGCGCGAACGTATATACCTATTTAGAATATATTTAAGAAATATTAGATGATTTAGTGTTGATGGCTGATGATGAATGTGAGTTACAACGGATAGTATCCTGTGTGTACGAAAGCTGCGATATGAATGGTATGAAAATGAATGTAAATAAAACGAAAGTATTAGTGTTCGAAAGAGAGGAAATAAGGACAAATTGTGTGATAAAGGTTGGTAATGACTGTCTGGAGCAAGTGGATGAGTATGTATATCTGGGAAGTTTGTTTACTAGAGATGGACGCTGTGATGGAGACATTGAAAGAAGGAAGCTGGCCGGTACTAGGACGAATGGTGCGCTCGGTCCGATTGTTAGTAGTAGCAATGTGTCTATGAAAGCAAAAGTGCTAGTGCACAATGCTGTCTTGGTGCCGACCCTGATGTATGCTAGTGAGACGTGGACGTGGATGAAGAAGGATGAACCAGGGTTGAATGCAGTAGAAATGAGGTCATTAAGAAGAATGTGCGGGAAAACGCTGAGAGATAAGATAAGGAATGAGGTTATTAGGGAAATGAGTGACTGCAAGACTGGTGTAGTGACAAGAATGAAAGTAAACAAACTAAGATGGTTTGGGCATGTTGAGAGAATGAATGATGACAGGATGACAAAAAAGATATATCTGAATGAGCGAAGAGGGGTGAGAAAGCGCGGCCGTCCGAGACTGACCTGGTCCGATCATGTCGACCAGATCCTCAAGGATGGACGCGTTTTGAGTAAAAGGAATCGGAGAGCGTGTATGACTAATTGCATGAATGTGACGGAAGCTAGGAGTGTGTGTAAGGATAGGGCTGTCTGGCGCTCTGTCCTCTCTGCCTACCCTGCAAGGGATGTGGCGTGAGGGTATAGATAGATAGATAGATAGTTAGTCATTTTGATATTTTTGAGGAAGAGTACAAATGGCGTGTTAGTCATTTTGAATTATTAGAAAATATATATAAATGACGTGTAAGTCATTTTGTTTTTTTGGTGGAAGAGTACAAATGGCATGTTAGTCATTTTGAATTTTCATGATTTTAAGGAAAGTGGTCATTTACTTGTTTTGAATTAATAAATTTCGAATTATACTAAATATCAAGTTAGACATTAGGGGATTAAGCGCCATCTAACTCACACAAAAGAGACTATATTTATTAACATTATATACTAAAAAATAGAAAAAAAATCCATGAACAAAACCCCCATACAATTTATTTAAATCGGTTCATAAATAAAAAAGTTATCAGGGTTTTTCTGTTTTTTTAAACTTTAAATCGCTCTCCTGAAAAGTTGACCCTGTGTCGCTTTAGTCAAAGTAAAAAGCGAGCGGCGATATATATAATTTTATCCAAAATTTTATCTATGTCATAATCTTTGTCTATGCCTGTGATATTTTATTATTTTTTTCTATGATTTCGTCGTGGTGTGCGTAATGTCAGAATCGGGAGGTAAGCGGATTTATTTTGTAATTTAATAATGTGTGGTAATTTATGTGTTTTTCAAGGAATAGAGAGAAAATCAGTGATCATAAAATTTGGCAGATTCTAAATTTATTTTATCGTGCTCGCTGACGGCGAATGTCTTGCCAATGAATTGTCGCACAATATGAACATTGTTGGCCTGTCTTTGAAGGAAATTATGTTTAGAGTTGCTGTTCTTTGCATTATTTTGTTGATGAATGTTTTTTCACACTTTACGCATTGCAAACTGAATATCCTTTGGTTTATGATGGTTAAATTGAAGTCGTAATCCGTGTGATATGAGGCTTTACGTTTAGTACAATAACTTTATTGCTTTGTAACTTCAATTTATATTTTATGGAACTAGTATGTGCTCTGTATGTTTTATAGTATGTTGATTTCTGTATTTTATGTTGTATTGTAGACAAACATACTGTCAGTGCCCCTCGGGGTAGCTGGGGCACGTTGCTGGCTGCACCACGTTTAATATCTGCTCCGTCTTCTCAATCAGCATCACCATCTGGTACAGGTATGTTTTGTGTGATTTAAAAATACCTACGGCCACAAATACACCAGTGAATGTCTACATTGTAACATGTCCGCACATTCGGGGGTGGGGCTGTATGGGAACTTAGCTACTTGTTGATAGAGAGCAGTTAACATTTCTATGTAGATAATGCTTTGTAGCAAAATAAAGATTTGTTATTATTATGTTTTTAGTATTGAGGCCAGCACAGTTGAAAACTGGAAGCAATCCATTTGCTAAAGCTGTTCCAGATGTGACATCCAGTGATGTGAATAATGCTAACAAATTAGTAGAGGATAAAGAAAAGAAATCCTCTGATAGTTTAAATCCTTTAATAGAATCCTCAAAAGAAGCCGTACCTAAGTTCCTACCACTTCACTCATCTGCAGATAGCATAAGCTTCGCAGGTGGAACCAGTGTGCCAACTGCTCCAGTCGACGCCATTTCCACAAATTGTAATTTTGTATTTGGTCAGAATTTACAAGACAGAATTGCAAAGAGTAATGATGAAAGCAATGGACAGAGTAATGAACATCATGTTGATCATCCTGCAACCAATGGCACATCAGAATTACTTTTCTCCACTGCAGTCAAAGCAACCAGCGATGCACAGTTATCTTTCAATAAGGTATATAGAATTTGTTTTGATATTATTGCATAAGGTGCCTACATAGGTACTGAGTAGGTATATAGTTCCTACTTATATGTTGTCTATATGTATTATAGGATGAATCCTGTACATCGAATCAAAGTTCAACAGCTTGGAGTTGGATATCTGAGTCTCCTGCTCCAACTATTCTACCATCTGGACCCATCATCACTGGAGAAGAGGATGAAGACAATGTTATTCAGGTAATAGTATAAGTTTAGTATTATATATTATATCCTATTAGTCAAATCAAGTATTTTATTACTTGTTAAGTGATTTATACAATGTGCTTTATATTTTAGATGAACTGCCGATTGTTTGCTTTTGAAGATGGTCAATGGAAAGAACGAGGCAGAGGACAGTTACGATTAAATGATTCTGAACATGGATCACGTCTTGTTTGTCGATCAGCTGGATCTTTAAGAGTTCTATTAAATACCAAAGTATTTTATTTTATCGTAATACATATTAAATTTGGAGTATTGAATAATAAGTACATAGTGTGAATTAATCATTTTGATATTTCAGGTATGGGGAGATATGACAGTTGACACAGCTGGCACCAAGTCACTGCGAGTGACAGCAACAGATTCACTTCAACAAGTTAAAGTATTTCTCATTATGGTAAGATAATCTTTCATTCAGTATTTATTTATTTCCTCCTCTCTCTGAATTAATAGTTGTAATAAATTTATATTAGCCATCATTACTTCTCTGAGACACATTTAAGAAATGGGTATAGAATGAAAGAAATCCAGACTACCTCACAACTTTCCATGGAGAAATACAACTGGACTGGACTATATTAAGTACCTATACATATGTTCTGTTAACCTAATCCGAGTTCAAGGATAACCTAAATGTCATATAATATGTAGTACAGTAGCACAATGACATTTACGTAGTTGAATGCAAATTAACTACATAAGTAAGTACTGCATTTACTTCTTAATTGTGTCTTGGTATTTACCCATTGTTGTCAAATATTTCATGCTTCCAGGCAAGACCAGATGAAATCACACGTCTAAGTAAATTTCTCCATACTCGAGTAGCAAAAGCTAAAATCAAAGAAGATTTGAAAGTTGATTGCGAAGAGACAAATACATCAACAGTATCACTCCCTTCAACAAGTGTGACCAACACATCTAATGTAAATACCACTCACCCTATAGAAGAAGATGAATCTGTAAGTGCTGCCACTCTGAAGCCAGAGGGTAACCCAGTAGTGATTGTGTCACATGATGATGATGATGATGTGTTACGTTTTAAGAGACCTTTAGAAAGAGATGACAAGATAATTCACTCAAAAAAAGTTTGTGCGGAGAAACCTGCTGATGGACCATTATGAAAGTTTTAGTTAAAGCATTCCGTTTTGTAAAATTATTTTTATTTCCGATCAATTCTCACAACAAAAATAAAATATTGGGAAGAGCCTCTTTTAATATTGAGTTATACAATGTAAAGTATTTCAATTCCCTGGAAAAACATCTCTAATGATTTAGTAAAATCAAAATTATGTAAATGTATACTTGTTAACTTTTTAGGCTACCACGTTGTGACAAAGAAATTCTTAAAATTCTATGTACTGTGAAGTTTTCACTCATGTACTTAGATGCATTTAATATCTTTAAAGAAAGTATCTATGCTTGTATATACATACATACATACATATATATTATTATAAACTTTGATTGTTCTAGCAAGGTAGGAGATAAGGCAGTGATTATTCCTCTAAATTTTTTGTCTTACTATATTCTTCTGTGTTAAATATTACTTCAACTACTAATTAATAGTACATTGTTTAATGTATTTTACAACTTTCAAATACATTACACTATTTCTATAAGGTATACCTAATGTCTTAGGGATTTTCCTTTTTTCTTTGAATGTTATTAAATCTAATTGTGAAATTTAGATATGTGTCACCACAAATTTCTTAGTAAGTGGATAATATAGAAATTTGAATGTTTGCTAAGTTAAACTTAACAGTAATAATTTATGTGGTATTTAACATCCAGGTAAATTTAAATAAAGTGCTACATAGTGGATGTAATAATGTGACAATTCTCTCAAGATAATTTTGTTATACATACATCTTATAACTAAAGGAAGATTTGTATTTTGAAACCATTATAATCCTGCCGTCAGATATCAAAACGCGGTAAGTCTAGTTGTTGCTTATTTGATTTCTCGTGGCCTGTATTATCATAAAAAATTTAAAGTTCAGTTTTTGATACCAGGAAGGCCAGGTAGACCAATTGACCGCCAAAATGATGCAACTAAAGTTACCTTTTTTCACCATTCTTGTTAGATTTTGGCAAAATGCGGTTATTCGTCTTACTATTTTTTAGACACACAGCGTTCTATCATGGTTCTTAGATCTTTATGGATCGTGGCAAAACTTTGTATCCAATGCTATAGTGAGATAACGCTGATGGCAGGTTCTTAAGTGACAGTGAGAAAGGATTAGTAGAATAAAATCATGCAATATAGTCAAAACCTTTTTTTTTTTAATGAGAGAGTAAAATTAAAGTAATTTGTAATATTAATAAAAAAAAATAATCTATCTATGGCATAATGCATTGTGTTAAGGCAATTTAAAAAAAATAGAAATTTTAAAACTCTTTTTTCTCGAAACTGTTTATTTCGACTTACCGCATTTTGTAATTTGAAGGCAGAATCCTCGTATGGCCCATTGTTACATTTTGAATATGTTTATAAACCAATAGGTATTCATGTACTGACTTAACTATCAAACTACCATTAGTTTATAATAAATAAAACAATACATACCCACTATTTGTTTTCCTACAAACTTATGACATGCACCCACAATTTTGCCATACACATCACCCACTATTAATTTGCAATAATTCACCTCCCATATAATTTGTACAAAGTCAATATTTTTTTTGCTCTTGCCGATTCGGTTTGGCAGACATACTTTTGACATAATTACCATTTCAAAGGATATTTTTGTGAGAGCATGCCGATGGAAAGGAGAACAGGTACAGTAAACATAATTTTAAAAATTGGAGCAGAAAAGGCGGAAGATGTCAGGACTCGTGGGAAATTAATTTTAAACAATAAATAATCTGTAATTAAAATTGTGCATGAATAATTTAAATTACATAGATGTGGAATTTTCAGCAGATACTGTTATTATGCACCATGTCAATTATCAGTAGCGGGATTACTACAAGTTTTAAGGTAGAATGTTTTCAACTTACTGGATGTCCTGGGGTTCGTTCTGGATCTGTTAATTTTCACTCAGCGAGTCAACAAACGATTATTGCACGAAGCAGAACGCATTTGGGTGATTGTTCCAATTGGAATTGTCAAACAGAGATAGAGATACGAGAATACTTATAAGAGTGCGTTGATAGATATACATATAGATAGCGATATCACAACACTCTCCATCACATCACGTGTTAATAAGAGTGAGTGAACGACACGTGCGGACCACTCCATTATCTATGGCAAGCGAATGTCCACCGAGCGTGTCCACTGTGCACATAGAACAGGTTGAATCGCATAACCAGTTAACTCGCACCGATGATAGAACGGAGAACAATAGGATGAATTTTAATGGATACAGAACGGACCCCTGAACAGTTATATTTTGCTCAGGCTGTTCAGTCGAGTGTTCACTGGAGAGAATGGTTTTTACTTATTATTACTATCTGATGGCTCTATAGTAATAATGAAAACGGTGGTTTTAAAACATTTAACTACTGATGAAAAAATATCAGGGAATGGGGGTTCCACCTCTGGACCAGACACAATAAGTATCAACCATGGGCGTCGTCAGCTAGCTTGTATTCCTTTTTTATAGCACAACTAAAGTTTTGATAATGGAGTAAAAACTAGTAAATAGGGCCACAGGCGAAATTTTTTCTAAAATTGGTGGATCGGTAAACCTGGTTGTCAAAAGATAATAACGCATCTGGGTATATTTCTAGGTTACAACATGATAAAGGAAGTGAAATTATTTTAAACTGTTGAACGCAGTTATATAACTGTGACCGAGAAGGGACGACTACCTGCTTTATTCGGACTTATGGCTCTAGCATATAGTCGGTATAGGTAGTCGTCCCCAGGGCCCCCAAACGGCGATACTTGAAAGAAGGGTAGATACTTGTAGGAAGGTGTCCATCCCGCTCCAAGAGATGGCGTAAGTTAAATGGTTTGTGACTCGGATAAAAATATCTTCGGTTCTGACATGTAGATGGGGTAAATTAAATGGTTCATGTAGGTACTAAACGCAATGACACAAAAACATTTTCAGTGTTTCCATATCGAAATAAATTCAGACTTCTAAGGTTCCCTTCGTAATATGGTTCATGCAAACTCATCAAATCTTTCCCCAAATGCAGGTGATGATTAGAGTCTAGTAAATATATTATAGTCAATACGTTTTGTAAGTAGATACGCTAGAATACATTCTGATAGTCAAACATAAAAACAGGAATTTAAGTACCTACTTAAAATTATTAGCGAAAATATTTTTTATGTGTAAACCCTGATACCTATGTTCTGTGGATTGATTTCCATGATTTGTTAATTTGTTCAAAAAAAGGAACTCGCTGAAAATTTTTGACAGGTTTTTGTGCGAAATTATAAATTATAATATTTTAAGTATTTTTTAGACATTAATTACCTTTTATGGAGTGAAATGAGTATTAACCTTAAAAATAATCCCTAGATAAACAAATAGTTACCACACAATGTTTTTAAACATTATATTTGATGCCTATAGTCAAGTAAGTATACCATGCCATGTGTATGGTATCAATTTTATCATATTTTATTTAATGCTGTCTGCTGAATAAAAAGCACCACGTCATTACGTATCTTGATGCAATGATTGTGTTATTTGCAGTTTGGAGATTGTTGGAGAGAAATAAAAAAGTACACAAGTACTGTGATGATGTATATGTACAGCGCAATATTGAAAGAAAGCTACAAAATATGTGAAATTATATAGGATAATCTTTCCAATAGAACCCTCATAGACAGAATTAGAAACTCTGTCATAAGAGAAACTTGCGAAACTGAGGATATCGTGCAGTGGAGCCGGAAGAGGAGGCGGTTCTGGCGAGATCATGTTAATAGAATGGATGGAACAAGATTAGCCCACGTTGCTGCGAATGAAATCCCCATTGGTCAAAGGCTGCCAGGAAAACCACCAAAAAGATGGAGAGATAGCTGGTCTTCCACATTCCAAGAATTAGGAGCAACAAACGCCTATAGAAACAGATCCCAGATCTAACATAAGCGGGAGAAGAAGAAGGAGAACCTTTCCATATATTAAGTAGGTAAAAAACTAATCAATAAAATATGTATCTACATAACACAATATTATGCCAATAAATATAGAAGACCGCTTGATCAAACACATCTATGCTTTCATTATATGAATGAAGTTAAGATTTTTTTTTATATGAAGCCCTTGCAAAAATAACATGAAAAGGTAAATAATAACCCCCCACCTGTGCAATTTACACGTGAAAGATATTAATTTTGATATTTTTATGACCATTATTCCATACATATAATATAGTCATATATAACAATATCACAAAAAAATAATATCCTTCTCCGATGTTTTGTAATTTTATGCCTGTATTAACCTTCTAATTAACTAATTAAAGTCAATGTAAAAGTGTCACACATTTTTGATATTGTATAACACATTTATGTAATTGAAGTAACTTGTTTATATAACAGGCAAAAAATTCAAAAGTTGTGTGCTAATTACAAGGTAGGTGGGAGAGGAGGAACAATAATTGATTTTGAAATTCCCGCTCTAAGAATATTACTACCCACGTCACAGAGATGGCGCATTTTGGTCCCGCTTGCTAGTATGGGCGATTGGTTTCTATAGGTACTATATATTATTATTCTGTGGTCGTCCCTTCTCGGTCACGCTTTTATGACTGCGTTCGATAGTTTAAAATTATATCACATAATTTTGTCACAAAACATAGGAAGTTAGATAAAATAAAATAGTTTAAAAGCCCAGTTTGTTTTTTGTTAAATAACCCTCACTATAATTAGAATAGTGCTGCAGGCAAAAAAAATATGAAAAAACTTTTAAAAGATTTTCACAATAATTATTGAAAATTCGTGACATGATAGAAAAGGTAATAATGTGATTTATTTCTCCTATGTATAAAATGGTGCAATGACACAACCCCTCCCCCTTACCTACGCCCTCCCCGTAAATATGATAATAAAAAAAAATGGTGTAGGCTAGTTGTTTTTACTTCGATGAAGCAACTGGTTTTGTTTTCAGATTTTCCAATCTAGGTATATACATAAATAAAAACAACACCTTGTGTAGTCGTGCCCTGTCCCACAGGTTAGGGATAGATAATAGATTTTGTTCGTAGTATTATCTATTGAAGACGTCTCGAGGGAATGGGTTATTTTAAGAAGCTGGGGTTTCTTAGTTTCATTCGATAGAAACTAAAGTACTCCTGAATACGCGCAACCTCTATAACGTTTTGATATTGCAGTCTTTTTAGTAAGTTTTGGATACAAGATGACGAAAAATAATTTGATTATAGGTACTTCAATAATCAAAGGATACAAGCGTGGTTCTTAAAAAGTTTTTGCGATTAGGTAGGTACCTACCCATTTACAAAAAATGTCTGCAGCGTTATTTTTACCTGTTATCGTGAACAAATTCGTCTGCGGCTCAATTTACTCGTTTAGTGCCAAATAAATTTCAAAATTTTAGATAGGCGCATGGGCGTCGTCAAGGGAGGGGGGGCAGCTGCCCCCGCCTAGAGATTGGAATAGGTTTTTTTATATATATATAAAGGATCTGGGTTTGCATACACAAACCCAAATACTTTCCTGCACACTTGCACTAGGCTAAAAACCTGTATCGCAAAGTGTGCAATACATCGCCATCGCCGGGGTTTGAACCTGGCACCTCCCGTTCGAGAGACTGCCGCCTCAACCAACTACGCCAACCATGTACTCCTTCATACTAAATTATAAAAATCACATTATTAACACACATTTTCCCATCATATCATAAATTTTCAGTACGAAAATCAATGAAAATGCAATTGTTTCATAAAAAAAATTCGCCACACCCATTTTTCTTTAAAAAAAATTGCCTTCGGCGCTATTTACTAAGGTTTCTGTATTTAGAACTAAACTACATCTTGACATTCTTCATTTAGTCACCCAAAAAAATACACCATAGGTACGAGTGTTTATTGTATTACTATGTATGCCTACATAAGCGTTATATACTATACCAAATGAATACCTACAGGTACCATTGTATAATATCAGCTATATTATATTGGCATGAATCACGCCATGGATATAAATGAAATCTGATAAAGCTTACATCGATTCTTATCAAAATAATACTATTACAATAGAGAGATAGGTAGGTACCTAACTACATATTCATACACCCACACATGTAGGTAGGTATTAGGTAGGTACCTATCTAATACGATTTCATACAACGTGGAGTAACCACCAACCAGTGGTATCTTATTAAAGTATCCATTCGGTATCTTTATAAAGATGATATATACTGACATTACAAGGAAAAGACTGTGGTATTATGAGGCTCATAACAATAATCACATTCACGGTGTACTTGTTCACCGACTTAACCAATACGCCTATTACCTACTATAACATTATTAACTTCAAGGGGAAAATCGTGGAAAACTTTTTGAGCATGTTTTGAGTGCCGAAGCTTTGGTAGCTAAACAGTCGATAACACTGTGGCGTAATAGACCACGGGTCTCAACCCTATAATTTTTGAACTAAACACGGCTAACGATATCTATTTTTTGTTTCGTAATAGCACTACTCATACGGAGCAAGCATTTTATCAAATAATTACCGACACGAAATGTTATTCACCTGCATCAAAAAAATATATTGTTGGTAACCCCCGCTGCCCGCCACACTATCTATATACCTACACAGTACACACACACACACACACACCCATTAGGTATTATCATTGTAAACTAATTATTTAATTCCACCTGTAGGGTGGGTGAGGTGACCTCCAGAGACAATATACATAATACTTATTGTAATATTAATCAATACAATGTAATGTCCATCACTGATTGTCTCTCTACCTAATCTATTTCATTTTCAAAGCATCCGTACTTACAAAACAACGAAAATATACACAGGTACCTTAAAATGTAGAATTAAAAATTGGCTGAAGTTTTTAAATCAGCATTTCTTTTACTGACAGTGGGGAGTTGATTATTGCGTATTAGGTATATAATGTAATAAGACAAATCGGTATAATGCAGAAGATAAACAACTTCGTTGGTTTTAAAGATAAGGGACATGAATTACTGGGGGTCAGCTACCAACACCAGACCAGGGAATACTTTGATAATTCTACTCTTCATGGAGTCAGGTATATTGCGGAGAAGGGAAGACCTTTCTGCGAGAGGCAAGTACCTACGTACAACAATATTATTTACAACTTTCTATTCAATGATCTTCAAAGTTTGCTTATTTCCTGCAACACTATGAAACTTAAAATATAGGCATGTGATGCACAACTGAGCACGAAATATGATTTTATTCTGGAAAAGTTTAATCAGTTTCTCTTTTATTTTAAGCAGAACAGTGTAAAGTAAATTAATAAATCTTAGATGTATATAAATGAGTTTTATATGATGAGTTTTATTAGTTGCTTTTTCAAATTTCAGGTTCATGTGGTTTTGCTTTACGGCAATCGGTGCTGCAGCAACTTGCATCATAATTGTAAGTTTATGGGAAAAGTTTCAAACGAATCCAACTATTACAGGTAGGTATATTCCCACATTACATATTACAGGTACTAGGTAGGTATATTCCCACATTACATATTATTTTGTTCTCTTTTCTATTCCTGGATTATTGTGGAGGTAAAGAGATTTTAATATTTTATTTAAATTAAAGGTTTGGATACAGATTTTCACAACTGGGATGTACAATTTCCATCGATCACAGTTTGTGATAAACTCCCAAATAACCCAATTCTTGTGGAGGGCTTTATCAATAAGTAAGTTGCTATCTTTTTAAAGTTGGTTTTGTGTTTATTATAAAATTATAACGTGATTTGTCTATTTTAAGAACATGGCCAGATGCCACCGCAGCAGATCGTCAGAGATATGAAGACTTCTTCTTGTTTCTGTCGACCATGAGCTATGATTCGATCAAAGAGGATGCTGCTAGATATTCCTCAGATCAAAAACTTTTAGAATTGGGCGATGATCTAAGAGCTCTGGTTTTTTCAGTTTGTATTGTTTTTATAAATAAAGACGTGAAATTTTGAATTCTAGTTAGGTAATTTTAATACCTTTTTTGCATGTTAATCGCAAAGAATAAGGTACAATATATTTTTGTTTCGTTTTTCAGGTTGTATACAGATGTGAAGATGTTTTTGCCAACTGTGAGTTTAAAGCTGAAAATGAAGATTGTTGCGAAGTATTATCGCCAATATTTACAGAAGTAGGACTTTGCAATGCCTTCAATTCACGTTATGTGGAGAAATCATGGCCATGGTATGTTTCTAACTTAATTCCGTAAACTTATTGTATCGTATTTGTGTGTGAAGAAAATCAATTGGGCTAAAAAAACCGCTTTTGTAGGATGACTAATAAACTAGACGGTTATGTGGACCAATATATTTTCGAAACAAACTCAAAGTGGTCATTTCTATTTGATACTCCACTAAAATATATAATGATGAATGTAAGTAAAAAATTATTATACTTACCTGTTTTTTGTCTACCTTTCATCTAACATGTTTTTTTTATTATATAAATAAATAAATACAACTTTATTGGCCAGTAAATATATGTATCAACAAAAACAAGACAATGCAGTGTGCCAAAAGGCGGACTTATTGCAAAAGCAATATCTTACAGTCAACCCTATGTAATCTAAAACGCATATTACAGATATATATACATTCCACGGATGAAATGCCAGGAATGGACACAAATCCTCAGCATGTTTGGGATCAAAGAGTTCAAAAGATTTCGTTTTCAGTGAAGCAAACTTATACGACGTCAGATGCAAGACAGCTTTCTATAAAGTAATTAACAAAGTAGATTTGCATATTTGGTCATACCAGAATTTAGCATAAACTGTTTCTATTACAAGTACTAATCGAAGTAGCGTTACGACAATATAAATATTTTAATAATAATAATAATATTTCTACATTCATTTAACTTTCCACATACGATACGAACAGATAAATTTAATTACTATTATAATATAAATTTTCAGACAAAGACGATGTGTATTTTCTGATGAAATAAAGCTGGTGACAGACACTATCTATACATATTCAGCATGCACCAGACAATGTCGTATGATTTTGGCTAGAAAGTATTGTGGATGTGTACCACATTTTTATGCACAAATCGGTAAGGGATTTTTTGTTTGATTCAGCTAGTTTTGTGTCAGACCATTTCAATTTTTATTTCACCATGTTTAACGTGATAACCACGAAATTTAACTTATGATAATGTTCTTTGACAATATTTCAAGATAAATTTCGATACTGCACTCTCAGAGAATTGAGATGCATAGCGGAGCACGCTGATGAGATTACAAATATAGACAAATGTAACTGTGAATTGGGATGTGCTAACACAGTTTATGAAGTAGAGAAGCTTACTGAACAGGAGTGAGTATAATAATATGTATACATAACCTAATCTAATTAACATATTGTAATATACTTATACTTATTATATTATACCTATTACCTACTATACTACCTACATTATGTGTTCATTTTTTGTGAATACAAAGATCAGAATTACAAAGCCAAGAAGTATATAGGTTATAGACGTGTGCGCCGGCTGCAAAAAAGCCGGCGGCGGCGCCCATGTCTAAAATTGCCGGCGGCGGCGCCACGCCGGCGGCGTGGATACAAAGTGGGGGGACCATTAGATTTTTTTTGCACTATTGTTTTAAATGATTAAATACGTATATGTGAAAAGGATAATGATAAAATAGATTTATTTATTTTGAAAACTATAATTATTTCAATGACAAAGTAAAATAAAAGCTCATATTTGAAAAATAATGGAAAATTTCATTATTGCTTTTTCATGGTACTGGAGGGCATGTTAAAATAAACTAAGCCATAAAGTCAAACGCATCAGAATGAGCCTCACTATGGGCAGTGGTGCAGTCGAACAGGTTTCTCATTTGGCAATATTTGGGCTGTTAGCTAAACGGTGAGTAAAATTGAAACTCTGAAATAAAGTATAGAATTGAGATGACGAGGTCGACCTTCCACAAAATCCAAAACTCCTTGAGCATAAGCTGTGAAAACATATGTGTTGTATGTACTGTTGTTTGTAGTTGAAGGGTAATTTAATAAAATTATGTAATTTAATTAAACTATCTTATTTGCGATGGTATTTTAGGAGTAAAAATAAGGATAATTAATGAATAAACATAAATTATGGCGTTTTTCGTCGAAAGGTGCATAAATTCATAATGATATCAACCAAAATACGTAATTCTTACCGGTGGAAAGATAAATTACAATTTGAGAGTAGTCTGTAATCACAGTCTGAGAAACCACGTTAGGGGATAGTATCTTTTTTATTATTAAAATGCAGCCTTTGGTGAGCGAAATAATTGGATTTTAACGTCAAAATATCTAATTATATTCACATTTTGACACTTTGAAGATCGTAAACGTCAAAAATAACCAAATGAATATCGTTTTTTGTCAAGAGAAAAGGAGTCATTATCCTTTTCACAGTGTTGTATTGAAACAAATGAAGTATAGCGAATCTAGTCAAGTGGAATAAAAATAATTTTGATTAGGTACTTCGATAATCAAAGGTTAAACTAATGAAAAGAGAGAACTTTTGACCGAAAAGACGAAAGCCCGCATATTTTGGTCAGATATTCTATCAAAATTCACGTGGTTTAAAAATTTCAGCGTGGTAAAATCGACCAGTGTCCTAAAAATCGATAAAAAAAAACATAATGTTACTTACATAAAGAAACGTTTGTTTTTCATTTAATTTCCACCACGAAGAACCAAATTATAAATGCCCCCATCCCATCCTATTTCTTGTTTTCGAATCGAATAAGTAAGACACAGAAAATTCCCCGATTTTTTTATGCAAAACCAAATGAACGAAATATTTGAAAACCAAATGAACGAAACATTTGAGAAAATTTCATTATTGCTTTTTCATGGTACTGGAGAGCAGGTCAAAATAAACTAAGCCATAAAGTCAAACGCGTCAGAATGAGCCTCACTATGGGCAGTGGTGCAGTCGAACAGGTTTATCATTTGGCAATATTTGGGCTGTTAGCTAAACGGTGCGGTGAGTGAAATTGAAACTCTGAAATAAAGTCTTGAATTGCGATGACGAGGTCGACCTTCCACGAAATCCAAAACTCCAATGTAACCAAGAACTACGGTTGAGAATAAGCTGTAAAAACATTTGTGTTATATGTGCTGTTGTTTGTAGTGGAAGGGTAATTTAATAAAATAATGTAATTTAATAAAACTACCTTATTTGTGATGTTATTTTAGGTGTAAAAATTAGGATAATTAATGAATAAACATAAATTATGGCGTTTTTCGTCGAAAGGTGCATAAATTCATAATGATATCAACCAAAATACGTAATGCTTACCGGTGGAAAGATAAATTACAATTTGAGAGTAGTCTGTAATCACAGTCTGAGAAACCACGTTAGGGGATAGTATTTTTTTTAATATTAAAATGCAGCCTTGGGTGAGCGAAATAATTGGATTTTAACGTTAAAATATCTAATTATATTCACATTTTGACATTTTGAACATCGTAAACGTCAAAAATTACCAAATGAATATCGTTTTTTGTCAAGAGAAAAGGAGTCATTATCCTTTTCACAGTGTTGTATTGAAACAAATGAAGTATAGCGAATCTAGTCAAGTGGAATAAAAATAATTTTGATTCGGTACTTTGATAATCAAAGGTTAAACTATTGACAAGAGAGAACGGTTGACCGAAAAGACGAAAGCCCGCATATTTTGGTCAGATATTCTGCCAAAATTCACGTGGTTTAAAAATTTCAGCGTGGTAAAATCGACTAGTGTTCTAAAAATCGATCAGAAAAACATAAAGTTACTTATGTACATAAAAAAACGTTTGTTTTTCATTTAATTTCCACCACGAAGAACCAAACTATTAATACCCCCATCCCATCCTATTTCTTGTTTTAGTATCGAATAAATAAGACACAGAAAATTCCCCGATTTTTTTTTATGCAAAACCTAATGAACGTAATTCAGACTTCAGACGACGGAATGGGTATAGAACGGAACTGCATTAGTTATTATTCGATATCTTATATAATTACTGAATACTAGAGTCTCCACAGCTGAATACTTAATTTGTTTTACCTGGTAAAGTACTTATTTCGATTTTTGTCTTAAGAAACAAAGGATAAATACTTTTAGTTACACGGATCCCACGCCGCCGGCGTGAGCGTTTTGCCGGCGGCGGCGCGCCGACCGTGATCAGCGGCGGCGCGCCGGCGTGGCGCTCATGTCTAATAGGTTATATACCTACTTAAGATATCCATAGCATTATTTTTCGTATAAAGTTCCAGCCGATCTCAGGAAGACAATAGTGAGGGATTGATAAAACTGGAATCTGAATTTGTCTCCTGGCCCATGGTGAGGTACAAGAGAGAAGTGCTTTTTGGTTGGGTGGATTTGTTGGGTAAGTATGTATGCCTACTTCCTAATCCTACAATACTTTTTTTTTTTTTTTTTTAAAAAAAAAAGGATCTGGGCTTGCATACACAAACCCAAATACTTTCCTGCACACCTTGCACTAGGCTAAAAGCCTGTATCGCAAGGTGTGGAATACATCGCCAGCGCCGGGGTTTGAACCTGGCACCTCCCGCTCGAGAGACTGCCGCCTCAACCAACTGCGCCAACCATGTACTCAAATACTACATACATTTCATGCTTAAGTTGCAAACCTTTAGGCATCTCAACTGATGCACCTACTGCGTAAGGTGAGCCTCCGTCGGACCTATCATTGGTTGGCTTAAATTAGATGTTCTTTGACACCCGAGAGACATTTTCCATTCAAACCATCTGCTACGCCTGTATAACACATGATGGATTTTATTTTCAGAGTAATTACTTATAGTATAGAGTAATTAGGTATAGGTACACTTCCAGTAAAATCCTTCCGTGGGTGGATTCAAACCCGGTACCCTCCGACTGGTTTGATTACCTACTGCTTTAATCAACACATGGTCTGAATGGAAAATGTTTCTCTAGTCATTGATCACTTAAGCCAGTTATATACATACAAATGTTGTAACACTTAACAAATATAGAATACGTGCTTCACAAAAAAGTTGCAAAGTTAAGTAATTGAATAATGTTTTCCTTTAGATAATTAATAATAAGTCATATGTATGTCTGTATATTATATAGGTTTTCATCCCTTATCCATTTTTGTAGCGTATTATGTTACGGTAGTATCCTTTGGAGGTATTGCCGGTCTTTTTCTAGGTTTTTCTCTTCTCTCCGGCGTGGAAATAATATATTATTTTACTCTTCGCGCTTGTTGTATGTTCTACGCTGAAAAGGAGCACTTGACGGAACTAAAAACTGAATATTCTCAGAAATCCATCCCCGCTTACGATCTCTCACTTAGACCTTGGTGGAGAAGACAGCCTACAGCTTCCTTACACGGTCCAAAGGCTATCATGGACAGTGCGCAGAGTGATGATGTAAAAACAGAGAGACATAATCTAATAGGAGTTGATGATCAAGGTGACAAGTTGTATCACAAGTTCAAAGGAGGAAGGCAATTTAGAGGGGAAACGTTACAGACTAAACCAAAGGTATTTGTTGTGAGGGAAGCTGCGCAAAGAGAATATTCCCCGCCACCATATTATCCGCAAACATATTTGCCTTAATTATTTTAATATACCTACCTTTTCACTGCATGAAAATGTGTTTTATTAATTCAATGAATACTGCATAGTACTCTTTGTTTCATTAGCTAAACCTCTAGAAATAGGTGACATCACTGATGTCTAACAGAAAACCTTTAAAATACTTTATTTATTTATTGAACATTTCCGAGTACTTTATATTGAAATTCATTGAAAATATAATTAATTGTCTAGTTAGACAGACACACTACTGTTAAAAGATTAATTGCAGAATATGTTTTCTGTTTTAAAAGTGAAACTTTGTATTTACCTAATTATAGACAACCTATCTACAATGGCTGAAGCCGTTTTTTTTTGTTAATAAAACAGAACTATTTATTTAGGTATAGCAAAAGATATTTATTTAAATTATATTATAGTTTACAGTTCAGCCGTGTACATCCACCTACTTGCACGTAGGTTTATGATTTAAAATATAATTTTAAAACCTTATATAATTTGACTTATTGCTAATACACAAACATTTAACAAAACTATTCATTATCTACCTAAGCTAATTATATGAGGTCTAGCATCAATTTAATGTGATATAAGAAAGCCTTTTAATATTTTAATTTAAAACACACATTAAATATATTAATACATAATTTATTTAAATAAATCATTTACATAGTTTGAAATAGTTATACCTAGGTATGTAGGCACGTATCATACACGTAGATACAAAAGGAAAACTACGTTAGGGAAATATATGGATACTTTATAATAAAAACATATTAAGTAGGTATACCTAATCGCATCCATCATTTTATGTAAAATGTATTTATCTACTTACACAATTTATAACAAACAAGTATGTAGGACGTGTAATTTAATTCGTATGCCTACAGGAGATCAGTGTTGCAGATATTGACATAGTAATATTATGGAAAACTAATGTCCCTTAATGGGCCCTTAATTATACAACAGGAAAGTAGGTACTAAATTCATCCCTACAAATTCTTGAAATTAAAAAAAAGCAAGCAATACGTAAAATGATAATATTATTAATTAAATTCTTATGTAGCGAATGTGTACAATGAAATGTGAGGAAACTGAAAATACTTAGCTGTAGTTATGTTATGAACCGTGTATGAAAAATTGCATGAATTGGGAGTGAAGCTCTAAGGGAAGTTCGTTATAGATATATGTACACATATTATCAGGTATTACTATTACTTCCAAGCATACCTATCTTCATTGCAATTGCTTGTGAATATCCATAATATGATCTCTCTGTGTCCGCAGCCATCAGAAGGCATCTTCAGTTTGAAGACAATTGTATGATTCATTTTAATTAGATATCTAAATATGTAGGAAAAAACTTAACTATTTTATCTATATCATTAACTACTAACTAGGTATATTTTATTTTTATTTTACTATCTATAGTAAATACTAATAATTATTAGATTTATTAGATAATTTAGGTAGCTCGTGATCTTGTTAAAATTTAGTTTTTAGATACCTGTGATTTGAAAAATATATTGTTTTTTATGTCATTTTTAACTAAGTTATAAGGTCAACAAAGGAGAAAAAAATTCAGACATATTGTACTAGACAATACGTATTTCTATTCATGATTGTACGAATCAATAAACGTATGTAACGAAACGTACTTAGATTCCTAAAATAAATCATCATAGTATACTTTTATATGGAAATAAATGATAAATTATTGAAGAAGGAAATAATCATGTCTATCTACCATTCTATAAGATGTTTCCTCAATATTTTAGATTCGAAATTACAGAACAGTTTCGGTATCCGGTGTTATATAATAGAGCCATGTACGTTATACTTATACCTAAGAGTATAGTTCTACATATAATGAACATATGGGGTAGACATAGAGTCAGAGTGACACAACATATCGTGTGACATGAAGATAAACAATGATTGTTGATGTGATGTTTGATGTGACCTCGTCATGCAGCCAAGTGTAAAATTATAATATTATTCATAGATCACTAGGTGTGACTATAATGCAGGTGTAATAATGACTTCTCGAAATATTACAACACTTGCGTCATTCCCCTAAATAACATTAATTGCTGATTGTAAATGGAAAATTTTCATTCCCTATAACATTCCAATGCGTACTTACATCGAACTATTTTACTCATGGCGCGTAATAAATATTTATCTATCTACAATACAAAATTTCTCTTATTAATTCAATACAAATATAGAGGTACATGAGTATTTTACCAAGAGGCAATTATGAAGTTGTGTCTTCATAGATACTAACTTTATTGTAGTATCACTAATCACTAATACAGATGTTTTAATTATTTCTAAATAATCATTCAATCATACATATTTATAGAGGTTTAACATCCACATGATTGGAAATCGATCCAATATCGAATGTACGATTTATTTTCATAACCTGCTAGAGATTTCAAACAAATTAAGTATACTTATAGTATCTTCATTATGCATTTCATTAGCGATGACATTTCATTTCTTTCCGTTTAAATTGATCACACAATTTTATAATATATATATATGCGTTTAGCAAATTGAATCAAATAAACACATTTTCCTTTTTTGGTAAATTTGAACCTCCACACATCAATCTATGCGACCCGATGTCTAGTGGAAGAAATATAAACATTATATTCATATCCATTCGCCACTATTCATGAGAGAATCGTCAATGGTCCGTAGCATTCGGATTGGTGTAACTGAAGCCACGGAACTGAGCCTGGTCCATGCTCCTCAGGATATTGTTCTCTACGGGAGTCAAGCGGGCTCTCTCACCCGTAAATACTTTGTCGAAGTATTGAGTATCCAGTGGATGTCTCTGAAAAAATAATGCATTAATAAATAAATTGATAATTGTGGAATGACCTTCCATTATCCATCAGACTCGCACCAACTATTTCCGCTTTCAAGAGTAGACTGAAGCAGCATTACCTTTCTATTTCAAATCCCACTACCAGTCCCTCCTGAACCCAGCATCCCTCCCTTACCCTATCCCATCCCATATACCATTTATGTATATATTTATATATGTATAATATGTTTATCTGTGTATGTATTTAGTATTCAATTATTGTTAAGTTAAGGTACCCTTTTGGTACTTATTATAATTAGATATATCTCAATTTAATCTCTGTTATGGGTTGGCTGGCAGAAATTGCCATTTGGCAATAAGTCCGCCCATTGTACGATTGTTTTTTTTGGTACAATAAAGATTATTTTATTTTATTTTTATTTTTTATTTTATAATTCAATAATTGTTTACTTAACGATGCCAAAACATTATTACGTGTGATATATTACCTTAATTAAATTATTGTAATGATTATAATTAGTTGATGAAGCATGCAAAAATAAACTTTTAATAAAATGTAGTAAACAATATAGTAAATTTAACTTACCACTTGTGGCTTGAATGGTGGTGATATTTGTCTTCTCTCTAGTTTGTCCCAATGAATTGGTCTGAAAAAGTTTTGGTCACAAATATCGCCATGAATGCACTCACTGCCTCCAAGTCTCGTACGAGAATCCTTATCAAGGAGCTGAAATGTAAACAATAAATAATAAATTATGTAACTAGCAACCCAAAACTGGAAGAATAGAATGAGAAACAAAAGGATTTTCGAGTATACAAAGCAAGGTGTCTAGGTGTATTGTATTATGTACGATGGATTGAAAATTACGCATTCAATTAAATTTAGTCTTCATATAATGCTTTCTCATTTATCAAACATCAGAGTGAATAGTGAGTAATTACATTCGGGGATTATTTCACAGATAGATGGAAGCATTTGAACCAATTCCAGTTAATTTACGTAAATCGAATAAGTATTTATAATAAGAGAAATCTATATTTGTGATTGTGCCAAACAATTGTTGTGGTGGGAGCAAAATAATAATTATTCATAATACATTAGAAAAAATGGTACGAACTTTTACGCACGCCAATGATTTTGCGTAGTCTTCTATATAAAGATTCGGTAAGTGATCCATCACAGAGTATGGGAGAAACTTAACTTATTATAATATATACCTACTACAATACACAGGGATTGTGTAGACACTAACGAAATACGTAAAATGTCTGTCTACGTCACAACACAATATCTGAAATATACATGTGTGTACATATGCTACAGCGTGCGTAGAGAAAGATTTGTTACTTCCTTGGATGTCTTAGATTAATAGGCATTGTGGTGTAATTGAGGTACAGTCAACGTATTAAATAAAAATGTATGCAAAATAGGATACACCGATACAAGGACACGTAAATACAACAAAAGGCGGCTAATAGGAAGGGTAAGTAAGGTAATTAAATTTAAATTGAACAAAGAAAATTAGAAAACAAGAGAATTTCGAGTATAATATGAATATTTTTTATTTTGTCACGTAGCAAGTAACATCAGTATTCACAAAAAAGCTCATAAATTGATAACATTAGGTGTGGGGCGCTAATTGTATTTGTATGTAGAACATAATGGGTTATAGGTGTTGAGCCAACAGCTGCTTGTCACCCTAAAGAAACTACCGCTTGGCTTGGCACAATATGTCTACGTATATCTATTATAATCTGTGTTATTTGTTATTCTATACCTACGTGTTATAAGTACTTTACTAGTACTTTACACTCACACATTGATCTTGACCATCACCAGTGTTAAACTGAATCATTCGGATCTTATGCAAGAGCTTTGGTACAAACTTTCTCAAGTTCCCACTACTAGGAACTACAATAATAATCGTCTCAATAAACAATTAAAGTTGGTACATTTTTATTTCATTTCTTTTAATTTACGTATTTATAGGTACGATACAAAGTACGATTTCCCACCTAACTGAGCATGAGCTAGACCGAAGCAGATTTAAACATCCTGTTTACATACGAGTATCTTTAACATATTGTCTTTAATCTTACGTCATAAAATATCGTGAATCGAGGTCCAAAGAATGTAATTTAATATGCGCAGTATGGTTTTGTATTGTCATCTACTATTCACCAGGTTCTATCGTAGAAGAAAACTCGTGAAAACGATAAAAGGGAAACTGGATGAAAAGTTCATCGAATGGAAATATAACAGCTTGATGACAGAGGTAAGCAAAGTATTTAGATTTGGTTTTTCTTTGGTATCCAAGAATACACTCTTTAGAAGTGGGCAATAAGCCTAGCTAGAGCAAGTTTCTGCAAACAATTAGGGAGGTATGCAGTATACACCTAATGACTGAATAATACTGCATAATTCTAAGCAGACGAAAATACCATGATCTGTTGTAACATTTTAATAATTTTAATACATACAGCTAGTCTATACCTAACAACTTTGTAACCTGGATGCTTCTCAGCGTAATAAATATGTATAAGTACTTTATAAGTATTTACATTTCCACCTTTGTACTTGACCGATGGCATAAAAGAAAATTTTGGCAAGTCACGGTGAAGCTCGGCAGCACAGTATTATAATATCTCTATACCTGTATAGTGTATACTGACTACTGTATACACTCATCATACAAGTAGGTACCTACATATGTAGTTAGGTAGGTATGACCAATTAATCAACGTTATGTGACAAGATAGATTTAATCACATCTTGTGTTAGACATTTACACTTAATCATTACACGTGGTATATAAATTTATAATGAAATGGATAATTTTATGGTATCGTTATAATATGCGGACAAGCGTATGACAAATAGTAGGATTAA
Source organism: Ceraclea dissimilis (assembly GCA_963576895.1). Taxonomy (NCBI): domain Eukaryota; kingdom Metazoa; phylum Arthropoda; class Insecta; order Trichoptera; family Leptoceridae; genus Ceraclea; species Ceraclea dissimilis. Next base: position 10,661,463 of record OY756359.1, read on the forward strand.
TATAAAAATCCTTAGTTTTCTTTTAGGTAGTGGGTGTCGCAAAAAAGGTGTTTTTCAGAATTAATATCTCGACACCTAGCTTAATATTATACTTGGTAAATACATTGAACCTTCGTCTAGTGAATGGCCGCAGACCTAATAGATCTATCATATCGTGTAGGTATAGATTCTTGAAAAAATATGTATATAAAAGATATCTCTATCTATCTATCTATACCCTCACGCCACATCCCTTGCAGGGTAGGCAGAGAGGACAGAGCGCCAGACAGCCCTATCCTTACACACACTCCTAGCTTCCGTCACATTCATGCAATTAAATAAAAGATACTTCTGAAAAATTAGAAAACCTCTGAAAATTTGTACCAACAATTTTAAATTTTTCAATAAGTTCAATTGTCCAAATTTAAATAATTTTTAGGTAGTAGGTATATTCATTCGTTCATTCATTCATTGGCATACAATTTTGCAGAAAAACATACATAGGACTATACGTTAGTCAGTTAGTGTAAAAAATATCTACATTATTCATTCGACAAAGTATTCGCTGTGTTGAAAAATTAATGGAAATCGGATAATTTATGAGTCAAACACTTGAGTTATTAAACTACGCACTAAACATTTCTTTTCAACAAAAACGTGTCTCGTACTGTTCATAATTGTACACTATACCTACAGATTATAGAGGTACAGAAAGTAAATTTGTGGATGCTATATGCGTAAATTGTAGAAACCAAAATTATTACATACTCACCATATTCAAAATTTGCAATGATTCTTGCGACAGGAACCTGGGATAACTAGGCAACTCGTTACAAATGGACCAGAATAATTCATCTTCATCGCAACCACTGAAGGGGCTCTGTCCAATTAACATCTCGTAGAGAAGAACTCCAAAGGACCACCAGTCTACAGCCTGGTTATACTTTTGCCCTTTGATGATCTGTAATAATATGTTAAAAATAATTATGTAAGACTATTCCACAATAAAATGTAATAGGGATGAAAAATAATAATATTATTATAACAAACCTCAGGAGCCATGTAGTCCGGTGTACCACAGAAAGTATCGGCTGTCTTATCTAAATATATTTGAAGTTTACACATTCCAAAATCAGCTATCCTGACGTGGCCTTCAAAATCCAAAAGGATATTGTCTAATTTGAGATCCCTGAAATAAAAAATACCCAAACATTGGTAATTATGATGTTGATTAGCTCGTAGTAAAAGTTTTATAGATAGATATGTCATACAAAAAATATTGTTTTTTATGAAAAAAAAAAGGTTAATTTGTATTAAGTTTTCAAACGCATCCAAGATTTCATAACAAAATTTGTAATAATCGTATATAAATTATTAGAATAGTGAAAAAATCTAGCGTGTATGTAAAATATCCCGGTAAATCGATTTTGTCATATTTGGGCCCCGTCCCAAGGATCTTAAAGATAATGTTAATGTCATGTTAATGAATGGTATATTGGTACATAAGTAAGTATTCAAATGTAATTATTGTTCAGGTAGGAATGGTGTGAGTAATAATAACATTCGAGATAAAAAAACTGCATGATGTGTCACTGAAATAGAATTTCTGTCACATGAGCTTAATACATCAACATCATCTAGGTATACATAGTGTACAATGGACATACCTAGACATTGTATGCGGGGTGAAGTGTCGAATGATTAGTAAACAATTATCTTTCATATTATTGACTAGAATACGAGGTAACAACGTGTGATATTTATAAGGTGACAGGAGAATACGAGTATATGACTCAGCGTGTATTATAAGAACTTTTTGATTTATGTGAGTAGAGAAAGAAGCGTATTTCCTCTTACCTGTATACGATGCCTTTCTTGTGAAGAAACTTAAGACCAGAAATAATCTCCGCCGCATAAAACTTGGCTCTTGATTCATCGAATCTTCCTGATTGTTGAATATGGAACATGAGATCTCCTCCGTTTAAGTACTCCATTACAAAGAACAAGTGGGACTACAAGAAAATCAATTAGCGTGAATTGCTGAATACAAAATGCCTCTAAGAATAATGTAGGTAGGTACCTATACAATTATACAATTCTCTCGAGGAATTCATATTGCAGGTATTATTTACAAACATAATCAATACTAACGTCTGTTTGGAATGTGCAGAACAGGTGACACAAGTATGGATGCTTTGTCCCAAGGGCCAGCACCTTCCTCTCAATTAATGTACACTCTACGTCATCATCCTCCAGCACTACATCTTTCTTCAGACACTTGATGGCATAATAATATTCTGTATTCTTCAATTCTGCCAAGAGCACCTAATAAACAATGAAAAAAAAATCAAAGAGGTTTTCATTTTTCCACATCTATCCCATGTGTCAAGATTCTTACGGACGTAACTTGTTGCTGTTTATTTATTTATGATTTATATCTTTTGTCTCTTATATTGTGGTAAGTAAATAATTGTACGAATGAAAAAATCTACCTAATGAAGATATAAAATGAAACATTGTAAAAATGAGGTTAATTACCTAAGTTAAGTACTGTAGGTACCTAATGTATCTAGTTGACAAATTTTAGTAACATACGCACATCTGTGGATATTAAAAGTTCAAGTAGATTGGGTCCAGTAGAGTGAATATACAAAAAGTATGTAAGTATTTACAAGAAAAACATTATTACAGTCATGTTTCCTAGAAACTTTTATTTCTCATTTCATAGTATCTAAAAATAATCCATTCTGAGAGTAGATAATTTCCTGAAAAGTTGTCTGCATCCGTCTGAGACTTTCAATGTAGAGAAAATATGAATTTATACCTATTGAATACTGATACAACACAATTATATAAATATTACTTCATTATCAGATCAGACATATGAAAAGCATGATAGATTTCTGAGTAACATTGAAATAATACTACATATTATTAAACAAACAAGCAAGGTGTCCATCAGAACAGACGGAGTGACGGCGGAAGAAAATGTTATGAAAACACGTCGGCAATGCTCGATAGATGAAAATTGTATGTTTTATATTAGTGCGATGATAATAAACATTTAATCCCCTAGTTCATATTATTTATTTATTATATACATTATTATTACGTGTGCCGCCCGCTGTGTTTATCAACTCGTGTCCCTAGTCCCTACTAATTAGATAGGTAGCGCTCAAACGACACAATCCCGCCCAAAAGTGTTAAGAAACACGTGGAAATCTTTAAGAATAATTTTGTTAAAAGTTTAGGTTTCGTTCTTATTATAATGTACCGCATTTGATTATTTACTTTGTAAAAACTAAACACTATTATTGTATGAAAAAATGTAAGGGGTTTATGCCGTAAAATAAATAACAATATAGATATGATAATTTTATCGCATACAATGGATTCCTAACGTATTTCAGTCCCCATATTTTTTATTACTAAGTAAAGACCTCCTCTCTCCATACCACTGTCACACTCCATACTTTAGCGAAACAACGGTGTTAGGAATTTTCTTTGATTTGAATGTTATTTATGTTCTATAAATTGTAATAACGTAGCATTCACACCTAATTTTATGGTTAATTATTTATTTGCTAAAGTTAAATGCCTCGAATGATTGCAATTGACCACCTGTATTGTACTTGGTTATATGCAATCTCTAGAGCATTATTGTTCCTTGATAATTTATTTCTTATCTACTCATTTGTTTCCAGTAAGTTGAACTTTGGTATATGTAAACGAACTGCACACAATACCCAGGTATGTACTACAACATGACAATTGTTTTCAGTTTTTATCTGTAGGTATACCTATTACCTATTCCTATTCACCATCTGCAAAATGCGAACCGGCACAATGCCAACTGTTGACTTTTAATACAAAACACATTACCTCGTCGCCCGTCTATTTTTACGTGCTTTATATTACATGAAGACATCATTCTGTGATATATTGATCGTTTCAAAGCTAATTACTTGTGTATTACTTGGATAGGTAAGTATTCGTATATTCATACTTTGACAAAACATTAGTAGGTATACCTTATAATTACTTCTTGTCAATTATAATCTAATATTATCAGGAGTGTATTTCTTTTTCTTTTCGTATTACTTATTTCCACATAGGAGACACACACATGTGGATTATATCGTATACACAATATTAGTACTAATACTGCATAAAGTATAAAATATACTAAAAATAATTCATATTTTTATTTTTTATCGACTTCTGATTGACAGAAAAAGAATGAAAATTTTTGTACAAGTGGAGATAGGTTAATTTTCAGAGAAGCGCAATTTTCAGACGAGCGAATTTGGCGAATTTGGCGTTTGGAAGCAACCAACTGAAGATGAGTCTTCCGGCCAACAGAAAGTAATAAAGTAAGTTTAGTAATAAATACACCTCAAAAGTTCACTAGAGCGCACTCAAGCTGTGTCCTCCATTTATTCACACAGTGAATGATACTTATGCGGAATCGACTTAGGCGCATACCGATGTGCGAAAATATACCTACGTGTAAAAATATTAGATCAGTAGGTACCTACATATATTAAATAGTCAATTCCAATTCCCGCTTCCGTTAATAACAAATCACTCAGAGTCCCTCAGTAACATTAATATACTTAGTACTTAGATTGATGAATCAATCATTATTTAATTTTATCTATCAAAATAAATAAATAGTTGCTCTAAATACTCGATGAGAATTTCAGTTTCCACTTATGCTACTGTTAGGGTAGACATAGGTACCTATTTTACTTAATAAGGATGACATTAAAGTAGTATAATGTAGTAGGTAGCATTACCTTTCCGAAGCTGCCCTTTCCCAACACCTTGAGGAAGTAGAAGTCTTCTACTGTGTACTTTCTAAACCGAGGAATGCTTGTAGCTGGTGGAGTGACGCGTCCAGATCTTTGGAACGCTGTGTACGCCGTAGATGCCTCTGTAATATTATAAATCGATGTATGTATGTAATTTATCAACATAAAATATCATATAAATAATACTTACTGCTCCTTAAACAAAAAAAAACAGCAGAAGTAAAAAAATGAAATTTTAAATTGAAATGCGACTTAAGGAGTGATACACAAATCTCTAAAATACGAAATGGATAATATTACCATGTTGTTATAACTGGGTTGATTTTTGAAAATGTATTGTTTGTCAATGTTTATATTCACTTCACATTTTTTATGTAATTGATTACTGTGAACATTATAAATAAGTTAATAATATCAACAAGATTTGTCGAAATTAAATTGATGTGTAGAATACAAAATGTCACAATGTTATATATTCATATCTACAAATTATTTTCGTGTATAAGCCATTCAGGTAAATTAGTATGAAAGATGTGAATTAGTCTGAAAGATATGGTTAAAATAGATGGAGAATGTACGTGGAATATATTTACTATTCTACTACAAGTGTAAACTTGGCAAGAATTATTCAATTTCATATCCCCCGTTATTCCGAATATTTAGGTAATTCATAATATTATTATAACAAAACCTTAAAAATGTTTTCTTCTATTTGCATTTCAGAAGAAATATTTATTTGTATTCCATCCAGCACATACTAGGTATGTATCATATTCTTTATTATAAGTCTTCAGATATATTTAGGTATATAAAAATACCACAATAAATTCAAACGTAAATATGTAACGTGCGTAACAAGTAACTGAATTGGGGTGTATTATTATAAATTATAATATTTTAAGTCAAGGTGTAAATATTTCATAAACTTAGTTACTTTTCACGTGATCATTTGTTTGCCAAAAGCGTGGTGTATTTAATTGAAATGTAATTCCATTAAGTAATTCTTTCGTTCAATTTGTTAGCAAAGTTAGAATAAAATGGACACCATTACACCCACACTAAGATTCTACGTGTGTTATACGTCATTGTTATTATATTTTTACGTTACTAGATAAGACAAATATAGGTCCACGAAATAGGTTTTATAAATTACACACACCTTATAATATAACTAAATGTAGTACTCCTAAACACGTGCGTGATATATAAATAGAATAACTGCTTACAAATTTCATTAGAGCGACGGACTGTTTTAAATTTACATACATACATTGACAGTTTAGTTGATACTGTCTTGACTAAACCGCTGATTAATTCATATAATATGATTGCAATAAATAATAATTAAATGCCTTCCTTCGAGAAAAAATATTTTGATAAGAAGTTTTACTAACCAAATAATAGTAAGTATGACAATATCTAAATCTAGATGAAATATTTACTCACAATAATACATTTTTAGCAAAGATGTGTCAGGTGGACCGATAGCTGGAACAACTTGGATGATTTGGAATGGAGAAGACAAGGACGAGACGACGAGTGGAGGAAAGTATAAGAGGCCTACATCCAGCAATGGAGGGAAGAATTAAGGCCGAAGGAAAATGATTATATAACTAGGTACTCATAAAAATGTATGGTTACGAGTCGTATAATAAAAAATTAAGCATTTTCTATTTGCTAACAAAATATTGTAATAAGCTCGCTTCTGAACTGTGAACAAGGATATATTTTATATTATTCTACGTATTGATTAGGGCAGGGAAAAATATTTTGCTAATATATCTGTCCTATAATACTCATTTTTCTAGGAAATTACCTGCCAATTTACCAAATGAAGCTATAATGTACTCGTAAGTGTGTATAATGTAACGTACCTAATAATTACGTAATCTTAATTCATATATGTACGTGTGCTACGGCAGTATCAATATAATATTGATATCTAATTTCTGAGTGCCTACCATTGAATGATTGTTGGGTAAGGATTAGTCATAATTTGTATAAAATAAAACTGTAAAGGTTTGCTAAAGAAAGACAAGGAAACATAAGAGAGTGTAATATATGATGGTGCAGGTGCATGGTACATAGTATCTTACCAAGTAGTGCATCATTACTCATGGCATCTGAGAGGGAGCTGCCTGATGATGGGACGTCATTTCTCTTCTCCACACCCCCTGTTCCCACCAAACAACATTATATTTCCACATTCATTATTAGGTGCCATTAGTTATGATATGCTTTATGTTATCTGGGATCGTTTTACATACAAATAGATTTCTATTCACGCAATTTGTTTAAAGCAACAAAATAAAGCTTAGAAATCGAATAAGTTACAATGCATATTTCTTATCAAAATGTTTCAACAAAACAATACATATTATATAACCCTTAAATCTAGGTAGGTATTTATATTATATTCCTGAATACTAACTATGTAGGTATATACCACGCGATTAATTATAAACTTGTTTCTGACTTAAGTATTATAAAATATGACACGTCACAGACAAGTTGAATTTAGTAGTTATCTAGTATACTTTGATGTACGAGTATGCAACATGCATAAAACAATATTGCATGATGTTATTGACTAAAATACCCCGGGTTCGGTCACCTTATCATCTTTCCACTGTGGAATTGGGTCTATCAGAGACAGATATAGAAATTCCAGGAAAAGCAGTTACTTCTGTGTTAGACTGGATTCATTTTCGAGTTAAAAGTGTATAGTCACTGATCCGGAAATGAGGAGAAAATGCATTATGCAATCATATTTCGGTTCGTTCCATTCCATTCAAATTTATTTATTTTTACAACATTTTACTTAACTTCGCTCCGTTGTTTGTCTGTGACAAAATCTAGGAATCGATTTTTCAACCACTTCCTCACTTGCAAACGTACATAAACTCGGTGACACATTTGTGTATAATTAGTTTTATCTCATTGTGGTTACAGTTATGGGTTGGCTGGCAGAAATTGCCATTTGGCAATAAGCCTGCCCTGTGTATGTTTCTTATATGCAATAAAGATTATTTTATTTATTTTAAAATTGGATCATCCTTATCCAGAGACAAAAAAGTTGAAAGGCTTTTCAGGGGACCAAGGGTCGTGTGGGGTCATGTGTGGTATCGTATGAAAGGGCGTTGGAAAATAAATCCAGATCGTAAGTAAGACTTTTCCAGCGCAAGCCTCGGAACACCGAGCGATCGAGAGTATCCAGTCACCGCATACCGCCGTGTTTGGTATCTCACGAAAGTGCTTCACGAGTAGAAGTCACGAATTACAAATTTTGATTCTATCTATTCTTGGTGGGAGGCGCCATTGGAATGAAGGAGTCTAAGTACCTCGGAAGGGCGTGTTTGGTGTCGTTTGAAGACCGCGAAAAACAGTTCTAGGATGCGAAGTCATAATATTTTGTTTTTTTTTTTAAACAGGATTAGATGCTTATTATATAATTTATTATGCGTAATACTAAATTCCATACATAATTATTTTTTGCCACAGGTAGGAAGGAATCTACTAAAAGCACTAATTTTATAAAATATTTGATTTTCGTATCTTGCGTAGATATTAAAAATCATATTCACTGAGAGCGAAATATCTATTATGTTTTGATATATTCTAATAAATCTTAGGTTTGGTTAAACGTATAAAACTTATAGGGATAGACATCCAACAATTTGTATAAATTGTACTGTGAGTACATCTCTTGTTTTATAAATCAGACAGGTGGGAATGCAAAACATGCCAGAAATACACTTAGTAATAAAATGGATAATTCATTCCAAATGGGATCACCACGCACTGCAACATCAGTAAGCAATATATTGGAGAAATACTCTGTAATAATTCAATACAAAGACATAGCTTCTGTGTAACTGTGTAAGTGTGTTGCAAAGAGAAGGAAGGTAATAAGAATATAGAGTATTGATTATATTGACATACTATGAATAATTCCAGGGGTACTGTGAGGTTCATCGCTTCTGACCGTGGCTCGAGGTCTCAGTGAGGCCAACGCTTCAGCCACCAGCTTCTGATTGACTCCACACAAGTTCGCCGTCAGTTGCTCGCATTTTTTGTGGCAGTTTATGTCACATTCTAAATAAAAACATTGTAAACATATTCTAATGTCATATCCTAAGCATTTTACTTTGACGTACATTGTAAACCATCTTATTATTAGTTAGATATCGTATTTTGGCGACACTTCCCACCATATTAAATATGAGTAGGATGTACCTATTAATGCAAAATACAAAAGCAATCGGAAATAAAAAAAGATGTAGACATATGTACATTATGTAGATTTAAAAATAACCTTTCTTACATATATGTGTATGTGTTCTGTTGATATAACAGATTTGTCTATTAATAGTGTGAATATAATATAGAGTTATTTAGTATGCAGCGTATTATGCATTGTGTATAATCATTAATCTTATTTTATAAAGATCATAACATTGTAATTTAACATTACGAGTTGTTATTATGTCTGTAGGTATAAACTTTAAAATAAACCAAACTTCGTTTGATATTGTTGTGCAATATGCACATTATGCAATAAGTAGAACATAGATCTTGAGGCTGAACATAACGCATAATGGATCGTATAGACGAAAATTAGTAAAATGGATGGGTTTTTAGTGTCTCCAGTATCGAAACCAAGTAAAATAAACCAAATATTTTTACATATTTTACTATATATAAATTATTCTTTAATATAAATCTTTTAATTTAAAGTCAATAACTTGTATACTTTTTGAGGAAACGAATTAATTGTGATGGCAATAAGTAATCATTCGTCGGGAAGACAACACGTAAAAAATATGTTGATGCTACGTACCGTCGAAATCCACATAAAAAAGTGCAATAACGCTGACGTCACATTGAGCTGACACTCTCTTTACCCACGCTCTTAAGATCTAGCTATACCTAATTTTATAGATTTATCATTAGTATGAAAATAGTAATACATGTATCGCTATCTACTGAAGTTACCTACATATATACTGTGCTTACGATTATATATATATGTCTAAATGATTGTGCTGATGTCTAAATGCGGCTACTGAAGTATATCTATAAACGTCATGATGTGATGAAGTTGCACAGGTTTTAATAATTAGATTAGACGGATCATCATACTACACACTGCACGGTACAATCGTAAAGAAGTATTCCCTTACAATACACCTCCATAGATATTTTGAAAACAATCATTTGTCGCTTTGTTTTGTGTTTATTCGATATGCTGTTCTATTTCTGTACTACCTGAAGAAGCAATGTTTAAAATTAGCGATGAAATACTTACTCTTCAGGGCTGCCACAAATGAAATGTAAACAAATAATTGAAATTACTTTTAAATGTACAATTAATACTTCATGTTAAAATTAAATTTGATATTTAATACCATTTCTCGTCGTGTTCTTTGATAAAAAGAAAAGAAAATTGACAATACTTTATTTCTTCCTCATTTTTGCTTGAAAAAACGAGTCTAAACATATTATTGGATGTTTGAACGACAAAACATTTTTCCATATATCTTCGATTAGTCATAATTAGCAAAAAATAAACAGACAGTTTTTTTAATCTTATGTCTGACGAATAATATTTTATAGGTTTGTAGTATCCTCCCTAAATGTATTTCTATAATTCTTTGATTTCTGGCATTTCACCAAGGCATACAAGAGAAATAAGTAGAAGTAGATGAACAGAGGTACCTACCTACCTCGTATGGGCCAACATGTACTACACTACACTACAATACGCTAAAGCTATAAAGATTCATTATCTTTTACTTCATACAACGTACATACCTACCTACATAATATGCATGTAACATCATGTGACATACATTAGTATTACCATGGGCCTTTTTGAAAAAATACCCCAGACTGTGTACATGACGCTAGAGTTGAATACCTATCTAGGAACCTATTGATTTATACGTTTGCTGTTAGTAGCTTCAGGTTAACGGTTGCCTAAACATATAGGTATGTTTTATTTTATTTTTTACAAGAGTCTATGGCGATCCGCGATAAGAATTAAGACATAAAATATTTAAACATACAAGTCCATATTGATCAGAATTTAAACCTATGGATAATATTTTTTTTAAGTAGTAGGTACCTATTTACTTCTTCCTATTTTAATTAACTGATGAAAGAGTTCATTCCTCCTTCATTACTGGGAAACAAATGGAGAGAAAGATGGGCTGCACAAGAAATAATGCACAACACCTAATATCGAACCCCATATCTTGAGTACCAGGGTTTGATCTCCCACGCAAGGTTTGGGTGCAGCAGAACAGAGTAAGAACGGAACACGGGTGCTGCAACTTCCTGCTCTGGAGGTAAGGAAAGAGGAATAATCCTGAATGTGAATGTGGTGCTGTTCAGAGAGTTAAGACACTTGGTTCGGGACTGCGAGGCTAGAAAATTTCCGGGTAGCCTCCAGGACATCCACGAGGCAAGACCGGTAGCGGTGGCTTGGCTGGAGCCGAGGTTTTGAAGGATACTTATGTCGACGCAGCCTACACGGGCAACGGACAACGCCGAAATGCCACACGAAAAGTAAAGTATGTACCAAACTGTGTGGATAGCTTACGTGAATATTAAGATACCTGCATAAAATTTTTATAATATAAGAAAACAAGCTGCATTGCCCGGCGTTGCCCGGGTAATACAGCTAGTATGTTAAAAAACAAAAAGAAACCGTGAAACCATCTAACCAAATATCGAAAAACTCAAAAATTTAATTAATTTTAATTTTTCTGCGAACTATATTTGAGTAGCAAAAGTTTTATTTTATAGACGTAGCCTAAAACGACAAAAAATTAAATTAATTGAGCGCCATCTGTGTTGGAGTAGAAAAAGTTTTATTTAAAATCTGTTGGTAACTAAAAACAACTCAACATCTCTAGTCGCACGTCGCCAAGAAGTACCTACCTACATACTACATACATATGTTGTACGAATGTGTGGACGTATACGCAATACATGTTTTTCAACCCTTAGACTAAATTTTTGGTAAAACTTTGAAAGAATTATTTCATTATTTTTAAATTACTATGTAAATGTATAATTACAGCATAATACCTTAATTTATGTATATTTATAGAGATATGGTACTGTCAAAAAAAAACCGCCCTCAACCCTTTAATTTTATAAACTGATTTTTTTTTGGGGACAGAATAACATATTTTGACCTTTTCTAAGGAAACCATTTTCTGGAAATTTCTATATATTTTTTTTAGCTTATTAAGGGACATTTAAAAATTATCCCTTTTCTTGAAGCCCATTTTCATCCCTTTTAATTAAAATTTCGGAAAAACGGCCAAACACCCTATTACTAATTTCGATAGGAGAATCTATGTACCAAATCTCAAGTTCGTACAATGTCTGGTTTCCGAGATATTCGCATACTCCGAAAAACTTTCAACCCTATTTTTCACCCCCTTAGGGGCGGAATTTCCAAAAATCGCTTCTTAGTGGAAGCTTTTGTATTAAAACCTATCTGCCTTCGAAATTTCACTTCTCTAAGATTAGCCAATTCGACTCTGCGTTGATGAGTGAGTATGTCAGTCAGTCAGTCAGTCAGGACACTTCCAATTATAGAAGAGATTATGAGGAACAGTAAAATCTATAGGAATTATTATCGGGTATAGAAAATTATTTCACTGCATATTCATTTTTAAAATGAATTGGTTTTCCCATATGAATGATAAGATAACCTAGCAAGATTTACAACGCAATGTCACGACGCATTCATTCATTCATTAAAATATTTAACCTTTTAGCCTTAACTTTTTAGTCTTTTTACAACTTTATAAAAATATAATGATGCAGAATTAAGTATACACGATACATATTAATATACCTAGCTATTAACAGATTTTTTTCATACTGATAAATTAATTTTAAATATGAAATTTGATTAAAGGTTAATTCTTTATTTTTCTAGATCAATCTGTTTATTTTTATCTTTTGTAATAGAATATTTTTCTGATCAGATCAAGCACGCCGAATTGGATAGTAACTTTATGATAGGTTAAAAATATTTGAGTCAAAGTGTGCAAGATTCTTGAGGCATTTTGTGAGGCCGAATGATAAAAGATGACTGAATACGTAAGCTCCATGACTGAGGCAGAAAAATCAGAAAACATGGGAGTAGAGATAGATAGGTACTCACATTTTTTTAGGAAATTTTTGTTAACGCTTTATAAGAGCGAAATCTAAATTAATTAAGTCGACCAAATTCTTTATAAAATGAGGTAGAAGGAAGGATTATGTGAGTGTTAAATAAATTATAAGTACTATTATTTTACGTATTATTTAAAAGAACTCTCAATGGGTTAAATAAATGAAAAGAGTTTAGCGATTTAAAATTGGCAGTGTTCATAACTGTGTCAAGTTTAGTTGACGGGGAAGTGATGTAGGTATTGTGTTGAGAGTATCACAAGTCATAAGATTATCAAGGTGGGTTCAACTATGTAGGCAAGTTATCACTTTAAATAGATTCTAATAATTATCTCAAAAATATAACACATATTAAGTATGGAGTTTATCAAAAAAACATAATTTAAGTATTAATACTTAAATTAAAATAAAAAATAAGTAGGTAATCAAGTACCTACTTATATGAATTGGGGTTAGCCGATTGAGATCGCAGCATTGCGATAAGCTCCCCCCCAGTGAACAATTTTTTTTTGATTTACATTCATAGTTCCGTATTTTGTTCACCGGAAGTGTTGATAAATCTACCACTATAAAATAATATGATTAAAATTTTCTCAGTTTATAAAGTGTAACAATACGAGTATGTTAAATCTATTTAAAATTTATAAACCAAAAGTATTCAGTTAAATATATTTTAAACAAAAACAATGTTGATAAATTCTCTGTTTTACAATTTCTTATTTATTTACGTTTGAGAATTTATTGAAGCTGTTTCAATAACGTGACGTCATCTCGGTCCAATCGTGGAATTGATTGTATTATTATTTTTATGCCACTTCATGTGGTGTGTAATTATAAGATTTAATAGATTTAAATATTATTTATATGTGAATACTTCACAAGAATTTTGACGGAAAGTTTTATTATTTTTGAACCTCCATTAAATTTGTTGTAGAGTTTGCATTTTCTTAAAATATGTATGAGACAGCAAAGTAACATTGACATACAAACCTCAGATAATACTTTAATTACAAATCTACAATAATATAACTTTACTCTGTGAAGTTTTCAATGACAGCGAGACAACGACCTACGCTTATATTTATTTTCCTCGCATTACCTGCGGCGTTCTTTATACCTTTTCTTTAAATTAAAGAAATCAAATGGCTAACACCTATTTACAATAAGATGCAGCATGGGAGTCATTTTTATTATTTAATAAAAAAGAAAGTATACATACGTAATATGTATAATACTCTACGGCGCGAGTGTTTGTCTGAAACAAATGGTGTTGAAGGAAATAATAATAGATATTATTATATATAGAAATAAGTCGTCCTTGAAAACACGATGTCTATACTTACATTATAAAAAAAGAAAGTCTGATGACACATCGTAATATATTAACATAAAGATTATAAAAACACTCTATTTCACGTCAATTATATAAACATATGCCATTATTTTCCTAGATAAAAGCATTTGATTGGTATTTATATTTTACGTAATCATAGGTATTAAAGACATACCTAAACTAATCCCCGTCCATGAATATATTGAAACTTTGCCACGATTTGATTGATAAGACGAATAATAAAAATACCAATTTAGATTCAAAAGAAAATATTTGCAAATGGTTTCTTTGCATTCAAATCATTGGAACACCTGGTGTTACATTAAGTAAAAACAGAGTGGGATATCAGAAATAATAAAAATCATAATGAAAAAAACTGTAGGAACAGAGCGTTCCATTAGTAGTATAGGTATGATGTTTCCTATAGAGGGTGATATACGAAGAAGAAGGTTCTGTGTTCAGTGTATTTATTAATCTGTAAAACTGAATGATAATGGATCTTACAAGCGTTTATATATCATTATATTTTCCTAATTAGTATCGTGAGTAAACGAGTGAATGATTTCTATCTAGGTTGCTGACTATGAGTTTTCCAATTCAACTGTGAATGAAATGCTTACTCCGAGGTTACTACCTTTAATTAGGTCCCTAAAAATGCTTACTACTCGTGAGGTAATTAACTCGTATCTATGTCACCACAGTAGAACCGAATTCGTTCGAACAATAATTTTATACATATACCTAGAACAAACACGTAATGATCCTAATTTGTGCCTTGTGGCTATTTGTATAATAAAAAAATATCTACCGCAATGCTAACACTACAATTTTTTTTCTGAAAAACCTATTTTGTGCTTATTTTGACCCACATTTTACAAATTAAAAATGATCTAATTACTTCTGCTAAACTTTATAGAGATTGATGAACGCATCTTGAATATTCCTACCTACAATAGTAAAATAAGGCTTTTCTAATTGTTGAAAAATATAGGTAAGATCTGTAAAGAGTTATATGTATTGTCTTGATGTTAAAACATGTTGGTAAGTTTATTTGGTATTATATTAATTTAGAATGCATAGGTTACTAAACAACCAGCATGATAATCATCACTCGTATTTGTGTGATTAGAGCAAACATGTCGAGGTATCTTGTAATTCGACTTATTTGTGTAAGTGGAAGCAGCACAATATTATATTATATAACAAATCAAGACAACCATGTCCTGGATAAAAGCGTGAATATTATACAGTAATGGATTGTAATTACCAATTAGCATTAATGATGAATGTAACTAGTACTGAAATATGTGCTGTTTAGAAAGATACCCAATCTAATATACTTTAGGTATTTGAAATAAGTTTGTTTCCAGATGTGACATCATTCACATGTCTGAAGTGTAATATGTAGGTACTAGGTACCTATATATTATGACGAGAATAAAAGGGTAAATAGTATGTAGTTACAAGTTAATTAACATTCATTACCTTTTTTAATACATGTAATTCCTGTAGGGGATGTAGGCGAATAAGATTCGAATCCAGAATCATTAGAGCTGGTCGATGTTCTAACATTTTTATCACTTTTTCTTTCAACACTTTCAGGTTTAGTACAATCAAAATACTCATTTTCATCATCCGATGATTGAGATTTTTCTTCCTCCTCTTCTTCTTCTTCTTCACTTGAAGATTCTTCCGAGGAAGACTCTTGTACTATAGGTACTTGTGCTCTTTTTCCACGGCCAACTTTTTGCAATGGCCGTGGGGTAGCAAAAATTGGACGCAACGGAGCTTCTTCTTTCACAACCCTTTTTTTAGGGGGCGGAGGCTCGGGGAGCTTGACTACATTATTCTTATCAGATCCACGTTCTGAACTTGTAGTTGGCTCCTCAATAATCGGAGGGTTTTCTTCTTTGCCAATTATATTATTATTATTATTATCACTTACTGTCTCAAGATTCTCTAGCGTTGGATACGACCGAAGAAGTACCGACTTTTCATCAGAGGTTTCGTTAATCGATTCAAATTCTACGAATGAAGAATGAGAGGGATTGACTTCTGATGAACTAGTAGTAGTTACTATACAATTTGATTCGATTACTTCATTGCTGTCTTCGTCACTTGCAATTGATACAAATTCTGTAATAACTCCCACTACGTCAACATTTGCTATGATATTAATATCAGTTTGTTGTGTGATTGTAAGTTTATCTTCATATCCATCCTCAATATTGGTAACATTATCAATTATTGGCGATTCTTCTATTATGTTATATTGCATAGGAACTACTTCGGGTATAACCGATGCTATTTCCACTGCTAAAATGACAACATTTTTCTCTTCTACTTCAGTATCCCCTACTTTATTAGTAGGAAATGATTTTATAGGTAAACTCATTTTCTTCTCTTTACTATTTAAGGTCTTACTTTCAGAACTATATGGAATGTTACTATCACACACTATATTTACTTCAGTCTTATTACTAATGTTAGTATCGATGCCATTATTGTCCTCTACACGACTTTCTTCCGATACAGAAACGCCCTTTGATATCTCATTATTTTCAGGTATGTTTTCCAGAATTTCGTGTTTATTATTTTTTTCCACATTACAAGAATTTGTAATTATTTCTTTATCTTGACTTGGTGGAGATTTGATATTAATATTTGAATTTGGTTCAATATTACTTGAGTCTATCTGAATAGGTGACGATAAGCTGATTGGGCTATCTGGTTCACTGGTGTCATTTTGTGCAGATGTTGTAGCAGATTCGTCATCTTCTTCAGGAACCCACGCTATTGCTTTCCTACGTATTTCAGCTTCTTCTAATAATCGCACTCTTCTTTCTTTGTAATATATGGTTTCCCTTTTCGCATGCTTGTCCCAAAAACTATCAACATCATCATCGTGGCAATTTTTAGAGGACATTCTAGAAACAATTCCCTTTTTAGACTTACTTTTCTTGATAGGTATTTCATCAGCGGATGAATCAATTTTCTCTTCTAATACAACATCGTACTGAAAATTATTAGTAGGTCTTTTTTTATTGACATTCTCAACAACCACATCTTCAACTCTCGCTTTTAGATATTTTCCCGTATTGTCGACTTCGACCGACGATGAAATTTTTGGCTTCTGGATATTTTTAGTAGCGAGATTTTCAACTTTTAGAGTGGCTGGTGTTTCTTCAATAGCAACACAGTTATGATTAATTATCTGTTTCGGTATTTCAAATATTGAATCTAATGTAGTTACTATGGCTGTGTTGGAAACTGAACGTTTTAATTTTTGTGAATTGCGTCGATTTAGGGGACTTGGGGATTTTTCGTGATCTAAGCTTTTTCCCATTTGGTTAATGGCATTTTCAGACTTCGTTTTCATTTGGAGATAATTTTTGTCATTTTTGTCTGTATCTCCGATACAATGTTTTTTCTTTCTTTTCGAACCAAGTCTGGTTAACTCTTCCGTGTCCACATTCTGTTGTACTACCTTAGTGCTTAAATTTTCATCTCGAATAAGTGCGTCAAATATAGATGCTTGTTCTTCGAGCATCTCTTTTGAAAGTCTTCTGTTAAATAAATCACCTTTAACTATTTCTCGTGTGTCATTTATGACGTCATCGAGGCTATTTTCCTTTAATTCTGTTGTGTTCTCGGCATAGGACTTTTCACGACGTATACTAAACTTCTTTGAAGGTTGCTGTCTTTTGACATTTGTGGGTGTGGCGTACACATTCTGAAGGTCTCCATTGGTGTTATTTGATTCATCATCTTTTCGTTTGGTTTTAATTTCATCTTCTGGTATTATATCTTCATCCATTTTATCTTTTATAATGAATCTTTCAATAAGTTTTTCACCGGGAGTTTTCTTTACTTGAGGTTTTCCTTTATACACTAAATCCTCTTGCAAGTTGTCACGCCAGTTTGATTTTGTTGCCGGTTCACCTGCATTTGCCTCTGAAAAGTCATCTTGAGTCTTTTCTTCTTGTTCTTTTTCGTCGCGCACTTCAGATTTAGGAGAATCTTTTTCCTTTCGGCGAATAGTATGTAACCTTACTACTGGTCGACCACGTCGTATGGTACTTCGATTTCTATCTTTCCCGATTTCACCCGGTGTTGAAACATTTTTAGATTCGGGAGGTGTAGAAGTAGTTTCTTTGGAATACGAAGGTCGGGAGCGATTTTTTGCATATTTATTGTACGAGACGTCAATGTCGTCTGTATTGATTGTAATTGGTTTTCTAGTACTGGGTATAATACGTGTTGGCAAATGTATTTTAGGACTAAGGCGAGCTATAACCCCACGTCGAGACGAAGTTCCTTCAGCAATAGAAGAGAGAAGTGGAGAATATGTCCTATTTGGTATATAAGAAGTTCGCAGACCTGTGTAAGCTCCATACGATGATAAGGGAGGTCTAGAGTAGTTACCCAATGACGAGTGTGTGCTGTAATTACCCCCTGAACTAAGGAAAGGGCTGCTGTACGAACCACTCCCCGCACTACTGCCACCATAGTACATGCTCATACTAGATAAATCCGAAAACATCGGCATCTTGGCCGACGTCACCGAAAACTGTTATCACTAATAGAAATATGTAATATAGTAATATATACAAGTGGTCGTATTTGCGCTAGCGGATGTCACTTAATGATGTCGCGTATGTTGATCACTAAATACACTACGACTTAAACGTCTCGACGCTCGAGGAATCACTAACAGACGTCTCGGCAGTATCCGTGATGCCCCTTCCCACTACACTTTTCTCTCGAAATTGGCAAAGTTCCATTCTTGCAATTCTCCTCTTCTTGGGAATATACTCCGGAAAATATAAGATGTTCCAGCTCATTCACTCCTTGATTAATATCCACTGAGATTTAAGCTTTGACACCTGTTCCCTTGTCTATGTCTAGTTTGCTGTAATTCATGTTACTCTCTGATGTTATTCTAAATATTATTCATTTGATAAATTGAAGCCGAATACGTACACCATAATACTTTACGAAAATACTAACATTACCTGTACCTAATCTAATAATATGTCATTATTGGTGATCTATAGAATAACATTTTGCCAAATATCAACGTATGATAACTTGGCATCAATTACGAATTTGTATTTTGATTGTTGTCAATGACGATTAAATTAATAATGAAATATGAAACACTTCTCCACTTCTCCAGATGCACGCCAGAATATGTCCAGAATGACGTGAGTAAGCTTAATTTCAGTATCGGAGAATCAAAGATCAGATGTATCCTGGAATCCTAGAAAACTCAAAACTTCAGGTGCCAGGCCATACTGTGGTGCTTTCGCCCCTAACCACCATCTCACAGAACAGTTTTTGGCATAAAATACATAGCGTTGCAGATCATAGCTACGTATCTTAATGTTGTATCATCAGAGGTTGGGGAAAAAGTTAGATCGCTGAATATAGTTCAGAATCTTAGATATTATGCCCTTCGCTTCTACCCCCTTCATCATCCTAAAAAATGAAAAGACTTTTTTTTTCATTTTTGCAAGGATATTTTTTTTTTCATAAAATGCATCCTTCCTAGAAAATCTAAATTCGAATGATTTTTTGACAGTGCCGTCTGATAAGATATAAGGCAGAATGTAAAAAAATATATATATATGGCTACTCGACAAGGGGAGGGAAGAGTCCGAGCGAACACTAATACACACACTTACATGAGAAACACACACACACACACACCCTCACACACACCCTTACACACACACACACACACACACACCCTCACACACACACACACACACACACACACACACACACACACACACACACACGCACACACACACACACCCTCACACACACACACACACACACACACACACACACACACACACACGCACACACACACACACACACACACACACACACACGCGCACACACACACACGTTTCCGTACATTGTTATCTTTTTCTACCACACATTGTTTCTATGTCCTTTCATGGACAACTTGATGATCTCTCACGGCTGTACACCTCCTAATAAACATATTGCATTATAATAAACAGACCTAACTAACTAATCCTCAACCATTACACCGTAATCAGTCTACAACATTCTTGAATTATTTATATTGCTTGTTCTCCAGTGTTTTTGTTATTTTTTCCATACATGTAGCCTTGAACTATGTTGTAGTTAGTATTGCCCCAGAACAGGCTTTCGCCTAGTGGGGCAATAAAATCCAATACTTGTTTCTTACTTATATTTTTTTTACTTTGTTATATATTTTGTGGATATTAAATAAATGAAAAAAAATGAAATGAAAATATATGAAGACAGGATGTTGAAGAAAATATATGGATGTGTGTTTTTGATTATATACCTAATCTTGTACAGTTTAAATAATAATTAGATGTGTTATCTTTCACTGTGCACCGTTGGAATAGACATTGGAAATATATTGAATGGCTGAGCTTTGTGACTTCCCTGTGTTAAAAAGGTGAGGTAGTTGTAGTAATCATTTATTGACATAATATTGTGCATAAAATAATAGGAAAATAATGTTTTAATTAGGTTCAATACATTATTTGATGAAAAGGTGCTTTACACTGTAAATTGTAATGTCGGTCAATGTTATTACGATTGGTATAACTACTTAAATAAATAAAATACATAAAATAAATCCTATCAATTATATAAAGTGGGGTATTCACGGGTTTTTAACTGATATAATTTATTTATTTATTTCAACATAATGATAATGCGGTTTAAGCCTTCATCGCATTATACAATACAATAATCTCTCAATAATCATTATGTAATTGTAGTAATCATTTTTATAAGTTACGTCCTTCAATCTTCAAGGAGTTCTACATTGTACATGGCACATTCTACACGATACCAGCTACGCATGAGTCGATATGCACGGTGCACTGACAATTCGCCCCCCGACAGTTCGTCCCTCCGATATTTCATCCCTCCGATAGTTCGACCCCTTAAAATAGCTTCCGTAAAACATTTTATATTTCATATCTCGAAATTTTATTTACCACGCAGCTAATAATAAGATGGTTTACTTGCGTACATAATTTAAAATTTATAAATCAAATTTTAAAAAGTGTCTACCTTATTTCAGATTCTTAAATTACATAGAAAGTAGTTATATACTAAAAGTAAGAATTAAAAACAAATATATAATATACATAGATAGTTTGTTCGTACCTTCACACTTGAGACCTTGCCTGAATAGTCCGTAGAGGAGGGAACCACAGTGATCACAGAATGTGGGAGAAACGAAAGAATGGGGCTTGAAGCGATGAGGGAGGTCGATCTTGAATCTTTCTCTGAGATACTGAAACCAAATCATCAAATAAAACGAAATTAACACGCATTTAAAAATATACTCTTCATTCACTAACATTTCAATTGAATAATTATTGAGAGATTTGTTTTAGGTAAATTTAAAATGTACCTATAGCTGATTCAAAAATCTTTCCTTTTCTTGTTTTTGGTAAAAATTATTTAGGAATATTTATGTAGATGAAACAAACTTAATGTGAACTCTTTCTTTACCAAAGAACAACTTTACTAACTACTTTACGAACTACAATATGCTCGTGTGGTAGCATAAAATCAGGAGTATACTGCTCAAGTGTAAAACTCCTAATTTAATGCAACCGCTACGACATGTAAGACCTTGTGATTATTATTTGTAGGAACAGATTCAGTTTATCATTGTTTTCTGTCAGTATTAATCAATTGCAACGATATAGACATAGGTCCTACACTACATTAATGTAATCTTCTACGACTCTCATAATATGTATTGTGAAGTAAACTTACAATGGTATTTTCAGAATTGAAGCTGGATTGCGGACAGGAACCAAGCAGCTTTTCGTGACATTTCTTGTGCACTGCAGTCTGGCAAGCTGGAAGAAGAAGAGAAATTTATTATAATTTTTCTCAATGGTTTACAATAGACGCAATATTAATTTACCAAAAATTTGATTTTCTTCATACATAGGGGCACTTGGAACCATAGGCGTCGTCAGGGGGGGCAGGAGGGGCCGCTTCCCCCCCTATAGATCAGAATAGGTATGTATAGGTATGTATTTTTTCATACGAAACGATAAAACCTCACAAAAAATGACATTATTACCACACGTTTTCTCATCAAATCATAAAATTTAATGAAAATACATACAATAATATCATGAAAAAATTGCCTGTAGCGCTATTTTTTATAACTTTTTTTATAAAATTCATGTTTCATTCATATTATTGTGCAACATTTTCAAATAAACTAAACCACATTACAAGTTTCTTTACTATGTCTCACAAAAAAAATTCGCCTGCGGTGGTATTTACGCTTTTTTCACACTAAATCGATTTTTTTTAAATTTGCTGCCCCCCTTTAGCTCCGAGGCTGGCGACGCCCATGCTTGGAACCACATTTCCACCTACAATTTTTCTCTCGACTTCATTGATTGACATTGCCTTATTGGTTAGTTCTATCATTGTACTTTATTACTACGCTAAGTTGCTAATGAAGCGGTAAAAAACTGTAAATATAAAAATGTTTGAGTAATTGTGATGCAAAACGTTACTACATACTTCGCAGTGAGCGAAAACCGTGTGTTGTGAAGGAGATGAAATCACAATAACAAATACAGAGATACGCACTTTTACATTGATATCCTTGTTTCCCAAATCCCCAAAGAAACTCTTTACAGAAGGCACAGAATGTTGGCTGCCTGAAGAACTTGGCTACGAACTTATGACCACTCACCTCGTGCACTCTGAAAAATAATAACAAAATGTACTTAAATTATAAATATTAATAATGAATTAAGAAAATAATTTGATATTCGTGGAATTACAACGTGTAAGTATTTAGGGAGGTATGTTTAGGTAAACTTTTTATTTCTCCATCGGTTTCTTTTCTGCTGCGGTTATACAACGATGCTCAATACATTTCGTTCCATAAGATGAAATTGAAATTTACTAACATCATTAAACAGTGAAGATAAGTGGAGGAAGTATTCTACATCGATGTCAATGTAGCTAATCGTTTATTTACATATGAGTATATAATATACTATGTTCGCCTATTGCAAGTTTAATTTAAAATAAGGTAAGTACCTACCTACTTATACTTGCTACTTCATTTTATCGGAAATACCTCATTATGACTTCCTATAAGCTTCCTATATATCTATTATAGTGATGTTTCATACGGGTATACCCGTACGAGTAACGTACATACGTATTTCAGATTATTTCTCAACGTGTTCATGTAATACCTTTGATGTTTGATCGCTCCTCTTCTCTTCGATATTTTCTTTGCTCTGGAACTCTTTGGAAGTAGGGGCGCTCCATCCTCTAAGGATGAAGAGTTAGAAAGTACTTTGGATTCGTCGTGTGCTTCTGAGGAATTGGATACTCGCGAACGTGGAACTCTCGACCTTCCCTAAAACATAATAATGTGGCGATTCAACATTGGCATACAAATGCATTTCAAAATATTTATATCGTTTTCATTAGGTACTTAAGGCTCTGCTCAAAATGTTCGTCAACATAAGTAATGGATGTTAATTATTTATATCTAACTAGAAATATTCTAGTACATTTTTATAGTATAATTGTATTAATTTGAGTTGGAAAGCTCACCGAATATCTCTCAGGAGGGCGCGGGGGATGACGCGGCGTAGGCGTCGCCCTGCGCCCGTGTGCCCCAGTGAACATCATCGTGCCACTCGTCTATGCATACTCTTCTAAGTATCCGCTGCATAATCTTGTGCACTCATTATTTGTTATCATATTATTATTATATATAGCTACTCGTCCACTGCACTCGCCAAGCGTTTATTGATTAGGAATAATGTATATCTTCATCACACATCAGACGAACACATGTATTTATAATTAACTTATAACTTCCAATAATTTCAATAATCATTCCTTATTGTCTCTTTATGTGAAAGTCTATATTAAATAAATTATCTGTAAATGTTTTTTATTTTGATAAATAAAGTAATTACGTCTTACGACTGTGTATTTTGAATTAATAATAGGTATGTTTGGATATGGTTTATTATTTTAAAATATTTTCAGAATTCATCCTCACACCTGTGGAGTAACCACCATTAAACCTACTTCATCACGGAACTGAATACAAGAAAAGAGTGGAATGAGAATGTCATACACTCTCTTAAGAGAGGAACCATCGTGTGGTTTACAGATGGCTCAAAAACAGAAGAGGGAACTGGAGCAGGAGTCTATGGACCACGCACCGAATACTCGGAGCCGATGGGCAGATTCCCGAGCGTCTTTCAGGCAGAAATATATGCCCTAGAAAGATGCATCCAGTTCAACCTCGACAGACGATACAGTAAGCAGAATATAGCTATACTATCCGATAGTCAAGCAGCCATTAAAGCGTTGAGCTCAAATATCATCAACTCTAAAATGGTTTGGACGTGCCTGAAAAAATTAAATGAGTTAGGCAAGAATAACAAGGTTAGTCTCCTCTGGGTACCCGGACATATCGGGGTGGAGGGCAATGAGCGTGCAGATGAACTGGCCAGGAAGGGCGCGGCAACGCGACTTTGCGGACCGGAACCATTTTGCGGCCTGGGAGACACTTTCTTTCAGGAAGAAATCAAAAAGAGAGGAAGACAAAAGAGACAAGAACTCTGGCTAGATCTTCCTGGTCTTAGACAGGCAAAAGAACTTCTTGGGGGCTATGACCTTAGAAGAACTAAAGCCTGTACTAGCCTGAACAAAACAAGTCTTAAGACACTCACGGGCTTCCTAACGGGTCATTGTCGGCTCAGGGAGCATCTCCGTAAACTGGGACTTGAAAAAGACGGCACATGCAGATTCTGTGAGGAGGAGGAGGAAACTCCCCACCATCTTCTGGTAGACTGCGATGCTGTAAGATACATGAGGTTGAGAACTTTGGGCAAGCACCAGATAGAGGTGGAATCACTTCCCACCCTAGACCCCCTCCGAGTGCTGAACTTCGTAAGACGCCTAGGACTAGAGGGGCTGCTCTAACTGGGTAGTTACCAGATGGGCAAAGTAGGGGGAGTACAATAGATCTTATAGGTCGCAGTACATAATACACCCCATCTAATAAAATAAAATAAAATAACCACCATTAAACCTACAGGAATTTTAATACAATTTAGAATCATAGACTTACAAGAAACTCAAAATAAAATCATTTATTTAATTTTGAGTTTCTACACTGACCTGCACAAATCTAATAAATACCTAAGCATCACTACGGCGGATACGAAGTGGTCGTAAATGCAGTTTAGAGAAAATCATCAAATATCAGGGATCACCAAACAGTTTCATTGGGGATCCGTTTTTGAAAATTATCAGACTATCGAGGTCCGTTTGGCAGTTATTGTTAAACAACCAAGGCCGTAGCCAGGAATGCACTCCGGGAGGTGGAGAGGGGGTAGAGAGCGCCGCAGACGAATGCCTTTTGAAAAATAGATTAACTGGTGAACTTTGTTGTCTATCAATGGTATCTCATCTGGATATACCTATATCTGGGTGGTCATATCCCATAAGTCAATTTTTTTATAAAAAGAAATGAAACGGTTTAAATTTCTAGTTTACATTATTATTGTTTATTGTGAAATTTTGCCCGAAAATGTCGCCCCCCTGAAAAGTGTCGCCCGCAGCGCCCCACCACATGCTACGCCACTGATAGGTACTATGTTACTCTGCACATTTCCCTTCACATTTTACTGCCTTTTCAAAGAGAAGGTAGGTACGTAAACGTATAAATTTAATATATTGTCAATTTTAGTACGAAAGAATTTGTGCGTACCTAGTCCCTACCCCCAATAAGAAAAGTTTTCAAAGTTTGAATAATAGTGTATGTACGAGTATACTAATCTTGCTTTCTAATGCAAAGAATAGACAGCTGACTATAGCAGTTTGTAATATATTATGTTCGTATCTACGAGTAAAATACTTATTTGATGATTTCATAATTGATTGCGATATTAAATCTTATTTTTTGTGAGTCTTGCCAATAAAATGATATCTTGAAAACTGCATTGTATACAATACAAGTATATACATATTATGACATGTTATCCCTACGTTCAGATCAAATTATGTCATTTGGTCTGGTTGCTGGGTGTCCACATAAGTTAAAGAAATGTGTCGGTAGAAATAACTATTTGCCTACGTAAACATCAGCAAGATATCAAACAAATCTCCTGTTGTCTACAGCTTTTTTATAAATTATTGGATAACAATTTTAGTGACGTCACCATATCCGGGAAAGTAAAAAATCTAGGTACATCTAAGGCTGGGGTACCCACTTGCCTATGATGTTAAATAACTAAAATTTCTTGGCATCTACTAGTCCGATGAGAAGAGAGATTTTACTTTCAAAATATCAGGTCGTCGTAAATTTTTGGTATGTTGTCAATGGTGTAATGAAAAATCCAAATTTACAAAATTTTCCTCCCCACGCCCGCTTCGCCCGAAGGAACCTTTAAATATCTGCGTTTGTTTACACCAGTGGCGTATATAGGGGGGGGCGAGATGCATTTGGGTTAGTTGCCAATATGCTAAGTTCTTACGGCGAGAATGATTTATGCGTTGGTAAAAACAAACATGCAGTAATTTATATACATATCCGTTGTTTTAATCTACCGTTGCTGGGTTGAGTTAAGACCGATAGACTTAGGTGCCTATGAACTATGTATGCACCAAGGCAAAATCGCGCATTGTTTCTTTTTCTCGTTTCAGGAGAACGTTTGAGGCATGATTAGGTACTTCAATAATCAAAGGTTTGAGGTATGCTCAATCTCGATAAAGATGGAACCTAATTTAAAAAAGGTATAACTTTGGAACCATTTATGTTAAATGAGTGATTCTTTCACTCTATAGTAACTGATTATTGTTACTTTTGTTTTATGCAAAATAGCGCATGCGCAGACTAACTGCGCGGTCGACAAAGCCTATCAATAATAGTGATCGTGCAATAAGTAGTAAGCAGATATTTGATTCGCGAATTCAAAGTCAATTTTCAGTGCACAGGGGCTCTTTGTAGGAACTTATTCAAGTGAAACCGCACCTGACAGATAAACAGGCAGCGTGGAAAGCATCTATCTATCTATTCCAAAAACAAAAATTCGAAATTGTAAAAAAATCAACGCACTGTGCTTTCCGCCGACGATCAACATATATTGGCCGGGGGTAGATTAATAGCGCCGGTTAGCATTGTCGACCGCGCAGTTACTCTGCACATGCGCTATTGCATTGTATTTTGCATAAAACAAAACTAACATTCACCAGTTACCATACAGTGAAAGAATCACTCATTCCAATGTTATACCTTTTAAAATAGAGTCTATCTTTTTCGATGACCCGTATAAAGTAAAGTCTGATTTTTGTAAGTGTTCGCATAACTACCACATTTTACGATTGATTGCTGCGAAAATTTAGAATAACATCTGAGATAATATAGGCTGTGTCCTAATGTTGCCAGTTTTTGGAGAAAAAGCTTTTCCTAGAAGATGCCATGATGATGAGCGGATCTAAGGGCTGTGTGGAGTCATGTGTGGTATCGTATGAACGGGCGTTCGAAAAGGAGTTAAGCAAAGCCACATTTTGCCCAGCTCAAGCCAAGTAAAGTCATGGTGGTAGACATCATCGAAACGGGGGAATCCAAGTGCTCAGATTATATATCAGACTTCTCAAAAGTAAAAAATCACAAATTTAAGCATAGAAAAATGCTGGGTTAATGCTTAATCTATTATTTTCTTTAAATCTTTTATAGTTTGATTTTGATCGAAATAAACTTAATTAAATCCGGCGTGTAAATAATGAAAGTAAAAGCATGACGAACATATTGTTAGGTATTATTAATTCCCTCTAGTAGGTACATATATGTATATAGCGAGAGGTTACAAAAAGTCAGAACTAACATCTATAAAAATTGAAATGAAAAATATCAAATAAGTTCCTTAATCCCTCTGTTTTATCATGTGTCCAGTGTAAGTAAAGTATGTCATGCAGATATTATCATAACCTTGTATGATTCTGTGTAAGTAATTAATTAATAGGAGTATTATAGGTAGTTATATATCATAGGTAGTGAAACAGGACAGGAAGTTCAGTTATTGTAGGTGTAGTAGGTACAATACCAAGTACTTAGGCTAATATGATTGAGGGGAAAATCTTTGCAGAGAGTTTAAATGTTTTCTCAATACATCGGAATGCATCAGTTACTATGTGGGTTGCATCAGTTACTATGTAGGTATCTGAAACACTGTCATCATTCTCACAATGTAAACACCAACGAGTTGAGAATGAAGTAACTTGTTCAATATTATCTATGTACACGCGAACAATGATTTGATTTTATTTTATAGTCTTACATTTGTGAAATATTTATTTAAAATATGTTTTACGAATATATTAATAGTTTCCAATACTTCAGTATGTCGCTGGAGTACCCGGCACTTCACAAACTATTTATGTACAAAGGCGTTTAGTTCGACGGAATGTTTTGTTTACAGAGAGCATGTGGAAACTTACAACAGGTTTTCCCGAACTACAAAACACGACGAAAAGCGATGAGTCAACCGTCACGAATACAGAGGTAGCTGGTAGGTACGTCTATTAGTGAATACCGTGATCAACTTGTATAAATCGATTGCTTATTACCTATATTGTTATCGAAATACAGTGGCTAAGAACGCGCCTACAGAGGGCCTGTGGCCTGATTACTCTGGCCGCCATTATGGGCGGGAGGGAATCATGCAACTGGTAGCTCTCTACTTTTCTCGCTAATCAAAACGCAGCGCCATACCATAGCAATAGTGTAAGCTGTTGTGCTAAAAATACAGACGCTAACGGCGCCTCCATCTCACTCGCAGTGGCGGCAGCAACGTGGCTCAAAGCACTCCGCTTCGCACGAGCGTCGCGACGCTCTATCATATGGATACCTAACTATTATGTATACAAATATAAGTCGTAAGTCCGAAAGCTTTAGTTGGTGAATCATTTTCTTAAAAGTACTGTCATTCTTCCGGTTTGCCAAATTCACACAATAGCATCACTTTTTAGGGATTCACAGCTTGCATTTCTAGGAACTATTTACCTACTGTAGATATTATTAGAAACCTATGAAACAAAACTGTTTTCCTTCCCACTATTAAATATTATATAGGTATAATAATATGATATGTAGTCATAAAGTTTATAAATAGAAACCACTCTTATCATTAATTTTAAACTGGAATTCAACTACATGCCAGTTGCCACTATACTCTTATATGAGAGACTGAGCAGAGAACACATTAGTAAAGATTGTTAGGCCTGCTTTTTTTAAAACATTTTCGTAGAAATAATAATTACTTGTATTCTCGTGTAGTAAAACAAAGTTCAAAAACAACACTGAAACTAACAGTTTATCACAATACATTAATGGCTTACACTCTACTCCACACTCCTTAGAGATTTGTTTGCGAATCACCATCAATAATTCTAATTCATTAAGAAAGAAAATATTCACCACAGATTTCGAGTAATGACTTGAAAATTCTGCCCAACTTCCTGTATTTATTTATTTACGAATTGAAATACATCCTTAAGTGTTTCATAGAAAACTAGATTCCTCAAGAGTGAAAAGCCTTAGCAATCAGATCAGACTACTGAACAGGAACCCAAAACTATATTCCTATTTACAGAACTTCATATACGAGTATATATGGTAGTGAATCTAAGACCAGAGACAGATTATCCAGCAGGCAACTGAGGTTATGAATGAAGATTTTGGGATCTCAAAATTAGGTCAGATTTCATTAAAATAGGTACCATATTTGTTCTAAATGTAAATTAACAGTCCTTCTGGGCAGGTCCACATCTCATATTCCCTTGGGTTTCTGCATCTTTCAATCTGCCTTTGCCTGGGACCTGATGTGGTTTACCTTCCAACTAGAACTAATGTAAACAAAATACACATTTGCACATATGATTGTATGTAAGTCAGTGGTGGATGGATCCAGGACTCAGGAGGGGCCTATGCAACAATAGATTTTGGGGCCCCCACCCTAATGTAAACGTACTAATAATACAAAATAATAGTGTTCAAGACAATTTTTTTTAGATTTACAGTATTATTGTAATATATTAATTATTATGTAGGTTATAACATTTTTTTTACGTATTGTACGAATTTTATCCTAATTTGGGGGCCTACTTTGCATACCGCTTAATCCATCAGGTCAGTGATATAAATAATACATATTCAAATTGCCACAGAAATAAAGTACCTACTAGCACTCTCTTAGTCTCGATTATTTCATATATTCCATGCGCTGTAGATTTTGAGTTATGATGTACCATGGTAGTCCTCCAATCTAAAGTCTGTCTGATAACAGTTCATCAAAGGATACCGAAGTGTCTAACTAAATTAACAAACACATTTGATAATGATGTGTGTGTACACTGTACAGATACTGACCGCTGAGTATACTTAGTTTTATAAAACAATCTAATAAAAGATGAGATTTTAAGTTTAAAAAATATATAATTGTAATTATAAATAAGTTGTGTAAACATAATTAGGTATCAAGTCCGTTATCATTCTCCGTCCCTTCCTCATCTTCAGAACTTTCATTTGCAGGATGCCGCAGATACACATCACTGAGTTCTCTGCCAACATTCACTTCTGTCACTACACTCTCTTCTACAACATAACATTAGGATCAGTCAACACGTCTCTCTTCTTTCAACACCACTATTATTATTAAATTACTTAAACCTATGTATTATATTTACCTTGTTTATTTTCTAAAGATTCATCTAATTTAGATTGCTGTTTTGCCAATTTGCATTTTTCCCATTCAACTCTGTAATCTCTGAAAAGCATAATAAATCTCTCAGTGTATTTTGAATATGTAGGCATCAAGAGACAGACTAATGGTAATGATTTTTATGTACTCACTTTTCATATTCCAAGGCTGCTTCATCCACTAATTTAAAAAATTCATCAATGCCCTGGAATCAATCACACAATCCTAAATTTACAAGTACTAATTCCTCATAATAAATTTAGTGAAGATTTGTATCTATTTGTACATTTATCTCGGCCCCATATTATTTGGCAGCCATAATAAAATGTATTTTTAAAACGCAATAACTCTTGTTTATTGTATGCATATGACGGTAATACTAAAGGAACTGATGTCCTTTACAAAAAAATATTGCAGTTGTACAATAACACCAAGTAGATTTAGACAATCCATTTATATTTCCGGGATTCTAAGCACTGAATATCTATTTGGCATTTACAAACCTGTCCTGTATGTGCTGATACTCCGCATGATTTCAAGCCCTGATAAAATTCATCCAATGCTAAAGCCATAGATCTAGACAGGTTGTTAATATATGACGATTCTATTTCACTGTCCAATGCATCTTGGAAAGCTTCATAATCCTGCATCCACTCCACTGCATACGAATGTTCCACAACATCAATCTGTTAAATTTATAACATTGTATAAATGTACATTAGAGATTAGTTCCAATAATTATAATTTGTTGTGATGGAAAGTGAAGAAATACCTTATTCATGACTAAAATGAATGGAAGTCGAGATTTATATAATATAGAACAAGCATACAACATATTAGACATAAATGTAACAGGAGCCACACTCCTGACTGTGTCCATCACATACACCACTACAGTGGGTCTAGAGGACGCTAGGGTCTCCGTGATAATACTACCCGATGCAGACCATGTGAACACTTCTATCTGACCTGAAACATTATTAGATACCTCCTAATTATAATATCATTACTTAATATCTATTATATAAGTCTGAGACATGTTAATAATTAGTAGTTGTATATCTCAACAGATACACAGCAAAGGATGGACCTTCCATCGGGCTTATGACTGATCGTCGGCTGGCTTAATGTGATCACTTTACACTTAAGTAACATTCACAAATTCCGGTCCACCCATCTGCCACGGCTGGGAATCGAACCCAGACCTCCAACCTGAGAAGCCAGTATTCTACCGCTATGCTATGACGGCTGGTAGTTGAGTCGTGGTGAAACGTGTATATATTGTACATGGCCCTCTCTTGATATTTTATTTTTTGTATTGAGTGTATGTTTCAACCATTACGATCAGTCTTATATGCCTGATGGAAGGTCCATCCTTTGCTGTGTATCTGTTGAGATGTAACTACTTGCTATATTCAACTATGACACATTGAAAATTCCGATGGTCTCACAAAAATATAAAATTGTGATTTTCAAAATAATCATGTTAACAATTGATGATTTCTTAATGTCTGGATGATAGACAACAATAACGAAGAGTTGTTGAATTTCAGAATACTTACCAGGCGTATCTATAACACAATATTTATGTTTCTCTCCAGCCTTCTCTATCAATCCTAACACTTGACCAAATTTAGTAGAAAATAAATTCAGCGATGTTACGATTCCTCCATTGGGGCCCAAACCATATTGCTTCATAACTTCTTTATATTTTACTGTGTCTCTGATATCTAAAAATATAATAAAATGTTAATCCGTCCATACCATCATAATGCGATATAATCGTCAACAGCTGTAGAGGTTTGTTTCCTGCTACTGAACTTTACGAAATGTTAATTAGAATAGGAGTATGGCTCATTCAGTATAAAGCATTCTAGCTGCTGACCTGTATCTACAATAATATAATTATGCATATTCCCTATTCAATTAGAAAAAAACTTTGATTGGGGATTTGGATTTAATTTGTACTCACCTATGTTAGCTGGATAAGGAACATCTAGACATGCTGGATCTAGATTTACAATATATGGTCTATATTCATTAGAATTATGCGCTGAAAGCCTTTTTACAAATGAAGTTTTACCAGCTCCAGCCATACCTAGGAAATACGATAAATATATAATATTAATATATTCACTTTGTATACAAAAATAAAAACATAACCTATAACGTTACAAACAATGCTTCTACCTAATACGATCAAACAAATGGGTTGTTGACTATTTGCATTCGCCCTCCCATCACTGGTGGAAGATGACGAATCCATAATGAAGATGTTTTACGAAATATTTATTTGAGAATTCTGGACGGATAATCCAGGAAATCGAAGCAGAGAGGTTCTGTGATAGTAATGCACGAGCGATTTGACATCCCAATCAGTCAGTGTTGCCACACTTTTAAAATCTAAATCTGTATTTCAAAGTCTAGAAATCTGTATAAATCTGTATGAGATTATAATAAGCCAAAATCTGTATAAAAAGGCATAAATAGCCAAAAAATCTGTATAAATGAAATTTTCAAAACAAACAAAATATTGTAGTTTATTGAAAAACTAACCTTTATGGTGCCTTTTTGAGAAAATAACAGTACTCGTGCTTACATAAAATATGCTAATTTCTTTTTGTACATATTTTTACTCATTCTATAAATGAGATTTTCATCTATTTACTAATTATCAAATGACAATTGTGATCGAATCTGTTTCTTTTTACTTTATTCTTCTGATTTATCATAGAAATTTCCAAAATCCCAAAAATCTGTATAAAACAGATTAAAATTTGTTATCTGTATTTGTCCGTTCCCGTTGCCGAAAATCTGTATAAATACAGATAAATCTGTATATATGGCAACACTGCAATCAGTGTTGCCGTTTCGAAATTTGCAAAAATACCAGATTTTTTTCTAGAAAATACTAGATACCTAGAGTATAATAGGTCGAAATCATGTCGAAATAGTACCAGATAATTTTTCGTCGACGTGGGGGTCCCTAGGAAACGATAAAATACTAAAACTGTTGACCTTGACCAAGAAAACATCGTCGACTCAAACCATATAAATATGGTTTGAGTCAAATTTGAAACAAATTAGTTTGTCCTTGCAAACACTTTAATTTTACATTAAAATGCCCACCTATCCTCACTAAAATATGGGCACTTGAGTTCATCACAACGAAAGTTACTACTAACGCCAGTAGCTGATTTCGGAACTTATAATGAGCATTTCAAGGATTTTTGTTTTTAAAATGCAAATGTTGCCAAAAAAATTTTACCTACATCCAAAGAGATATCATGGTAGTATTTAATATATTATGTCGCTGGCTACATCTTACATCTCGGGTATATGAGTGCTTATGGCCAGATTATATTTTAAGTTTACTAATTTATCGACACCTAATAAAATAACACTATTTTTTCTGTATATCTCATACCAGAAAAAATAGGAACTTTTAAAAAAGGGAACTTTTCGCCAGAGTGATCGCCGACGCCGGGGGACCTAATATGGCACAACAAGAAGAAGATGCATAAAAGACCAGGAGAAAAAAAACAGAGAAGTTCCAGTGAAATCCCTCAAGGTTTCAAAAGCCACTTGGTAGTAAGGAATATAATGGTCTTGTGTATTGATATTCTCGTACTAATGTACCTGTCAATGTTTGTTTTTGTGACTGCATCTGTTCCATGTGTAATAAATAAATAATATTATACTATAAAAAATCAATAGAAAACAGGGAAACAAGGGGGGAAAATAACACAGCGTTGTAGAGCACAAGGTTTTAAAAATATAATTTACAAAATCCTTCATAAAAGCTTTTGGAATAAACTTATTAAAATATTTATTATTCACTTAATAAAACTACTTGATCTGCTTCAGTATATGATGGCAAGTTTAGTTGATATTTCTCCAAAATACCTGGAGGAATGAATCTTCCACCAAGATAATGTTTTCCTTTGAAAAACTTTGCACACAACTTAGGAGCCGAGAGTGAAATCAATAGACTTGGTTTTATAACTGGACCTTCACCAGGCGGTCCAGTATTCACATCCCATCCAGATG
This sequence comes from Ceraclea dissimilis, assembly GCA_963576895.1. Lineage (NCBI taxonomy): Eukaryota > Metazoa > Arthropoda > Insecta > Trichoptera > Leptoceridae > Ceraclea > Ceraclea dissimilis. The sequence goes on from OY756359.1 coordinate 10,696,640, forward strand.
GGATATCAACACTGAAAGTAAAGAAATATCTCTATATAGAATTATTCAAATTATTACTAGAAATGGGAAATTAAAAGTTCGGTTAAGATAGAGATTAACACCCAATTTACCCAAGCCAAGGTACATGAATATTAATCAAAATTTCTTACCAGCAGCAATCAACTTTAGTGTCCCCCAAAGCAGTCATTATAGGAAGCATTGATTCACGTATTGGTGGCTTAAAACTAAATCCAAATAAAGCATCCAAAATAATTTTGTAATCATTATCAATTTCTGATACAGTTGGACAGTCCTCTAAGAAATGTATTCCATGTTTTATACACTGATGAGTTAAATTTTGGTAAAGTGTGTTAGCTGTTCTCTTGGGATAAAAGATTTCTGGTGTAAATCCCATCATAGCCAAGTGTCTAGCAGCGACCAAACCATCTCCACCATTGTTACCGGGACCACATACTACCAGGACTTTATTATGCCTAGAAATAAATTAGAAGCTTAAATTAACACTCACTCTTAGGCTGGCCACACACGTCCCGAAGTTCAGTTCCGGAATCGACCGTTTTGCAAAAAAGTTCCGATCAAAACCTCTCTCTGAATTCAGCGTCACCCCGATTTTAAATTCAGAAAGAGGTTTTGGTCGGAACCTTTTTGCAAAACGGTCGATTCCGGAACTGAACTTCGGGACGTTTGTGACCAGCCTTAATATCATTTCTATTTATGTGACTATGAGTATGTTATAGACATGTGCACCGGATACAAAAATGTCGGAGGCAGCGCGACAATTACAAGTACAAAGTGAGGGGGGTATTGAAATTTATTGTACTATTATTTTGAATTATTACATACATATATATGAACAGAATAATGATAATAATAATTTATTTATTTAAAAAACTATTATGTCAGTAAATGAATGAAGAAGAATAAGAATCATGTCTAACATGTCATGAGAAACGGAGTTCCACTGAAATATTGCACATTTAATAATAATAAGTTTCACATTTCAACTGAACATAGCAGGCTCTCTTAAGTTACAAAATTGTTACGGTGATACATACGTCTTTGGATTGTAAGCTTTCCTTAAGGCAGTGGCACAACTGAGGCCAGCCAACTCCATTAACTGATCCACACTATATTTATATTCATTGAAAAGCTCTTGATCTAAGGCTGTAGCCTCATCTTGATTGAGATATTTCACTGGCATAGACTGCATTCTACTTACAATATTGTGCTGAAACTAATATTAAAATATGTAAATAATGCCTTTGAATATCAATCTTTGATTATATTACATTATTAGTACCTTATTTATCATGATCCACAGGATGTGGTTAGATAAATTGAAACAAATAATTATTCGAAAAAGATAGTTGGCAAGTACCTACCTAGAGGAAATCAGTAATCAAAAACGTTATTTGAGTATATTATAATTTATAAATGATAATTGTTCAAGTTAATATCTCACCTTTTCAAATGTACAATAGGTTTTGGACAAATATGCTAATGACCTGAAAGTAAAATTCATCTGTCACTAGGCTTTTGAAACAATTGTGGAACTTTTCGACGACGCTAAGAGTATAATATTATGTGTTCTGTGCTATATGTTATTACAAAATAAAATAGATAACCAAAAAGTCTGACTGGTCCACTTTTACAGGCTCAACAGGCTGTCAATTTCTTTATGTATATATAACAATCCAACATATGCAGTGCGTTAGCACGCAATCTTCCTTTTTAGTTCAATCAAAAATGAATATTGTCGCAAAAAAGCAAAACTCTTTGACCAATTGAAAATTGTAATCATCGGCCTCCGATTCTGATTTTCCGGACATGAGATTTGACATTTTGATGACAATTAAGTTCAGTGCTGCCATTGTGTAATCTTGATTAGCTAATATTAGCCAATAATTAATTGTGAAATATCGATATTCGATACGCGGTCTCCGTAGAGCGTAGCCTCCCCTTCGAGAAGAGCCTCTTCCATCTGGTCGAACCAGTAGCGTAGCGTGGAAGGGGACGTGGGGGCTGTCCGCCCCAAAAAAGTTAGAAAAATCCATTAAATCACATACGTTTCATTAAAAACCAGAAAAAAATTCTGTGCGCTACTTTTTCCCTTTTCGTGCCATACCAATATCTAAATTTTAGTTGTCCCACTCGAAAAAACTTCAAAAACTTTCGTCTGCGGCGCTGTTTTTTCCCTTTTTATGTCATAATACCTATCTATTTCTATATCAGTTAACTAGAAGTTTTTTTGAATAATGGGTGACACAGCGACATAATATATTAAGTACTACCGGGTGACATGATGAACTTAGTAACTTTCATGTTTTAAAATAACGTTTTTTAAAGAATTGTTCAACATTTCGGGGGGGGGGGGGGGGGGGGGGGGCTCGTCCCCCCTATGTACGCCACTGTTACATATAGGAAATTTAAAAAAACAAGTACCTGTTTCTTGATTCGTAAAATCTTAAAAATATATTGACAAAAATTGACAACAAAACTCAATTGAACAATAATCATGAAAGGATGTAAATACTATAATTAAAATAGGTATTTGCCACAGCATTAAGTAACTATTTAGTTTCTTCCCAGACATCATTGTTGTCCTTCAACTGCTTAATTTTTCTGTCTAATATATCGCGACCATTGTCATGAAGACATCTAATGAAACTTTTCACGTAAGCTGCACAGGCAATGGAACATTCTCGATTGTTTAAATAGCAATCTTTAACCTGAAATATGTATTATCATTATAGGGACATATTATACATTACATATTTATTTTATAATATATGCAATGGTTTATTGGGAAAGAAATTCTTTGTCGCATTACTTTATATATGCTATCAATTGATAATTAGGTAATTACATAAAATATTATACTAACCTGAGTCTTTTCTCTAAAACAGAGGATTCCAAGACTCGTTAAGGCGGCAGCTCTCTTTTCCACAGAATATGCATAATGATCGATACCGTCTTCTAGTATTCGATTTATTCTACAAAAACACGTCAATGGAATTAATCATACTTTTCAGTTTTCTCATACTGAAGCAAAAAAACAACGAAGAAACGAATTTTACACCACACGTTTATCAGTGTTTCCTTCGGACAAATTTCTCCGGGGGACATTTTGTGAGGGGAGTAAAACCCTCCCGGAGAAGTACAGTCTGTCAAAAAAGAGTTGGTGTTCGCTGAGGGCGCCACATGTAGCTTTTTGGCAACCATAATGGCAACACTTGTATAATTTCCAAGCAGCCTCATTGCCAGCAAACAAAATTGTAGTTCCAATTTAATCCGCCACCAACTCTTTTTTTGACAGACTGTACCTGAAAGAAACACTGAAGTTTCTGGAGGTCTCCAGCGAAGCCTGCGATAGGAAAAATTATTATGGATTTTTTAAAACAGTGGAATTTTTACGAGATTTTCAATATACTTAAGAGTTTTAACAACAAGAATATACATTTATTGTTATTATTTTTACTGGAGATTCATCGGGTATCACATTTTTCACAAATGGAAAAAAAAACGAAATTCATGAAAGTCATGAAATTCATGAAATTTAAAAATGAAATTCATGAAACTCATGAGCCTAATTTTTGTAATTAACATTTATTTGGATTTTGTATATTATAAATTTCTATCTAGGAACTACATATTTTAAAGTGATTGTATTACCCATGGCTGTCATTAAAATTTTCACAGAAATCTCTATTTTGGTCTGCTCTCGATGGTTCGCATACTCCAAAATCACCATCTATATTGGCTCCAAATTTCTTGGGATTCTTGCCGAGAATTCTATTGAGAACATCTTCAGATATATGAATTTTAGGACATTCTTGTTTTTGTACTTCACACTCGGCCATCTCTGTGTCTTACCTGTGAATAACAATACAATGTGAATGTGAGTCCTTTACTACCATCGTAATATCGGATAATCTGATTAAAGTGAAAATTCAAATAGACTTACCAATAATAAGAAATTTACTTTAAATTCACTTTTAATTTTGATTACATTACCAAGAGCTTGATTGAATTCAATTGAATTGTCAAATCGGTTTTTCTTTTGTTTTCTTAAAATATAAATGTCATCAACAATTCTCATTTTAAAATAATTCATACGACTCAGATTAAAATAAATATATGGATAACAAGAAGGAACCTAACAAAAAAAAACGTTTTATTTTTTGGTACATATTTATATTTTTGCTATTTATTTGTTAGTTATCATTTCAGGAATATTATTAGTTATAGGAAACATATAGGAATATGGTGTTGGTACCATGGGTGTCTGGTAATTATTATTAAAACCGTAGTATGATAGTCTTGATGGCACTGGGGGTTTCGGGAATAAGAGATTCAATCCAGGGATACCTTGTACAAAACTAGCAACAGGCGATTGTCCAAGTGACCCCAACGGACCCATGAAAAATTTAATTATATTAAAAAAGAAATTAAATAGATCTATGACATTAATTTCTACAGGTAAACCTGGTAATTTTTGTATCAAATTTCCCAATGGATCTCTCAACTGCGTTCCTTGATTTACATCTTGTCCGATATTCATGTTTTTTAAAAATGCTTGAGCGACAGTTGTACTTATCATTTGTGTTGGCAAAAGTATAATTATTTTTGGCACCATAGGCTGTTGTTGTTGATAAACAGGATACCTGGAATAAGAGTTTAATGCCTATTTAAAAATGGGTTGATAGGTCAACATTGAAAGAATAGAATAGGTAGGTAGAATAAAACAACACTTTGGATAAAGAAGATTAGGTATATATAGTATCTATATTGCCTATTCCAATATTAATACCCATTAATACCCACATCCCATTAATACCCAATCCACATTAATACCCACAATAAGTATCTATTTGGGATATTCTCACATACTATACGTATTTTGTTACGTAAATTTTAGCACAATATGTAAGTCACTATAACAATTTATAAAGAACATGCACTGTAGGCACTACATGTATATGAAATCCTGTTTTTAAACCATGACCCGAGGTGGCGCGTGCAAGTTGCACGGAAGTGATACACATCTATAATAGGTAATTCCTGTAAGTAAATAACTAGAACTAATAAATAACAATCTATGCACTTAACGGACACGATATAAAAATATCTACATTTGATGAGAAGAATTTTTATAATGGATTCTGATGGTGGTCTTTTTACTCCTAAATGCCTGCAACTACTATAGCATCCAAAGGATTTCATATAAAGATGGAAAACTGCTAACGAAACGATACGCGAAACAATGATTCAATAATTTGTAAGATTTGAAACTGAAAACAAATTATAAATCAATTTTGCAAAGTGGTTCACATACGAGTATTGATATTTTCTCAAAACTTTTCGCTTACCTACTTAAAAATTAATATTCTTGGCACGCTAAACTCATTTTATTGAATTTCAATCAAATTTGGTAATTTAGGCTCATCACACACCTCCGGAACTTCAGTTGAATTCAGTGTTAACTGATTTTGAATTTAGAAAGAGGTTTTGTTCAGAGCTTTTTGCAAAAGGTCGATTCAGTTAACTGAACTTCCGGACGTGTGTGGAGAGCCTTAAAATTAAATAAATTTGTCAACTTACGCTGTTGGCGGTAAAGATTGTTGAACTGATGACATGTTATCAACATTTTTTAAATCCTCAGTGTTTGGCCGGCCACGTACAGAAACAATCAACAGTGCAAATATTATGGAATATTTATTCATTTTGAACATAAAATTATAGACAGAAATATTTGGATCACACAATTTTCCACTCGGAGATCAAACTAATGTTGCATATAGATGCAGGGGCCTTTTGGCGAGACCCGGTCAGAAAGACGAGAAGTTTACAAATGAACTTCAGATACGAAGCTCAATTTATTTCAATGCTATTCTTTTGAACATAACTTTAAATTGAACCGGTTCAGAAAGAAATTAACAAATATATTAACTTTTTTTTTTAAAACAGTCGTAAAATATTATGACACTTATAATTCAAGAAGATGCACACAGACCCGGATTCATCGTATTTCGAAACTGATGGTCACCTAGGGTTGCCGTCTAAAGTAGTCCTTACATCAGCGATTATATTTTACGTATACCAATCGTAAACTAAAAGCATTTTTTTAACTAGGCTTACAGAAAAAACAGTTAGGTACTATTTATTTTCAAGTTACAAAATACAGTGATCGACGCTTTTCAGGACCTCGTCTCAGAATAATGCGAGGCTTGCATCCACAGAAGACCTAAGCAGCTTTAGCAGCAGGTTTTGATGTACGCAGCACAACATATTACATTTTCACTTATTAAAATTACTCCTACGTATATTTCTAACTGATGATATCTTCGAAAATACGGTTATTATAGTTATATAAAATACTCGTAATTTTTCTGTGTCATTATTTTGACTTCAATCCTTCATATTATATGCGAGTAGGAGATGCGTGCAGACATAAAATAAATAAATAAATTATTCTTACTAGCCAAAAATCATAAGGAGTTAGAAATAAAAACAATAATAGTTGGTATTCTTAACGGTGGACTTATTGCAAAAGCGGTGTCTTACAGTCAAGCCTGGATTGACTTTATATTTTTATTTTTGTAAAATAAAAACTAACAGCATGAATCTCGATTGCAATCGACTCAACCAATATTTTCCCGTGTGCTATTATTTACGAGTATGTACAAAATGTTACGAGTATAATATTCTAGTCACGTCTTAAAACATAATATGTATACCTAGCTCTATTCTGGCACATAAAATAAGTAAATAGATAATTGTTTTACACTTTAACAACTTGTCTACTGAAATAAAAACCAAGTTTTTATTCTGAAATTATATTAAGTAGGTACCTAAAGCTATTAATCTTCTTCTTATCAAGCCCTTTACCTCCACTGCTGGATATAGGCCTCTTCTTGTGTCTTCCACAATTCTCTGTTTTGGGAGCTTTGTCTCCGCCCATGTCCCACCGACTAGATGATATCATCGGCCCATCTCCTTTGTGGTCTCCCTACACTTCGTTTACTTTCGTAGGGTCTCTAGCTCAGTATTCTGAGGGTTCATCTGACGTCCTTTTGCCTTACCACATGACTTTTAATACTACAGATTAAAACTGTAAAAAAGCTAAAGAATAATTTAGTGAACATTAAATTCCATGCACTAGTAAGATACCCAATAAATTGCATTACACGAATACTATGTATTAACGCATAAACGTTAAATTATTATGTGTTGTAGCTGGAAGAAATAGCCACACCGCGATAAGCTCTCCTTAGTAAACATTTTCCTGCCGAGGGGTGAAATGCCGAAAAATAAAAACAAAATTAAAAAAAAAATTACCTATAACTCGTGCTTGGTTGACTGAATTCTTTTGTAAAATGTGTACTTGAATAATAAATAAATCATTAAAATAAAATCAACAGCTATGTTTATATAAAAATCAGTTAATTCAAACATGAATAGATTTGAGTTCTCATATAAAATTATAATACTTTAATTTTTCTGTATTACCCTGTCTGTATCAATAACGGTCATATATTTTTTAACGCACACAATAATTTTTATTAACTTATAAATTTGATGTTAATAATAGATTTTAATTAGGTATAATTTTCCTGTTCAATAATTCATTTTTCTATCTCAGTTACAAACACATATTCACAGTTACAGTTATTGAGAGACTAATGGTCAGAAGTATTTTTTTTTTATATTTGCAATAAAAAATTAAAAACACCTCTCTTTCCATTATCATCGTAAATTTATTAATTGATTTGCATAATAAAGTCATTTCACTTGTAAGATAGGTAAAAAATTATCCAACATAAGTTAGGAAGCTATATATTTTATTTATTTATACATGGCACACACACAGACAGCAACATATATAGATAAGACAGAAGATACATTATATAAAAAAATTATCATTGCCGCCCTATTTAAGGTGCGCACAAATAGTTATATTATTGTAGTCAATTTATATCATATTACATTACACTAATAACTAATTTAATAAGAAAAAATAATAATAATAATAAAAGAACAGCACAGAAGTCAGACAGTATCAAGTTAATCAGTCATGTCTATTTGTATTGTTGTTGTTCACCTAATATAAAAACTTAAAAATTACATTGTCAAATCATAAAAAAATAACTGTCAAATATAACATATATGCAATAAATTATTTACAAAACAAGGAACCAATGAGTATTAAATTATGTAGTTATTGCTATTCTCTATTAATATTCTATATTAATATTATCAACAAGCTGAGTTACCCGCGCTTCGCAACGGCAAGTTTAACAAACTAACCCGGCATACCTACTTTATAGGCTTGAGCTTGACAAAATGTGACTTAAGATATGAATTTCTTTACCCACACCCTCTTATACGACACCACACTCGACCCCACACAATCCTTCGTTCCCCTCATCATCATGGTATCTCCTAGGAAAAGCTTTTTCTCCAAAAACCAGCGACGTTATGACACAGCTTATATTTTCGCAAATGTTATTCTCAATTTTCGCAGCAATCCATCGTAAAATGCGGGAGTTATGCAAACACTTACAAAAATCAGACTTTACTTTATACATATAGATATAGATAATAATAAAGGTACCATTCATGGGCGTCGTCAAGGGGGGGGGGCAGCTGCCCTCCCCTAGAGATAGGAATAGGTATATATTCTTTCATACTAAATGATAAAACCTCACAAAAAATCACATTATTACCACACGTTTACTCATCTTATTATATTTTTCTAAAAATGTGTTTAATAATCCATCAAAATACAATTATTTCATAAAAAAATTGCCTGCGGCGCTACTTTTTTGTTATTTTTCCATATAAATCATTTTCATACATATTATTGTACAAAATATAATACACATTTTCAAATAAACCAAACCATATCACGACCTTCTTTACTATGTCTCACCAAAAATATCGCCTGCGGCGCTATTTATGCGTTTTACATCCTATAGCAAATTTTTAAATTTTTGTTGCCCCCCCCTTAGCTCATGGCTACGCTCATGGTACCATTCCTAATTAGTTTCCTATGTAGTTTTTTAATCCACACCTACAGCATCGATTGATTTGAATGAAATCTCAATTTTTATCAATCTGCTCAGCGTATGGACATAAATCATCGTCTTTTAAATAGTGAAACAGATTCTAAGTAACAATTTACTAACTAAGTCACAAGTTAAGTTATACAACGTCTCTTATCGATGTTAATTGAATAATCTGCCAGACATTAGGTATACATACATCTATATACAGCATCAGGCGCGAAGCCACCTATAAGAACACGATTCCCATCGAGTTACCTTTTGGATAAAATGATAGGTATAATAGTGTCTAATCTGACGTAATCCAATAAGAAATGTTAGCCCAAGCTTCCCTTCTGCAGAAATCCACCCTTCGCCACTGATATATAGTATATATTCTTTCAATAAATTATTGAAGATATTTATGATGGACTTACATATATATTAGATGCTCATTTCTCATTTGTGTGTTCCCGTGTCGTTGATTGCGATATGCAGAAATACTTTATTCAATAATTTTGTCTATAAATCCTTCATCAAATTAAAACTTAAATTAGTAAACTTTATTATTTCTATTAAAGGTAGGACTTAAATCATATCAACCTCTAATCTAAAGTTTATAATCACTTAATAATTTTTGGATAAATTAAAATTTAAATAAAATTAACAGCAATATTCTCTTTCTTGATTTTATAAAAAAGGGCCTTTTTCATATGTATACTTACCTACTCGTATCTACAGATTTTTTTTAGGTTCGCTGTCAATCCACTAGAAACAATTTGTGATCCATTTGTGATCATCATACACAATCAGTGTTAGCAACAGCATTCAGCAGTGACACCAAGGGATGAAGAAATAAAACAAATTTTAATTTAATTATGAAAAAACACCTGAAAATAGCACGTTTAATTACCAAAAGTTGTATATCTATTAAATTATTTACTTAGCGGTATTTAACCGTTTGTGAATATAATTTTACTATGTGCAACAAAAACAAACCAATTACAAAAGCTGTGAATTTCCTCCCATACTAAAAAATTGTAGACAATTAAATCATATCGTGTAGTGATATTTTATTTTAATTATTTCATATTTTATATACGAGCTGCTTGATGGTTTGATGTGGAGTTTAATTAAATCTATTTGCCAGCTTAGAGTCAGCTCTATCCCGAATTCTGGTCCCTGGGAATTTGGTTCCAAAGCCGACCTTAGCGGGATCGACTCCAGATAAAGCTGTAGCTACTGGCCTAGCAATAGCAAGCCCGCCAGGACCAACAATGGCTGTTGCAGCTGGTTTGCTTGAAGCAACGCCACCTTCTCCGGCAATAGCAATTCCTGGAAATAAACATAAGTTAAATATTAATTGGAATATTTTATGCTATAGGTATGAAATATTAGAAATATTAAAGGCAGCATAACACTTTAGAAGGAGTGCGTTTCAACCAACTGAGGCAATCATCTGCTTGAATTAAAAAGCTCCTCTCAAAGAATAAGTTGTATAAGGATACACTAAACAAAATAAGGGACATTTCTTTCCAAACTTATTCCAATATGTAATTAAGGATGGCTAAAAACTAACCGACTGGTTTTGCTTCAGCTACAGATGCTGTATCAGCCGGTCCATTCACTGTCACTGAGTCATCAGGAGTGGCTCCAGTACTGCCAGAATCATCTTCAGGTAATATGGGTTCCTCCCCAACCTATAACATATTACATTTTGGACTTTACCTAACTTGGGTTTCGAGGTTGCAATTTCTAATACCAATCTAATATTTCTTTGTCATTACTTTTATAGAATTGTATTTTGTCTATATGTATGTATACTGTATATATACTATTTATTGATCCACTGAAATGTAATGAAATTTAAATAAAATTAACTCACATCTTCCTCATCTTCTGCTCCATTACTTTGCCTATTGACATCATTCTGAGAATTTTGATTTGCAAAGATATTAACCAGATCTGTTCCATCTTGTCCTTGTAGTTGAGCCAAAGAGGAAGCTGATTGACCCAAGAGTGCAAGATTTGTAGAATAAGCCAATTTATCTGCCTCCTGTAGATGGCCGGTTCTCTTCACTTTTTGTTGAAGATCAACTAACCTCTTTGCTGAGGATTGTAGTGTGTTGAAACTTTGAGCAAATTGTCGTTTAATAACATTTCTGTCCTGTTGTAATAATAATGTATTTGGTTGTAGAGCCACAGGTTCCGGAACAATCGTTTGACTGAGTATGGCGCCATTTTGATCAGTGGTTATTTGCAAGAGCTGTCCTTTGGCACCACCATAATATGGGAGACCAATAACTTGGGGAGAGTTCGTCAATCTGTCGCAAGTAAATAATCATCACATCGTATTATAGGTGAGTGATACCATCGAGAAATAATAATGAGGTGATATATGTTGCATTGTATAAACCTAACACGAATAGTGAATACGTTGCAAAATATTTACTAAAAGAAATGAAATATAAATAGGTAGGACATTTATAGGAAGAAGAAAGAAGAAAATGAGCGATAATAAAAATAGAATACTGTATTTTGTACCTTATTCATAACACACAACACATTCATACGGACTTGTAGGAATTGATTCGTAATAAATAAATAATAAGAAATGAATTGACTACGTAGGTACCTAATAGGCAACTACCTAAAATAATATTTCACTCTAATAAATCTATAATAAGATCAGATTGAGCATGTGCTATGCCACCAGCTCCAGATATAGCCACTGCGCTAGGATCAAATATAACGTCGGCATCTTTTCCTTTCTTACTCACTGCTCTTGCAATTGGATTGGAGATGGCCGTTCCATGATCCTGGGCCAAAGAAAATGCGGATGGTTTGAGAATCAATAATTCTCTTTCTTCGTTTAGTTCATGTGTTATTTGTTGATTAGGTGAAGTATCTGATTCTTTCAACGATTCATCATTCAGTTTTTCTACTGGCAATCTTCCGACCTCGTGATTCACGTGGAAAATATTTAAATAGTCTAATGGTAGAACAGCTCTTTGAAGTGGTAATGGTTGCAATACGTATTGGACTTCATTAAATCCACCAGGTGCTTGAAATCTTCTTTGTAATTCTCTAGAAAAGTACGGAGTATCTTTAATATTATATCTGTAGCCATAACCGGAAGAAATAATTACGAGAAAATATTATAACTGTTAAAAGTGTTAACTGCAATGAATCCATACTCCGATTAATTCTATGGATGTCTTTATTTCTATGTATTCATATTGATATAATAGCAGGAAGGAAGATTTACTATGTAAAATAAGTTAGTACTAAAATATATATGAAAATTAGATAATTTTTAAAACTACAGAACGAGTTGCTACACTATAGATAAATAGGTATAAACAGATAACTCCTGAACAAAAAGAACAATACATCTACTAGAAAATAAAACAAGTAGAGAGAATTTATAATCTAATTAGGTATACTCGTAGATTGCTACTATAGATAACTTGTAAATTGGAAATCGAATGGTTCGGTTTGCTTTAATCTGTTTTGTAAAAATATTATGTCATTTTGCGATTCAATGCTCATTTAAATAGATATAGGCTGTTAAGTACTAGGTTTAAGCAAGTAGTTAAGAAATAATTTAGGATGTCCAGTGATATGCATAACAATTGAGTATGGAGCCTTGCACAATACACCGCTACTTTGAAGACGTGATAAATATTCACAGTCGAAATAATAATATCCCATAGGCCATACATTACACACTATCGTGATATCACGTTGTATCATGTAATAACATCGTGTAACAGTTGAACCGCAATACCTCTAATATTGATTGATATGTTTAAAGCCTTTTGTGAAATAGGTACTATACTACTATATGCGATTCTAGTTAAACTCTGGTGACGTCTTTTGATATAATATGAAATTATACGTTTGCCTACTTTTCTAACGAACAAGGTAAGGATTTAGTAGGTACAATGCAATACTACAATATTCTAAATCGGAAGCCATAAACATAACCGAATTTTGTGTTGCCTGCTAACAATCGTTCAGTTCAGGAAAGATTGGACATATACATACTTGTCAAATACTATTAAACACGTACTTATTTAGTGTCCGCAAACAAAAATAAATTTACTCGTTTTCCTTAATCGAAGCATACAGTAATATATACCATCGTGATCACGAAAAAGTGCTGAGTGTAATTATATAATTTGTTTTTTCCAATGTGAATTATTTATTTCGCAAATTGTCAATTTATAATTATTATCATCTAATATCTCGCGGTAATAATAAATTTCTATGAAGATTTAACTAACACATAGACAACGCCTGCATTGTTTATTTCAACTCAATAGATTTCATACACACACAGACAATTACAACTTGTGACCATCTGATTGGTTGTTTTGTAAGTTTTGTTACACGGCCACCTGATACTAAATAATACAGTGCCGTCTTCGGATGGATATATTTTATTATCGCATTATTTTTATAATCATACAAATTATTATGGCTGTCCAGAGTGCCACAGACCAAACGAAGGAATTATCTGATGCTCTTCGTAAAATCCAAGACATATTAATGGACCCGAGAAACAGATTCAGCCAGGCCCAGAAAGACATGTTGCTGCCGATTACTTTTGGAATGTCTGGCACCGTAAACAGTGTTTCTATTTTGTCAGCGTCAAACGAAACACAGGTGAAGATATATAAAGATTTATTTGAGAGAAGTATTGCCGAAGATACTGCAACCAGTGCTTTTACCAACATAAGTGAGACTCTCGATGAAATGACAGATAGAAATGGACGTAGAAAAAATGTTATTGTAGTTAATGTCCCAGAATCTGATGAGAGTGAACACAAGTCAAATACAGATGCCGATCTACAGAAGATCAAGAAACTGGTCAAAGATGTTGATGACACAGGTTACTTACGAGTTGTGACAGCATATAGACTTGGTGTAAGGAACGGCGATAAAACTAGTAGGCCAATCAAGATTATATTCAGTGATGAGAACCATGCCAATAAATTTGTCTCGGTCCGTTCAAGATTGCCTAAAAATGTCAAACTCAAACAGGATCTAACATTTATGCAAAGGAAGCAGCTGAAGGAATTGTGGAACGAAGTGGATAGAAGGAAGGAAGATGGCGAGGAAGACCTTGAGGTGAAATTTATCAATTCTGTGCCCAAGATCGTGAAGTCGTCAACGTCATTTCAGAGAAGAAAAAACCCTGACACCGGACGCGCTCAAGGATAAAAATACATAATTTCATATATACCTAACTGTTTAATATTTTAATATTTTTTATATCACTTATACCACCTTATACGTTAACGATGTCTATATTATGTATTTATAGTGTAGCGTTACTTGTACATACTTTGTTATTTGTGTCAAATGGCATAGTGTTTCGTTGTTGCGGCCCTGATGCTCCGCTCACTAATTTATTTGTTTTTGTGATTGTCCATTTTTATTATACGTACCTACTTTTAAATGCTTACTTGAATCTTGATGTAAATATATTTAAATGCACTATAATGTGCGACATATTTTTTTTTCTGTTTGGGTACTTACTTAGTTTGTATTACTTATATCTATTTTTTAATTATTGACAAGATTTCCTGTATATAATTTTCATAATATTTCTTGTTTTTATAACTATGACTCTTTTATATTATTACTATTTATTACGGGTTACGAAATTGTCTATTTTTGCGATACTATCGTATTGTTAATACATATTTATTTTATATTTACCTATTCATTATTTCATTTTATATATTTTAGTGCTTTTAATATTTTATCTTATTTTTGTACTGTCATGCTTCGATGGGAAAATTATTGTTGAAATATTTTAGTAGTGTGTATTTTTAGGTAGATTTCCATAAGGAACTCTACCTATTCGTTTCTCCCGTGATGTCGCAGAATTGAAAAATTTCTACCCAGTATCACTAATTAGGACCAGGAGAACCCGAATCCGACCTTGGTTTAAAAGTTTATATATATAAGCCATATATATATATGTCCCTTTTCTTGTGCGCACGTTTGCGGCCAATCTATGCGTCGCAGAAACGTGAAACTTGTGTGGTAGATTTTTGGTAAGGGGTAGATGAACTGATAGGAGATTGGGTGAAATCCATTAAGAGGAAGGTTCACTTTTTAAGGCTTTAAATTAAAAAACAATCATTCTGAGGGGATCCAATGATTGTGAGGGTCTGTGTCTGGTATCGCATGAAAGGGCATTAAATAAGGAATACAGATCAAAAGTTATATTTTGTCTAGCTCAATTCCTCGGACTACACTGATCGATCGAAAGATCTAGTTAAGTAGTTACCGCATAGGTACTAGCGTGTTTGTTGTCTTAGAAAAGTGCTTCACGATACGAGTAGAACTCACATCTTTTTTCAAATTTCTAGTGCTTAGGTACCGGTACCAATCCATATTATATGTGGAATGCAAATAATTTGATTATTGGATTAGGTACTTCCTTTGATTATTGAAGTACTTAATCAAATATTTTTTCGTCATACGGTACTTCGATAATCAAAGAATAAACTACATCCATACTACTTCATCGCTTCGCTGGTTTATTTGCTGATAATATTGTGATTGTTTTTATTATATGTACAGATGTACTCTTAAAATTAATAAATCACTTGAAATCTACCTATGCCTGTGGCGTGCCAAAGGAATTTTTTTGTTTGTGTTATAATTTTATATTTAGTACATAATTGAAGGTTGTTTTTAAAAATTACTTAGGTTCTTTTGTTTGTTATTGATCGTTTTAATGGTGTTGTATTGTTTGTGTTTTTTGTTAATGGCTTACGCCGTGTAAAAAAAAATAAAAAAAAATAAAAAAAAAAAAAAGATTAAAAACGACTCTTGTAAGATTTTTCTAAGTTTCTATATACACGTAGACAGCGAAAACCAACTCTGATTTTTTACGAGATATTTCAGGATAACGAAACACGCCACAAGAGAAAATAGTAATGTTTTAGCTATATAGTTTAGGAAAAATTAAAAATAGAGTAGGATACAAATTCAATAATACAGTTTAATACGAGTAAGTATGACTAATAAATAAAAATATAGTACATATAGACACTACTAAGAAAACACATTATACACATCAACACACTTAGATTAATAATTATTGGTTATTGAAATATTACTGTTCAGTCTAAATACAGGACCTATAGAGACCACATAGCGAAACGGACCTGGTCGCAAGTGTTAATACACCTTATATAATTACAAAGTTAGTGAAAATTATAATAATAGGTAGTAGATAGATATAATATAGTAACATAGGATATTTTGTCACTACCGTACTACGGCTACATTATATTGATCAGCTACATCGTCATGATATATGACTGGACCGGCTGCTACGATCTTTCCACCAACTGGCAAGAATACTTCTTTTATATTATTGCCATCATTATTTAACACGAATTGCCCATCGACACCCTCAGCTGTGAGCTTTTCTGGATGTTTGGATTGATGTTTGTAGAGTTCATAAACCAATTTGTTTAAATCGGCTTCTACTGGTAATGAAACTACCCTTGAACCAGGACCAACGATAGCAACTCCCTTCGGCTTTACATAAGCAACTCCATTAGGGCCTACTATCGCTGTTCCACCTTTTTCAGCTGTGGCGATGCCCTTTGGTCCGACTATGGCAATACCCCCTTTCTTAAATATGACTCGCTCTAAAACATTCGCAGGTTGTACTTCATTCAGAATGAACATGTCTGTTTCATCGACATTCGCTAAATCTTCCTGATCTTCAGCGTTGATTTCATCTCCATTAAGGTTAGTTTCACTTTCATCTTGCTGGAGTTCAGAAGAATCTTCAGTATTTTCACTTTGCTTATCTTTTATATCATCAGGAACAGCTAATTTCATTGATCTGTCTGTTCTTCCTCTCATGATATCGTCTTTTTCTTTTAGCTTCTTTTCGTAGTTCACAGCGTTTTCAAAATTCAAACTATTAGGCTTTGGTAAATTTTTATATTCTGCTAAAATATATTTCAATTGCTTTTCTAATATTGCTTTGGTTGGTTTTGAATAAGAAATTATTGGAGCAGTTTCAGATGGTGGTAGTAAGTTTTCGATAAAGTCATTTATTTCATTACTAAGTCTTCTTTGTATGAAACTATTTGGATTGTCACTCCTGCTGACTTTATTTAAATAATTATTACTTTCTTCTCTTAACTTCGGATAATCAATGGATTTCGGCAAAATGTTAATATATTTATTTGATTTTTGCTTTTTATCGTAATTATAGTACTTTTTATTTGTTTCTTTAAATTTGTGTAGAGGATTTTCACTAAAATAATCATTTATCACAGAGAACAGGGGAACTTGTTTTGTAAATAACCCATTTTCCAATTCACTGAATGGTATTTCTATCATCACTTGTTTCTCAATTCTGAAAAGATGTGAAATTTAAAAATAATTCTAATGATCGTTGACACCTTTAGGTACATGTATCGCAATCCACCATTTATCAATGAACGAGTTTATGTATGGCACCTACAATAATGTTAGACAAAACATAAATCTATATGCTACCAGTTACCATCTGACGTGAAATAAACGATTAGATAAACTCATTACCTACTTCTATTATTAAAACAAAAAAACCTCTCATAAAACCTGACTTGTTAATTTTTATACACTGTGTTTAATAAATTACTTACTTTTTTTTATTGTTTCAACTTCACTTCTCAAATGATTAGCATAAAAGTATAATAAATATGCTTTTTTTATTTATCTGGATGCCAAATTTCAATATCAGTTTTTTTTTTAATATTTATAACAGAAATATATTACGAGTATTTAGGTTTATGTGTTGACTATAGGACACAAAAATATAAGTAGGTACTACATTTTCATGGTAGTTATATAGAAAATAACTGACTATGAAACACAGAAAATGTAACAATTTAATATAGAAGTGGGCAACCAAAGATCAAGAAAGTGTACAAAGGTGTTTAGGTATTTTGATGATGTGTGCACAAAGTGTAAATAGAACAGGTGAAGAAATTATGTATATGATAATAATTATTATGTATATATACTTACTGAACAGTTTGAGGTCTAGCCAATACTGTTAGAGCTGCGAGAAGGTTTGATACCACCTAAAAAAAGTTTATAAAAATCATTACTATTACTTACTGGACATATGTACCAGCTCCTTCTTACTTTCAACAGCTCGGTACGAATACCAGCTCACCTATTGGATGCCTATCAAATTATAATACAATAGAATGCCTCATTAATATACCGGCTTAATTATGTATCACTCAGGACCGTAACCAGGAAACCATTTCGGGTGG